>CM069165.1:15451889-16141889 GCA_035221665.1 Okamejei kenojei
TCTAGATTTAGATCCTTTCATCTACTACTGCGGCAACCAACAAGGGAAGTCCCCGGCTCTCTCCATGGAATCTTACAGTTGTCATTGTGCAGTGTACAGGCGCCGGCCCCAGGAGGTCCACAGCACCTCATCCTGCCTTGAAAGCTTCCTATTTACAATGACCATCTGTTTCTTATCATCTCCGTAGATCTTTGCTGCTTCCACTTTATTCCCCAAACTCTCACCTTTGCTACTACTCTCTCATGAATTATTCCACCGAGTGCTTTTGAAAACTGAGATGAAAAATATCTTCTGGCTTGCTACCGTTCATCACAACCTCAATGGATTTATAAGGCACGATCCTCCACTTATAAATCCATATTGGTTTTCCGTGGTCATATTTACTTGCGATAAACGATCCTGAATTATGTCCCCGATAATCTTCTCAACTATTTTTATGACTGGGCTAAGCAGCCTGCGATTTCTGACTTTTCTTTAAAGTTGGCACAGCTAGAACCTTTCTCTCCTGGTTTCAATGAGCTACTGTACATTTCCACCAAAGCTGAACTTCCCGGGGGATTGCGAAGAGATATTTGAGAGCATTTAAAAAATATTTGCTGGGGTCACGATGATTTGAGATCTGTGGGCCTTATGAGAAGAGACAGCTTTGCTACTTGAAAGCACAAAAAGCAGAATACAGGATGAACCAGACTGGCAAGTGCAAAGACAGCGCTAATTTGTCATGATTTTAAGTGTCTGGTGAATCGTTAGCAATTTTAATCAGCTCCGTGTTACATTTTTTAATTTAAAAAAGAAGTATTTTATTTATATATTTTTTATTTTTTATTTTTTAATTATTTTTATTAGAAGCGAATACATATTATGGTAAAAAAAACATTTATCAATCATACATTATTAATATTATCAATTGTGGCTTCATTCTGCTTCCAATTTTTTGTTATATAGATAGAAAGTAGGAAAAGAAAGGAAAAAAAACACAAATGTCAAGATTTTTTAAAAAAATGGAATGATTTATTAATAATACATCATTGGAGATAGGTTCGAAGATTATAAAGTATAACTTTTCATCTAAATATTTATTTTATTAAAATCAATTGTACAAGGAGAAAGAACGGAGAAAATAACAATTATACAATTTTCGTACTGCTTCAATTTTTAAATTTTATAAACTAATAACTAAACAGGAAAAAAAAGGAAAACGGAAAAAAGGGAAAGAAAGAAGAAAAGAAAAGAAAAGAAGGAATTTTGAGAAAGACACGAAAAAGAAAGAAGGAAACCCCCAGAACTAATGAAGGTGTGAAAGAAGCGGCAATATATCCCACTGCCCTTCCCCACGCCCGCTCACCCGACCCTAGCGTCGGTTTTGAGTTTGTGTTCAACCATTATGTTGTTGAAGATATTCAATAAAAGGAGACCATATTTCGGAAATTTGATCTGGTTTGTCAGTCAAGACAAGCCTTATTTTTTCTTGATGTAGTGTCTCGGTCATCTTCACGTGTGGGGACTGTTATCTTTTTCCAGAATTTAATTATAGGTTTTTGCACAGTTATTAAACCATGGTTCAAGGAAGATATCGTTAGATTAGGGTAGCCCTCTGACATTCCTAATATTATTAGTTTTGAATCTGGCTCCAATTGAATTTTAAGCTCCGTGTTACGTTTAACCGATTCTTGGAATCTTTCTTCTTTCAGCCACAAGAGTTGAGAATTGTGGTACTGAAGTGACTAGGCGATTTTTTAATTGCTGAAGATATCTTTGGAGATACAGGGAACTGCAGATGCTGATTTACAAGAAAAGCACACAGTGTTGGAGTAGCTCAGCAGGTCAGGCATCATCTCTGGAGGACATGGATAGGCAACGTTACGGGTTGGGACCCTTCTTCAGTTACTTTTGAACATGATGAGCAATTTGTCATTTAATTACACTATGTCCCATAACATCAGAGACTGTTGGGGACTTGAGTAAAACAAAGGCATCTGTCCCATCCATGTAGGGATGTGCATATTGCTGGTGGGGCCAGCATTGATTCTCCATCCCTGACTGCCAATAGACAATGGACAAGAGACGATAGGTGCAGGAGTAGGCCATTTGGCCCTTCGAGCCAGCACCGCCATTCAATGTGATCATGGCTGATCATCCCCAATCAGTACCCCATTCCTGCCTTCTCCCCATATCCCTTGACTCCGCTATTTTTAAGAGCCCTATCTAGCTCTATCTTGCCCTTGGAAAAGTTGTAGAGCAGCCTTCTGAAGCCACCATGGTCCTCCATGTGTCTTGGACAAAGGACCCAAACTATGGTAATGAACCGATAATTTGCTTGTGTGACTCTGTGTGAGAGTTAACCCTTGGCTAAGAGAGGGCACAATCAATCTGTTCATCATCATGATAGTGCCATAGGCTCATTTGTGTTCGACTAAAAGGGACATTGCTTTCATCATTCCCTCCCCAAATGCTGCCTGACCCATCGAGTTCCTTCAGCACTTTGTGTTTAACGCAAGACTCCAGCATCTTCAGTTCCTTGTGCCTCTATCAACTTTGGGTTGAGATCATCAGGAAAAGTCCCTGAGATGTTAAGAAAATGTACAACGCTATTCCTCAGGTGCTCTGGTTTCCTCCCACACTCCAAGGGCATTCAGGATTGTAGGTTAATTTGCTTTGGTAAAAAAACTATAAATTGTCCCCAGTGTGTAGGTTAGTGTTAGTGTATGTGGTGATTGCTGGTTAGCACAGACTCGGTGGGCCGAAGGGCCTGTTTCCATGCTGTATCTCTCTCTCAAATACACCTTCCAACAGCATTCTCCACTCATTCATACACACTTGACGGTATATTTAACCACTGCCCAATCTCCCATGATGTTTTTAACACATTATATCACTGGCAACATTTGTTCTGCAGACTGTAAGGAAGTAAGAACTTAATGCCCCTGTCCCACTTAGGAAACCTGAACGGAAACCTCTGGAGACTTTGTGCCCCACCCAAGGTTTCCGTGTGGTTCCCAGAGGTTCCCGGAGGTTTTTGTCAGTCTCCCTAATGGTCGAAAGTGGTTTCTGTTTTAAAAATCGGTAATTTTTTAGTCAAAGCCGATTGCGATGCTAGTTGAAGGTGGTTGCCAGAGGACAAAAATCTCCGGGAACCGCACGGAAACCTTGGGTGGGGTGCAAAGTCTCCAGAAGTTTTCATTCAGGTTTCCGAAGTGGGACAGGGGCATTAGGGTAATTAAAAGTCTATCAAAGATAAGATGAATTTCAGCCTTCCTCTGAGGTAGATTTCAAATGCTTACAATCTGGAGTTGAACATCTCTCTGTTCTAATTTTCTGTTAGAAATTGACCACCAGTTAAATGTATGACTGCTTTTTACACCCCCAGGCTTTTAGCCTTGGAGTAAAGTAGGGAAAAAATATATTTTGACAGACTTTGGAAGGAAATAGTTGTGAGGGAAATATTTGGTGAGAAATGAATTTGAATGTTGTTGGCTGTGACAAACTGCTTCAGGCTAAATAAAGTAACTGCTTCTTCAAACATAATAAATTCACTTATATAATGAAATGTGCAACACAATTAATGGCTCAAGACTTTATAAATAAATGGGTCGTGCTGAAATTCGTAAGCATGTGTTATGCTGAAAGGGAAAGCAGTCGGCACAAACTACACAACTCAATGGTGTGTTCTGTGCCAGAGGTCCATTGGGTTGTTGTCCCAAGTGCACTCTGTGGAGTCACATCAATCCAACCGGAGATGGAAATGCTACCCTAGAGTCATTTTGTTGAGGAATGGTCCGGAATCAAACTTGGTTGGGAATCTTGCACAATCCAACTTTGTAGGCTCAGGTTCCCAGTTTGGGAAATTTACTCAAAATAAAATAGCTTCCATTACAGGATGTCCCATGCAATAGGCAACAATTGAAGAAGCTTAAGTAAAATTGAGGCATCTGCCCCATCTAGATATAATAGATGTAAAGGATCCCACAGGAGGGAGAGCAACAATCTCCTTGTACTTTGGTCAATAGTTAAACTCGAGGCGGAATGATGGTCATTAAACTATATCTGCATTTTCGCTCTCAGTGTGAGCAAAATAGATATGATATTTCCAACGTTACAGCAATGATTATGCTTCTAAAGTGCCCTTTTAAAGGTAAATGGTTTGTGGACATCATGGTCACAACAACACTGCAAAAACGTTGTTCACACTTTTGCCATCTAGTGACTCCAGCTATAGGGTGGATACATGGTGAAAGTTGGATGGGACATTGTTTCTGATGCTCTTGAATATAGGACTTGTTAACTTTTGACTCTCTAGGATATTTATGGTGTCCTTGGTAATTAAAAAAATAATTGCTAGGGCTGCGTCTATATATTTATGGTCATTAAAGCATGAGAGATGTTTGAGTGACATGCATGAACCCTGCAGGCAGGTATTGAGGTGCAGTTCCAACTTCTAATTGGCATTTGGGGAAGGGCTTACTGAACGAGAGACATGTCAGATGACCAATGCCAAGAGTTGAGGCAAGTGGTTGTGGTTAGGGTTGTGCACTACGATTCAAGCACTTGATGGTTTATGGTAAAAAGCTGTTCTTGATCCTGGAGATCACAGTTTATGGTTCTCTCCTGCATCTTCTTCCTGATGTGAGATGAGGTGGCCAGGATGGTGCACATTGGCTGCCTTCTTGAGGCAGTGCTCTCATGTAAATCTCTTCAATGGTGAGGAGGTCACCACCTGTGATGGACCGGACAAAGTTCACGACTCTCTGCAAATTCCCTCAATCAAGGGCATTCAAGTTACCAAGCCAGGTTGTGATGCGACCAGTCAGTAAGCTCTCTACCATACAATAGACAATAGACAATAGGTGCAGGAGTAGGCCATTCGGCCTTTCGAGCCAGCACCACCATTCAATGTGATCATGGCTGATCATCCACAATCAGTACCCCGTTCCTGCCTTCTCGCCATATAGCTTAACTCCGCTATCCCTAAGAGCTCTATCTAATGGCCCTGTCCCACGGTACGAGTTCATTCCAAGAGCTCTCCCGAGTTTTAAAAAAAAATCAAACTCGTGGTTAGCACGGAGAATGAACGTAGTGGGTACGTCGGAGCTCGGGGACGTTTCTTAGCGGCACGCTAAGGGCAGATAAGCACGGGAAGACTGGTGAAGATTTTTCAACACGTTGAAAATTGTCCACGAGAGCCCCGAGTACCGACCAGCGGCCATTACCGTAAATCTCCGAGTTCGAATCAGGGCAAACTCGGGAGAACTCTTGGAATGAACTCGTACCGTGGGACAGGGCCATAACTCTCTCTTGAAAGCATCCAGAGAACCAGCCTCCACCGCCCTCTGAGGCAGAGAATTCCACACACACACATACACCTGCAGACGTTTGATAAAGTATTTGGCAATAAAGTATTTTCCGAATCTCCTTGAACCTCTGACGATCTAACAACACGTGATCTTGTTTGTGTTGGGCCTAGAACAGATCTTCAGAGATCAGGAACTTGAAGCTGTTGACCCTCTCCACAACCAACCCACCAATTAAGACATTTCATGGACCTTCCTTTGCCTTTGAACCGATTACAGCACCATTCTCCTTGCTCCGTGCGTAGATTCGTTGAACTAAATGGAATTTACAACACAGGAAATGTCCACGGCAGCATGCATGCTCTGCACGTGTCACTCCCGCCCCACTTTACTACACTCATTCACACCTCTGCCTTTTCCTGTTACATACTTTACAGGTTGGAGAAAGATGCAATATTGCAAAGCTCTTCAATGTTAAACAGGCAAGGGGCGGGCTGATACTTACATGGGGGAGATAGAGAGTGCAGAATACAGTTCTCAGCATTGTAGAGCACAGTAGTGCATCTGTTCCAAAGGCAATGTTCTCAATGGGGGAGAGTTGAATTGGATATTGACCCAGCCTACGGAGGGATCATTCAGAAGTTGGATAACAGAGGGGAAGAACTTCCTGAGGCAGTTCCTCAACCCCTGATAACTGTTTGCATTAAGCCCAGCTTGTCTGGTGAAATGCCTCATCGCCAGAACTCACCAACAAGCACTAGGACCTGGCTTGGCTGGCGGTGAGCGGGGCCCTCCCAGTCAGATCCTTCCTGCACTCTTGGGACAGCTGCCATGGAGAGGAGACGATTGCCCACTTTTTCGCAGAGTGTGGGTTTGCAAAGAGAGTCTAGAGAGGTTTACAAGGGTCCCTGTCACGATTTATTCCGAACTGCTCCATCACAGAGGACTCTATCATTTACGGACTGTTCCCAGGGACGCATTCAGAGATGGACATCAAGTCGGCAACATTCCCCAACGGACATCTCGCTCTGCCGGGAGGTCATCATCTCGGTGAAAGACGCTCTTTGGTCTGCCCGAGCGTTGTTGACCACCCGGCAGAGCGAGATGTCCGTTGGGGAATGTTGCCGACTGGCCCGCTGCAGACTGCAGGAGTACGTGCTGAGGGACGCACTGGAGCTCGGTGCAGCCAACGCCAAGGCTCGGTGGGGGAGGGCCACAGTCTAGGGTTCTGCCGCTGCTGGACATGGGGGGGCAGGGTGTGGTGGAGACACCCTCAAAATAAGGGAAGAAATTCCACGCCAGGGGGTCACATGAGTGGCAAAGGTGGGGGTAAAATTGTGTATAAACAGTATTAAATGTATGTGTAGCCTTCAAGAAGGTCGGATGGAGTTTTGTAAGGATCATGTATTGCATATACTTATTTCTCAAATAAAGTCAAATTAAATAAAAAATTAAGCTAATTAAACTCATCCTATCATGGATAGTTTAGTTTAGTTTAGTTCCGCACCCTTTAGGATACCTCCTTGTTCTACATATTCCTCCTTCACCTTCCCTCCAACTGAAAATCACCTGTATCTCTCTCTTCCTTAATTCTGATGAAGGATTGTGGACACAAAACATTGTCTGTTTCCATTTTCCACGCATGCTGCCTGACTTGCTGAGCCTTTTCAGCGTTTTCTGTTAATGTTTCAAATTTACAGAATCTGCAGCCTTTTTAAAATATTTCCGGTCGGTATTAACTCACAGCGCTCAAGACCTGGGTCCGATCCTGACCTCGGGTGCTTTCTGTGTGGATGTTCTCCCTGTGACCACGTGGGTTTTCTCTGGGTGCTCCGGCTTCCTCCCACATCCCAAAGATGTGTGGGTTTGTCGGTTTATTTAACCTCTGTAAAATTGCCCCTAGTGTATAGGGAGTGATGAGAAAGTGGGAAAAGATAGAACTTATGTGAGCGGCTGATGGATGTTCAACACAAAATGCTGGAGTAACTCAGCGGGTGAGGCAGCGTCTCTGGAGGGAAGGAATGGGCGACGTTTCAACGTGGGCTGAATGGCCTGTTTCATTGCTAAACTAAATAATGTTTGATCTGAACTGTAATGGGAGCTCGTTGGTTTTATTACCTGGACACATGCCTGAGATGACAGAATTCACTGCCGCAGTGCCCTGTGGTCTACTGTCTGCCTTTCTCTGTTAAGTACTAATCTGACAGACCTTTGATGAAAACACGATTTTCCACTCTGAAAGTCTGAGAGTAGTTAGGTTCACTTAAGTCATCTCACTCAGTAATATTGATTGATGGTGCAGAAGCGACAGGATATATATATATATCTATATATCTTTTCCAGAGATGCTGCCTGAGTTACTCCAGCATTTTGTGTCTATCTTTGGTGTAAACCAGCATCTGCATTTCCTACACATTTCTCCTATCCTTGTGAGATATGCTTATACAATGAAAATAAAAACTTGGAGTGTCTGTTAATTTTAAATATAAAAGATGATCACCAAAAATAAATTATTAATTGTGTTCAAAGTCTGAAGAAGGGTTCCGACCTGAAATGTCCCATATGCATGTTCTCCAGAGATGCTGCCTGACCATCTGAGTTACTCCAGCACTTTGTGTCCAGTTTAACGTTCCAAGTCAAATTTAGCATAATTTAATCGAATGTTAGGTCGAGTTCAACAACAGTAACAATTGTCTGAATTCCACCAATATTAATCTTAAGGTGAATCAAAATAATTAGGGGCAAGATTCTGGATCTTGACCAGTATCTCTCCCCAGGACACCTCACCCACTGTTGCCCCGAGACTCTCCACAGGAATGTCGAGTCCCCATTCACACCTACCTTTTCCCGCTTCTGCTTTTCCACTTGTATACTGGGTAGAAAGAGTGCAGGTACTCATATTTTGTTAAAAGTCATTTAATGCTTGTGTTTGAGAAGCCAACTCTTTAAATATTGACAAAAATCTCTGGAGAACTCAGTGAGTCAGGCAGCTTCCTTGGAGAATGTTGACAGGTGAGATTTCGGATCGGACCTAAAACATCACCTATCCACATTCTCCTGCGATGCTACCTGACCCATTGAGATACTTTGTGCCAATGTTTATGTTCAAAGTCAATTTTAACATAATTTAGGCACAAAATGCTGGAGTAACTTAGTGGGTCAGGCAACATCGCTGGAGAAAAAGAATAGGTGACATTTTGGGTCGAGACCGTTCTTCAGACTTAGACTCCGGCACTTTGTGTCTTTTTCGTAAACCAGTATCTGCAGTTCCGCATCTCGGCTCTTTAAAATGTTGTGCTGAATTAGTGTTGGGTGTGGGAGGAAGAGTTTAATCTATTTACATTTGAAGTACTGGCAGTGGCTCAGAGATTGAGAATGAAGGCTCGTATTATATAGCACCTTTCAAATCCCTGTTAGAACATCCAAAAGCACTCTGCAATCAATGTACTTTGCGTGAAATGCAGATATTACTGTAATGTAGGAAGCCCAGGAGCCAAGTTACACAGAGCACATTTCCACAGACATCTGGCGATGGTGACATTTAGCTTAGTTTAGGTTAGAGATACAGTGTATCTCCACCAAGTCCACACCAACCAACGTCCCCCCATACACTAGTTCTATCCCACATAGATAATTTGCAGAAACCGATTAACCTACAAACGGGTACATCTTTGGGATGCGGGAGGAAACCGGAACCCCAAGTGAAAGCCTACGTGGTTATGGGGAGAACATACAACCTCCGTACAGACAGCACCCATTGCCTGGCGCTGTTAGGCAGCAACTCTACCGCTGCGCCACTTATAATTGTTTTTTAAAGAATTATTATCTAGGAACAAATATTGATCAGATAACGTTTCCCCCATTAGCAGCTTGGGATCGTTCATGTTAACCTGAGAGAGGTGAAAGGTTTTTCTAACAGTGTTGTACAGCCTCAATACTGCACTAGACTGCATGATTCAATATTGGCATTATAATTCCTGGAGCAAGATTTGACCCTGGCATCTTATTTTCAGACTATAGGTGCTACCAACTGAATTGTATCTGACATTGGAAAGATACGCTCTGCATTCTGATACTCTACACAGCACAAAATGCAGTAGGTTTTTTTGAGCAAGGTTTTTATTTTGTTCATCGGTCAGAGAGTTTCAGAAGGAACTGCAGATGCTGGTTTACACTGAAGATAGGGACAAAGTGCTGAAGTAACTCAGCGGGACAGGCAGCATCTCTGGAGAGAAGGAATGGGTGACGCTTCGGGTCGAGACCCTTCTTCAGACCAAGAGTTCATGCAGTCTGAAGCAATGCATCACAAACTTAAAGAGCCAGCCAATCCCCAGTCATTGGCTTCTGTCACATTACCCGACTTTAGCTGGATTGATGGCAGAAGAGATTCAAGAGAGTTTATTGTCATGTGTCCCTGATAGGACAATGAAATTCTTACTTTGCTTCAGCACAACAGAACATAGTAGGCATGACTACAGAACAGATCAGCGTGTCCATATACCATTATATAAATATATACACACATGAATAAATAAACTGCTGAAGTCTAAATAACAGATTAATGTTCAGAGTTTTGTCCGAGGCAAGTTTAATAGCCTGATGACTGTGGGGAAATAGCTATTCCTGAACCTGGTCGTTGCAGTCTTCTGGCTCCTGTACCTTCTACCTGAAGGTAGCGGGGAGATGAGTGTGTGGCCAGGATGGTGTTGGCATTGGAAACAATTTGTGTAAAAAAGTTACCCCTTAGGTTCTTTTTAATATTTGTACTGAAAGATTAAGTGCCAATGCCAACGATTTCATTGAGTGGTAATCTAGAGCGAAATATTTGAATGCTTTTCAGAATTCATGCTGTGGCCAATTTTATTAATGTTTTCCTTTGGAAACCTTACACTTAGAATAAATATTTTATTTACTGCCTTGCAAATGTACTAGAAAGTACTTGCGTGATTCATGAAATCTATCAATCTCTGTTTTAAATATACTTAGCTACTGAGTGTCCAGAACTGTTTTGGCTAGAAAATTATGATGATTCTCAACTCTCTGGATGAAGGTGTTTCTTATTTCAGGCCTGAACTGTCAGCCCTTTATTTTGAGGTAGTGACTCCATTTTCACCCAGAGAGCTGTGAATCTGTGGAATTCTCTGCCACCGAAGGCAGTGGAGGCCAATGCACTGGATGTTTTCAAGAGAGAGTTAGATTTAGCTCTCACTGCTAACGTAATCAAGGGATATGGGGAGAAAGCAGGAATAGGGTACTGATTTAGGATGATCAGCCATGATCATATTGAATGGGGAGAAGGCAGGCATGGGTTATTGATTGGGGACGATCAGCCATGATTACAATGAATGGCGGTGCTGGTGCGAAGGGCGAATGGCCTCCTCCTGCACGTATTTTCTATGTTTCTATTTTCTATGAATGGCGGTGCTGGCTCAAAGCGCCGAATGGCCTCCTCCTGCACCTATTTTCTATGTTTCTATGTTTCTATTTTCTATGAATGGCGGTGCTGGCTCAAAGCGCCGAATGGCCTCCTCCTGCACCTATTTTCTATATTTCTTTGTTTCTATTTTCTATGAATGGCGGTGCTGGCTCGAAGGGCTGAATGGCCTACTCCTGCACCTATTATCTATGTTTCTGGACTATGTCCCTGGACTATGCACATCCCTGCATCTGTCATGTCAAGTCCCAGAAAAATGTTGTATGGCTTGTAAAGATCACTGCATTTTCTTCCAAACCCAGTTGAGTGTTGGTCCAGGTTTGAAGTGTTGATCTGCGTCCGAAGAAATGTCCCGTCCTGAAACGTCACCTCTCCATGCTTTCCAGAGACGTTGCCGGACCTGCTGAGTTACTTCAGCACTCGCTGTTCACGAGTGTATGTCTAGCCTCGATTATGTCTAATCATTCCCCATAGGGTAACCTCACCCCAGCCAGCGATCTGGGGAACATTTTTAGCACTCCCTCTCTTCCTGCAATGCTATTCAGTATCACATCATTACTCTTGTACTTAAGTCCTCTTGCGATCTGGACCAATGTACCATTTGCTTCCTTGAATGGTTTTAAAATCTGTAAGTTAATTTATCTTTATTTCTTTACAAGAACACTTAGGTTCCTCTGAACACCATCACTTTTCGATCTCTCACCATTTAGATGAAAATGTTCTCTGCCTTTCTACTTAATCCAAAGTCAATGCCCTCGCATTTTCCTGCAGTTTGTTCCATCTGCCCCATTCACCATGCCTATCTCCATAACTTCCTCACAACTCACATTGCCATCTACCTCTGTACTACTACTCACGGTGGCACAGCGGTAGAGCTACTGTCATACAGCGCTCGGGACCCGGGTTCGATCCTGACTACGGGTGCTTGCCTGTATGGAGTTTGTGCGTTCTCTCCGTGACCTGCGTGGGGCTTCTCCGAGATCTTCGGTTTCCTCCCACACTCCAAAGACGTACAGGTTTGTAGGTTGATTGGCTTGGTATAAATGTAAAAGCTGTCCCTAGTGTGTGTAGCGGGGATCGCTGGTCGGTGCGCATTCGGTGGGCCAAAGGGCCTGGTTCTGCTCTGTATCTCTAAACTAAACTAAAAACTAAAACTCACACCACCATCTACTTCTGTATCATTGGCAAATGTGGATATATTATACTTGATATCAAAATCTTTGATATGAGTCCAGGCACCAGTTCCTGCAGCTCTCACTATGAAAAATGACCTGTTTATTTCTATTCTCCATATTTGGGACAGTTACATTCTTCTTTACCTCCAATCTCATGTACCCTAATTTAGTTTATAAATCTCCTGTGTGACACTTCATTGCAGGACTTCTGAATGTCCAAACACATCACTGGTTTGCTATTATCTATTCTGTTGGTTCCCGACTCAAAAATAAAACATTAACTGGCTTGTCAAACATAATTTTCTTTCCGTTGAGAAATGTTGGCTCTGTCCAATCCTATTTTTATTTTCTAAGTGCTGCATTACAATTGACTTAGTAAAAGACCTCAACAATTTCCTGACCCTTGTCGTCCAGTTAACTGATCTGTAGTTTTTCATTTTCTCTCTCTTTTAAATAAGGAAGTTACATTTGCTCCCACTCAAAAACACCTCTCAAAAAAACCTATTACATTTTCCTACATAATAATCAGTAAATCCACTATCTTCACCATAGAACATATAAAAGTACAAGAAGATAGACACAAAAAGCTGGTGTAACTCAGAGGGTCAGACAGCATCTCTGGGGAAAAGAAATAGGTGACGATTCGGGTCGAGACCCTTCTTCATATTGAGTGTCAGGGGACAAGGAAATGAGAGATATAGACGATGATCTTGAGAGATATGGAAAAAATGAAGTAAAAATATGCAAAATTGTAACAATGGTTAAGGAAACAGGCCATAGCTAGATGTGGCCTTGGTGAAAACTAGTTACAGACAATGAGACTCGACAAGATGACTGAAGCTAGTACACTGCCTTGGGTGGAGGAGAGACGGAGAGAGAGGTTGCAAGGGTTAATGAAATTTAGAGAAATCAAAATTCATACCGCTGGGTTGTTAAACAAATCATATATTTCTTTAAGCACAGAAACCCAAGTGGTAATGCAGTTCAACAATTGCCAACAAGTGAAGTTAAAAAACAACATACTTCAAAGGAAAAGTCTTGTAATGTTGCCAAGAAAAGCAGGAAGCCTGAGAAATGGGACAATTTTAAAATGCAATGAATGAGGGCTGGTATCGATGAGGAGCTGGAATGTGGAATATGAGAGTAACCCAGCAAGAACATGCTGCATCGCTTCAGTAGATTATATAAAAGCAAAATATTAATAGATGTTAATATGGACAGGAAAAGGTTTATTGGAGAAGAAGGAAATGGCCAAGAAATTAAATAAATATGTTACATCCATGTTCTCTGGAGAACATGGGGAAGACTCAGTAAAGCAACAGGTAAAGATGCTGCTGCCCAAAGACCCAAGTTCGATCCTGACATCAAGTGCTGTCTGTTTGGAGTTTGCATGTTCTCCCTGTGACCACATAGGTTTCCTCCGGATGCACCAGTTTCCTCACTCATTCCAAAGATTTATGACTTTATGGATTAATTGTCCTCTGTAAATTGCCCTGTATGTATAGGGAGTGGATGTGAAAGTGCGATAACATGTAAACGGGTGCAAACGGGTGATCGATGGTTGGTGTGGACTCGGTGGGCCAAGGGGATTGTTTCTATGCTGTATCTCTCAACTAAACTAAACATGCTGCCTGGCCCGTTGAGTTATTCTAGCACTTAGTGTTTTTGTTATGTAAGCCAGCACCTGCAGTTCATTGTGTCTTCAAATATGTTGTCTCTTATTTTCACAGGAAAGAGCCAAACTTTCCCTTAGAAATAGAATGAATGGGGAGCAGAGTGGATCTAGTGCAAACAACACAGATAATATTTGAGAAATTATTGGGACATAGCCATTAAACCCCTAGGGCCCCACAAGCTACACCACAATGTCTTGATAGATCAGAATGTTTTTTCCCAGGTTGGAAATGTCAAAGTCTAGCTTTAAGGCGAGAGAAGCATCATTTCAAGGAGATGTGCATGGCAACCTTTTTTCCATAGAGGGTGGTGGGTGTCTGGAATGCGCTGCCAAGGATGGTGTTGGAGGCAGATACAATATTGGTCTTTAAGAGGCTCTTAGGTAGATATGTGGATATGCTGCAAATAAATTGCCATGGATCGTGTGCTGGCAGATGAGGTTCTAGTCATAGAGTCATACAGTGTGGAAACAGGCCCTTCGGCCCAACTTGCCGGCCAACAATGTCCCAGCTACACTAGTCCCACTTGCCTGCGCTTGGTCCATATCCCTCCAAACCAGTCCTTTCCATGTACCTGTCTAACTGTTTCTTAAACGATGGAATAGTGCCAGCCTCAACCACCTCCTCTGGCAGTTTGTTCCATACATCCACCACCCTTTGTGTGAAAAATGAATCCTCGGATTCCTATTAAATCTTTTCCCCTTCACCTTGAACCTATGTCCTCTGGTCCTCAATTCTCATATTCTTGGCAAGAGACTCTTGCATTTACCCAATCTATTCCTCTCATGATTTTGTACACCTCCATAAGATCACCCCTCATCTTCCTGCGCTCCATGGAATAGAGACCCAGCCTACTCAACCTCTCCCTATAGCTCACACCCTCTAGTCCTGGCAACTTCCTCGTCAATCTTTTCTGAACCCTTTCAAGCTTGACAATATCTTTACCTATAACATGGCGGCCAGAACTGAAGACAATATTCCAAATGCGATCTCACCAGCATCTTATACAACTGCAACATGACCTCACAACTTCTATACTCAATACTCTGACTGCTGAAGGCCAAACTGCAGATGCTGGTTTAAACCAAAGATAGACACAAAAAGCTGCTGTTACTCAATGGGTCAGACAGCATCTCTGGAGAAAATGAATAGATGAGGTCAAACGCAAATTGGAGCACCTCATATTTCGCCTGGCCATTGTTTAAATGTCTTCCCTATATCTAATCTACCTTCATGTCTACTTAGTTTAGTCCCCAGCCTTCTCAATTAAACTTTCAAAAGACAAAGGGATGAGTTTGTAATGTGTTGTCATGGTGAGGCTTTATATGTATTTCATCAGGCTGTTTTTGTTAAGAAAATTGCTTGATAATCATCTGCCTTTCCAATGCGGAAATCCTGTGCACCTTGAGTAACTACACATATAATAAAAACAGTTAACATTTGACAATTATCAAACCGTTCCCTCAGTAAACAGCTTATCTGCTTCATGATTTGGAGGAGTTGTAGACAGCAAGGAAGGCTGTCTGAAGACACAGCAGGATATCGATAAGCGGCAGAAATGAACGGGGAAATGGCAGATGGAGTTTACCCCAAGCAAGTGTAAGGTGCTGCTCTTTGGGAGGTTGAATGTATGGGGAGAGTGTACAGATAATGGCAAGACCCTTTACAGCACTGATGTGCGAAGAGATCTTGGTCCAGCGAGAATTTAGCTCCTAGGGCTGAAGGAGTCAAGGGATATGGAGGAAAAAGCAGGAACGGGGTACTGATTTTGGATGATCAGCCATGATCACATTGAATGGCGGTGCTGCTTCGAAGGCCGAATGGCCTGCTCCATTTTTCGAAAGAGAAGGATAGATCAGCCATGATTGAAAGGTGGAGACTCAATGGGCCAAATAGACAAATTCTGCCCCTATGACTTATAAAGTTCATAGCTCACTAAAGGTGGCAACTCAAGTAGATGGGGTGGTAAATAAGGCATTTGGTATGCTTGCCTTCATTAATAGGGGCATTGAGAACAAGATTCAGCACGTCATAATGCCGCTCTATAGGACTTTGGCAAGGCCACATGTTGAATGATGCGTGCAGTTCTGGTCGCCCCATAACTGGATAGATGAGGAACCTTTGGAGAGGGTGTAGAGAAGGTGTACCAGAATGTTGCCTGCATACGAGGGTTTCAGCTACAGGAAGAGGTTGGATGGACTCGGATTGTTTTCTGTGGAATGTCGGAGGTTGAGGAGAGACTTGAAGAGAAATTTATTAAACTGTGGGAGACATAGAGTAGACACTCAGAACCATTTTCCCAGGATGGAAATGTCCAACACTAGTGGGCAGCCATGGTGGCGCAGTGGGAGAGTTGCTGCCTTACAGCGCTTGAAGTGCCGGAGACCTGGGTTCAATCCCGACTAAGGGTGCTGTCTGTACGGAGTTTGTACGTTCACCCTGTGACCGAGTGGGGTTTTCTCTGAGATCTTCGATTCCCTCCCAAACTCCAAAGACGTACAGGTTAATTGGCATGGTGTATGTGTAGATTGTGTGTGTGTAGGATAGTGTTAATGTACGGGTATCGCTGGTTGTTGCGAACTTGGTGGGCCAAAGGGCCTGTTTCTGCGCTGTATCTCTAAAATAAACTAACAAAAAACTAGTGGGAATGGGTCAGAGTGTGGATTCTAGCATTGTTACAATCTACTCTCAATTTTATTTGTTGATTATCTTTTAACCTTCAGGCCATGTTGCAAAGTTTATTGTAAGGTTCATCAAAACTGTTACAAACAACTGAGATCATGGAAAGTTTCACCAAAATTTTTATATTCAGCCGATGCATATCAAAAGGATAACTAGAGTCAAAAGTGCTTTATTGTCATATGTTCCGAAATGGAACAATTAAATTTTTACTTGTCGCAGCACAACGAGTCCTT
Source organism: Okamejei kenojei (assembly GCA_035221665.1). NCBI lineage: Eukaryota > Metazoa > Chordata > Chondrichthyes > Rajiformes > Rajidae > Okamejei > Okamejei kenojei. The sequence continues at coordinate 15,468,375 of CM069165.1, forward strand.
AAACACAGTAATCATCACTCACAGTAATATAAATGAAGAAAGAAGGTTCAATAAATTAAAAAACACCATATAGTGCAAATAACACAATAAAGTCTAAAGTCCCTAGTGGACCTCAGGCAGTTCATAGTTCAGAGTTTAGTTGGAGTTTGTAGTGTTCAATAGCCTAATGGTTGTTGAGAAGAATATGTTCTTCCCAATGGCAGAAATGAATTGAGAGCCTGGCCAGGGTGGCGTGGGTCCTTGATGAGGCTGGCTGCCTTATTTGAGACAGAATATTCAGTTAAATCAAAATATGAAATAAAATGGTAATATGAACCCTGTATTGGAACAAGTTTAGGACCCGGAAACCTTGACATCAATGTGTATGGAAGAACCGCCCCACTGTGATCTCCGTGGGGGGATTTTTAGTTAAGAGATACAGCATGGATTTTTCGTTAAGAGATACAGCATGGAAACAGGCCCTTTGGCCCACTGGGTGTATCACCTAGCTCACCCTAGTTCACCCTAGTTCACGCTAGTTCACGCTAATTCTATGTTATTCCACTTTCATGTACCATCCCTACAAATTAGGGGCAATTTAAAGAGGCCAATTGACCTACAAAACCAAATGCCTTTGAGATGTGTGAGGAAACCGAAACACCCCGAGGAAACTCGCGCAACCGCAGATGGAAGATACAAACTTCACACGGATAACACCGAAGGCCAGGATCGAGCCAGGACCTCTGGGCACTGATAAGCCTTCAGACCGATGATAAACCTTCAGATCGATATGAAAGCACAAGATTGAGAATCAGCTTCCTGATATCTCCCTCCATCCTAACCCAGAGCAGGGCACCTCTCTGGCTCCAGGCAGTACTATGGAAACGCTCTGGAGCTCACTTGAAGAAGTTGCCTGTACATCTCACATCTTCCAGACTAACAGCTTTCATCCCAGGAACAGACCTGAGTCGGGTCAAGGAAGTGTTTGCCATTTAGTATGGACACCAGGGAGAGAGCCTCAGTAATTATATTTAATTTCACACCATTTTATTGCACGACTAATTCCTTTGGCGTTCTGCCAGGTGAGCTTGATAGGAATTTGTTAATTGGGTCATTGTTCAGTTCATATGCTTCAAATTGTTTAACAGCTACTTAAGTGGTAAATGACTGACCAAGCACCGTGAGCCCAGCTCTGGGGAGTCGGAAGCAAGGAAACTACACCGAGCTGTGAAACTGGAGGAGTCCCATTTAGTCGCGGGGCTATTTCACACTCCAGAAATTAGGATTTATGTTGTTTTGGTGTTGGAAAGTATTTCCTCTTTTTCTTGTAACTGATTCCTTGTGTTGTCAGTCACAGCGCAGTCTTAAAATTCAACATTTGGAGAAGGGTCCCCACCTGAAACGTCATCTATCCATGTACTCGAGAGATGCTGCCTGATCCGCTGAGTTACTCCAACACTTTGTGTCTTTCTATGGTATAAACCGGCATCTGCAGTTCCTTGTTATTACATTATTAAAAATCAACTTCAATTTTCATTCGGGCATGCACTAGGAATCCCAGAGATGGCTTCATTATGTCTAATGATGTTTTTTAAGCAAACCAACTTCAGAGCTGCCAACTCTCACGCATTGAGCGTGAGAATCACGCATTTCACCAAATTCTCACGCTGATCACAGAATTTCGTGAGAAATTCCGTGATCAACGAGAACTTCAAAACTAATATCAACTGCATGGGTGTTGGAGAGCCGGGGCGGAGGAAGGGATGGAGGGGCAGGGGCTGATGCGGACGGCGAGAGTTTGCGAGGCTGGCGAGTTGCTCGCTGCAGCTCCGGCTATGGAGCACCTCAGTGCAAGAGTCACGGGCGTTCGTCGGAAGCGTTGCGCAGCTGCCGTGAGAGTCTCTGAGCCGAATTGGCCCTGGTGACCGGCATGGACCAGGCTGTGGCCCGGTGCATCCTGGAGGACAACCAGCAGCTGCTGGAAGTAGGTACCAAGCACTGGGTAGAAGCGGTGGAGAATAGGGGCCTTAAAATGGGGGTGGTTGGAGAAAGCATCCTGCTTGCCTGCTACATTTTCACTTACTGTAACTGCAGGGAAAATATTCCCGATGTTAGGGAAGTTCAGAACCAGAGGGGATTTACAAGAATGATCCCAAGAAGGATTGGGTTTACGTATGATAAGCGTTTGAAGGCACTGGATTTGCATTCAGTGGAGCACTGCTGATGACCGGAGAAAAGAGGAGAGACATAGAATGAGATACAGCGCGGAAATCCTACACCCACTAGGGACAATTTACAATTTTACCAAGTCAATTAACCTACAAACCTGCACGTCTTTGGAGTGTAGGAGGAAACCGAAGATCCCAGAAAAAATCCACGCGGTCATGGGGAGAACGTACAAACTCCATACAGCATCCATAGTCAGGATTGAACCCGGGTCTCTGGCGTTGCAAGCGTTGTAAAGCAGCAACTCTACCGCTGCGCCACTGTGCCTACTTGACTGAACACATAAAATATTGCACTAAACCTTGCCACCAGCGGGCATCTGGGACATCGAGTGCAAGGCAGATGGTGGATGTGTCTCTTGAAATCCTGTTTCCAGTCCAACAAGGCTTGTTTATACAAGGAACTGTGGGCCCATTGAGTGATGCAGTTAATGGACTGTGGATCATTAAGTCTCACCATTTTCTTTTCAAAGACATTAATTGATACAACATTGTAGGGAATTGTCTCTGTACAAAAAGTTTTTAAAACCAATTTGGCTCTGATCCACTCAGTGTAAGGGAACAGTGTTATTCTCTAACCTCCGCGATGGGATCTGAAGTTTACAACGCTGTTATAATGAAGGCAGAAATGAATAGAACTTTCAGGACATCGCAAGGAACTGCAGATGCTGGAATCTTGAATGAAACACTAAGTGCTGGAGCTGTGAACACTCACGACACTGGTTAATTTACGGAGGGACAAGAATCCGCTGATGAGGGAATCTGGAGCAAAAACAACGAACTGTTGGAGGAATCGACGTGGACAGAGTGAGCCGGGTGATGCCAATTCCTTCATGCCTCTCTCCTCAGTATATCACTGCTTTACCTCTACTGAACTCCACAGCGAGCAGGGGGCCTGTTTCGGTGCTGTATTCTCTATGGTGCTGTGTATCTATAACACGTGGGGTAGTCTGAATTGCGAGGAGCCACATAAAGCCGGCAGCCGAGAGTTGACATTCATCATAACTGCGGAGAAGTAACCTGATCTATTGACCTGAGAATCCATGGAACTTGATCCTTTCTGTCCTGGTTGCCTTTGAGGAGTCATGGCTCGTCATAATTTGATGCTGAGAGACCATGTCTGCGAGCACTGTCCATTGATGGCAACAGCCTACTCATTACTTTTTTCATGGAGCAACATGGCGTTGTTGCCTTGCAGCGCCAGTGACCCAGGTTCGATCCCGACTACGGATGCGGTCTATATGGAGTGTGTATGCTCTATCTATGATCACGTGGGCTTTCTCCAGGTGCTCCGGTTTCCTCCCAGTCTCCAAAGACGTACAGGTCTGTTGGTTAATTGGCTTCTGGAAATTGTAAATTGTTCCTAGTGCGTAGGACAGTGCTCGTGTATGGGTGATGATCATTGGTTGGCATGGACTCAGTGGGCCGAAGGGCCTGTTTCCATGCTGTATCTCTAAATGTTGAAGTCTAAAGCACAGAAACAGCCCTTCGGTCCAATACAACCACACACTCACCAACAAGCACCCATTTACACCAGGCCCATTTTATTCAGGGGGATGGGATAAGTGTAATATTAAAATGGCATGCAAGGTGTCAGGCTGTCTGTTACAACATACAGCTCCAATAACCCATTATTTCTTTCAGTTAAATATTGGGAAGGTAGCACTATTGTCATTCGCCACTCAATTATTATGTACCGCACATTCCCATCAATTTAGCCCAGATTTTATCATCCATGTACAAATTTGTAGTGGACAATTAATCAAATAACCCACACGTCTGTGGGATAGGGGAGAAAACAAGAGCACATGTGGGAAACACAAGGACTCTAAACTCCACAGAGATTGCACCACAGGTCAGGATTGAATCTTGTTTGTTATTATTCATCACTCATTGCAACAAGATATACAAATCAAAACAATACTAAACAAACCCACCACCATAATACAAAATCACCCAAATATATAAACAAATATTCTTATATACTATTCTTATATACTTTTGGTTGGTATTTTGTTGGTTCACATGCTTGATCAATGGTGTTTTATCATTAATGTTTTATTATTATTAATGTTTAGTGTTTTCTGAGTCACTCGTAACTGTCACTGTATGTCATGTTGTTACTTGTGGGCGGAGCACCAAGGCAAATTCCTTGTATGTGAATACTTGGCCAATAAACCTACTTACCTATAACTTATAATTAAATATACTATTATACTGTATAACTACTGTATATTACAATCCTTGTCAAGGATGCATTCCACCCACAGCAGTCCAGGAAATCCCCCAGGACGCCTGTGGACAGCGCGTAGTCCATTTCTAGTACCACCCGGGCACGGGCATAACCCCAGAACAGGATTGAACTTTGGTCTCTGAAGTTGTGAGGCAGTGGCTTCACTAACTGCACCACCATGCCTCCCTTTGTTGTATCTGCTGGCCAGAACTTGATAATTTCTGTTATTTCTGACCCCAGTTATTTACAATATACATAAATGATCTGGGTGAGGGAATTGAAGGCAATATCTCCAAGTTTGCGGATGACACTAAGCTGGGGGGCAACGTTAGCTGTGAGGAGGATGCTAGGAGACTGCAAGGTGACTTGGATAGCTTGGGTGAGTGGGAAAATGTTTGGCAGATGCAGTATAATGTGGACAAATGTGAGGTTATCCACTTTGGTGGGAAAAACAGGGAAGCAGACTATTATCTAAATTTTGGCCGATTAGGAAAAGGGGAGATGCAGCGAGACCTGGGTGTCATGGTACACCAGTCATTGAAAGTAGGCATGCAGGTGCAGCAGGCTGTGAAGAAAGCGAATGGTATGTTAGCTTTCATAGCAAAAGGATTTGAGTACAGGAGCAGGGAGGTTCTACTTCAGTTGTATAGGGTCTTGGTGAGACCACACCTGGAGTATTGCGTACAGTTCTGGTCTCCAAATCTGAGGAAGGACATTATTGCCATAGAGGGAGTGCAGAGAAGGTTCACCAGACTGATTCCTGGGATGTCAGGACTGTCTTATGAAGAAAGACTGGATAGACTCGGTTTATACTCTCTAGAATTTAGGAGATTGAGGGGGGATCTTATAGAAACTTACAAAATTCTTAAGGGGCTTGGACAGGCTAGATGCAGGAAGATTGTTCCCGATGTTGGGGAGGTCCAGGACAAGGGGTCACAGCTTAAGGATAAGGGGGAAATCCTTTGGGACCGAGATGAGAAGGACTTTTTTCACACAGAGAGTGGTGGGTCTCTGGAACTCTCTGCCACAGAGGGTAGTGGAGGCCAGTTCATTGGCTATATTTAAGAGGGAGTTAGATGTGGCCCTTGTGGCTAGGGGGAGCAGAGGGTATGGAGAGAAGGCAGGTACGGGATATTGAGTTGGATGATCAGCCATGATCATATTGAATGGCGGTGCAGTCTCGAAGGGCCGAATGGCCTACTCCTGCACCTAATTTCAATGTTTCTATGTTTCTGAGCTGTTGATTGCCATAGCCGGAGTTAAACAGCTTCAATTCAATTTGAAGATCTGATCACAGGGTTTAATAGCATGCAAACCGCAATGTAATAACTTGGCATTAAAAGAGGCAAAACACATCAGGAGTAAATCTATGGCAAAGGCAAAGCTCTGAAAAGTAATGTGACAATAATGCAATGAGGAAAAAATTAATATTGAAGTTCTGGAAAGGTCCTACATCCCCCACAACCAAAATGTGGATTATAGGAATGCCGGAGACACTTCATCTGGGAAGATTAAGGATTGTCCTACTGGACAAGTTGGATCTTTTCAGAGGGATATGGTATCCATTTATTGAATATTTAAAGGGTCAAAATGGCTCGGTACGAGAGCCTGACTGAAGCCTGAATGAAGGAATAGATGAAGAATCATACATAACAAACCATGGATATATCTCCAACGATGGATAACCTGTTTAATACTCCACTCATCTTTTTGATTTTCTATTTTTACTTTATTTCTCTCTATTTTTTCCTATCTGCGTTAAAAACTAAAAAATGTATAGAAGTACAAACAAGACATAATTATTAATATTAATAATATTAAGAATGTATGTGACAAGTATATTCTTCTTTTAATATGTACTTACTTCTGATAAAAATATTCAACACAATAATGCAATGAGGTTTTCAGCTCATAAGTTTTCAGCTTATGGAAATAGTGCAAAACCATGTTGGGAAATAGCCATACAGCGCAGAAACAGGCCCTTCAGTCCAGAGTCCCTGCTAACATTCAACACTTTAGAGTTTAGAGATACAGCGGGGAAACAGGCCATTAGGCCCAACGGGTCCGCGCGGACCAGCGATCCCCGCACATTAACCCTATCCTACACACACAAGGGACAATATTTTACATTTGCCAAGCCAATTAACCAACGTACCTGTACGTCTTTGGAGTGCGGGAGACAGCACCTGTAGTCGGGATCGAACCCGGGTCTCCGGCATTGCAAGCGCTGAACGGCAGCAACGCTACCGCTTCGCCACTGTGCCGCCCAATATACGCTATATATACAGTAATCCTATACTGACCCCATTTTATTTTCTCCAGTTTATCGTAACCAATTGACCCACCACACCTGAGCATCTCGATATGTGGGAGGAAACTGGTGAACCTGCAGTAAACCCACTTGTTCACAGGGAGATTGTGCAAACTCCACATAGACAGCACCAGAGGTCAGGATTGAACCTAGATCACTGGAGATCCAACTTGGGGGTGGCATGGTGGCGCAGCAGTAAAGTTGCAGCCTTAGAGCGCTTATGGCACCAGAGACCGGGTTCAATCCTGGCTACGGAGTTTGTACGTTCTCCCCGTGTCCTGCGTGGGGTTTTTCCGAGAACTTTGGATTCCTCCCACTCCAAACTCCAAAGATGTATAGTTTTGTAGGTTAATTGGCTTGCTATAAATGTAAAAATTGTCCCTAGTGTAGGAAGGTATTACTGTGCGGGGATCGCTGGGCGGTGCGGACTCGGTGGGCCAAAGGGCCTGTTTCCGCTCTGTATCTCTAAATTAAATTAAATGCTACTGCCCTCCCCACAAACCTTAATGAACTTAAAGCTAAACATGTACAAAAAATAAATATGTAATTGGAAGAAATGTGATTACAAAACTCAGTGAGGGTTTCTGATAAACTAAGGTGCTGTCTTGAATTAGACTGAAAATTTCCCACTCACTCAACTGTTACTTTTGTGACTTCCAGTATTAAAACAGTAGTGTTGGCCGCAAACAGTCTAATTCAGGAAAGACCAACATTGAGCCGACAAGTTTTGTTTGTTTGCTCTGCGATTTTGCTTGATTTGCACCATCACTCAAAGTTTCAATTTCCCCTTTACTGTGGCAACGTGGAATGTTTCCAGGAGTGAAGACACTCGGGACTGTAAACCCCGGGCAATTTCCTCTGCCTCAGCCTGGGGATGTTGAGGCTAATTAAAATGGACATGTACGGTGCTGGCTGCTGCTAGTCAACACAGCAAAGAACAGTTGTCAGTCCTGGCAACGTCTGTGACTTCAGGGGCTGTGTGAGGGAGGGGGGAAGAACAACGGACACTGGAGGAAACAGCGTGCGGGGACCGCTGTGGGTGGGAGAGGGGAACAAAGGGCCCAGCGTGAGGGAACCACTGTGGATCAGGGAGGGTGGGGGGGGGGGGGGAACAAAGGAGGAGCCTGCATACTTAGTAGCTTTGGCCGCACCTTAGGTGGCCGCTATTTGTATACCTTTTGTGTGTGCAAGCAAAGATATTCACTGTGTACGTGACAAGAAAGTATTCCATTCCATTCTAACTCAATCTCTTCATTGTATGCATGGAAGAGCTGCGCCCATGTACGGTTGAGCCGAGCTATCACGAAGCAGGCAGCGCTGGAATATGGGGCCAACTACAAACAAAACCATGGCAAGCATGTACGCGCTGGTGAAGCACCTTCTGCAATTACACTCCCGTCTGGCAGAAGATGCACTAACACTAGCTTGAAAACTCGCATCACCAGACTCAGCAGCATATTCGTCCCCTCTGTTATGATTAGTACGGGTGTCAGAGGTAATAGGGAGAATGGAGTTAGGAGCGAGAGATAGATCAGCCATGAAAGGCCTACTTCTACTCCTATCACTTATGACCTTAAGACTTCTCAACGATCCTATCAGAAACTATGATACGATGCTGGTTTTCCAACCTATCCCCTTGAGGAGATTTTCTCTGGAATTACTGGGAACTTGTTACACTATAATACTTGTTACACTACAATGCTGAGAGAATTACTCCAGTGTCTATCTTCGGTTTAATCCGGCATCTGCAGTTCCTTCCTACACAATATCTTTCTCTTTGCTCTAACCTTTGCACTTGTGTTTGTCTTGGTTGTATTCATGTGTAGTATTGGCTGAACTGAAAGGCAAATAAAGACTTTTCACTGTAAGGAAAAGACCACCAAATGCTGGAGTAACTCAGCGGGTCACGTAGCATCTCTGGAGTACGCGGATAGGTGACATTTCAGGTCTTCAGACTGGAGAGGGGTCCTGACCCAAAACGTCACCTATCCGTGTTCTGCAGAGTTACTTTAAAAGAAAATCAAAATAAACTTTATTCAAAATATACAAATATATACAAAACCAAGAACTGTGCAAAAATTCTTCCGACATTCTCGGAGGGTAGACATACACTCATTAGCATCGTATCAATGTTCCCAGAAATATAATTTTTCCCGGCACCCTTGGAAATCACGTGCCCCCTTGGGGTGATATCCCTTCCCTTGTTTGAGGGGCGTCTCCACCATACCTGCCTCCCAATGTCCAGCAGCGGAAGGACCCGAGACTGTGGTCCTCTCCCACCGAGCCTTGGCGTTGGCTGCACCGAGCTTCAGTGCGTCCCTCAGCACGTACCCCTGCAGTCTGGAGCGGGCCAGTCGGCAACATTCCCCGACGGACACACTGCCTGACCTCCTGAGTTGCTCGAGCACGTTGTGTCTTTTTTTGTGAACCAGCATCTGCAGTTCCTTTCTCGTAGCTTTTCGCTTAACGTGACAATAATAAATCTAAACTTTTATTGTCAGGCCTGAATAATAAGCTGTTTGCTGACATCACGTTCGGATGTGCTGTTGTGTTGTGAGTGGGAAGAGGAGGAGGGGACTGCAGTTGTCCCTCAGGTCCCTGGATCAGGAGAGAGGAGCAATGGCACATGAGAATTAATTTGTCTTTGTACCTCAGGCTATGCTGCAGGCGTTTCTGTGGAAAGTAACAGCGCAGGGTCGTGGCTAAGACACACACGTGTCCTTGAGTGTAGGAGCAGAATGCTGAAAGGGAGCTCTCAGGGCTTTAAACGTTAGACTTGTAGACTTTAGATGTACAGCGCAAAAACAGGCGCTTTGCCCCACCAAGTCCGCGCAGACCTGTGATCGCCACGTCCGCTAACACTATCCTACACACCAGAGACCAGTTACAATTTACGCAAGCCAATTAACCTACAGACCTGTACATCTTTGGAGTGTGGGAGGAAACCGGAGCACCCGGAGAAAACCCACGCGGTCACAGGGAGAATGTACAAACTCCCTACAGACAGCACCCGCGGTCAGGACTGAACCCGGGTCTCCGGGCGCTGTAAAGCAGCAACTCTACAGGGCCTGTCCCACTTGGGCGTCATTTGCGCGTCAAGCAGATGGCACGCGAAGATTTTGTACATCCCAAAATCCTGGGGCGCCGCGCGTCACTGCCTACGTCACCACGAGTGCATCATGTGCACCTCGTGACGCGTAAATGACGTTCGGGTAAATGACACCCAAGTGGGACAGGCCCTTACCGCTGCGTCGCTGAGTTTCGTCATAAAAGGAGGCTGGCAGCAGAGTCCCTTATAATGTGGAACCTGAACCAGGGCCGCGGTTACAGGTGTCCTGACCCTAGTGGCAAGGTTTCTATGCAAATCCCTCATTCTACCCACCAAGAATTTGAACAGGGCTAAAGAATTGCCAAAAAAAGGCGCAAGCACTGGAGGATCTCAGACGGTGAGGCAGCATCTCTGGAGAACATGGATAGCTGACCTATATTCTGCTCTCTGGTATCTATCTCTTCACTCTAGCTTTGGTTCTTGTAACTGGCTTGATTGTATTCATGTATAGCAATGTCTGATGTGTAGTATCGCACGCAAACAAAATATATTTACTGTACCTCATTTAACGTCTGAAGAAGTGTCCCGACCCAAAACTTCACCTATCCATGTTCTCCAGAAATCCTGCCAGACCCACTGAGTTACTCCGTTACTTTTTCTCTTTTTTTGCAAACCAGCATCTGCGGTTCCTTGTTTCTATGAATGATCATGCCACGTGAGTGCAGGATGTAATGTGACTGGGTTGTGAGATGACTACTCTCACTAGGTATATTAACAACCGCTCTTAACACATGGTGGAAGTTACAGAGACCCCTTCAATCAACCAGCTGAAAACGGGAGACTGCAGCACAAGTTGAGGAAAGATAATTCAAAAACAGTTTGTGAGGTTTGTCACGGACTGATAATTTTTAAGGCTGTTTATGTCTGGGAATTCTACAGGGCAGGAACACTGATGATTTAGTTTTGAAAGATTTTGCCAGACTATTTATTTGTTAACAGCTTGAATCGGAAACCATTTGTAATTGTTACCCATATGGTGGCTCACCGATACTATATTTAGTTTAGTTTCGTTTTGTTTAGTGATACAGTGGAGAACCAGACCCTTCGACCCACCGAGTCTACAATGACCAACGATTCCCGCGCACTAACACTATCCTACACACACTAGGGACAATTTACAATTTTATTTCGGAGTCACGTGAGTGACTACGTGAAGACCCCGTCCAGCACGCATGCGCGACATTAGCGTTCATGCAGTGCACCCGCGACGAACGGGAGTTCAAGGCGCTCCAGCTACAATTTGAAAGTTGGGCCGACAGGGAAGTGTTTTACCGTGGCCATGTGTATTTCATCTGTGGTCTGCTTTGTGTTCCAGGAAGAATGAGCAAGACCAGAGGAAAGAAATCTGTAGCTCGACCCCCGTTCGTCTCCCGTTGAGGAGCGTTCTTTGGAGGGGGGGGGGGCAAGAGGCGGCAGGATTGACTACCGAGCCGAGCCCAGCACCGCTAGTGCAGCCTGAGCAGCGGGCTGGAGGTACCTGCAGCCAGAACCGGGCAGTAGTATCCGACGATTCGGATGAAGATGCCTCACCGCTCGAGAGCGACACAGGCAGCCGCCTAAGCCGAATGGAACGGCTTATGGAGCAATTGCTCCAGCGAGATCTGCTGAGAGAGCAGCAGCAGACTCGCCAAGGGAGCTCAGGCACTCCCGCAGTGCCCTTTACGGCACTGGCCATTGCTTCACCTTCTATTGAAGGCAGCATTGGCGACCAGGTCTGGGCTGGTCAAGAAGAGGGGTTGCTGGCTGAAGATGTCCGGAGTACGCAGGGTGTACAGGATCAGGAAGAGCTGCTGGGTGTGGTCAACCGCTACGTGGCCATTCCACGAGCGGGTCGGCCGTTAGAGCCGAAACTTGCAGCCAGCATTGACCACCTGTCCTCAAAACCCCTGCAAGAACGGGTGGTCAGTGAGGCTCTTGAATTATATACAGCCCCAGAAAATTGTACATCATTGAATGTACCAGCTGTAAACAGCCAAATTTGGGGACATTTGGAGCAGAACATCAGGAACCTGGAGTTGAAGCTCCAGAAAACCCTAGAACTCCTGACAGCAGGAATAACATCATATGCTCGGTCCATAGATGGTGTGGACATCACCACAAATCAGCAAGATACATTAGCTCTGCTGTGCACCACTCAATATGAGATTAACAATTTACGGAAGGAAATCATCAAGCCTGCCCTCAACCCTAAGTTTGCAGGACTTTGCAAAACACCGGGTTCAGAACCTCCAATTCTGCTCTTTGGAAAGGACCTTCCAAAAAAGGTGAAAGACCTAGAGGAAGAGTCCAAGACCTTTGGTCTCGTGAGGGCAGGTTTGGGACCGAGCAGACCTAACAAACCCAGGCGGCAGTACCCCATGGCGTCCACCAGTCGTCGACCACCATATGGGACTGGTGAAAGAGGCAGAAGAAGCACCAGTAACTATGGAGGTAGGTGGGTCTGGTTCCTCTCAGCATATGAGCAGTAGGGGCTCTATACTAACAGGGGGGAGATTGCACTTGTTTTTGGATGCATGGGAATCTATCACTAATGACAAATATATACTCAGCAGCATTCATGGCTATAAAATTGACTTCGTTCATGAAAACATGCCGCCAGTTCAGCATACACCCCTAAGGATATTCACCCTCTCAGTCAAAGAGAAACAAGAGGGTCAAGCTGAACTGATGAGGCAACTAGCAAAAGGTGTCATTGAAAGAACAAAACATGAACCTTTGGAATTTGTGTCTAATATCTTCACTAAAACTAAAAAAGATGGTGGATGTCGCATCATCATTGACTTAACTTCTTTAAACGTGTCTGTTAAGTATATACATTTCAAGATGGAAACTTTTGAAACAGCCAGACAATTGATTTCTAGAGGGTACTTTCTGGCAAGCATTGATTTAAAAGATGCCTACTACTCAGTACCCATACCAAGGAGCATCGTAAATACCAAAAGTTTATCTGGATGAAACAGCTATGGCAATTTAAAGCCTTACCAAATGGGCTAACCTCAGCTCCAAGGTTGTTCACAAAAATCTTAAAACCTGCCTTGGCATTATTAAGGAAACAAAAGCATATAGTCATGGCGTACTTAGACGACATTTTAATAGTAGGGAAAACCTTGAAGACAGCCATTTTGGCAGTAGCAGCCACCAAATGTTTGTTTGAAACTTTGGGGTATGTCATACATCCAGATAAATCCAATTTGACACCGTCCACAACCATGGACTATCTTGGATTTACGATTGACACTATTCGCATGATTGTAACTCTGCCAAAGGGGAAAGCTTCGGAGTTGGCACACTCATGCAACAAACTAATGGTTAATCATCAGCCAACCATACGGCAGGTAGCTAGTGTCATTGGGAAAATGGTAGAAGCCTTTTCAGCTGTACAATTTGGGCCTTTGCACTATCAAAAATTACAAAGAGCAAACGTGCACGCACTAAAGAAAAACTCAGGTCACTTTGACTGAGCTATGAATTTAACTGCTGAATCCATTCCAGAGTTACAATGGTGGACAAGGAACATTAGGCTTAGTTCCAGTCCCATAATAATCATCAACCTAGTATTAACCATTCAAACGGATGCCAGTGCTTTGGGCTGGGGACCAACTAACATACAATCCAGCACAGGGGGCAGATAGACTAATTTTGAATCATCTTGCCTACAGACACGGGGTATTAACTACTTAGAAATGTTGGGTGCATTTTATGGTTTAAAAGCATATTCATCTAATACGCATCACGCACATGTCCGGTTGCAATTAGATAATACCACGGTGGTGGCTTATATCAACCACATGGGTGGTGTAAAGTCGATATCATGTGACAATTTGGTCAACCTAATCTGGCAATGGTGTGTCGAAAGACATATTTGGTTATCAGCAACTTACCTACCAGGTAAGCAAAATACAGTGGCAGACACCAGGTCACGCAAATTTAACGATAACATCGAATCGATGTTAAATCCCAAAGTATTTGCTGAAATTACAAAGCAATATGGCACACCCGATATCGATCTATTTGCATCTAGGCTGAATCACCAGGTACCAACGTATGTCGCTTGGGAACCAGACCTTGAGGCAGCAGCAGTTGATGCATTCACGCTGCAATGGGGGAAAATGTTCTTCTATGCTTTTCCTCCCTTCTGCCTCATCAGTCGGGTATTACGCAAGATTCAATTGGATTCCGCTTCAGGAATCTTGATAATACCCGACTGGCCTACACAGCCATGGTTCCCAGTGGCCCTCGACATGGCTGTCGAAACACCGTTGGAATTCCCCAGCAGTCCAGTATTATTAATCCACCCAGTCACCCGTGCCATGACAGAGTCAATCTCCTGGCTTGCAGATTCTAAAAATACCTCTACTGGGCCAGACACTGTCTGAGGCCCTCCGCTCCCACTCTCTATTATACAGATCAACTGGTAATTAAGTTCTTATTTTTTCTTTACTATATTTATTTCAATCATTGTGTTTTTTCTGTGAATCCACACCGCTGCTTTGAAGAATGTCGCGCATGCGTGCTGGACGGGGTCTTCACGTAATCCCTCATCGTAACTCCTCATAAAATACAGATCAAACTTCAAACTGGTAAGTTCTCATTTAATCTTACGGTGGGCCGAAAGCTATTTCCACGCTATACCTCAAACGTAAAGTCTAATTTTACCTAACAAACATTCTCTGAACTGCCTGCAATGCGTTTATCTCCTGCATTGAAGTAGTCTAAAACTGCAGAAAGAGGTTGCAAAATGTTCTTTACAAGTGGAAATTCTTTCCACTTACTGACGGGAATTGGCAATAAATGTGACATGTCAGCAATGTCCATGAACACAAATCTAAACAGAGGCCTGGAGCCAGAGCTGAAACCGGTACTCTGCTGATTAAATGATTCACCAAATTTGTAGCTCTATTTTGAGAGAAATATTTCAGATGAAACTGGGGATAGAAGGAGAGGAATGGGCGTAGGTGGCGCAGTGGTAGCGTTGCTGCCTTACAGCGCCAGAGACCCGGGTTCGATCCTGACTATGAGTGCTGTCTGTATGGAGTTTGTACGCTGTCCCAGTGACTGCGTGGGTTTTCTGTGGGTGCTCCAGTTTCCACTCCAAAGACGTACAGGTTTGCAGGTTAATTGGCTTGGTATAAATGTAAATTGTCCGTAGTGTGTAGGATAGTGCTAGTGTAGGGGGATAATCGCTGGTCGGCCCAGACTTGGAGGGCTGAAGGGCCTGCTTCCACACTGTATCTCTAAAGTCTAATGTTAAGATGCCCTTAAACTTTATACAGTTAACAAACAAGCTGAGTCATTAAACCCACTGGACTTGTACACCATGGTTATGACTTATCAGTCCTCATTTGCTAATCCATGCCATAAACTGGCCACAATAACT
Organism: Okamejei kenojei; assembly: GCA_035221665.1. Lineage (NCBI taxonomy): Eukaryota > Metazoa > Chordata > Chondrichthyes > Rajiformes > Rajidae > Okamejei > Okamejei kenojei. Next base: position 15,483,609 of record CM069165.1, read on the forward strand.
AGCTACCTTCACATATAAAACATCCTAACGCAAGGAAGGCTGTGGAGGCCAAGTCAATGGATATTCTTAAGGCGGAGATTGATAGATTCCCTGCCACAGATATGGATGTGGAATTCCCTGCCACAGAGGGCAGTGGAGGCCAAATCACTGGATGGATTTAAAAGAGAGTTAGATAGAGTTCTCGGGGCTAGTGGAGTCAAGGGAGATGGGGAGAAGGCAGGCACGGGTTATTGATAGGGGATGATCAGCCATGATCACAATGAATGGCGGTGCTGGTTCGAATGGCCGAATGGCCTCCTCCTGCACCTATTTTCTATGTTTCTATGTTTCTATTCTCGATTAGTACAGGTGTCAGGGGTTATTGGGGAGAAGTCAGGAGAATGAGGTTAGGAGGGAGAGATAGATCAACCATGATTGAATGGTGGGGTAGACTTGATGGGCCGAGTGGCCTAATTCTGCTCCTATCACTTAAAGAATTTCCACTTGTAAAGAACATTTTGCAACCTCTTTCTGCAGTTTTAGACTGCTTCAATGCAGGAGAAAAACGCATTGCAGGCCGTTCAGAGAACTGTTAGGTAATTGTTACGTAAAATTAGACTTTACTTTTGAGGTACAGCATGGAAATAGGCCCTTCGGCCCACCAAATTCATGCCGACCAGGTATAATTGAAAATTGTCCCTAGTGTGTGTAGGATAGTATGACCTTATGAAATAAAAACAGAGAGAGTTGGAAATATCCAGCAGGATGAGCAGCATCTGTGGGAGTGAGAACTAGGGTGAACGTTTCAGATTAAACAGGGGAGATAGTAAAAGCAGGCACGCTTTAAGTGGCGAGGCTGGATGGGTGGTGAGCGTGGCGTCCGTGGTGGGAAATACCTCCGTCTGCTTTTCAACCCCAAGCGACTGGGTTGAAGAATAATGGAAGCCCTCTCCTGGCAACTGTTACCTTGTGTTTCATGGCACCTTCAGTAACCTATATTCATAACCCAAGCTAAATTGCTGGTCACTGTATGTATGTCACTGTCACTGTATGTCATGTGGTTACTTGTGGGCGAAGCACCAAGGCAAATTCCTTGTATGTGAATACTTGGCCAATAACCTTACTTACTTACTTACTTACTTACTAAGTAAAGTGGGACATTATGGAGCCCTCGGTCAACCACTGTCTGTCCAAACTAATATTATCTGATCACACATCACATTGCTGGTGGTGTGATCCCAAATTTCCTGCACAAACATCGTACTCTAAACCGTAACTGCCCTGCAAAATAACGGCAAAGGTTGTAAAACACGCCAGGACTTCCTGAGGTTGGGAAAGGTGTAAGTAAATGTAAGCCTATATTTTCCACTCAAGTAATATTTCTGCAGCATTCTGTCCATGTTTCTGCTACTGCGGAGGAGGTTTTATTATAATTTTTCGCCGTGCAGCCCTGTTGCACGTATCACTTACAACTATTGGTTTCAAAGAGCTGCTTATAAATCATTGCTGCGAAAGAAAAATATTTTGTTGAAATCATTAGCAATTTAAACAAGACCGTACACTTCATAAATCTCCATATTGTTCACTCAGGCACCAGGAAAGAAATGCTATCCTTCATTGTAGTTGTGTTTCCTCGCATGGCAATGGAGCCCACTTTATTTAACTTGGGCCATGAATACGGGTTACTGAGGTTACTGTGAAACACAAGGTAACACTCGACCATTTCGATGTTTGAAAAGGAACAGTACTTCGTGTTTTTGGAATCCTCCCAGACACTTTGGGATTTCATGTTTCAGAGCATCGCGGTGATTTATGGCAACACAACTGCCAATTTTGTATGAATTGATTACAATGCTCAAGTTTTACCATTACTCATCTTGCATTGCAAATCATGCCAGTGCTTTTAAGTTGATTTCTTTCAGATTTGTGAATTGATTGCCTTGTTGTCAGAAATGTAATTATTTGCCAGGCACCTGTCAGCCGTGTGTTTCTCAGTGTCTCTTCATTAGCCTTTCTGAGTTTAGCTCTCTTCTATCTCTGTCTATCTCTCTCCCTCTCCCTCTCTCGCTTTCCCCTCTTTCTCTCTCTCCCCCTCTCTCTCCCTCTCTCCCCCCTCTCTCTCTCTCTTCTCTCTCTCTCTCTCTCTCTCTCTCTCTCTCTCTCTCTCTCTCTATCTCCTCTCTCGTTCTCTCTTTTTCCCCTCTCTCTCCCTCTCTCCCCCCCTCTCTCTCTCTCTGCCTCTGTCTCTCTCTGTCTCTGCCTCGTGCTTTCCCCTTCTCTCTCTCACTCTCTCTCTCTTCCTTTATCTCTCTCTCTTTCTCTCTTCGCCCCCTCTCTCTCTCCCCCCCTCTCCCCTCTCTCTCTGTCTCTCTCTCTGCCTTGCTTTCCCCTTTTTTGTTCTCTCTCTCTCTCTCTCTCTCTCTCTCCCCTCCCCTCTCTCCCTCCCTCTGTCTCTGTCTCTCTCTGTCTCTCTCTCTCTCTTCACACTAACACCCAGGCAACTGTGTGGCCATCTCCACAAACCTGCAGTGCGCTTTTGAGTTGTCTTGTACCCGGTTACCAGAGGCCATTCCAACCGAGTGGATAAAGCGATTCTATTGCAAACACTCACACCAGCTGGCAGACTGGCTCAGTGAATGAAAAAAAGCTTTGTGGAGATCCAAGGACCCGCTGTGATCTTACAAAACACACCAGTATGACAAGGAGCTGGGAAAGCAAGCGTCCTCGCACACAGGGCCCGGGTTCTTTGCCAGTTTACACAGGCAACATTAAAATCTGCCAAAATCACATTCACGAGACAGCGCTCGGTAACAATCTCCACAAGACTGGCTGCAAGGTTCAATATGGGCGTCTGCTGTGGTTCCCAGCAGGCGATTCAAACATCCGGAAGACATTACAGGTGCTCTGCTGTCTTCTTCCTCTTCTTCCCAGGAAGTCCCTCAGGGTCGAGCAGTAACTTGCTGACAGTCTGGTTTTGTGGGTTTTGAAGCTGATTAAGTCAATTTAGGGATGCATTAGATGGGATAGGAGGTGGATAGGGGTGGAAAAGTGGACAGTTTGCATAGTGGTGAAGCACTTCTGCCATTTTTGGCCATTTTATCTTCTCTTATTTAAGGGAGAGTTGGATAGAGCTCTAGGGGCTAAAGGAGTCAAGGGATATGGGGAGAAGGCAGGCACGGGTTATTGATAGCGGACGAACAGCCATGATCACAATGAATGGCGGTGCTGGCTAGAAGGGCCGAATGACCTCCTCCCACACCTATTTTCTATGTTTCTATGTTTATGTGGAATAGCACCATTTTGCACTATTTCTGCCCACTCTCCAGCACTTTGTCTAAACCGGCATCCGCTGTCCCTTGTTTCTGCCGTTATTCGATGTGTGAAAGATACAGCATGGAAACAGACCCTTCGGCCCACCATAACCATTGCTCACCCTTTCACACTAGTTTTACATTAATCCACTATCGCATCCACTCCATACAAACTAGGGGCGATTTTACAGAGGGCCAATTAACCTACAAACTCGCATGTCGATGGGATGTGGGAGGAAACCGGAGTACCTGGAGAAAACCCTTGCAGTCACTAGGAGGACATGCAAATTCCACACAGGCAGCACCCGAGGTCAGGATCGAACCTGGGTCTCTGGCGCTGTGAGGCATTGGCTCTACCCACTGCACCACTGTTCATATGTGGCTTCTGTGCCGCCCAATGCATGGACTCGAACATTTATCCTGCGCGCTCCTTCAAGGATCATAGATTCCCACGAGTCAGTCGATGTTGTATTTTGAATCTTTTCCCCTCTCTCCCTGCCCGGTATTCCTGGCCTGTGACAGAACTTACAAGAGTGTATCTGTTTCAGCTCTGGCATAAGCATGGTAGGACATGACAAAATGAGTGATTTAACTGGTGACTTGTGCAGAGAACCTACAGCCTTTGCCCCAGATCAGACAGCAAAGGCTGGCAGTAGTATGATGCCTTCGCAAGAGTCATAAGATGTGCAAAGTAATTTTGGCTAACATTCCCCTGCAGTGTCTGACAGTAGTGGACCATGACCTGTTCCCGAGCTGTCTTTCCATTAAACTGTTGCATGGTGACTTGGAGACATCTCTGAATTTGTGTCTGAATTTATTTTGCAAAAGGGGGCAGTCGGCTTCTGTGACAGGCAGCGCAGAGTGGAAAGGGTCGAATGGAATATTTATTGTCACATGTGACAAGGCAAAAATAGCTAAATGGGTATACAAATAGTGGTCACCTAAAGCGCTGACAAAGTTACAAATTACGTCGGCTCCTCCTTTGTTAATCCCCTCCCCCCCTACAGCTGTCCCCCACGCTGGGTCCTCCATTGTCCATTGTTCTCACCCCCCCAAACTTCCCATCATCCATATTTTCTTCCCCTCTACCCCCCCCCCCTCACGGCGGTTCTCCCGCGCCTTCATCCACGGGTCGACCCACGAGGCCCCATCGCCGCTGCCAAGGCTCCACCACTATCGCCGAGGCTCCACCACTACCGCTGAGGCTCCACCACTCCCACCGAGGCTTCACTGCAGCTGAGGCTCCACCGAGTGGACCTTAGTGAGAGCAACAGCGTCCCTCTATCGCACCTGCCACCTACCCCTCCTCCAGACGTTAAACCAGCCTCCCCTCCCCACCACACCCTTCCTCCCCAACCTCCCCTCTCCCTTCCCCTCCCAATCCCCAGCCTGCCGTTGACAAGACTGAAAAAATGTACCGCCAGCAAGAAAGTGTTTTCATTGCAATTCCCCCAGCAGCATTGCCTGCCTGGCACAGCGGGTTTGCTCCAGTGTAGCTGCATCAAATTTGCCAAAATCTCACATCAAAAGGCTGGATGTGAATTATAACTTTTAATTAAACAACATTGTACGGGCAACAATGACGAGCTTAAATAGGATTGCCACCCTGTAAATAGAGCCAGCCGACAAATCTGGAATGATAAAATATCAGTAAATATAAACCCCTTTGATTGTAATATTCTTTCAGAGTGTTCAGTGACACAGATGATAGATTCATAAACAGTCCCCAGCACGAGCAGTTGGCAGCTTTGTCACTGTTCAGCAGACTCGGGCAATGCACAATGATCGGCCTATGTGGAAATGTTGCACACCTGGTCTTGCAGCACTTGGAGCCTCGACGCCCTTTAACGTCGACTGCTGCTCACACCTATTGCCAGCTACTCGTGCGCGGAGGAACCCCCTTCTGAAGCAGCAGCGCGTTTCCCAGCTTGTTCATTCAACGCACCATGAATCAGAGTTAAATATTAACAGAAGCCAACGTGAATGGGACCCTTCTCTCATCAGCAGTGCAAAACAACCCATTAGCCAGCATAAATTTCAGGCGTGGCGGGCAAGTTGACTTTGGAAAGGACTGGTATTTTTACACCTTTAATAACAAGTCTCAGGACTGAGACACTTGAACTGTGGAATCATCAGAGACAAAAATATTCTATTCTCGCAAGATTTTTTTTTCTTGTGCTGTTCAGCGAATAAACAAACGCTCAACCAATTCCCATCTGGAAAGTTGCATGCAGCGTGACCCAAAGACCTCTTATTCAAAAGCTGCCACCCACTTGAAGCTGAAAGCTGGCAGACAACTTGGATCATGAGGGGGATCTGTGCAGATCATACTAGCCGAACCTTGAAGAGTTGAAAGATCTGGGTCCATGGAACAAAGCAATTGGCTCAAGCTTTTGGTTACATAAGTTCCATTTAGTGCTGTGGGCACCATAACGATCGTTACAAATGTGAATCATTGCGTACATTGAAATGTTCATCGATTTTATCCTTGCCATTAAAAACGTCCCACGCATTTCAAAGCTGTAGCGTCGTGTCGCGTAAATGATGTCGCGTAAATTACGCGCAAATGACGGCCAAGTATGACAGGCCCTTTACCGTTTGCATGGCGCCTCTCATCATTCTTACCTGCTTTTCGGGCGGGATTAAGAGTAAGGACAATGGTCCAAAGCTTCAAGAGGCACAACTGGAGAGAGCGGACTCGGGGGAAATTCTGGAGGTTATGGCGGCACCAGATGAGGTTACATCCCTCAACGGCGGCAAGACAAAAACAAGAGATGTGCGAGAGATACGACCATTGTTGGTACATTCTCCACGTGACTTGCGTGGGTTTTCTTCGGGGGCGCTGGTAGTCTCTCACACTCCAAAGACGTACAGGTTTGTAGTTAATTTGGCTTCGGTAAAAATTGTAAACGTACCCGAGTGTGTAAAAATAGTGATGGTGCTCGGGGATCGCTGGTCAGTGTGGACTTGGTGGGCTGATGATTCTGTTTCTATGCTGTATCTCTAAACTAAACTGAAGGTGGGCAGAGCAGTGGCAGATGGAATTTAAACTAGCCAAGTGTGTGGTAATGCATTTTGGGTCATCTACAACTGGCAGGACATACACAGTGAATGGCAGCGACCTTGGACGTAAGTAAGTAAGTTTATTGGCCAAATATTCACATACAAGGAATTTGCCTTGGTGCTCCGCCCACAAGTAATAACATGACATACAGTGACAGTTATTAATGACTCCGAAAACAATAAACATTAATAATAATAGAACAATAATGATAAAACACCATCGATCAAGCATGTGAACCAACAAAATACCAGATCAAAGGGAGGCTACAGATTTTTGGCTGTTGAGTAGAGCAACTACCCGTGGATAAAAACTGTTTTTATGTCTGGCTGTGGCAGCTTTGACAGTCTGGAGTCGCCTTCCAGAGGGAAGTGATTCAAAGAGTTTGTGGCCAAGGTGAGAGGGGTCAGAGATGACCTTGCCCGCTCGCTTCCTGGCCCTTGCAGTGTACAGTTCATCAGTGGAGGGAAGGTTGCAGCCAATAACCTTCTCTGCTGATCGGACGATTCGCTGCAGCCTCCAGGTGTCGTGCTTGGTGGCTGAGCCAAACCAGACCACGATGGAGAAGGTGAGAACAGACTCTACGATGGCCGTGTAGAATTGGGCCATCATTGCCTGTGGCAGATTGTGCTTCCTCAGCTGCCGCAGGAAGTACATCCTCTGTGTGCCTTTTTGAAGTGTTGATATATGGAGGGACATTGGAATACAAGGGTACAAGTTCATAGCTCACTGACAATAGTGACTCACGTGGATAGGATAATGAAGAAGATGTTTAGATTACAGCTGGAAACTTATTAAATGTAAGAGTTGGGACATCATGTTGTAGGTTAGGTTAAGTTACACTTAGAATATTGTGTGCAGTTCTATCCTTTTAATTCTTTAGGAATTAAAAGGATAGAACACCTTTACAAGAAAGGAAAATTTCTTTCATTTCAAGAGTTACAGGATATCTATGGATTGCAGTCAAATAACATATTTAGGTATTTACAAATTAGAAACTATATTAAGTCAAATATGCAAGACTATAAAAATAGAAAACCAGGATTATTAGATGAATTGTTTAATAAACACCCAAGTACAGAAAAATGAATAGCGTATATATACAATACTATTTTGGATAGGGAAATCCCAACTTCGGAAATACATCGACAAACATGGGTAGACAAACATATAGAAATAGGTTTATCTATAACGAAGGAAATTTGGGAAGAAAGCCTACAACGTATACATCGTTGCTCACTAAATGCTAGACATATATTGATACAATTTAAGGTATTACACAGATTACATTATTCAAAAACGAAATTAAATAGAATTTATCCTAACATTTCCCCTATTTGTGATAAATGTTAGAACTTGGAAGTTAATTTAACGCATAGTTTTGTAACATGTATAAAACTCAATTATTATTGGACAGAAATCTTTAGAGTTATCTCTGAAGTCCTTAAAATTAAACTGGACCCAGATCCAAAATTAATAATATTAGGAGTTCCGGATTCAAATTTAATATTAACAGTAAACCAAAGAAATTCTTGGATTACTGTTTGATGACAGGGAAAAAATTAATACTGAAATTTTGGAAGGGAACATTATCCCCCACAATTAAAATGTGGACAGTGGAAATGTTGGAGACGTTGCATTTGGAAAGAATCAGATTTGTCCTAATGGACAAATACGAACTCTTTGAACAGATATGGTCTCCATATACAGAATATTTGAAGGGGTAGCTGTTCTTGGCATCACAACTCAATGGGTACCCGGCAGGATTAGATGAAAGTATTCTCTGTTTTTTTTTTGATTTGTATACATGTCTCTATTGATATCGCTATTTGTAATTGTGTTATTCACTATTAAGATGTATACTATAATCTATTTTTTTAATATATATATATAATACTTTGTTTTAATTAAATATATATAACAAGAATATATACATATATATATTTTTTTCTCTCTCTTCTCTTTCTCTTTCTATGTAATCAAAATTATTATTTAATCATTATTCTTATTGATTAAAATCTATTCTTTTCTTTTTCTACTTTCTAAAGAAATAGAAGTTTATAAGAATTATTCGTAACATTCGTATACTTATTGAAATAAGTTGGTTGTGTATTTGAAAAGTTGTTATACCGTTGTTATGATGGATTACTTCTAATAAAAATATTATTACAAGAATATTGTGTGCAGTTCTGATTACCACATCACTGAAAGGACGTGGGAGCATTAGAAAGAGTGTGTAAGAGATTCGCAAGGATTTTGCCGGGAATGAAGGGCTTTAATTAAAAGAAGATGTTGGACAGGCTGCGATTGTCCTCAGAGCATCTCAGGAGGTTGAAGGTTGTCCTTGATGAGGTTTACAAAAGTATCGGATGGGGGGCGCGGGGGCGCATAGATATGGTAGACATTGATAGGGTCACAATCTTTTAAGGTAAGTGGAATCATATTTAAAGGAGATCTGATAGGCATGTCGACAGTGGTGGGTATGTTTGAAGCAGTGATGGAGGGGAACAATCACAGCGTTTAAAAATAATTTGGGCAGGTGCATGGATCGGAAAGAAATGGATATGGACCAAATGCAAGAAAATGAGAATAGTATAGGTAGCATCACGGTTGGCATTGGTGAGTGGGGCTGAAGGGCCTGTGTCCTTGCTGTGAGAATTTGTGACACTTTGAGTGCTGAGACACATAAGGAAATTGAAATAGGTGTTGGCTATTTGATCCCCTTATGTTTTCTCCATGGCCCATTTGAATGAGCAATTCTAGCGATTCACTTTACTTTGGACGGAAGAAATGACTTCTCATCCCCAGCCAACCCCTTATGAGGAGTAATGACCTCTGGTACGAGACGCTTCAGCCTGGGGGAGCTTTATCCCTGCGTTCACCCTGTCTCGCACAATGTACAAATTAACTATGTACATTGCATTGACACCATCACTCATTCTTTGACATTCAATGGAAACCACAGAGTATTGTAAGGCTGGAGGTAAGCTGCAGAATGAGAGGGATAAACACATTGAGCAATTTAAAAATAAGTCTGAGAAATAGACGAGGGGTCTTGATAGGACAGTGATCAGATGCTAAACCATGAACAATAATTTTGAATCAAAACAATTTGGTATCCTTTATCTGTTTTATGGTCACAGTGTCCATGCCGATTGGAACGCTGTCAAGTCCAGTTCTTATACCAAGCCAATTAACCAACAAACTTTTGGTGTGTGGGATGAAACCGAAGATCTCACGCAATCACGGGGAGAACGGACAAACCAGGACAAACTCCATTCCGGACAGCACCCGTAGTTGGGATCGAACTCGGGTCTCTGGCATTGAAAGCACTGGAAAGGGCCTGTCCCACTTGGGCGTCGTTTGCGCTTCACGCAGATGGCGCGCAAAGATTTAGTACATCCCAAAATCCTGGGGCGCCGCGCACGACCGTGCGTCACTGCCTACGTCGCCATGCACCGTGCGTGCATCACGTGCGCGGCACGAAGCACGCGTCATGCGGCGTGACGTGTAAATGATGTTGCGTAAATTGCGTGCAAATGACGCCCAAGTGGGACAGGCCCTGAAGGCAGCAACTCTACCGCTGCTGGGATCACACCGATAAACCGATGACAAATATACTTATACTGATATATTCTCGTTACGTTATGCGATTTATTTTTATTCTACATATTGGAATTGTTGTATCTACAGTTTATATATTTGAACATTCAATCCCCAAAGAGTCGTCCTTGGACTATTGTACTTTTAAAATAAATCACATATATGTAGAACAAAAAATAACAGTATCGTTGAACACTGTGTCCATATATACATGCGTGCCTTAGGTAATTCAATTGATTAGTTCCTTAGTAACTGTGACATGAAAGTATGTGAAAAGATCAAATTAAATCAGGTATTTTCATTTATATTGTGTCTTCGTCAATCTCAGCGTCTCCTAAATTATTTCACGGGCAAATAAGTATTTTTGGGGAGTTCTGTAATAATATGTAGATGCAACGTAGCAACAAGATCCATTACAATAACTCACCATTGTCTGTATGGTGATCACATGGTCGGGGGTGAGTTCCTGGATTTGGACCCAGTGATAATGAAGAACCAGAGAGCTAGAACAAATATTAATAATGTCGTTTTTAGTTTTAGAGATACAGAGCAGAAATAGGCCCTTCAGCGCATTGAGTCAACGCCAACCAGCGATCCCCGCACATTACCTCAAGCCTGCACACACTAGGGACAATTTACACAAACCAAGTATACAAATCAAGCCAATTAACCTCCAAATCTGTAAGTCTTTGGACTATGGAAGGAAACCGAAGATCTCGGAGAAAACCCACACGGTCGCGGGGAACACATACAAACTCCGTACAGACAGCACCCATAGTCAGGATCGAACCCGGGTCTCTGGCGCTGCAAGCACTGTTGTAGGCAGCACCTCTACCACTGCGCCCTTGTGCCGCAAAACATCTATGTACTTGTACCCGATGTGCAATCTGTAGGGGGTCCTGCAAATGGTGTGCTTCCTAGCACTTGTTTCCCTTATCCTTCTTGGCAGAGGAGATCCCACGTTTTGGATCATGTGGGATTAACTGTGGTGTATTTTGTAGATGGGGCATATTTGGAGCCACTGTGGAGGAGATGAATGGTCAGTGATTCTGTCAGATGGACTAGTTTGGCTTGGATCGTGTTAAGCTTCTTGGGAATCCGTGTTGCTGTACTCTTCCAAGTAAATGGAAGAATCTGCCTTGATTCTAACCAGCACTATGTAGATGGTGGGAAGAGTTTTATGTATCAGGCAGTGTCCCACATACTGTGAAGGTCCAGCATCTGTCATTGCCATGGTGGTGTAATGTTGGTGATCCAATTTGGGTTTCTGGCAGTGGTAGCTCCAAAGGATATGGATGGTGGGGGCTGTGGTGATGATAATGTCACTGACTACTAAGGGTTGGCGGTTAGGAGATGTCTCATGATGGAGATGATCATTACTTGGTGTCATTGTGGTCCACTTGTCACTTGCCCAAGCTTGAATGTTGCCGTGGGATGCTTCACTTGAAGAGATGTGTAAATGAAAGTAATGCAGTCATGCGTGCGCAAACATTCCCATGCTGGATCTTGTGTTGGATGGAATGCCATTAGTTAAGCAACAGATGATGGATGGGCGAAGGACACTGCCTTGAAGAACTCCTGGGCATTCATGGTTGCCTGCCACAGCCGCCTGCCTTTGTGTAAGGTGTGCCTCCAAACATTGGAGTATCTTCCCTTTGATGCTTACTGACCTAAGCTTTACCATCAGTTCATAAGTTCATCAGTGATAGGAACAGAATTAGGACGTTTGGCCCATCACATCTAATCCACCATTCAATCACGACTGATCTATCTCTCCCTCTTAACCCCATTCTCCTGCCTTCTCCCCATAACCCCTGACACCCGTACTAATCAAGAATCTATCTATGTGCAGGAAGGAACTGAAGATGCTGGTTTACACTGAAGATAGACACAAATTGCTGAAATAACACAGCGGGCCAGGCAGCATCTCTGGAGGCAGAAGAAGGGTCTCGACCCGAAGGGTACCCATTCCTTCTATCCAGAGGTGGTACCAGTCCTGCTGAGATACTCCAGCATTTTGTGTCTAAGATTCTATCTATCTCTGCTTTAAAAATATCCATTGCCTTAGCTCAATATCAGGGCTCCTTGCTACCACATTCGGTAAAATGATACCTTGTTGTCAGGGACATTCACTCTCGCTTCACTTCTGGAATTCATCTCCATGGCCCACATTTGGTATGAGGTTGAGCTGAGCTTCGGAGCAAACTGGCCCAGGTAAAATTTCCAACGACACCTTCCATCACCTTGCTGATGATTGAGAGTTGATAGGGGTGCAGTAATTAGCCAGATTGGATTTGCCCTGCTGTTTATGGGCTCGCCAACCTGGGCAACTTTCCACATTGTTGGGTAGATGCCAATTGTAGCTAATCTGCATCTCTAACCCACACGGTTCCAGCCTATTCCAGCCTATTCCTGCCGTTACCCAAGACTCTCAAATGGCATCATGTGGAGTGAATTAAATTGGCAGCAGACCAGTATCTATGGAGATGGGGACCTCAGGAGGAAGCTGAGATAGGTCATCTACTTGACAATTCCTTCAGGTTTTCTAATGATTTCAACCTTTCAATACAACTTGCCAAGATATTGTTAGCCCAGGCAAGGATTAGTGTCAATCATGGGCGGAAATCCTGGGGGGGGGACGGGGGGGACGGGGGGGACGGGGGGGACACATGTCCCTCCCATGTTTTGAGAGGTGGGGGACAATCCCCCCATGTTTTGTAATCTGGATTTTGAAATTTGGTGAAAAAAAAATCTATTACAATCTCCGCTTTCCACGCGAGACAGTGGGGGTGTCAATGTTAAGCGCTTGTTAAATGTCTTCATTGACATCGTATTAACATGATGTGTCACCAATTGTGTTTTGCCCTTCAAGTATTACTGAAGGTATTCACGGATAATTTCTTAAAGCTGTCTGATGCGGTACAATTACCATTTGAACTAATTGGATGTATTGGTGGATGGGAAAGATTTCAATGGGTCAGGTTATTAAGGGCTCTGGTCGAGCGGGTTTCCTGACTGGCTTGCAGGTAAGTCCCTCATTCAGGTCACTCACGTTATTTAGTATGTTTTTCCCATCTCTCTCTCTCTCTCTTTCTCTCTCCCCCCTTCAAGGTTGGTTCTTCTGTTTGCTTTAATTGCTTCAATTTTATTTGTTGGTGTTAATTATCACATTGTAGCTTTTGAAAGATTCAAGCGGATATCTGACGCTTTCTAACGGTTGAATCGGCTCATTCGTGGGGCCTTTCATCGCCCGGCGTGGTTTAAAATCAAACTGCTGCATCGAGGCGATCGAGGTTCCCGATGTTGAAGCCCCCACCGGCTGATTTTAAGTCCCGCCGGGCGATGAAAGGCCCCACGAACGAGCCCCACGATTTGGGGTGGACGAAGCTGCTGTTGCTGAAGTTCGGAGTCAGTCACCAACCAGGTCAGCTCCCGATGTTACCATCCACAGGACCTACGGCCAAAGCCTCTGAAGCTTCGCGCGTGTGTATGTGTGTGTGCGCACGCATGCGCATGTCCACCAAAAAATGTTGTGTCCCCCATGGTTTGATCATGATTTCCGCCCCTGGTGTCAGTGCTGTTGGTCGGTGCTGTTCAGATGGGCTGCAGGGCATGTTTCTGTGCTGGATCTCTCTATGACATGACTGTATGACCTGATAATACAGTCTCCAGTTATGGATGTACTGCCTTTTGGGAGATGTGGGAGAATTTTGAGAAAAAACAATTTGAAAGTTGTGAGGGTACACAAAAAGCTGGAGAAACTCAGCGGGTGCAGCAGCATCTAAGGAGCGAAGGAGATAGGCGATGTTTCGGGTCGAGACCCTTCTTCAGACCCTGAAAGTTGTGAGGACAGGGTTAGAGAAACCAAGCTGGAGTAGAGTTGAATTTATTGCCGTATGTACACGTCTGGTGAAGTACAGGCATAATGGTTAGTAACGGTGTCAGCGGTTATGGGAGAAGGCAGGAGAATGGGGTTGTGAGGGAAAGATGGTTCAACCATGATTGAATAGAAACATAGAAACATAGAAACATAGAAATTAGGTGCAGGAGTAGGCCATTCAGCCCTTCGAGCCTGCACCGCCATTCAATATGATCATGGCTGATCATCCAACTCACTATCCTGTACCTGCCTTCTCTCCATACCCTCTGATCCCCTTAGCCACAAGGGCCACATCCAACTCACTCTTAAATATAGCCAATGAACTGGCCTCAACTACCCTCTGTGGCAGAGAGTTCCAGAGACTCACCACTCTCTGTGTGAAAAAAGTCTTTCTCATCTCGGTCTTAAAGGATTTCCCCCTTATCCTTAAGCTGTGACCCCTTGTCCTGGACTTCCCCAACATCAGGAACAATCTTCCTGCATCTAGCCTGTCCAACCCCTTAAATGATGGAATAATGATGGAATAAACTTGAAAGACTTCGCAACTTTTTGCTGTGACTAAATGCGCTGCTAAGTTTGCCCAGACTTTGGGATGGCATTGAAGTGACTAAAGATCTGAACACTTCAATCAAGGTGGATGAATCCCTTTAACCCCCCCCCAAAAAAAATGTCAACTTTGTTTCCGTGGCTGCCATGATGAATTCTTCCTCTGAATGACCAGAGTAAGGTTTACGATCAGGATATACACGGTCCATGGAACCAAATGAGGCATCAGGTTTTCTGGCAGTTGTCTTGTTTGCAGTGTCATTTGAATAGGAGCTTGCTATATTCTTAATTTGGATCTGATTATATATTTTCCAGGCTCCCAAGAAAGCTGTGTATTGTATCAGCAGAGCATATTCACTCATACTGTAGGTAACATTTGGTAAGCATAGTTCAAAGTGAGTGATTTAGTACGGATGTAATTCAAAAGATATTGGCACTGGTGGAAAGGAAGTGCGTGATCTCACTTTTGAAAGTATTGCGTCTGCAATGAAAAGTTCTTTATTCGGGCGACATTTGTAGGAAGTTGATGAATATTTGTTTGGTTGGTTGAAAGGTTATAATGAATGGCAATCATGGATGTTTATTTTCTACCATGGAACTTTCCAAATGAATTAAAAACTTCTGTACAATAAAAAAAAGGCACCTCTTTCATCATTTCCTGCATAAGGAAACAAGGGTTGAAATCCATGCTGTTGCACAAGTGTTTGACAGGTTCACACCAAATTCCTCCTTGAACGTTGAAGGGAAGATCACTGGGTTTTAGACAGTGGAGACAAGACCCTCAATCAAATGTGATCAAAGGTGCAATAATGTTTGGAGTCTGATATGACCCGGTGCATTTCTTTCAATGTAGGCTCGAAACATCAGTGCTTGTTACAGATCAGAGCGTAGTGTCCCAAAGGTCCACTCAAGCAAGTTAATACACTGCTGATTTTCCAGTGATTAATCTTAATCACACGAATATTGGACGCACCGTACTCTTGGTGCTGTTTCGGCTCAATGCGCACCGAGTCCTGTTGGTTTCCATTCAACAAGCCCTGGCTCTGATTTATGGAGCCTCTCTGCAGTTGCCAGCCTTCTCCACAACAAAATCAAGTCTACGTTGGAGAAATGAACCGAGGCATGAAGAGGCCCCGCCACTGGAACCTGGTTGGATGGCAACATACTGGACAAATTCCGCTTCCTTGAATGAGTCCACTGTTGTCAACTAGCCTGGCCCCAGGAGGTGGGTGCTGCATTGTCAGGAAGCTGTATAGACCCTTTTCCCTCCAGCCTCTTATCTTCCCAGCCGTCGGATGAGTCTCAGCTCGTCTGCTTCTGTGCATTCCTGATTCCTCCCACGCTCATTTATTGCTTGGAACGACATCACAAATTTCAGCTTATGCACTTATTTTCATGAAGAAATATTGGAGAGGCATGACTTGTTTTCTTCAGGATATGAGGCTGAGGGGAGGTGATTGGGGATAAAAGTAAGAGGGGTCCACAAGGAATGTATAAGGAGGATGGTAGAGACTCAGCGGCTGCAGCAGCATCTATGGAGCGAAGGAAATAGGCATTGTTTCGGTCCGAAACCCTTCTTCAGACGGGTTTCAGATGTCTTCAGCATGTATAAGGTGGAATCTAGTAGCCTTGACGCAATGTCAAAAACCAAGGGCTGCATGTTTAACATTTATGGTAGAAGGAACGCAGAAAGAATGGAGTCTTTGCTTCAGACTTTGGAGATAGAGCGCGGAAACAGGCCCGTCAGCCCACCGCGTCCGCACCGACCAGCGATCCCCGCACACTAGCACTATCCTACACACGAGGGACAATTTACACTTTACAGAAACCAATTAACCTACAAACTGGGGTCAAGGAAAGAGCGTTCACGTTGCGCTCCTGTTTCCACCAATCTTTCCACCACCGCCTACAAGAAGCATAAGAAGCGACAAGACAGACACCATTGTATGCAGATGCCGAGAAATGTGTTCATCTGTGGCTGAACAACTGCTAACCTTGTGTGTGGACTCGATAAGAAGAAGAACCTGCAAATCTTTTACCTTGTACGTATTTTGGAATGTGGACAGCAAGCATGTGCAAACTCTGCACAGACTGCACCCGAAGTCTGGATGGAACCCGGATCTCCGGCCCTATAAGGCAACAACTCTACCACTGTGCCCATCAAACACTCAACCACACTCATCCGACTCTTCCTCTCTTATCTCAGCCTCCCTACCCGCCACAGTCTGGCAATGTACAACTGACCAAGCAGCACAAATCCATGGGAGAAAACAGAAGGACCAGGGGAAACCCATTAGTTCTATGTGACAAGCTCTGCGAGTCAGGCAGCATCTCTGGAGAGCATGGATAGATGAGGTTTCGGGTTAGGAACCTTCTTCACATCGATCCATATGGGTCTTGGTCCGACAATGCCCAACATCAGTATTGACAACTGGCCTTCAGAGCTCTGAGAAATTCCACCATGGAAAAATATTTTCAACTCAAAGTGATGTGGGGTCTGGAACTAGACAAAATGTGGAGGAAGGAACTGCAGATTTAGACTGAAGATAGAAACAAATGCTGGAGTACTTCAGCAGGACAGGCAGAATCTATGAAGGATCTCCTATTCCTTTTCTCCACAGATGCTGCCTGATCCGCTGATTACTGCAGCATTTTGGCACTTGCTGCCTGAACGGCTGTGAAGGCAGAGACCTTTATCACACTGAAACTGCCGTGAAGCCTTCTGAAGATCCATAACTTTCAGGCAAGAGTCACAGTCCTGAGAAGCGCATTGAGATCGGGGAGCTTTCACGACAAGTAAGGACATGAAGAGATGAAAGGCCTTCTTCCCTGTCAGTAATTTACATTAAACCAATGGGTGTGTGTTTTCAGTCGCTGGTGCTAGATAAATCTTCTTTCTCCACACCCAATCAACGCAGGTATGTAGCTATGTCCTTATTGGAAAGTTAAGGGCCTGTCCCACTTTCACGACCTCGTTCACGACCTCTGCCGAGTTTGCCCTTGACTCATACTCGCAGCATGGCCGTCACGAGGTTGTAGGAGGTCGTGCGAGGTTGTAGGAGGTCGTAGGTAGGTCATAGGAGGTCGCGATGCTAATCGTAGGTACTCGTGGCATCAACTAGGTCGGGGCGTTTTTCTAGCCTGATGAAAAATGTCCACGAGTAAAGATCGTGAATTCGGTCGTGAAAGTGGGACAGGCCCTTTAACCTCAGCTTTTCTTGTGACAATAAACAGCAGTACGGTGTACTGGCACAACTTAAAGTTTAAAAACCAGATTGATGTATAACAGTCAATAATGTCTCGTAATCTTGTTATATACTTACCATCACCCCTTTGGTTACAGAAGGAAGCAGTAACATTAACCATTCCACTTCCACTCCCCCTCAGTTTTATTGTGGGCTGAATCCAGAGCAATGTACTGCAACTACACGTGAAGACTAAAGACTTGAAACTTACTGCTGCTGTAGAATTGCAAAGAGCTGACGAAACGTACACATTAGCTGGTTTATTTGGTTGACACTTGTAAAGGCAACAGATGTTATGTACTGTGCACGATTGCACAGTACATAAGCTTAGACAGGATCTATAATAAATGCAGACATACACACACCAAACACACACACATATGTAGAGACATTTCATTGTTCCTTGTCGGGACACATGACAATAAACACACTTGAGTCTTCACACTCAAACACGCACACGCACATCCGCACATGCACACGCACATCCGCACATGCACAAGCATATCCGCACACGCACAAACACATGCACGCAAACAAACGGAAACACGCACACATACACACGGACACGCACACACAAACACGCACACACACACACACACACTCTCACACACACACGTGCACATGCACATGCACATGCACACACACATGCACACACGCACACGCACACACGAGCACATACAAACCCACAAATGAACACAAACTACAGCTCATCCATCTGATGGCAAAATGATGGTAATTAATTTTTTTGTCTCTGGAAAGAGCAGCCATTTGCATCAAAGCCACCAGTGAGGTGAGTGGATGGGTTCCTTCACTGAATGTGTGCCCACAGTGTCTAGGGTGAATTATATCCTTCCTCTGGCTGTTTAGTAAACCAGTGAATGGCTCCACAGCTCATTGTAACTAGGTAAATGAGGGAGCCTGTAAGAGGTGGTGTGGTGACTGACCGGGAAACGGGGCTTCTGACCAGATCAGCCTCCCCCTCAGTCAATGCTGCATTGATGGCTGGCTCAGTGTTGGTACGTACACATAGGGAGCAGTCGATGGCTCTGAAACAGAGAGGACACCAGCCAAAAGCCTCTTGGCCATCGGAGGAGCCTGCCTCAGTAATGTTTTTACAAAAGCATTGACACATCATATATCAGGAGAGGTTGTGGTCTCGATGCAAGGCAAGAACACTGAACCATATACATGTTGAACCTCTGTTCCTGCTGCAAACTGTGTGTTCTAGTCAGTGTCATTGTTTCATAGGCCACAACAGGACTCCAATACAATAGGATCACATTCAGTCCACACCCAGAGAGTAGCATTTTCGTGGAAATTAGATATACAACTATCTCCTTTGAAAACACAAAGCTAGCAATATTTAGAGGGAGGAAAACAATAATGTTAGAAATAAGGTGGCGTAGCGGTGGAGTTGCTGCCTTAAAGCGCTAAAAACCTGGGTTCAATCCTGACTATGGGTGCTGTCTTGTTGGAGTTTGCATGTCTCCCTGTGACCGTGTGGGTTTTCTCCGGATGCTCCGGTTTCCTCCCTATGTGAGGATCCTGTTTGTTGATTTTAGCTCTACATTCAACACCATTGTGCCAGAGCGACTACACTCCAAACTTTCCGAGTTGACTGTGCCTGAACCGCTCTGTCGGTGGATCACCAGCTTCCTGACAGACAGGAAGCAGCATGCGAGGCTGGGAAAGCACATCTCGGACCCGCTGACCCTCAGCATAGGAGCACCGCAAGGCTGCGTACTCTCCCCTCTCCTCTACTCTCTCTACACCAACGACTGCACCTCCACAGACACCTCTGTCAAGCTTCTCAAGTTTGCGGACGACACATCCCTGATTGGACTGATCCAGGATGGGGAGGAATCTGCCTACAGACATGAAGTGTCACAGCTGGCGTCCTGGTGCCATCGCAACAACCTGGAGCTCAATGCTCTTAAGACAGTGGAATTGATTGTAGACTTTAGGAGAACTCACCCCACTCACCATCAACAACACCACAGTCACATCTGTGGAATCTTTTAAGTTCCTTGGAACCATCATCTCCAAGGACCTTAAGTGGGGGGCCACCATCGACTCCACAGTCAAAAAGCACAACAGAGGATGTACTTCCTGCGGCAGCTGAGGAAGCACAATCTGCCACAGGCAATAATGGTCCAATTCTACATGGCCATCATAAAGTCTGTTCTCACCTTCTCCATCATGTTCTAGTTTGGCTCAGCCACCAAGCACGACACCTGGAGGCTGCAGCGAATCGTCCGATCAGCAGAGAAGGTTATTGGCTCCCGTTACACCAGCTCCCGACTCATCACCTGAATGGCTCACCGCACCGGAGCTGGAGCCTGCTGACCCAGACTTCGTGCCCCCATCCCCCAGGAAGCGGGGGAGCAGACATGTACGTGGACAGGAGCCTCGCTCGTCGCCAGCGACCTCACCCCGAGTTGCAGTGGATCCACGGGGACCGGGCCGGGAAACGGCTGCGCTACAGGGGAGCCCCGCAGCCGCAGCACGCCACATACAACTGCCGGGGATCTCTGGAGGAGCAGGTGCTGCCGGCAAAACACCTCGTCAGGCTGCGGTCAAGGGCGTTGGTGGCAGCAGTAGACGGTTGGTCAGCTTGGCTCTGGCAGCTGCCGACCATGCGCCTCCACGCAGAACATTGGGCGACAGTGGAGGTAAGCCTGCACGGGGAGCCATGTTCCGGGCGCCGATCCAACTCACCTGCCTTCGTACCAGGCAGGTGGGCCGCCACAGTCTGCTCGAAGGCAGACTAGCGGAGAGTCCGTGCGGGAGTCGTATGAGCCTACACGGGCGGTAGGCCACGATGACCTGCCATCGGACCCTAGTCAGCACCTTACGGAGGTGTGGTCCGATGGTGGAAGCCCCAGTGAATTTGCAGGGCCTGGGGAAGTCGGCTTGTCCGCTGTAAATAGCAGGGACGGTCGCATTGAGCGGTTGGAGCTCTTAGTGGAGCAACTCCTCCAGCGGGACAGGGACCGGGATGAACGGGACTCGCGGGCCTCTCCAAGCCACGCCAGGAGTCCACTCAGCCTCTCGTCTTCCCCAGCCAGGAGTGCCAGCAGTTGCCCGGCCGCTGTTTTCGAAGACGACCCGGGACTGCCGGAGACCGCAGAGCCAGAGCACGATGAGGACATGCTGGACGTGGTGGGCAAATTTGCCATGGCCACACACACTGGGGAACCCCTGCACCACAAACTGGCGGGCACCATTAATTACCTGACCACTCACCAACTTCAATGGAGAAAATCAAACCACCTGAGAACTGCATCAACCTCAGTGTTCCCATGGTCAATGCTCAGATCTGGGGACATTTGAGCACGGCCACCAAGATGCAGGATGTCCATCTCCAGCGTATCCTGAAGTTCCTCTCCACGGGCATAACGGCGTATGCCAGGACCCTCAATGGGGACAATGTGTCCAGCGAGCAACAGGATGCTCTGGCACTCTTATGCAACGCCCAGTTCGAAATAAACTGCCTGCGTAAGAGCTCCATTAAGCCCACTCTCAACCCCAAATTTGCGGGGTTGTGCCATCCATCTACCGCTCCACCACCTCATCAACTGTTTGGAACAGATCTTTCCAAGCAAGTGAATGAACTAGACAAGGAGGCCAAAACAGCGGGCCTTATGAAACCTCCTCCGACAAAACCCCACTCATATCACCATCAACAACCATACACTAACTGGAAACCGCGTCAGCCGGATAGGACGCCAAGGACCTATCCCCCTCCACTTCCCCAACCACAGCGGCCTTTTTTAGGGCAAGGACTACAGTGGCCCGCATGGAAGATGCGGCCGCCATCCCGACAACCTCTGCAACGTCCACCCAAAACACCATACGCCAGGACCCCCTTACCATGGAGGTAAGGGGGTCTGGTTCCTCTCAGATAGTAGCATCCCTTCCTGCACAAATTGGGGGACGATTGCGGGCCTTTCGGGGAGTTTGGGACACTATCACCACTGACGTATTTATTCTACAAAGTGTTCAAGGTTATGTTATAGAATTCATTGATGGTCAATTTCCCCCTACCCAGCATTCGCCTCATCGAAAATTTACACTCTCTCAAAATGAGGTTGAGGCAGGACATGCCGAAATCTTATGGCTCGCAGCAAAAGGGGTGATTGGGAAAACAACGCATGAACCCCTTGAGTTTGTGTCCAACATCTTCACCAAAACCAAAAAAAGATGGGGGGTGTCGAATTATTATAGACCTAACTGAGCTGAACACTTTTGTACAATATACCCACTTTAAAATGGATACCTTTGAAACAGCCAAGCAGATGCTTTACCCGGGGTACTTTATGGCGTGCATCGATTTAAAAGATGCATACTATACAGTGCCCATCACTGAATCGCACAGAAAGTTTCTGAAATTTGTCTGGAAGGAACAGTTGTGGGAATACAAAGCATTGCCTAATGGGCTCACCACAGCCCCCAGACTATTTACCAAATTAGTGAAACCTATCTTGGCCCTCCTCCGACAACAAAATTACATTGTCTTGGTATATTTAGATGATATCCTTATTGTGGGACAGACCCTCCAATTGGCCATACGGGCAGTTACACCAACTAAATCTTTATTCGAGAAGCTAGGATTTGTAATCCATCCAGACAAATCTATACTGCACCCCTCTCCAATTATGGATTATCTGGGTTTCACCCTTGACACAACCTTAATGATGATCACTATCCCAACCAACAAAGCTATCGCTATAAAAGAAGCGTGCCACAGCCTTGCTTGTGCCAGGGTTCCGATTATCCGGCAAACGGCAAAGGTAATTGGGAAGCTGGTAGATACATTCTCAGCTGCGCAATTCGGCCCATTGTATTACCAAAATTTACAAAGAACAAAGATCGCATCATTAAAAGCAAATGCTGGGCACTTTGATTGACCAATCCGATTACCACAAAAGGCTAGAGCCGAGCTACAATGGTGGATTGACAATATTAGCGAGTGTCACAGACCAATCATAGTAAGCAACCCGTCCGTCGTGCTACAGACTGACGCAAGCGCACAAGGGTGGGGTGCAACTGACACCATGTCCAGTTGTGGTGGCAGATGGGACTCTCATAAGTCTATCCTCCTTCAGTCACAAGGGATAAATTATATAGAAATGCTGGGGGCTTTCCATGGACTGCGGGCTTACTGTACCAACACACGGGACTTACATGTCCGCCTCCAAATAGATAACACAACGGTGGTGGCTTATATCAATCATATGGGTGGTATCAGGTCGCTATCTTGTGATGAATTGGCAAACACAATTTGGCACTGGTGCATCGAGAGAAATATTTGGATTACAGCGACCTATTTGCCAGGGAAGCTTAATACAGTGGCGGACACCAGGTCACGAGTATTCAATGACAACATCGAGTGGATGTTGAACTCCCAAATTTTTGCTGACATTATATGGGACACCAGATATTGACCTCTTTGCGTCCAGGTTGAACCATCAGATACCAACGTATGTGTCTTGGGAACCAGATTCTGGGGCAATAGCAATGGATGCATTTTCTATCCATTGGGGGAAATGGTTTTGCTACGCATTTCCCCCATTTTGCCTCATCAGTCGGGTATTGCAGAAAATTAAACTGGACTCTGCAACTGGCATATTGATCATTCCCAACTGGCCTACACAGCCATGGTACCCGATGGTCCTTAAAATTTTGAAACAGCCATGGCTTCCGATTGGGAAACACCCCAAATTAATTACTCACCCCGTTACGGGGGACAGTCACCCGTGCCATGGTCACCTAAACTTGTGGCCTGCTGGTTCTAAAAAGACCACTCATCAAGGCGGGCGTCTCACCACGAGCCATGGAACCCATCTCAGCATCATGCCGAGTATCAACCAGGAGGCAGTACCTCACGCAGATCAGGAAGTGGGAGGCATTCTGCTCTCGTACCAACACGACTACCAACACGGCAACAATCCCTGATGTCCTGTAATTCCTAGCTGGCCTTCATTTTGATGCTGGCCTTTCTACAGTGCCATCAACAGTGCCACGAGTGCACTATCCTCATACCTGGACATAGGTATAGGCTCCAACCACCTGGTGTCTAAATTCATGAGGGGAGTGTTTAACACCAACCCTCCACGGCCCAGATTCAACTTCACCTGGGATGTAGGGATCGTTCTGATCCTACTGAGGAGCTGGTCTCCAATGACCAAGTTACCACTCAAACAGCTCGCCCTCAAAGTGGTGATGCTGATGGCACTGACTACAGCTCAACGAGTCCAGGCATTACAAAAGCTGCGGCTGGATAGCATGGTCTCCACCCCTACACAGGTGAATTTCGTTGTCCAGGAATTATTGAAGCAGCACAGGCCTGGGGCTCATGGGCTGCAGTTGGAGTTTCGGGCATACCCTACTGATGCCACCCTCTGCATAGTCACCCATCTCCACCACTACATCCGAATTACACGAACCATCAGGAAGAAGGAGCAGGGGCTCCTCATCAGCCACAAACCTCTGCATCACCGGGTGACTGTACAGACTATCGCCAGGTGGCTCAGGGCGTTGCTGGGTGCAGCAGGAGTCGCTACTAACATTTTAAAATCTCATTCTACTAGGGCTGCATCCACATCAGCGGCGAGGGCCATGGAGGTGCCCATGGACCACATCCTCGCCACCGCGGGCCAGTGAAGCAACCTTCCAAAGGTTCACGTGACTCTGAAGTAAAATAGTAAGATTAAACAAGAAATTACCAAGTTCGAAGGTTGATCTTTATTTTATGAGGAGTTGCGGTGAGGGATTTCGTGCCCTCCGCTCCCACCCTCTATCATAAGGTCAACTGGGAAGTTCTACGTTCTTCATCTTACTATTTTCAGTCATGGTGCGCTCTGTGATTCCACACCGCTGCTTTGAAGGATGTCGCGCATGCGTGCTGGTGGGGTCTTCACGAAATCCCTCACCGCAACTCCTCATAAAATAAAGATCAACCTTCGAACTTGGTAAGTTCTCGTTTAATCTTACTATTAAATACTCGTGACCTGGTGTCCGCCACTGTATTGAGCTTAACCGGAAGGTACGTAGCTGATATCCAAATATTTCTTTCAATACACCAGAGCCAAATTAATTTTTGCCAGTTCATCACAAGATATTGACTTGATACCATGTGGCTTAAATATGCCACCTCAGTGGTATTATTTATTTTGAAGACGGACATGCGTATGATGCAGATTAGTGCAGTAAGCCCGCAGCCCGTGACATGCTCCCAGCATTTCTAAATAGTTTATACCTTGTGATTGAAGACTCGTGCAAATCCCATCTACCGCCCCAACTGGAAGTGGTGTCGGTAGCTCCCCAGCCCTTGGCGCTTGCATCGGTTTGTAACACGACTGATGGGTTTGATGTAATGATGGGATTAAACAATCACCATTGTAGCTCAATTTATGCCTTGTTTGGCAGCTGCATAGGCCTGTAAAGATGTCCAGCATTCGCTTTTAATGCTGAGATTTTTGCTCTTTGCAAGCTTTGATAGTGTAACGGCCCAAATTGTGCAGCTGGAATGTAGCTACAAGTTTACCAATTACCTTAGCAGCATGTCTAATAGTTGGTTTCCTAGCGCGAGCAAGGCTGTTACATGCCTCTGTTATGTCTATTGCTTTGTTCCCTGGGATAGTAACAATCAGAAACCCATGCATCCCAGAATGTATGAAACCTCCCTCCCTTGTGAGGTTATACATATAGCACTCCCAAGAGAACCAGACCCCCTTACCTCCATGGTGGATAGGTTCTGATAGCCCTGTCGGGTTGAACCCGAGGCCTGTTAGACGTAGCGTAAGGATGCTGTCCGTGATACGCCGGTGGCCTGCTCGAGGATGGTGGTTTCATCAACCCGACCGCTTTTGCCTCCTCGTCCAGGTCTTTTACCTGTTTTGACAGGTCTTCACCGAACAGCTGTCTCGGTGGCGGCGTAGCAGAGGTTTTGCACAAACCTGCGAATTTTGGGTTGTGAGTTGGTTTGCTGGAGATTTCCCGGGAGTTTATCTCGTACTGTGTGTTACACAGTAGCGCAAGAGCATCTTCCTGCTCCTCCGTCATCTCCGTGCCGTCAATCGACCTGGCAAAGGCAGTGATTCCCGAAGTCAACAATTTCAGGATTTATTGAAGTTTGAGCTCCTGTGCCCTAATCCCTGGACTGATGTTGCCCCAGATGGGCGTGTTGACTGTCGCACGTTCAGCGAAACACAGTCGTTCGGGCCTTGTATTTGTTCATTCCTCGGCCAGACCTGTTCCTGCAGCTGGTGTGATGTGAGGAGTCAATGCTTGCAGCTAGTTTTGGCAAATTTGGAAACCACATCAAGACGTTTCTCAGGTGCTGCAGGTTCCTGCGCCAATCCCTCTTCAACATCAGCCAGATGCACGTCTCCTGGACTTGAGGACATCCGATCCTGCTGCGGGAGATCTCGCTCAAGGAGTCGCTCCATCACGCGCTTCATGCGGGCCTTGCGACCGCCGTCGCAAGTGTGGACAGCGAGTCGACCTCCTCAGGTTCTCCTGAACTACTGAGGCTTCTGCCATCGGCCCGCACCTCGTCGAGGTGTTGTCTAGGGTGCCTAGGCAGGATGTCGCTGCCTGCCGCTCCAGCGGGGCTACGCGACTCCCGCGCGGACATGCCGCTAGTCCGCGATCTTCCGGACTGTGGCGGCCCGCCTGTCTGGAAAGACATGAGCGGTGAGGTGTCAATCCCAGCCGCCGAAGCGGGGTTCACCGATATCCGCGCGGGCTTGCCGCCTGTCTTTCCCCGGGACAAGGCGACGTTCGGTCACGTCCAGCCACTAATGCGGGGTGCGGTGACCGGCCGCACCTGCGGGGCTCCCAGACAGACCTCGATCCCTCACCGGTCCGCGATCTGGCGGACTGCTCCGGTGGCAGGTCAACGCCGGCCGCTGCAGCGGGGCTTTTCGACCTTAGTGCGGTTCTTCCCCCGGTCCGCCCTCTGGTGACCTGCATAGGAGGGGAGACAGAATGTGTCGTAGAGCGGGGAACACGTTTACGCACCTTCATGCCACTGTCCCTATGTTTAGGTGACAGTGGTAGGGAGTCAGGGTCTTCCCTACCCTGCTCCCGCGCGGTGCTCCTACCACCATGTGGTTCCATAGTCAGCCGTCGGGTGTCGGGTCCTGGCTGCTCAGGGCTACCCGATTTCCGCGTTCTTATCCCAGCCAGCGGAGCGGGTGTTGGCGGTGTTGCGGGCAGCTCCGGGGATAGTGGCTGCTGACTCCCATCCGAAGTCCCGTGGCCCTTGGAGGCAAGCTTCCATGCCTTCATTGTGGCCTTCCATCCATCGTTTCTGTAAGCAAAATCTACTTCAGAAGCTAAGCAACTCAAGCAACTTACCCGAGGGCCTTTTTGAAGCTGCTGGTGGAGGAGCGCACTCCCCCCCCCCCCCCCCCCCCCCAGTTCCTATGGTGACCAGACTCTCATGCGGGATATATACTGCCGCTAATGGCAAGTCTCCCGCCTATGTTGTGAGTCGGGGCCCCGGCTCTGTCTTTGCTACTCTACCGGGTAGCGTTGCCGTCAGTCCGCGGTATTCCTGCGGCGTTGAGTCGGTGCTCCTGCTCTGCCTTCGCTACCCGCGAATGGCAGTCTCCGAGCCCGGACTCTCCTGGGTCATGGGCTTGCCCGACTTCCGGGTAGCGTTGCCGTCAGCCCGCGGTGATTCTGCGGGCTGCGGTGTTGAGTCGGGCTGCCGCTCTGCCGTCACTACCTGCGAAGGGCGAGTCTGTGAGCCCGGACCCTGCCGGGTCAACGGGCTTGCCCGACTCCGGTCTGTTGCTGCCGTCGCTGACTGCCCGCATCCCGCGGTCTGCAGTCAGTCTCGAAGCGGCCCGTTGGTGGAGTACTCTGTTGCACAGAGTCCCTGGGTGAAGAAAAACCGACCGCAGGTTAATTACCTTACCTGCAGGTCCGTTGCAGTAGAGGAGCGACCCTCCTCCCTGCCTGTCGCTTCGCATGCGATCGACGATATATCGCGCATGCGTGCTGGCGGGGTCTTCATGAAATCACTCACGTGACTCCGAAGTAAAATCTGTAGCCTCCCTTTGATCTGGTATTTTGTTGGTTCACATGCATGATCAATGGTGTTTTATCATTAATGTTTTATTATTATTAATGTTTAGTGTTTTCGTAACTACTGTCATTCGTAACTGTCACTGTATGTCATGTTGTTACTTGTGGGCGGAGGACCTTGTATGTGAATACTTGGCCAATAAACTTAATTACTTACTTACTTAGTTAGTTACTTACATTCCATAGACGTGGGGGTTTGTAGGTTAATTGGCTTCTGTAAGTTGTCCCTAGAGTGTAGGATAGTGCTGATGTACGGGGTGATTGCTGGTTGGCATGGACTTGGTGGGCCGAAGGGCCTGATTCCACACTATATCTCCAACCTCTATACTCTAAACTCTAAAAGGAACTGCAGATGCTGGTTTACACTGAAGGACACAAAGTGCTGGAGTAACTCAGCAGGTCAGGCAGCATCTCTGGAGAACATGGATAGGTGACGTTTTGTGTCAAAACAATATTTCTGTTTTCCCCCGTTGTGGTGAGTCTACTGGACAGTCCGAATCTTTTCCCCGAGATGGAAATATTAAATACTAGAGGACATAAATTTAAGGTGAGAGGTGCAAAGTTGAAAGCAGATGTGCGGGGAAAATATTTTACACAGAGGGTGGTGAGTACCGGGTGTTTGAAGCAGATACGTATGGAATTTAAAAGACTCTTAGATAGGCATGTGGGTATGCAGGGAACGGAGAGATGAGGGTTATCTGTACATGCAGGTAGATAAGGGATAGTCTTGGCATCATGTTCGACACAGAAACTGTGGGCTGAAGGGTCTGTTCTTGTTCTGTATTGCTCTATGTTTTAGCTAATGTTAGAGCTCAGCATATCTGTTCTTTCAATCAATGTAAATATTATTCATTACCACTGCATACTGGTCTGGAACAGTTATACTGAAAGCCTTGCAAGTATGTTTCTACTGTGCAGGATGGTGAGATTTGAACCGGCTGACTGCGAGTTGTACAAGAGACCACAGAATGACAGATACACCCCTCTTTGCACACCACTTTGCAACAAGAGCTTAGAAGGACTGATGTGTGTGTATGTGTGTGTGTGCATGAGTGTGCGTGTGTGTGTGAGTATGTGTGCATATGAGTGTTCGTGAGCGTGTGTATGCATGTGTGCATGTGCATGCATGTGTGTGTGTGCACATGCATACATGTGTGTGTGCATGTGCGTGTGTGCATGTGTGTGTGTGTGTGCGCATGAGCGTTCGTGAGTGTGTGTGAGCGCGTCCGTGTGTGTGTGTGAGCGTGTGTGTGTATGTGTGCATTTGTGTGTGTGTGTGTGCATTTGTGTGTGTGTGTGTGCGCGCATTTGTGCATTTGTGCGTGTGCGGGTGTGTGTGTGTGTGTGTGTGTGTGTGTGTGTGTGTGTGTGTGTGCGTGTGTGCGTGTGTGTGTGTGTGCGTGTGTGCGTGTGTGTGTGTGTGTGTGTGTGCACGTGTGCACGTGTGCATGTGTGCATTTGTGAGTGTGTGTGCATTTGTGAGTGTGTGTGCATGTGTGTGTGTGGATGTGTAGGTGCGTGCGCTTGTGTGGGTGAGACTGGGGGGCAAGGCAGGGAAGCAGGAGCTGTACAGAGGCGAGGTGAGCCATATTATCACTGCCTGAGTGAGACAAAGTCTGGCAAAAGGAATTAATTGTGGGTTCCATTTCTTGCCGAATTATGAGAAGCCTCTTGGGACTTGGTTTAGTTTCAAGTCTGAACAAAATCCTGGCAAGTGAAAAGTACATTTGCATTTTGTTGACCCATGTGGCTGTGAATGCTTGCCACACTCCAAATCGATGTGACCACCTTTGATACCTCTTGGCTCGCGTCCCGTTGCCGCTGTTGAAACGTGGTGGTTGATCCTTTCAGGCAGTGGAAAATGCGTGTCAGAGCATAAAATCGTAAAAGGCTTGGCCAAGACAGAGAATGGTAACCTCTTTATTCATGCATTCTGCACTGGTGAGCTGCTCCCCAACAAAGAACTAAAAGCATCTGTGGTCATGTAAAAGTATGGGTGACCCCCTCATGAACCTTGCTATCGCTGCACCATTGTAAACCCTTCTGTGGCCCTTTCCCTCACAGAGAGGTGGAAAGACAGGCCGGAACAATTGGAACTGGTCGCTCCGACTTCGGAAACCCCATTCCAGATACCTGCTGAAGGTTGGAGCGGCTGCAGAAACCTTTTATAAGCTCACAAGATCATAGGTTATAGCAGCAGAATTAGGCCATTCAGCCCATCGAGTCTACTCTGCCATTCAATCATGGCTGATCTATCACTCCCTCTCAACCCCATTGTCCTGCCTTCTCCCCACAATACCTGACACCCGTACGAATGAAGAATCCGCCTTAATATATCCATTGACTTGGCCTCCGCAATCATCTGAGGCAATAACTTCCACAGATTCACCACCCTCTGACTAAAGAAATTCCTCCTCATCTTCTTTTCTTTCCACCTTTTTAAATTTGGTTACCTTTTCAATCCTGCACGGTTAATTTGTTTTTCTTCCCATCGAGTGAAGCTCGTTGATTTAAAGCATGACCAAAATAAATGACAAAGAAGGTTGGTGAATGGGGCTGTAGGATCCACTGTAAAACTATACTTTTATTTATTGATTGTGGACATTACTGCCATTTACTGTACATCTCCAAGAGCCCCAGAACTGAAGAGGTCATTAGAGGGACGACTTCTGCAATTCTGGGTGGGAACAGCAGATTTCATTGCTGGGACATTGATGAGAAAATTGCGTTTCTGCATTAGCTTCATGCCCAATGGAGCGGCTGGGCTTGTACACACTGGAGTATAGAAGGATGAGAGGGGATCTTATTGGAACATATAGGATTATTTAGGGGATTGGGCACTCTAGAGGCAGGAAACATGTTCCATTTTTGGGGAAGTCCAGAACCAGGGGCCACAGTTTAAGAATAAGCGGTACGCCATTTAGAACGGAGATGAGGAAACACTTTTTCACACAGAGAGTGTGAGTCTGTGGAATTCTATGCCTCAGGGGGCGGTGGAGGCCGGTTCTCTGGATACTTTCAAGAGAGTGCTAGATAGGGCTCTTAAAAATAGTGGTCAGGGGATATGGGGAGAAGGCAGGAACGGGGTACTGATTGGGGATGATCAGCCATGATCACATTGAATGGCGGTGCTGGCTCGAAGGGCCAAATGGCCTACTCCTGCACCTATTGTCTATTGTCTATTGTCTACACTACCAAAAGTTGTTTGTTTTATTCAAATTTCATGTTTTAATGTAAATACTTGGAATCAAATTCCCCCTAACTGGCAGAGTTGGTTTTGAATCACATGGTACTCTGGTAGAGCTGGTGCCTCACAGCGCCAGAGGCCCAGGTTCGATCCCGACCTCGGGTGCTGTCTGTGTGGAGTTTGTGCATTCTCTCTCTGACCATGCTGGTTTGCTCAGGGAGCTCTGGTTTCTGCCCATGTACAAAGGACGTGCGGATTTGTAGGTTAATTTGCCTCTGTAAATTGCCCATCTTGTGTAGGGAGAGGATGCGAAAGCGAGATAACATAAAACTAGTGCGGATGACTGATCGATGGTTGGCATGGATTCGGTCGGCTGAAGGGCTTGTTTCGTTGATGTATTTTTCAATCAATCAATAACTTTCTGGATAATAATGGATTCAAAAGTTGCAGGAGATTGGTGTGAGGTGGGAGATCAGGCACGATTTTGATAAGCGGTGGAGCAACCTCGTGGGGTTAAATTGCCTCCTCCTCCCTATTCATCAGTTCTTGTGTACAAGTGGACACATGCTTCAGCCCTGCCAAATTGGGCAAAATTGGACCTAATTCAACATTAACTTGGTGGTGTTTTCTCTGGTAATTTTGTACTCTGGTATCACATCCGCATAGAGTTAAGGGCCTGTCCCACTTTCCCGAGTTATTCACGAATTCTCCCGAGTTATTCACAAATTCTCCCGCGTTTCAAACGCGCAGAATGTTCGTAACGAGTCCGTAGGAGGCCGTGGGAGTCCGTGGATATATCGAAGCAGCTCGTTATGCCAGCCGTGGGCACTCGGGGCATCAGGTAAGTCGGGACGTTTTTTCAGCATGTTGAAAATTGTCCACGAGTTAAAAAAAATAGCCCGACTACCTACGGCTGGCATAACGAGCCGCTACGATAAATCCATAAATGACTCCTACATTTATGATATTTATTTATTTACAGAAAACAAAACAAGAATACTTATGAAGTGTCATAAACAGTATCTATAAATAAATGAAATTGTATGTGTCCGAAAAGGAGCAGGAAGAAACCAAAGCTTATTAATTCCCACCCCATATTCAACTGCTTATAATTATATTAGACAAGTTTAGCAGCTATATGTACACCATATGTACACCAGCAGCTATATGTACACCAAATTATTTACATTTATACACTAAGCAAATATTTACAAAGCCATACAAATGTGTAAATATAAAATTGACCCTAGTTTGTGTAGGTAGTGTTAATTTTTAGTTTAGAGATGCAACGCGGAAACAGGCCCTTCGGTCCACCGACTCTGCGCCAACCAGTGATCCCCGCATGTTAGCACTATCCTACACACATTAAGGACATTTTTTACATTTACCAAGCCAATTTACCTACATACCTGTATGTCTGCACGCTCTCCCCGTGACCGCAAGGGTTTTCTCCGAGATCTTCGGTTTCCTCCCACACTCCAAAGACGTACAGGTTTGTCGGTTGATATGTGTAAATTGTCCCAAGTGGGTGTAGGGTAGTGTTAATGTGCGGGGAGCGCTGGTCGGTGCAGACTGGGTGGGCCGAAGGGCCTGCTTCCATGCTGTATCTCTAAACTAAACTAAACTTAACTAAATCTAAGCTGTAAGTTTGGCCACTGGTTGCAGTTGTATTTATAGTCGATTTTCCATCTTGTTGTGCAGTGTGGGGAACAGTGCACCAGATCCAATACATTCTGCTATTCATTTATTATACAGTGGTATAATGTTCTCATTCTTAATTTCATCAAGAGGAACATTGGTTCTGTTAGGAGCCAGTCAAACAGGGTTTATTTATTCAAGTAAAACTCTAGCTGATGGAGCTTACTGCTCTTTTCCAGATCTGATCTTTATCTACATGTATGTTCAATGAATTTAAGCCCCAAATCAGGCAAACATTCAGAACAAAGAAGTCTTCACACATTCAGAATAGAGATTAAGCTCTGCTGCTCAAACGGCAACATCTAGCACGAGGTCATACTCTCCTGAAGATATTAACATGCCTCCTTTTCAAATTCCCCCTTAACCCATTTTATGGAATATAATTTGTACACAAGTCCAGAGCAGCTTATTACGCTTTCTCCTCTTCAACCTGATCGATCTGCCAGTAAAGTAGTCCAAAACTCTCTTCATTGTTTGCAACCAAGTGAAGCCAGGAATGTATATTGTTTCGGTAAGAACTGCAGAAGCTGGTTTAAATCGAAGATAGACACAAAATACTGGAGTAACTCCGGGTCAGGCAGCCTCTCTGGAGAAAAGGACTAGGTGACTTTTCGGGTCAAGACCCTTCTTCAGACTCAGAAGGGTCTCGACCCAAAACATCACCTATTCCTTTTCTCCAGAGATGCCGTCTGACCCACTGAGTTACTCCAGCTTTTTGTGCCTATCTTCAATGTCAATTGTTTTACATGCATTTTGTGATGAGTTAATTCAGAAACCCCTTTGATAACAAGACCTGAGATGTAATTATGAACTTGTTGGCATTCCTCTCAGTGGCCACCATGTTGCCCATTCAATTCGATACATTCCTTCAGGAACTGCTCAAAATTAGAAGCATCCAATATTCATCTTTCACTGAATGTGCACAGTCCAAGAGTCCAGTGCCAAGAATGTTCAATTGTCAAATATACTGACGATGGAACAATTAAATACTTACCTGCAGCAGCATAAAGGGTCTGCAAACACAATACAGGCATAAATCATAACTTAACTTCAATAAAGAAATAACTGTAATACGAGTGCAAAAAGGAACTGAAGTCCTTAGTGCAAGCTAGACAGTACATGGAGCCGTGCTGCTGAGGTTAGTGTTGTGTAGTGTTGGTTATTGGAAGTTAACTATTCTGGGGGGTCACTGTTTTCAGGCTCCTGTACCTTCTTCCCGATGGTAAGAGTGGAAAGTGAGCATGGTCATGGTGGTGTAGTCTTCATAACAAGAGGATTTCAGTATAGGAGTGGAGAGGTTCTTCTGCAGTTATGCACTCAGTTCTGGTGAGACCACATTTGGAGTATTATGTACAGTTTTGGTCTCCTAATTCGAGGAAGGACATCCTTGTGATTGAGGCAGTGCAGCGTAGGTTCACGAGATTGATCCCTGGGATGGCGGGACTGTCATATGCGGTAAGATTTAAAAGACTGGGCTTGTATTCACTGGAGTTTAGAAGGATGAGGGGCATTCTTATAGAAACATATAAAATTATAAAAGGACTGGACAAGCTAGATGCAGGACAAAATGTTCCCAATGTTGGGCGAGTCCAGAACCAGGGGCCACAGTCTTAGAATAAAGGGGAGGCCATTTAAGACTGAGGTGAGAAAAAACCTTGTCACCCAGAGAGTTGTGAATTTGTGGAATTCCCTGCCACAGAGGGCAGTGGAGGCCAAATCACTGGATGGATTTAAGAGAGAGTTAGATAGAGCTCTATGGGGCTAGTGGAATCAAGGGATATGGGGAGAATGCAGGCACGGGTTATTGATTGGGGACGATCAGCCATGATCGCAATGAATGGTGGTGCTGGCTCAAAGGGCCGAATGGCCTCCTCCTGCACCTATTTTCTATGTTTCTATATTTCTAATATTGGTGCTCTTTTGTGGCTTGTGCTTCATGTCGATTCCTTCAATGGTGGGGAGGTCAGTACCCGCACTGTTACAGGCAGTGTCTACCACTATCTGAAATCTCCATTATTCCTGGGCATTGAGTTGCCCAAGCAGGTCAGGGTAACCTGCAGCAGTTGCATCTTCTTGCCTTTCCATGGATGATTTTCTCACCTCTTTCCTTTGTAACTGATTGACCTGACACATGATAACCTCATTATTTAACAGATCGGAATTTCCTGGGAGTTCCACCCGATGACTTTGATTGAAGGGGTTTCTGTCTCTGTGTTGGCTGGGTGAAGTTATGTGGAGATTCTTCGTGCCTAAGGCCTGTTTGTGTGCGGTACAAGAGAATTACACATCCATTACACAATTGGTGACAGACTCTTCTTAGTGAGTACAATACCTTGGAAAAACCATACAACCACATCAGAACGACCATAAGCTTTATCATTCGGTACACCACAGAAGGCGAATCGAGGACAAGAGGACATAGGTTTAAGGTGAAGGGGAAAATATTTAATAGGAATCTGAGGGGTGACTTTTTGACACTAAGGGTGGTGGGGGTACGGAATGAGCTGCCAGAAGTGTAGGGATATGGGCCAAACGCGGGCAGGTGGG
Source organism: Okamejei kenojei (assembly GCA_035221665.1). Lineage (NCBI taxonomy): Eukaryota > Metazoa > Chordata > Chondrichthyes > Rajiformes > Rajidae > Okamejei > Okamejei kenojei. The sequence continues at coordinate 15,518,767 of CM069165.1, forward strand.
ACTACTGTAGTTGGGACATGTCGGCCGGTGTGGGCAAGTTGGGCTGAAGGGCCTGTTTCCATGCTATATGACTCTATGATTCTATTTCACATAATGTGGAGTCAACACTACATTCTCATGCTCATGATTTCACAGGATTGTATCTAATAATCAGGTGCAATGTTCATTGAAACAATCTCTGGCAAATCAAGTACTGATGGTGACCTCGTCGTTTCCAGTATAGAGACTTAAGGGCCTGTCCCACTTGGGCGTCATATGCGCATCACGCAGGTGGCGCGCAAAGATTTTGTGAATCCCAAAATCCTGGGGCGCCACGCGTGACCGCGCGTCACTGCCTACGTCACCACGCACCATGCTCGTGTAATACACGCCATGCGCGCATCGCGTGCATCGTGACGCGTAAATGATGTCGCTGAAATGACGCGCAAATGACGCCATGTGGGACAGGCCCTTTACTGTTATGTTGCGTGTTGTATGAATAACAATGTGATGGATTCTCATTATCAAGGGCAATAATATATCGACGTGCTTTTTCTGACACTTCCCGTGTCTCGACTTTTTATTCTTACATTCTAGGTTTATTTGGTTTGACACGGAAGGATGGTGACAGATTAGTCTCGTGTCGGATTACGCAGCCCAGCAAATTTCTCACATAACATATTTCCTTTTGCTCTCTTTTTTCAGGCGTTGTTCGTCCTGTTGCCTCTCTCTTCGAGCACTCGGTGAGTGCCTTCCTGCCTCAAGAGAGATACAAAGGGAAGGTTCGCCACCTGATAACCCTCCAGGCATTTACTTTGTGTCCTACTTGATTATTGTCTTGTTGGATGACAAGCAGGAGAAACTAGATTGTATGAAAGACCATATTTCAGAACTCAAACCGACAATACAATAGCCCTATCAGCATTCACACAAGGAAGCTCGTAGTCAGCAATCCTTCATACTTAATGTAGTAATCATGCACATTTAGCTTCACATTTTGTGCAATTAAAATAAGGTAATTTAGTCATTATTTTAAGACATTTTTTCACTTTTATTGTCTATTTATTTGTCTGTTTTTTTTTATATACATACTCAACTTTTTTCTTAGTTTAGAGATACAGTGCGGAAACAGGCCATTCGAGTCCCCACCAACCATATTAACACGACCCTACACACACTATCAACAATTTTACATTTACACCAAGTCAATTAACCTACAAACTAGTACGTCTTTGGACTGTGGGAGGAAACCGATCTCGGAGAAAACCCACGCAGGTCACGGGGAAAATGTACCGACAAGCACCCGTAGTCGGAATCGAACCCGGGGCGCTGGCTCTTTAAGGCAGAAGCTCTACCGCTACGCCACCGTGCCACCCTTGTTTAACATGGTTTTACAGAGTACTAAGTTTAAGTATCTGTAGTGATGCTGCAAGTAAGAATTTCATTGTTCCATTTCTGGACATATGACAATAAAACATTCTTGATTTGACTCTTGAGACATAGGAAAACCTATCGTTGAACCTATTTGAGTCGTGGTTCTATTAAATTGTACGGTGATTTAAATAGCTGCAGTTCAAATCATTTGAAGATAGTCTAAGGGTAGACACAAAATGCTGGAGTAACTCAGTGGGTGAGGCAGCATCTCTGGAGAGAAGGAATGGGCGATGTTTGGGGTCGAGACTTTGAAGGTAGTCTCTCTTAGGTCAAAGATTGTTCAATAGCGGACAGTGCGACGGTCCCTGAAGAATTGAGGAGAGATTTTTCTTGGCAAATAAAAGTAGCAACAGATGGTGCGGGACCTGCATCGCTGGAGGGTAGATCCTTGAGAGTGAAACCAACCTCCTGATTATCAGGGCATCAGCCTGAAAGTGTGAACCTCACAGCTTGAATGAAGAAACAGGGTTGGGATATCGTTGTAACGTATCAATCAGCACTTTGAACTCCCACTTCAGTCGGACAAGACTCGGTGTTAGGGAGAACCTTTGAGAAGCCAAGAAGCTTTACTTAATTTCAGTCACTGCCTGGGGACATGGTGAATGCAGTGTGACACACTGACAGCTTTTGTGCGTGACATTTATATGACCGGTTGATATATTGTCAGACACCGGGACATCTTCCTCTGAAAAGGCTTTACATTCCTATAAAATCATCAGCTGTTTGAAGCATTAACACTGGATTTTGGTCAAAGAGGGTTTACTGCTTAATAGCCCCGTTTGCTCTTTGTTGAACTTGTGCATCTTACTGTGGCCGATCCACGCAGAACAGACGGGTGTCAGGGGTTATGGGGAGAAGGCAGGAGAATGGGGTTGCGTGGGAGAGATAGACGTGATGGGCCAAGTGGCCTAATCCTGCTCCTAGAACTTATGAACAGTAGCCAATCTTGTAGCCAGCTAATATGGAAGAGTGTGACTTGCTCAAGGTACATTCATGTCACATCTTTAGGTGAAAGGGTTGCGTTTTGGATCAATGGCTGGCAGAATATCACAAGGTCGCAGCTAATAAACACTGGGGATCTCCGCCTGTGGTCTGAGTGTGCAGTTTGTGTCCTGACAGGACAATACTCAATGGATCAAAAACTCCCAGGCAATTGTTAGTCCTTTGGTATCTATGTACAATGCCCCCAAGTGTTTGGTGTGTGTGTGTGCTGTGGCATCACAACATCACTAGCAAAGATGTCCATATTAAAATACGGTGGGTTATGGAGATGTCTAACTAAGCTTCAGAGAAGGAAAATGAAAGCATAGGGTCATAAGGCATTTCACACCATGGATGCCAGCCTCACCACAAAAAGCATGGCTGCTTTTACTTTTTACCCTGTTTCATCTGAAACATTAACCCTATTTCTCCTCCCCACAGATGCTACTTAACTTGTTGAATATTTCCAACTCTCTCTGTTTTTATTTCATAAGGTCACAAGTTCATACGTGATAGGAGCAGAATTAGCCCACTCGACCCATCAAGTCTACTCTGCCGTTCACTCATGACTGCCCTGTCTCTTGCTACTAACCCCATTCTCCTGCCTTCTCCCCATAACCCCTGACACCTGTATCAGTGTTTTTGTATACCCAAAAGCAGTATAAAGATCAATTACCAAGTTGGCTATGAGGTAGAATTCACAACAATCTGTACATTATTGTTTGAAATGTTTGCAGCTTTAGATATTTGAGCAACATAAATGATGAGCAGAATAAATCAATTAATTTGTGGGCAATTTAGGCTATCAGGTATATAGATGATTCAACTGATATTCTGCAGGTGAGTTGGCAACTTACATAGAGCAGGTGATATTAATTTCCCTGAAGTTGCTGTAGGTAATGTGCGAGCCAGATTGTAACTCCTTGCACATATTTGCAGGTGGAGCTGGCTGACTGCCACCTCTGGTGTTTAAGTGGACTCACCCTAGCACTGGAAACGTAATAGGTAACACCTGTCCCTTTACCTCCCCCCTCGACTCCATCCAATGACCAAATCAGTCTTTCCAGGTGAGGCAGAGGTTCACCTGCACCTCCTCCAACCACATCTACTGCATCCGCTGTTCCAGGTGTCAACTTCTCTACATCGGCGAGACCAAGCGCAGGCTTGGCGATCGCTTCGCTGATCACCTCCGCTTAGTCCGTCTTAACCAACCTGATCACCCGGTTGTTCAGCACTTCAACTCCCCCTCCCATTCCCAATCTGATCTTTCTGTCCTGGGCCTCCTCCATTTCCAGAGTGAGGCCCAGCACAAATTGGAGGAACAGCAACTCATATGTCGCTTGGGTAGTTTACACCCCAGCGGTATGAACATTGACTTCTCTAATTTTAGATAGCCCTTGCTTTCTCCCTCCTTCCCCTCCTCCTTCCCAGTTCTCCCACAAGTCCTACTGTCTCTGCCTACTTCCTTTCTTTTTCCACGCTGTATCTCTAAATTAAACATAGGAAATAGGTGCAGGAGGAGGCCTTTCGGCCCTTCGAGCCAGAACCGCCATTCATTGTGATCATGGCTGATCGTCCCCTATCAATAACCCGTGCCTGCCTTCTCCCCATGTCCCTTGGCTCCACTAACTCCTAGAGCTCTATCTAACTCTCTTTTAAATCCATCCAGTGACTTGGCCTCCACTGCCCTCTGTGGCAGGGAATTCCATAAATTCACAACTCTCTGGGTGAAAAAGTTTTTTCTCACCTCAGTCGTAAATGACCTCCCCTTTATTCTAATACTGTGGCCCCTGGTTCTGGACTCGCCCAACATTGGGAATATTTTTCCTGCATCTAGCTTGTCCAGTCCTTTTATAATTGTATATGTTTCTATAAGATCCCCCCTCACCTTTCTAAACTCCAGTGAATACAAGCCTAGTCTTTTCAATCTTTCCTCATATGACAGTCCCGCCATCCCATGGATCAATCTCGTGAACCTACGCTGCACTGCCTCAATCACAAGGATGTCCTTCCTCAAATTAGGAGACCAAAACTGTACACAATACTCCAGATGTGATCTCACCAGAGCCCTATAGAACTGCAGAAGAAACATGTCTATGTTTGTATGTAACTGAATACTTGGTGCTAGACCTTGCCAAGGATCCCCTTAATGTGAATCTTGGTGACAACGTACAACACAGAAGAAGCAAGATCAAGCCTTACCACCGTAATGTCCATGCCAAACACGATGACAAGTTACACTCACCTCCTCTGCCTGCACTTGATCCATAACCCTCCAATCCCTGCATATCCATGTGCCTAGCTAAAAGTCTCTTAATGCTGGTAATTTAATAGGAACCTTAGGGCAACTTTTTAACATAGAGAGTGGGCATATGGGGCAAGCTGTCAGAGGATGTAGTTGAACCAGGTACTATAACAACCTTGGACTGGCACATGGATAGTAGAGGCTTAGAGGAATATGGGCTAAAGGCAGGCAGATGAGATTAGGGTAGATGGGGCATGTGGGTCAGTTGGGCTGAAAGGCCTGTTTCCGCGCTTCAGGACTCCAAGACACTTAACAGGTCATATTTGCTGTTGTGCTTGCAGTATTCCTGTGACTGCTATGTCATTTTGATCGAACATCAGCAGCCTACTGTGCTGGTCTGCCCAACATCTCAATGGATTGTTCTTTTGTGGCCACATTTTCCTCAGAATGGAAAATTGAATCTTGGCTGTAATTCTTTTTCTGAAATGTTTGATTTAAGTCAACCTGAACCTCCTCTAAAGGAGTAGTCTTTTCTTTAACAAGCTTCTGACGAAAGCATTACCATTTCATAGCAAATCGGTTTTTTTTCTGAAGAAAGACCTCTTGGAAACTTCCCTTCCAACGTTGCCCGTAGCACAAACCAACTCTTGTAATTCAGTCGGAAAACTAATTCTGTAGATGCTCTTTCAACTTCTATGGAAAGAACTGGAAGCTACAAAAACATTTGGCCATGGATTAAGTACCAGGGTCAACTCATGGAGACAAGGAGCTCGCTTCACCCCAGCTTTCCAGCCACGTACCCCCACCTCCCCTCTCCGCTGTTTGTCCTTTTGCCGTTACGCCATGAAAAAGCAAAAACTGCATTGCTTTTCATTACCCTGCCATAGCACCCCACAGCTGTGTTTTAAAGCTCCTCCTGATTTGTGTGTACAGCTTATTTCTCTTGCCATGAATAGTGTTTTCTCTCCGAGCTTCATGGAAAGTGTAAAGCACAAAAAAACAAGGCATCAAAATGCACTGCATCCTCTAACTATGCACACACGGGTAGCGTGGCTTGGATAGAGTGGATGTGGAGAGGATGTTTCCACTGGTGGGTGACTCTAGGACTAGTGGTCATAGCCTCAGAAAACTGCGTAGAGACAGCACCCATAGTTAGCCCGTCAGAAGGCAGTGGAGGCAGGTTCTCTGGATGCTTTCAAGAGAGAGATAGGTAGGGCTCTTAAAAATAGCGGAATCAGGAAATATGGGGAGAAGGCAGGAACGGGGTACTGATTAGAGATGATCAGCCATGATCACATTGAATGGTGGTGCTGGCTCGAAGGGCCGAATGGCCTACTCCTGCACCTATTGTCTATTGTCTATTCTTGATTAGTACGGGTGTCAGGGGTTATGGGGAGAAGGCAGCAGAATGGGGTTAGGAGGGAGAGATAGATCAACCATGATTGAATGGTGGTGTAGACTTGATGGACCGATTGGCCTAATTCTGCTCCTATCACTTATGAACTTATGAACTAAGAAGATTGAATGCTTCTTTAACAACACGGCATCTCACATGGTGTTGTGATGAATGGGGGCGGCTCCACAATAGACGACAGATGTCCATCCGCATCTTAAATTTCACATATATCTCAAGTGGATGCCAAAGATTTCACATCAACTGCACAGACCAGTTCACTGCCAGGTAGCTGCTGTTAAGAAGACTGAAGATTAGAGTTACAATAGAGCTAATTTAAGAGACTGACATGGCTCTAGAAGGAGGTTTAAGTAATCATGCATGTATGACTGGAGATTCATAGTCACAATTTAATTTTGAAAATGTGTATCGGTATCAACACGTGAGAGCTTCAGAATTGCAAATAAAAAAATACTTTAATTCCTGTGGTTTTTAATTTATACCTAGTTATTTCACAGTATGTTATTGATTGAGTTAATTCAAAGTTGCAGCAGGGAAACAGAGCCTTTGGCCCATCGAGTCCAGGCTGACCAATGGTCACCCGTTCACACGAGTTTAATGTTGTCCTACTTTCCTATCCACTCCCTACACATGAGGGTCAATTTTACAATGATCAATTAACCAACAAATCTGCAGATCTTTGTGGGGGGAAGCCAGAGCACCCAGAGGAAACCCACACAAGTCAAAATGAGGACGATCAAACTCCAAACACAGACAGCAGCCGAGTTCAGGATCGAACCGGGGTCTCTGATGCTGTGAGACAGCAGATCGATCAGCTGCGCCACTGTGCCACCTGAAGGGTGGATTTTTCAGGCAGGTGCCCCGAGCAGAGCTTTGTGTTGAATCCAGGTACATCACATCGCTCCTATTTCACAGCATGAAGAAGGCGTATGCTGCCCGCTTTTGCATTGGGAGCAGCAACCTATTAGTCTTTGTTTATTATTGTCATGTTTACCGAGATACAGTGAAAGACTTTGCTTGCATGCTGTCCAATCAAGTCATATTATACATGAGTGCAATAAAGCATACACTTGTAAAACAAATAGTGAAACTAGACTGCGGAATATAGTGTTGCTGTACGATGGTGTTACAGTTACAATAAAGTGCAGACAAAAGAAGTGTAAGGTCTGAAATAAAGTGGTTTGGAAGATCAGGACTACACCCTAGGTTATAGAAGGACTGTTCTGTAGTCTTATAACAGTGGGGAAGAAGCTGTTCTTGAATTAGGTAGCACGCGCTTCAAGCTTTTTTATCTTCTGCCAGATGGGTGTACGGAGACGTTTACCTCTCGATATGTAAATAGAAAATTCTGGAAATACCCATTAGTTCCACGGACTTGTTAATCCTGGCCAAATTGGAGAGGCGAGGACCCTAAAATTGAGTAAAGGCTTCTGGGCTGCTAGGCCATTTGGTCAATTTAAAAATGCTTCCTGTAGAAATGGGACAAGCTGCAGAATGGTGCCAGTTTGTCTACGGCCTAGATTAGAGCTGCAGGAAGAGAATGGGAACATCTGCAGACCCTAGCAATTAGGTGCAAAATGCATAGAATGGATTGGATGAATGCAAACCAGACATACACATTGTATATCATGTTGCAAAGCTTGACTTTGCTGGATGTTGATTGGATTAAGTATTGAGCCTTGTCTTGTTTTCTTGCATATCAGAGCACATGTTGCGATGTTTGTTTCCCCTGAGAAACACTGTTTGAATACACTGTATTATTGGGTTAGGGAAATGTCTGTCATGTATGGGGTTAATCAACATCTGTTATTGGATTGTAATGGGGCTGTCCCACTGTACGAGCTAATTCAAGAGTTCTCCCGAGTTTCCCCTGATTCGAACTTGGAGAATTACGGTAATAGCTGCTCGTAGGTACTTGGGACTCTCGTGAACATTTTTCAACACGTTAAAAAATCTTCACGAGCTTACCGCGTTTCCCGAATACCTGCCGTTAGTTTTACGAGCCGTTAAGAAACGTCCCGAGCTCTGACGTACCCGCTATGTACATTCTACGTGCTTACCGCAAATTTGATTTTTTTTTTAAACTCGGGAGAGCTCTTTAATTACCTAGTACAGTGGGCCAGGCCCTTAAAGAGACCACCCCCATGTGGTTTGGCCCCTCAAAGTTCGGGGACCTATAAAAGCAAGCTACCACAAGGTCCTGTGTCGATCTTCTGGGAGAACGTTTGGGACTGCGTGACCATCTGGAATGTCTCTGTTTGAGTGAGGCCAAGAGGTCTTGGTCAGGCAGATACGAGGATCGAACCTGTGGTGGTTAGGTATAGGAGTTGAACTGTAATTGTGTTTTGTCAAAATAAAGTGTAGATGCGCAGGTGCTTGACTCAGTGATTTTTGACTGAAACGCGACTGGGGGAAAGCTTAGAACGAGCTATTTACAGACTCAATGGGCTAACTGTTGTACCTAAACATGGATTCAAAGCTTTCAGCTAATGGCATCCCATCAGAATTGCGAAAATTAAGAAATGAAACAAGTCTCATTGTCTAGCTGCAATTATTAAAATTAATACTATGGTGCGCATAGTAATGTTAGTAATGCAGTGAGCAATGAACATTTTAATCAAGAGTTCCTCTGTTCCTGTTTGCTTGGGGAGATGGTTTTATCCCAGTAAAGATGATATCCGGATGGGTTTCAATAACTTCAATCCTGCAGCTACCGTCCCTCGCCTTCACATCAGCCTGGCTGTTTCAAATGTTTTCGCTCCTTTGCAGGAGTTCAGACAGGGAGACTAATTGCACTGTTATGTCCACATCGCCTGAACTTTGTGCTTTGGATAATGGGCTTGAATAGGTCTTAATCTCAGTGCCATTGCTGGCGTTTTTAAGTCCCTGTTCTCTTATTACCAGTAAATGTTCTGTGACCATTATAAATCGGGAGTTAATCAGCAGTATCTTTGCGGAATAATGTGCAGCGTGTTAACGTGCGATGGCAGACTTTTAGATGTTTCCTGTTGTTGATATATCTACGTGAAGGAAGGAACTGCAGATGCTGGTTTGCATTGAGGATAAACACCAAAATGCTGGAGTAACTCAGCGGGGCCAGGCAGCATTTCCGGAGAGAAGGAATGGGTGACGTCTCGGAGCGAGACCCTTCTACTCTGCAAATATTGGCATACTCACTTTGTCTTGCTGCTCCCTTATTCTGTCCTTCCGTAACACACGGAAGTCTTTATCCTGCCACGATTCTCTGCTGCTCACCACCTGTCTCACTGCAGTTGCTCGGCCAGATTTCTGGCCCCCTTCCAGTCTTTGTTCGCTGCCGTTCTTCAGCGACCCCTCTTGCTCTTCCTTCTCTGTCACATCCTGATTTCTCACTGTGGGGCTCCGGTGTAAGCGATGACTCACTCTGATGCATGGGGCTAGGGGATTACAAGAGGTTATGTCACTGCACTCATTGCGCTATATATCATGTTCCATTTCAATGCACCAATGTCTGCTTAAACCAAAAATCCCCAAATATGACAAACAAGGTCGGCACGGCGGTAGAGTTGCTGCCTTACAGTGCTACGCCATGTAGGTTCGATCCTAACTACGCCAAAAGAAATCGCCTAAGTGGGACAGGGGCTTTACTGCCTTACAGCGCCTGAGACCCGGGCTAACTACGGGTGCTGTCTCTACGCAGTTTGTACGTCTCTACGCAGTTTGCATGTTCTCCCCGTGACCTGTGTGGGTTTTTTTTTGGCTGCTCCGGTTTCCTCCCACACGCCAAAGATGTTCAGGTTTGTCGGTTAATAGGCTTGGTATAAATATAAATTGTCCCTAGTGCGCGTACGATAGAGTTAATATGTGGGGATCGCTGGTCGGTGCGGACTCAGTGGACCGAAGAGCCTGTTTCCGCGCTGTATCTCCAAAGTAAACTAAAAAAGAAAAAGTTATAATCTGAAAATATTGACATCTCATGGGGTGTCTTTGTTAAACTGAACATTCAAAATATATTGTTGCATCAGCTGGAAGAAATAGCATCTAATGAATAAAACTTTGGTGACTGATTAAAACCAGTTTTCTTTCACTCCATTGGATCTATTTAGTTGTTGTATTGCACGGATTTCTGCTCATCATGACAAATGACCACTTCATTGGGAATCAAATTGCATGAGTATTTTGCTGGGGTGGCGCAGAGGTAGAGCTGCTGCCTTACAATGCCAGAGACCCGGGTTCGATCCTGACTATGGGTAGTGTCAGTGTGGAGTTTGTACGTTCTCCCTGTGAATGTGTGGGTTTCATCCGAATGCTCCGGTTTCCTCCTACATTCCAAAGCCGTGAAGGTTGTAGGTTAATTGGCTTCTGTAAATTGCCCCTAGTGTGTAGGATGTGAAGCTGGGGCTAATGTAAAACTAGTGTACGGGAGCCGTTGGGCCAGTTTCCATGCTGTATCTCTGAACTAAACTAAACGTAGAACGTAGAACATAGAAAAATAAAGCACAGGGACAGGCTCTTTTTCCCACAATGTCTGGGCTGAACATAATGCCAAGGTAGTGGCTTTAATCTCACCTACCTACATTTGATCCATATCTCTCCATTACCTGCAAGTCCATGTGTCTGTCCAAAAGCCTCTTAAATGCCACTATCGTATCATCTTCCACCACCATTAGTGGGCAGCAGATGAGTTGTTGCCTCACAGCGGCAGAGACCCATGTTCGATTCTGACTATGGGTGCTGTCTGCGTGGAGTTTGCACGTTCTCCCTGTGACCACGTGGGTTTTCTCAGGGTGCTCCGGTTTTCTCCCACATTCTGAAGACGTGCAGGTTTGGAGGTTAATTGGCTTCTGTAAATTGTCCAGTGTGTAGGATAGAACTGTTTTAAAGGTGATCGTTGGTTGGCGCAGACTTGGTTGGCAGAAGGGCCTGTTTCCATGCGGTATCTCCAAACCATCCCTGGCAGTGCATACCTCACATCCACCGCACTAAAATAGACTTGCCCCACAGATCGTGGCAAGACTCTCCCCACTCACATAAAGCTATGTGTCCAGTCTTCAACATTTCACCCTGGACGACATCGTTTTTTCAGGAATTAAGCAGGATTTTATAAAACCTCGGAAATAAATGAGATTTTTTTACCAGTTTCTTCTTAGTTCACTGAGTATACTATTTCCTCTGACCTCTCAGTAGATGTGTGTGCGTGTTGTAAGCTGGAACAAATCTTAAGTGCAATGCCTTGTGTGTGTGCAGAAGTGGCTGATTTTTGAGCTTTTGAGAAAAGGTTTAGTTTAGTTTAGTTTAACGATACAGCATGGAAACAGGCCCTTCAGCCCACCGAGTCCGTGCCGACCAGCGATCCCTGTACACTAGCATTATCCTACACACACTAGGGACAATTTACAATTTGTACGGAAGCCAATTAACCTACAAAACCTCTTCGTCTTTTGAATGTGGGAGGAAACCTGAGCTCCCGGAGAAAACCCACGTGGTCACGGGGAGAACGGACAAACTCACGTAGTTAGCCTGGGTCTCAGGTGCTGTAAGGCAGTAAAGCCCCTGTCCCACTTAGGTGATTTTTTTCGGCGACTACAGGCCACTAGGCTGTCACCACATGGTCGCCGGGGTGTCACCTGTATGGTCGTGAGTCGTCTCCTAAAGAGTCGCAACGTTTTTCCGGTCGCCGCTGGATTTTAAAATGTTCAAAACTTTTCGGCGACTGTGGGCTTGACGTAGCTTGTCTTCTCCTGTCGTAGGTGCCATCGTAGGTTGTCATCAGGTGATGTTGGTTGTTGCCAGGTGCTGACTTCGGTGAATTCCATTGCCGACTACGTACGTCAACCTACGTCAACTGGCGACGCGTACTGGCGACTGAATTGTCTTCAGTTGTCTTCAGTTGTCGCCGGCAGGGTCATTGTGGGTGGACGTAGGTTGACTTCAGTTGTCACAGGTTGTCGCCTCTGTGGTCGTAGGTTGTCGTAGGTGTGGTCATAGGTGGACGTCCTAATGGGTCACCGGTTGTCGGCAGCTTGACGTTGAGTTGGTAGGTTGTCATAGACATTGTTGTTGGGGGGGGTCCCAGTCACTGTTTTTTTGGCGACCTGCTATGACTGTGACAGTCGCTGGCAGTGGCCGAAAAAATCGCCTAAGTGGGACAGGCCCTCAACTCTACTAATGCCGCCTCTAAATACAGGAATTTTCCCCAGTACTGTTTGTTATCCAGTAACCACTTCTAGAGGTACATGGGTGCATGTGTTAAGATAAGGTCACACCAAGCAGTAATGCATCATGTGGCTAGATTTCCAGCTGGTGCTCATTGTCTGGCTCATGTGTAATAGATGAGCAGGGGGGCAGGGTGCCAGAAGACATGCAGCATCTGTGGTCCTGTTCCAGGCAAGGAGACACACATCTTCGAAAAGGAAGATTGAAGCAGGGAGAGGTGAGACAAAATGTATCTAATTTTGTTTGCAGATCTCAAGATCTTAAGATAACAATTGCAAACCTGTTTGCAATCATTACACAACCACGTGTAACGTTTATTCACTACAAATCAAGAAAAACACACTAAAGGGTCTGTCCCACTGTACGAGGTAAGTCAAGAGTTCTCCCGTGTTTCCCCGATTCGAACTCGGAGAATTACGGTAATAGCTGCTCGTAGGTACTCGGGGCTCTTGTGTTGAAAAAACTTCACGAGCTTACCTGCCTCTACGAGCCGCTAAGAGACGTCCTGAGCTCTGACGTTGCTACGCTACGTGCTTACCACGAGTTTGATTATTTTTTTAAACTCGGGAGAGCTCCTGGGTAAACTCATATAGTGGGACAGGCCCTTAAAACATTTGCACAGATAGATGTGTATTTATGTAGTGTACCCCCTGTCCCTGCAAGTTCCAAAGCACTGTCTATTTATTTTAAAGAGTGAGCATAATTGCAATGTAGGAACACAGCCAGCAAAATGTGCACAGCTATAAGAGTCCAATCAATTAATTCCACTGTTTGGTGATGTTGATCGAGAGATAAACTTTAGAAACAAACTTTAGAAATGGAGACATTTCCAGAGATGCTGCCCGACCCATTGAGTTACTCCAGCACTTTGTGTCTCTCTTTGGTGTAAACCAGCATCTGCATTTCCCAGTCTGTCGCCTATCTCCTTCGCTCCTTAGATGCTGCTGCACCCGCTGAGTTTCTCCAGCATTTTGTGTAACCCCCTATCTGCATTTCTTTGTCTATCTGAGAGATAAACTTTGAGTGAAACATCACGAGAACTCCCTTGTACATCTTCATCCAGCAACATGCAGGGTTTTACGTCCATTTGGGCGACAAGCTGTTGGTGACCTGGTAATGCGAGTTTGTCACTTCTTAAACCATTGACTTAAATGGGCTGAAAATCCATAGATACCAGCCGCTGCTCCATGCAGCGCAGGGGAACAATGAGATAAAAATTGCAGACACTTGAAATCAAAAGAGGCCCAAGTGCACAGCCAGACACCTCTTTTGGAAAATAAGTCAAGAGAATTGTAATAACAAGAAACTGCAGATGCTGGTTTATACTAAAGAAAGTGACAAAGTACTGGAGTAACTCAGCGTTGGGGGGAGTTTCCCCCGCCGCGGGTACCATGTAATCCCGTGCTACCTGCTTCATGGTCAGATATTCGGCGACTAAACCGTCTCCCCCACCTGGTTTGCCAGGTGAGGAGGGGGCTGTGGACCCCCAGCAGGACCAAAAACAAGACTTGTCAAAGGGCGGATGAGCTCCTAGCGAGCCAACGGCCATCCACACTTCAGTAGAAGTTGCGATCACTGTCGTACATGGCATTGTGAGGAATGATGATAAAGCACACACACCAAAATCCTAGACTTTCGGCGGCGGAGGTCCGCAGGAACTAGAGGACAGAGATGTGTGGTGCGTCCGTCACCGTTCCCGTTGGAAACCAGCACCACTGCGTCGCTAATGTTTTCAACGATGATGATGATGAACTCCGCAGGCTAGGCAGCATCTCTGGAGAACATGGATGGGTGACGGTTCGGGACGGGACCCTTCTTCAGACTGAATGTGGAGGGGGGAGCGGGAAAGAAAGCAGTGAAAGAGGAGGCACTGGACTGATTGTGGCTGGTGAACACTGGTGAACAGTGGTAAACACTGGTGAACACTGGTGAACAGTGGTGAACAGTGGTGAACACTGGTGAACAGTGGTGAACAGTGGTGAACACTGGTGAACACTGGTGAAAAGTGGTAAACACTGGTAAACTGGTGAACAGCGGTGAACAGTGGTGAACACTGGTAAACACTGGTGAACAGTGGTGAACAGTGGTGAACACTGGTGAACAGTGGTAAACACTGGTAAACTGGTGAACAGTGGTGAACAGTGGTGAACACTGGTGAACACTGGTGAACAGTGGTGAACACTGGTGAACACTGGTGAACAGTGGTAAATACTGGTGAGCACTGGCGAGTGGGGATTTGAAAGGCAGATTGTTAGATGAAGGCCAGAGATGGAAAGACAGGTGTGTGAGCCCATAAAGGATAAAGAGATGCAAATTGTGAAACTGGAAGGTAGAAAAAATAGGGATTGTGTAGCCTTTGGAACGGGTGCAGGTGGAGGGGGTGGGGAAGGGGAGAAACCAGTGCAAGGTCAGCCAGGGTTCATGAGAGGGGGGGTGTGAGAATGGGGGGCGGATGGAAGTAAAGCGGGGGGAGGTTCTTGGGGAGAATGCGGAAAGGGCAGGGGCTGTTTGCGGGTAACAAGAGTAATGTTTAACCGTGCAACATCGAGTGAGACCAGTTGACGCAGCAACGTAAACATTCGGTGGATGTTGAGCGTTCTGAGAAGCTGGCAAAGGAGGAAATAAACTCATGTTTCAAGGGCTGAATTTTATTATTCTGCTTCTGCAGACCATTCATGATCGCTGTGAGGAGTAGGAGATGAAATTACACTCTTATGTTGTCACTGCAAAGGTTCTCTACTTATCCCAGCCCTGTTGAGGTTTCTCACACTGTCACATTTTCCCTCAGTGTTGCCGGAGCCAATATAACTGATTGGCATCCATGTAACGGTTGGGAAACAATAGGCTGATTCAGTGGAAGTCGTAGTCAGGGTAGAGCTGACTCTAGGTGCTTGGATCATGATGCAAGTGCTCATTCCTTGTATGAACTTTTCTCCTGACAGACTGTACGGACTGCAGCTTCACTCTCGTTGCTCTCACACAGACAGCTGCCGTCTATCACTGACTTGGAGCGTGAGCGCGAGTCTTTTCAAATGGAGAAAGCCTGATCGTGTCTGATTCAGTCGAGAAGAGACTCTCTCTCTCGATGTCTTATTATGGCTTCTTCTTCTGTCGCGTGGCGTGCACAGCCTTAAAGTTGTCGGACAACTTGTTCTATTTGATCTTCTGTTTGTGCACGTCGAGTTGATTGCATCAGTCGAAACAGGGCGGACCACGTGAAGGTTGCAATCTTCCACCCCTTATTTTGGCTGAAACATTCTTAATCACCGTGTGAACTTCACCCACTGTTTCAGATAGAGTTAGAGTCATACAGCATGGAAACAGACCCTTTGGCCCAACTTGCCCATGCCGATCATCTACAGTAGTCCCATCTGCCCACAATAGGCTCATACCCCCATAAACATTTCCTAAGGACATTTTCAAGATGTATAGCATAGTATATGTCAATAAAAGAGAGGCTGCAACTATTTGTTGGTCTTTGTTTTCCTGTAAGATGAGAAGTGACGCAGCAATAGAGTTGCCGAGGCTCTATAAGGCGCTGGTCAGGCCGCATTTGGAGTACTCTGAGCAAATCTGGGCCCCATATCTGAGGAAGGATGTGCTGGCTCTGGAGAGGGTCCAGAGGAGTTTTACAAGAATGATTCCAGGAATGAGTGGGTTAGCATATGATCAGCACTGGGCCTCCACTCGCTGGAGTTTAGAAGGTTGAGGGGGGACCTCATTGAAACTTACAGAATAATGAAAGGCATAGATGGAGTGGATGTGGAAAAGATGTTTCCACTGGTGGGAGCATCTAGGACCCGAGGTCATAGCTTCAGAATTAAGGGGCGCTCTTTTAGAAAGGAGGTGAGGAGGAACTTTACTCAGAGGGTAGTTAATCTGTGGAACTCATCGCCACAGCGGGCTGTGGAGGCCGAGTCATTGGATATAAGGCAGAGATAGACAAATTCTTGATTAGAACGGGCGTCATGGGTTATGAGGACAAGGCAGGAAAATGGGATTAGGAGGCAGTGATCAGCCATGATTGAATGACAGAGTAGACTCGATGGGCCAAATGGCCTAATTCTACTCTTATAACTTGTGAACTTGTGAATTTACAGTGTCAAAGACGTGGGTTTGATCCTGACTATGGATGCTGTCTATGTGGAGTTTGTCCATTCTCCCTGTGATCACGTGCGTTTTCTCTGGGTGCTCTGGTTTCCTCCCACATCCCAAAGAGGTACAGGTGTGTAGGTTAATTGGCTTCTGTAAATTGTCCCTAGTGTGTGGGATAGTGCGAACGTATGGGGATCGCTAGTTGGCGTGAACCTAGTGAGGCGAAGGACCCGTTTCCACTCCGCATCTCTAAACTAAATGCTTATAAAAGGATCTGAGCCTGAATGATGAAAGGCAGTTTATCCGTTGGCATATGTTATAGAATTGTGTACCTGACCTGATAATGTTCCCGAAATGTGTAGGAAGGAGCTGCAGATGCTGGTTTAATTCGAAGATAGACACAAAATGCTGGAGTAACTCAGCTGGTCAGACAGCATCTCTGGAGAAAGGGAGTAGGTGACGTTTCACAAGACCCAAAACGTCATCCACTCCTTTTGCGCAGACATGCTGTCTGACCTGCTGAATTACCCCAGCTTTTTGTGTCTATCTTTGATAATGCTCCCACCAGTAATAGTGTTAAAATGCTCTTGAAGGAAGTTCAATCACCGGATAGTTAAGACAAGTCCTGAAAATGTTACTCAACCAAACCTTTTTTTTAACCAGAAATACAAATAATAGTTTTCATTAGAAGCAGGAATAGGCCATACTTACTCTGCAATAATAATATAATATAAACAAGGACATCATCATAATACGCAATCAGATCATCACTACTCGTTAACCTCCGTGCAGATTTCCTGAACGATCTCATTTTCCTTAATTTCCCTTATATCTAAAAACAATTACCATCAAGCACTCTGGTACTAGATGCAATATTGAATTCCAGGCATCTACTAAATTATTTTCTGTAATAATTACTTCCGTAAGTTAAAAAATAAAATTACATTTTATGGCTCATTCTCAATCTTTACAGCTAGGTGTGAACTCAAGACTTGTAAGAGTTTACTTCACAACAGTGACTACACCTCATAGTCACTTTATTGGCTGTGAATTGTTCTGAGGCATATAAAAAAATAAGAGTCTGGCTCTCAATCAGAATAGGTGGTTGTCCATTCCCATGCTCGATCTCCTCCAGCACCTCTTCTTTCTTTGCTCTTTCTTTCCTTCATATGTCGGAGTTCAGTTAACAAAATGAGTTGGCCGTCCTGGGTCTCTTCCATTGGTAAGTCTATACCCGTCAATAGATTACAAGGGTCCAAGATGGCGCCAAAACCAGGCGGCGCTTTGCATGCTGGTCCCAGAAGTGGATCTGGCATCATTTAATACCATCGCTCCACTCTTTTAAATCTTTATTTCTTCACACTGTAAATGGCCTGATTGTAATCATGTGTTGTTGTTTAGCTGAAAGGAGAGCATGCAACAAAAAAGCTTTTCCCTGCACCTCAGTACATGTGGCAATAATAAACTAAACCAAACCTAAACCCATTCCCCACAGAACTTTGCGTGATTTACCCATTTTTTTGTCTTCAACCTCCTACCTTCTTTAACCCACATCATCTATGATTTTGCTTGCAGCTCCCTTTCTCTGGAATTCCTATCATAAAATTTAGGCGTTTTCTTTCTAGTTTGAAGAAGGGTCCCGCTAAAGGGCAGCAGAGTGGCACCATGGTAGAGTCGCTGCCTTACAGCGCCAGCGCCAGAGGCCCGGGTTCGATCATGACTCTGGGTGCTGTCTGTACGAAGTTTGTACGCTCTCCCCGTGACCATGTAAGTTTTTCGGACAGGTGCTCCGATTTCCTCCCACACTCCAAACACATACAGATTTATAGGTTAATTAGCTTTGGTAAAATTGTAAATTGCCCCTAGAATGTCGGATAGTGCCAATGTACGGGGTGATTGGTGGTCAGTGCAGACTCAGTGGGCCGAATGGCCTGGCACTGCGCTGTATCTCTAAAGTAAAGTTATTCAACCACTTTGTGTTGTTTTTTTTAAATCCTAAAACTTGGGTTGGCAATCTCCTTTCAGCCTCTCTTTTAAGCCCAGTGTTTTGAACGATTGTTTAAGCTCTCATTTTAATTTTGCAGTGGCCTAGTGTTATTTTTCGGTCAAATTAAGTGTGCTTTTGTATTTAACACTGTAATAAATCAAACAAGATTTTTTACGGACATGTGATAGTTGACAAGTGTGCATTCCAAGCAAAGCTGCTTCACATTCCAAAGTAATGGTGGCCATTCTACACTCTCCCTCAAACCCTATGTCCTCCAAGTTAAATAGTTTTGCCTGACCTCTCATTTGCTGGTCGACACATGGAGCAATCCAATCCAAAATAGTCTGGAGATAGCACTTTTTAGCCCATGTTTTCCTATCCTCTTGTCTCTGCTTATAAATTCCCAAATTCTTGAAAGTCTCAGAAGACACCAGGTTAAAGTGTAAGATTTTCATTTTTGCCTCACATAGAGATTTAAATATGAATCACTGATATTTTACATACCTCCCGATTTAATAGGAACCTGAGGGGCAACTTTTTCCACATGGACGGTAGTGGTATATGGAACGAGCTGCTGGAGGAGGTAGTTGAGGCATGTGCTATAACAACATTTAATAGAGATTTCTGCAGATCCATGGATAGGAAAGGTTTCCCTTTCCCCTGAATCTCAGTCTGATGGAGGGTCTCGACCTGAAACGTCGCCTATTCCTTTTCTCCAGAGATGCTCTCTGACCCGCTGAGTTACTCCAGCGTTTTATGTCTATCTAAGGTTTATAGAGATATGGGTCAAACACAGGCAGGTGGGGCATCTTGGTCGACATGGGCAAGATGGGCTGAAGGGCCTGTTTCCATGCAGTGTGATCCTATTACTTTAATAGTGTTATTACATTTTCCTCTGACACTTTGGTGTATTTCTCACTTCTGTGTCCTGAGCTGCTACTTCAACAATATCAATTGGGCCAAGAACGTTTCCAACAGAGGGTGAGTGATTGAGTCGATTTGTACCCCGCAATCCCAACAATGTTGCCACACAACCCATTGCCTGTTAGCATCATGGGCCACTTGAAGAATCCTGCACACTAATACATCCTTCAGATTACTTCACGATGAATGCTACTCCCTCCAGCACCAACATCTCATCCTCATCACTAATGTGTGAACACAGAACATAGAACAGTATGGCACAAGATCAGGCCCTTTGGCCCACAATATTTGGGTTGATTATGATACCAAGTTAAACTAATCTCATCTGCCTGTACATGATCCATACCCCACTATTCCCCACACTTCCATGTGCCTATCTAAAATCCTCTTAATCACCACTATTATATCAGCCTCCAACACTACCCCAGCAATGCGTTCCAAGTCCCCACCAATCTCTGTGTAAAACACTTACCCCAATGATGTCCCTTAGACATTCCCCCTCTCACCTTATGGCTATGCCCTCTAGTGTTGGACATTTCCACCTTGGGACACAGGTTCTGACTGTCTACCTATTTTTGCCTTTCATCGTTTTATCTGTGCTGGCTCTATATCTGCTTAACTAAGCAACTCAGTTGACCGCAAGAATCTGCAGTGAATTGTGGACGCAGCCCAGACCATCACACAAACCAACCTCCCTTCCAATTACTCCATTTATACCTCACGCTGCCTCGGCAACTCCTAATCAAGGATGAGTCGCAGCCTGGCAACTCCCACTTTTCCCCTCTCCCATCGGGAAAAGGGTACAGAAGTGTGAAAACGCACACCTCCAGACTCAGCGACAGTTTCTTCCCAGCTGTTATCATGCAACTGAATCATCCTACCACAACCAGAGAGCAGTCCTGAACTACTATCTACCTCATTGGTGACCCTTGGACAATCTTTGCCTGGACTTTGCTGGGTTTACCTTGCACTAAAGGTTATTCCCTTATCGTGCATCTGTACACTGTAAGTGGCTCGATTGTAATCATGTATTATCTTTCCGCTGACTGGATAGCAGGCAACAAAAGCTTTTCACTGTACCTCCGGTACACGTGACAATATCCTAAACTGAACGGTGCTGATTCACTGAGATACAATTACCAGCAGAGCATCTGAATTACTTGAAATTAGAGAAATCTTGAGATGATTTTAATGACTTGCTTCGGGTGCTCCACTGCAGATCCGATGGCAAATTGCAGAACTCCGAACCTTAGGGCTTCAAGATGCACCTGTGGAAATAACACTGCAGAAGATAATCACCTGATTGTTTGTATTCTGTTATCTACTCCCTTTCTCCATTTTCGTTCATGGTCCCTGTAATGAAAGATGGCCCTTGGCACAAAGAACAGGAGGGTGTCAAGGGTTTAAGGAGAGAAATTGATGGACTAAAGGACATTTCACAATAGTTTGAAGATTAGTTTTCAGTCTACAATGACTGATAGGAAAGGGATAGAGGTGCATTATGGTTTTTTGTGACGGCATATTGAGCGTATAAATAAGTCCACCCTTCAGAGCGTCGCACAAAGGTGCCTGAAATTGGAGAACTAGTCACAGAACAGAACGCACTTGAAGTATCACAGCTGGCAACCATCAGAGCAGTTCTCCATTGATGGCCCAGAGAAGGTTGAAAGGAAAAGTATCACTTCTCCAGAAAAATTAACATTGCTAAATGAACCTTTGAAGGGACAAAGGTTGGCTGCAACCTATCGATATCCAACACAACAATTAACCAGGAAGTCATTGTTCAGTGTAGTTAGTAGCTCTGTCTGTGTGATCAAAGCAGCGTAATTTTACTGCATTTTGGGAACATGAAGCAACGCTGACCTCTTGGGTTCATCGCTAATCAAATTCCAACACCTAATCAATCTAATTTAATTCATAGAGAATGCAAGTGGGTTCAGATTACTCCTTGCCTTCAATCCCAGTTACAGCTGGTCTCTGTGGTGAATATTAATCTTCCACGCAGGTGACATTGGTGTCAGATTCATTATTAGTCTGTCGTATGTGTGATTTGTTCTGACAAAAGACTCGCCCGAGTTTTTGTGGAGAACAATGAGTGTTTGCAGAGCCAGTGTGGTGTGACACCTCCTGAGACACCACCTGAGACACCTACCTACAGTTCACTGAACACCTATATTCGCTGCTCGAGATTTCAAGCACATCTTACTGCCGTCTCCAGACCAGGAAAATGACAATTTGTAGTAGATTCATAAGGTCATAAGGTCATAAGTGATAGAAGTAGAATTATGCCATTCAACCCATCAGGTCAACTCCGCCATTCAATCATGGCTGATCTATCTCTCCCTCCCAACCCCATTCTCCTGCCTTCTCCCCATAACCTCTGACACCTGTACTAATCAAGAATCTATCTATCATGGCCTTAAAAATATCCAATGAGTTGGCTTCCATTGCCTTCTGTGGCAAAGAATTCCACAGATTCACTAAAGAAATGTCTCCTCATCTCCTTCCTAAAAGAACGTCCTTTAATTCTGTGGCTGTGACCTCTAGTCCGAGACTCTCCCACTCTGATAAGAGTCTCTGGCGCTGTAAGGCAGCAACTCTAACGCTACGCCAGCATTGAGGATCTCATGACATTCACTTGGTTCCTGGGTAGCCATATTATGTGCGCATCTGACACTAGATTCGAGAAATAGAAACTCTATTCTGTGTTTCATCTTCAAGAGGCTAGCAAATAGAGGATATTATTATTCAAGGATGTCCTCGATACTCATCTGGATCAGAAGTGTTTATTTGTCAAATGCACAATTTTAAGGGCCTGTCCCACTTAGGCTATATTTAGTCGTAGCAGGTCGCCGAAAAACTGGTGACTGGACCCCCCCGAAAATTTGAAATAGAATCATTACTTTAACAACCAAAAAATACCGAAGTCAGCACCGGCGACAACTTACGCTAACGTGGCGCCAACCTACGTTAACCCGGCGACAACTACGACAGCACCTACGTCAGGAGAAGTCAAGCTACGCTCATTGGCATCAAACCCTCTGTTGCCGACTGTCTCCGAAACGTTTTCAACGTGTTGAAAATCCAGCGGTGACCAGAAAGACGCTACGACTCTTTGGGCAACTGAGGAGGCTCCTCACAACCATACAGGCGACACCCCGGCGACCATGTGGCGAAAGCCTAGTCGCCTGTAGTCACTAAAAAATCACCTTAGTGGGACAGGCCCTTAAGATAAACATCAAAACAATAACATTCCTACTAACTGCAGCTTTTCAGGCTCATTGGATGCAACTGCAATAAATTAAATATCCAATAAACTATCAATGATGCGAAGTAAACTAGACCATGATGGTGCAAAAAAACAAAATATATCGAGTGATCATAGAGTTGCAAGGTCCGTGTGTTTTGGTGCTGAGGTAGGGTTGTGGTGATGGTTCTGCAGGATAGTTTACCTCAACTCTTCTTGAAAAGGTTTAAAATCCCCACTAACTCCTGGCTACCTCTGATCCATGGGGATGTTCTGGGTTGGGGCCCCCTCTGCAGAGCTCTCTGAGGAAGGAACCCGACTCAAAACGTCACCCGTCCATGTCCTCCAGAGATGCAGCCTGACCCGCTGAGCTACTACAGCACTTTCTGTCTTTTTTTTGCGTAAATCAGCATCTGCAGTTCCTTGTTTCCCACAACCTCTGATCCATGTTCACTTGAAGCGGGGACGGAGTGCTTGAGTTCACCTCAAGGCGGTTCATGGGGACCACGCAGATACCTGATAGAGGTGGTGTAAGGAGCACGCCAATTCACGGACCCACCTCTTGCGCATCCTGCCGACCTCTCATCTGGGCTGTAGGTCCCACACTAACCTCAACAGCCACCACAGATGCCACAGGATTGGAAACAGGTCACCCTCAATGTCGAGGGACGGGAGAAGAGAAGGGGAAAAGCATTCATGTTGTCAGATAACATTGGTGAGGCACAATTACTGTTTGATAAAAGCGTAGGGAAAAGCTACAGTAAGGGGGTGAAGGGAGGGAAGGTGGGGCATCACATCATAGCGAGCATAGGTAACACAGAATCAGACCAGCCACACTCCATGTGCTAGATCTCACACTCAAACTGACCTTTAATTCTTAGGCCTCGTCCATTGTCAGAGCGAGGCTAAATGCAGTTTAGAGGAACAACATCTCATATTTTGCTTGGGCAGCTTCCAGCCCAATGGTATGAATATTGATTTCTCTAACTTTAAGTAACCCCTGCATTCACTCTCTCTCCATCCCTCCTTCACCAAAATTGCACCAGCTACTCGTTCTCACTCAGCAAACAGCTAACAATGGCCTGTTTCCTTTATCATCCTTGTTTTTTTGCATATCTTTCATTCATTGTGCTTTATCTCTCTACTTCATCGTCTATATCTCTCGTTTCCCTCCTTCGTGACTTTCAGTCTGAAGAAGGGTCTCGACCCGAAATGTCACCCATTCCTTCTCTCCAGAGATGCTGCCTGTCCTGCTGAGTTACTCCAGCATTTTGTGTCTATCTTCGGTTTAAACCAGCATCTGCAGTTCCTTCCTGTACACTCGATTTTTGAAGCTGACAGCTTACATTGTAGACCCTGAGCGAGAGCAGGGATTTCCCTCTCTGTATTCGCTGGGCACTTGTAGACTGAAGAAGGGTCTCGACCCGAAACGTCACCAATTCCTTCTCTCCAGAGATGCTAACCTCACCCGCTGAGTTACTCCAGCATTTTGTGTCTACCTACCATTTGTAGACTGAATCTGCGCAGGTGGGATTCTGCTGTGTGTGGAGCTCACTCCTGGTGTGAATGCTAGGCAGTCGTGGGCACTGCCCGAGTCGACTGCCTGCCCCCCCGTTCCGGGCCTATGTCCGTGCCCGTGTGTCCCTGGAGAGGTGTCACGCGGTGTCCACGGGGTCTCTGGAGGTCCTTCGTGAAGGGGGGGTTCGAGTGTATGTAGATAAAGTTGACAATATTTTAATCTGATAACTGTTTGATTGTAAACTGCGAGCGGCAGTCTTGATTTTGTTACCACTCTGTATTTGTGTATCATTGAATAAAAGCATTAAAAAAAAAAAAAATTTAAAGGTGTGAAGGCTAGCGTTTTCACACAGCCAGAAACCTAACAAGGTAAGTTCAGCTTTGCTGGTAGGGACCAGCATGGATGGGACTGGTTTTGCTGGATGCAGGTGTTCTTCATTACATGTGAGGCAGCATTGTTCTGAAGGAAGACAATGGATACTCTATCTAATTCACTATTCATGGTGTAAGAGCAGACGCGAGTGAAAAAAAGTCATGTAATGTCTGCCAAACGTAATGAGCATTAGTGAATAATGAGAAATGAGAAACCAAGTCCACTTATGAAGGCTTTGTTCAGATAATTAATGATGAATTCATGCAACACTCCGAAGCTGAACAATGGGTCTGAAAAGTGAGTATTTCACCTCCGGGCTCGCTGTGGAAATTTCAAAGGTAATAAAAGCACAACTCTCTTGGTGAATCGTGAATGGTGCATTGGAGTCTGTGCCCCAAAGCATGGGTGATGCGGACAAGGCTGGTATAATGTGGTGTTACAGAGAGAGGAGGCGGAAGAGGGGAGCAACACAATGCCTTCCATGGCAGTAAGTCCCAGCAGGTAATGGCAGGTGCTGCCGCCTTTATGGCCCAGGTGAGACAACAGGCCCTTATGACCAAGTTAAGACTCTAACATATTTAACAACTTTGAACTTGAAGGGTACAAGATGACCCAGGAAACGTGGCGACTTGTGTACTTCCTCATCTTCTTCTTCTTGCCGAGTCCACACAGAAAATTAGACATTGTTCAGCCAGAGCTGAACAACCTTCTCTGTATCGGCATACAATGGTGTCTGTCTTGTACATGGTGGTGGAAAGACTGGTGGAAACAGGGCCGTGACGAGAACGCTCTTTCCTCGACCACAGTGTCATCTACTATCCTTACACTCTCTACACTCTTGTAATTAAGCAGGATTGTGCTTATGTATAGTATGATTTTTATTGAACAATATCCAAACATAAAATAATTTCACTGTACAACCCCCTTGGCTCATTGATTCCACGTCGATCGTGAAACATCCAGTGACGCCCAATTCTGCACTCATCCCACATTCCTATCACCTCGATCACTCGCGTACTCACTGTGGAAAACTTACAGCAGCCAGTTAACCGACAAACCAGAATATCCTTGGGATGTGAGGGGAAGCTGGAGTGCCTGGTGGAAATCCGTGAATTCGCAGGGATAACGTGCAAACTCCACAGCAACAGCATCTGTGTCAAGGTTGAAGCCAGGTTGCTAGATCTTAGTTACCCATTCAAACAATTCAATCAAATGAATGTGAAGGGATTTCTCATGCACAAATAATGTCAGGTACGTGGACCACAGTGAAGTATTAAGTATTAAGAACAGTTTACTGTAAGAATAAGGAGTAAGCCATGTAGAATGGTGATGAGGAAACACTTTTTCTCGCAGAGAGTTGTGAGTCTGTGGAATTCTCTGCCTCAGGGGGGGGTGGAGTCCGGTTCTCTGGATACTATCAAGAGAGAGCTAGATAGGGCTCTTAAAGATAGCAGAGTCAGGGGATATGGGGGGAAGGCAGGATCGGGGTACTGATTGGGGATGATCAGCCGTGATCACATTGAATGGCGGTGCTGGCTCGAAGGGCCAAATGACCTACCCCTGCACCTATTGTCTATTGTCTATTGTCTATTCAAGAGAGAGTTAGATATAGCTCTTAGGGCTAACAGAATAAAGGGATATGGGGAGAAGGCAGGAATGGGGTACTGATTCTGGATGATCAGCCATGATCACATTGAGTGGCGGTGCTGGCTCGAAGGGCCAAATGGCCTACTCCTGCACCTATTTTCTATGTTGCTCTGATTCTATCCCGAGCTGAGCAATTATCAGAAGATTTTGAAACTACGGAGGAGATCTCTTCCTCAGGAGCACTTGCTGGGTTCTTGTAGCAGAACAAAATATATCCCTTCCACTGAAGATAGACGCAATAAGTTGGATTAATTCATCAGGACAGACAGCATCTATGGAGACCCTTCTTCAGACCTTTCAACCCGAAGCGTCATCCATTCCTTCTCTCCAGAGATGGAGCCTGTCCCGCTGAGTTACCCCAGCTTTTTGATTCTATCTTCAGTTTAAACCAGCATCTGCAGTTCCTTCCTACACATATCTCTTCCACCGGTGCTTCTCCATCCATTCATCTTTATGTCTGGGGACCATGTGTATCAACATGTGTGCGTCTCAGATAGACACAAAACGCTGGAGTAACACAGCGGGCCAGGCAGCATCCCTGGAGAGAAGGAATGGGTGACGTTTTGGGTTGATACCCCTCTTCAGAGTGAGGGATTCTAGGGGTGATTCCCACAGATTTGATGATCCCGTCCGAGATCCTCCTTCCAAGATTTTGTCGGCAATGTTGCATCTTCAAAATCAATCAGTTAACACCGTTACTAAAGAACAAGATGGTTGCTTCAAATACGTGCATTAACATGGCCCCCTGCTGTAAGGTCAGGAAATTCATGTTCATTTTCTTAAGCCGGGGAGCAGCGTGGCAGAGCTTGTCCACCTGCCATAGAGTCGACCAGAACACAGATCCAGGATACGGGAAGTGGAAAGGGCCAATCAATAAGATCACAGCTGATCAGAATATGCTGCCATATCTCCATAAGCCTCCATGACCTTGCTACCAAAAAACCCACTTAGGAAGGTTCTACTCACATATCCCTGCTCAACAATGTTTTCATGGGGTGTGTGTTTTGATTTCCAAAGTCCTTCTGTGTGAAGTATTGTGTGAAGGGTAGTCACGGTGGTGCAGCAGTAGAGCTTCTGCCTTACAGCGCTTGCAGCGCCAGAGACCCGGGCTCGATCCCAACCACGGGTGCTGTCTGTACGGCATGTGTACGTTCTCCCCGTAACCCCATGGGTTTTCTCAGAGATCTTCAGTTTCCTCCCACACTCCAAAGACGTACAGGTTTGTAGGTTAATTGGCTTGGTAAATGTAAAAATAGTCCCTAGTGTGCGTAGGATAGTGTTAATATGCAGGGATCGCTGGTCGGTGCAGACCAGAAGAGCATATTTCCTCGCTGTATCTCTAACACATCTCTTGGCTTCACCTTGACACCACCTTACCTCCAATTTTAAGGTTATGATCTTGTTCTGGGCCACCGTATCGCAGGAAACAATTTATTTCTAAATATGCAATCAAATCCTTTAATCACCTTATACTCCGCAATTAGATCACCCTTAATCTTCTACATTCTAGGGAATTCAAATCTACTTCAGGCAAAATGCTTTCATTATCTAACCCCTTCAGACTGCAGTTGGTTTGGTGTTGCAGATTGTCCTTCAACAGGAGTTCAAATAAACTTTACTGACAGTCGACTCTTTATATTTTCAGGAATTGATTGGAATGGTGTGAGCCACGAGTGAGAAAGGACAGAAAGAGAGAGTATTGTTACCCACTCCTGGGAGTTGTGCTGTTCTTCACCTTGTTAGCAGAGCCAATGTTTGCCTTTAAGTACTTATAAGGGAGATATTCCAGATATTCCGGTTGTTTTAGTGTTCACTAAATATCATTAGTACTGAATCAACTCAGACTATCCTTGACCGGTCTTTACTGTCTTCACCTTGCACTAAACGTTATTCCCTTATCATGTATCTATACACTGTAAATGGCTCGATTGTAATCATGTATTGTCTTTCCGCTGACTGGTTAGGACGCAACACTGTATCTCGGTACACGTGACAATAAACTAAACTGAACTGAACAGTTTGGACCTTGGAGGTTTCTACTTGAACCAAAGCACTTTATTTATACCCATCTCACCCACACCAGTGATTTCAGAGGCTTATAGGATTCACACCTTAGCCTAATTTGACTTGTCACTTCTAATTAAAATCCTGTGTGCTTCAAAGGAGTATGTTCGATTTCTGTCTGCAGGGTAAATAAGAAACTCAGCTGTGTTTGTTGAATGTAGTACCACGATAGACCCTACAATGCCACCTCTTCCCCACATTACCTTGTGCCCCCGACACTTCCATCCAGCAGTGTGGCATGGTGGCGCAGCGGTAGAGTTTCTGCCTTACAGTGTTTGCAGACCCGGGTTCGATCCCGACTACGGGTGCTGTCTGTACGGAGTTTGTACTGTACATTCTCCCCGTGACCTGCGAGGGTTTACTCCGAGGTCTTCAGTTTCCTCCCACTTTCCAAGGACGTGCAGGTTTGTACGTTAATTGGCTTGGTAAAAGTTTAAATTGTCCCGAGTGATTGTTGGTGTGCGGGGATCGTTGGTCGGTGAGGACTCGGTGGGCCGAAGGGCCTGTTTCCACGCTGTATCTCTGAACTAAACCAAACTAAATTGTACCTGTCCATTTTGTCTCTGGTTTCTGGCAAGGCAGCTTTTTCCTGTATGGTTAAGCAATGCTTGCTTTTGGTGTTATGGGCTCATTCTTCACTTAATAACTGCAACCACCAACATCTGTTGGTTTTTAATCTTTTTCGAGGTATGAAGGAACCCAAAACCACACCCAAAGGACAACCAGAAATCCCAAAGGAGTGCAAAATGACTTTTCTGTTCCAAGTGATAAAAATAAAAGTAATGAGACTGAGCAATTAGTAAAGTGGTGTAGTATTGATGACTTGCTAATGTACAACAGAAAGCCAAGTATATATTGGGATTTAAATGTAAAGCTGACTTTATTTATTTTTATTTGTGCATTTTCTGGGCTGAGCATGGCAGGCTCCTCCCTAATCAGAGGGTGAGCTTCCTACTTGAACTGCTACATCCTTCTGGTGAAGGTGCTCCCACAGTGCAGCACTTCAACGCTGCCTGGGAAAAACAGCCAACACAATCAGAGACTTATCCCACCCCAGTTGTTCCTCCTTCTCTCCGCTCCCATCCAGCAGAAGCTTGAAAGACTCAGAAACAGCTTCATCCCCTCTGTTATTACTCCTACTCCTACTTCTACTTCTACCGTGGGTGCGGCAGGGTCTTACTTACCATCAGGAGCGGGGTCCCTCGCCAGGGATCCCTGGAGAGGAGCTCCAGACCGCCGGCCCTGCAGTCTGCGCCGCTTCTGGCTGTGGCACGAACTTTAAATCTCTGACCTGCGGCCTACACCAACTTGAAGCCACGATCTCCCGTGGGGAGGCACCGATTCTGGACTTAACCTGGACTTTTTACCTTGTCTGCACATCTGGACGCCCGCAGCAGCGACTGCGGAGGTGGAGGTCCCGGCCACGGGGGAAAATGGAGGAGGACTGGCCAATTTTTGTGACGAATACTGTGGTGGATGTTTGTGTTAAATATTTATTGTGTATTGTGTGTTCTTTTTCGTTGTACCGCTGCTGGCAAATTCATTTCACTTGCGCTTTACGTGCAATGTGACAAATAAAACCGTATTGTATTGTATTGTATTGTATTAGGCTGCTGAACAGTTCTTCCTTAAGTTGGGGTACTGTCCGATTCACCTCTACCCCACTGCGGACATTGAACTTTGTCTGTGGAACTGATGCGATGCAATGTTGAGAACCATATTCTGCAACTCTGTATCTTCCCTATTGCTCTATCTACTGTACTTAACTTTGACTCCATTTAATTTATGTACGGTATCATGTATCTGTTTGGATAGCATGCACACCTTTTTGCTGTATCTTGGAATGTGTGATAATGATAAATCTAAACTTAAACCAAAACTGGTTGGGTGGGGATTTTCAGGTCTTAGACCAAGTGTTGATAAAGAACTGGAAAATGAAACCGGTCTATTATGAACCACTTGGTTCATTGTTGGCATGGACTTCATGGACTGAAGAGGCTGTTACTATCAATGGTCAATAGTCAGATTTATTCGTCACATACACAATGAAGTGCAGTGAAATGAACTTGCCAGCTGTGGTACATTAAAAAATAACACACAATACACAATAAAAATTTAACACAGAAACATCCATCGCAGCATTCATCACCGTGGTGGAACGCACAAAGTTCAGTCAGTCCTCCTCCATTTTTCCCCGCGGTTGGTACCACAAACCTCCGCAGTCGCCGTTGTGCGGCCAGATGTACAGGCCCTCTCGTCTGGAGGGTAAGTCCCAAATTGGTGCTTCCCTACCGGAGACCGTGGATTGGCTTCAAGATGACGTAGGCTGCAGGCCGGCTGTCGAAGATCTAAGTCCGTGCCGCGTAGCGGCTAGAAGCACCGCAGACCGCGGCTTCAAGATGATGTCGGGCATGGGCCGGCGGTCGGAGCTCTTCTCCTCCGGGGTCCCCAACGAGGGATCCCAGGCTCCGCAGACCGCGGCTTCATGATGTAACTGTCGGCGGGCCAGCGATCGGAGCATCCCCTTCCGGCGACCCCCGGCGAGGGCTCGCCCGCTCCGCGTTGAAAAGTTCACGCTGCAACCACTGCTGAAGCTCCGGGCACGACTCCGGGAAAGGCCGAGCCAATCCTTGTTGTTAGGCCGCGCGGGAGGCGACATGGAAAAAGTCGCCTCTCCGTGGAGGAGGCGACCGAAAGCGGTTCCCCCCTTACCCCCCCCTCACCCCCCCACACAAGACACACCGAGGGACATTAAAACAAACATTTGGACATACTAAAAAACAAAAAAAGACTAACACGCTGCTGGCAGGGCAGCTGGCTCGCAGCACCCCCACCGACCAAAGTGCTGTATGACTCTACGACTATCACACTTGGAGTTATGAATGGGTCTTTGCTCACGGACCCTGGTGCTTGAAGTGTGGTGTAGACTGATCTTCACTATGGATAACCAACTAACTAACCAAAAACTAACTAACTATATGACCAACTAAAAAAGACACAAACTGCTGTAGTAACTCAGCGGGTCAGGCAGCATCTCTGGAGAAAAGGAATAGGTAACGTTTAGGGTCGAGGGTTTAGACCCAAAATGTCTCCCATTCCTTTATTCCAGAGATGCTGCCTGACCCGCCGAGTTACTCCAGCAGTTTGTGTCTATCTTCAGTGTAATTCGGCATCTGGAGTCCCTGCCTACACTTGTTTTTCCAGCTGCGTTTTCTTATCTCCAACAAGCTGCAGAAAGCCCTCCCGCAGTCCCCTGTTCCATCGCTCTTCCTTCTACTGGGCTGGCTTGGGCCTGGCAACAAATGCACGGTAAAGTAATCAGGCTGGTGCGTTGCCAATGAAACATCCAGATGATGGCTCCCTCAGCCGGGCTGGATTGAATGTATTGCGGAGAGCTCTGTGGTGCACCATTGGGCCAATTGTGGAGAAAGCTTCAGAGCCATTGTTGTGATGGAAGGCAGATGCTGAAAGCTTCCACCCTAAAGTTTCAACGGGGGACAATGACGGGGAGTTTGCGAGGCTGTAACTCAGCCACGATCAGGTTCCTGAGGTTCAGTGACCTTTGGTATAATGAATAGCTCCTCCATTTTGATGAATGTGTACACAGAAGGGTCACCGGCTGCTCCTATTGTTCCGAGCTCTTTGTGATTAAATTATCCTGCCTGCTCAGTGACTCGTTCATTCCCGTTTTCTGGCATGACCCAGTACTCAATTCCCTCCTGCCTGGCTGTGGCCTATTTCCCCCTCTGTTGCCGCTTCCTCTCAGCCTTGTTTTCACAGCGAGAGTGTGCACCGCAGGGGACTCATCGCAGAAGCCTTCAAAGAGCCGCAACGATCCGCTCTCACTGACGGAAATGCGACGGCAGCTGATGCCGTGGAGGAGGTAAGGAGCAGCTGAGACAGCGCGACTCAATGTGTTGGGGGTCAGACATCTTGGGAGTCTTGACTCCGTCCCACTAGGTGACACAATACGTCAGGTCCTCAAAGCTGCCCGTGGATAGACTCAGGGGAAAGACCCAAAGTTTGTACTCAAAGGACAATCAGAAATCCCAAAGGAGTGTAAAACGACTTTTCAAAGTAAAAAAGAAAAAAATATTGAGACTGTGCAATTAGTAATATCCTGTAGCAATGATGACTTGACAATGTACAACATGGTAATGTATGACAGAAAACCAAGTATAAAATAGTATTTAAATATAAAGCTGACTTTATTTATTGTTATTTATGCATTTTCTGGGCTCTGTGCATCGTACAGGAAGAGAGGAGCAGGCTCAGAAATCGGGATTAAAAGAGTCATGGCTAGAGTGACGGTAGACAAAAATGCTGGAGAAATTCAGCGGGTGAGGCAGCATCTATGGAGCGAAGGAATAGGTGACATTTCGGGGCGTGACCCTTCTTCAGACCCGATACGTCACCTATTTCCTTCGCTCCATAGATGCTGCCTCACCCGCTGAGTTTCTCCAGTATTTTTGTCTACCCTCGATTTTTCCAGCATCTGCAGCTCTTTCTTATACATGGCAAGTCAGTTCAGAGTAAATACGTGGAGATGCTGTGTAGGAAATGTGTTGTTCATGGGAGATAGTATCAGATGAGATCAAACAGTACAGTGGTTGCTTTCTATAAGATGCCTCTGAAGGGGTTTAACTAAAATATGATGCTTCCCAAGTTGGAACTCTCAATTCTGTTGCAGCCACACAGAGGGACAGCTTTGACCCCAAGTACTGGATCAACTCAGCAGGTCATGTAGTATGTCTGGAAAACATGGATAGGTGTCGCTTCGGGTTGGTAGTCAAAGGAGTCGACACAAGACGTCACCTATCCATGTTCTCCAGAGATGCTGCCTGACTCGCTGAATTACTCCAGCCCTGCAGCATCTGCAGTTCCTTGTTTCTAGTTTAGTTTAGTCTAGAGATACCTTGCGCCCTTTGGCCCACCAAGTCTTCCCCGACCAGTTATCCCCGTACACTAACACTATCCTACGCAATAGGAGCAATTTTCAATTTTTACCGAAGGAAAAAATAAACACAAGGTGTTGGGTTAACTCAGCGGGTCACATCTCATCTCTGGAGAACATGGGTAGGTGATGTTTTTGGATCACGACCCTTCTTCAGTCTGATTGTAGCGGGAGGGAGAAGGAGAAGGGTCCTGACCCGTAGCGTCACCTTTCAATCTACCTATGTTCTCTAGAGATGCGGCCTGACCCGCTGAGTTACTCCAGCACTTTCTGTCAATAGACAATAGACAATAGGTGCAGGCGTTGGCCATTCAAGCCAGCACCGCCATTCAATGTGATCATGGCTGATCATCCCCAATCAGTATCCTGTTCCTGCCTTCTCCCCATATTCCCTGACTCGGCTATTTTTAAGAGCCCTATTAGCTCTCTCTTGAAAGCATCCAGAGAACCTGTCTCCACCGCCCTCTGAGGCAGAAAATTGCACAGACTCACCACTCTGTGTGAGAAAAAGTCTTTCCTCATCTCCGTCCTAAATGGCTTACTCCTTACTCTTAAACTGTGGCCCCTGGTTGTGGACTCCCCCAAACATCGGGAACATGTTTCCTGCCTCCTCTGTGTGACCTTGTGTGTCCAAGCCCTTTGTGTGTCCTTGTGTGTCCAAACCCTTAGTGTGTCCTTTTTTTGGCTGAAGAGAGAGTTGAACTGGAGATGGTGATGTTCCATGAACTGCTGCCTTTCTAGAGAGAGGAGGCTGCGGTTTGGGAGTTGGTAACAAAGAAGCTTTTTTGGCAAGTTGCCTTCGTATATTTTGTGGACAGTGCCTACCGTAGTCGGTGGGTTGACTTGGAAAGAAGCACACGGGGTCTCAATCAATCAGTCCACCAAGGCCACAAGGCTGTTGAAATTCCTACGTCTCGTGCATCCAGGAAAATAGAGAGGATTGCCTCACTTTCCTGGCTCGCTGTTGCGGAATAGCCAGCCTTCAATGGAACAAGAGCGATTCTGTGGCTGCTCCAGCTAAGCTTCTGATTAATGGTGGGCTTCCAAGCTGGGAAATTACCACGGTCAGGCTGCTGACTGCCAAGGTGACTGTCTGACGGTGGAGGTGAGAACAAAAAGGATTAAAGAAATAAGATCTGTGGACACGGTTTTTGGAAAATAACATGGCCATTGGCCGGCATTTGGAGTACTCAAGCCAAATGTAAAGTTTTAAAAAAATGTTTCACAATGGGGGTTCCACCGATTCCTCCCACATCCCATAGGCATGTGTGCCTGTAGGTTAATTGGCTGATATAAAGTGCCCCTAGTGTGTAGGTGAATGGGAGAAACTTGGGGAGCTGATGATAATATTGGAGGGGATAAAGTTGGATTAGAATAGTGTAGGGTGAATGTAAATGGGTTGAGTCTGGTCAACGTCAACTCGATGGGTCAAGGGGCTGTTTTGCTTGTTGATTCTCTCTGGAAAGGAAACTATGTCAGAGTCTTCTCCGAGGCCAGCACTCCCAGCAATGCAGAGCCAAGTTACTCTCAGCCGGGTTGGGTCTGCTGCAGATTGCACTAGAAACAGAATTACGTTGCCTGAAAATGATATAGGGTGCTGGTGCAACGTAAAGCATCAGGCAGCATCTCTGCAGAACATGGATAGGTGATGTTTCGGGTCAGGGCCCTACTTCAGAGGAGGCTGCGGATGAATTCTGGCAAGTGTTCGATGATTGCTGGCGAGGGCGGATTTTGGCAGATGGTTGGACGAAGGCCAGAGATGAAAAAAGTGCGAGGTAGG
Source organism: Okamejei kenojei (assembly GCA_035221665.1). Classification (NCBI taxonomy): domain Eukaryota; kingdom Metazoa; phylum Chordata; class Chondrichthyes; order Rajiformes; family Rajidae; genus Okamejei; species Okamejei kenojei. The sequence goes on from CM069165.1 coordinate 15,553,604, forward strand.
AAGATTAGGATAGAAGAGGTGGAAGGAGTCGAGGGCAGGGAGAAGGGGAAATAAATGGGTTCACATACAGGTGAGGCCTAAGGAAGGCAGAGGGGATGAGAAGGGTGGGGGGGAATTGCTTGTAGATTAGTTACCAAAAGTTGGCAAATTCACATCCCCTGTTCTTTCATGATACAAAATTACCAGATGAACAAAATATCAGGTTCAAAGTTTCGTGAAGAAATGCGTTATCCCTACCGAATAGGGGGTGGCACGGTGGCGCAGCGGTAGAGTTGCCTTACAGCACCAAATCCTGATACTGTATGGAGTTTGCACGTTCTCCCTGTGACCGTGTGGGTTTTCTCCGTGTGCTCCGGTTTCCCTCTCACATTCTAAAGATGCGCAGGTTTGTCGGTTAATTGTATTCGGTCTTCTTCTTTTCGAGTCCACCTCGTTACAAATGTTGGCCTCGCTGTCATCGCCCGTCCTGAAAAGGACGCAAGCTTCCGGCGACAATCAGCGGGGGCCGTCACTCGTCGCGGTAGATGATGGTGGTAGCAGAATTAGCTCGGGATACTTCCAGTTTCCAGCCCTGTGATGTGGACACTTCTGCTATGGGGCCATTGTATTAGTTAATTTTCTTTTTTTGTATACGGTAAAAATTGTAAATTGCCCCTAGTGTGTTGGATAGTGCGGGTGTTTTGGGTGATCACTGGTCGGCGCGGACTAGGTGGGCCGAAGGGCCTGTTTGCCGTGCCGCATCTGTAGAGTCTGAAGTCTAAGGAATCCCAGGAACGCCTGGTTGACGGCTGCCTGGAGTGGACATGCATTTGGCACCGTGCAGAGAATATTGAGGCCGGGTATCAGGAGCGCACAAAAGCCATGAATGAGCAGTTCGAGGAGCACACTGCCTCACAATAAAACCCCCCCACCCCACAACCTCGGCACCCTCCTCCTGTCCCATCCGCATAAGAGTCTACACTTCCCACGTTGGACTCATCAGCCACCTCCCAGCCCACAGCACCGTTGCGGAAGTGAGGACTACTGTTGCTCCTGAGGTACTGCCTAGAAAGAAGAAAAAGATAAAGAAGTCTTTATTTCCAATAATGACCTTGAGACATGTTAATTGAAGCAGATTATTAATGATAACCACCGTGAGGCTAATAATTTATATTCACAGAAGAGCTTCCCTCATTAGTAAAACCTGTCGTGGGTGGTGAATGCTCTGGCAGGGCGTATTGTTATAGACCTGTCTTCCAACTGACATGCAGAGTATGGGCCTAACTGAAGGGTGGAGCAGCCTCAAGGGCCCAAATGGCCCATTTTTGATCTGTCTTCCCATGTTTCTTTTTCTTATTACAATCTCCATAAAATAATATTTCTGACCTTAACTCCAGGTAAGAAAAAAAAAAAAAAATGGAAAAAGGCTCCCAGAGTCAGGAAGTAGGGGGTGTGGGGGGGAGCTGAGCGGAGCCGATCTCCGACGCCATATAGACAGCCGGCCATTTGTACTCAGACAGGGCTAAGATACAATCAAAACACAGAGGTACACGCAGCTCACCAGGCTGCAGATTCAGAAACTGTAAAACCTTTCCTGTTCCAGTAAATATTTTCACTTGCTGTAAATGCATGGAAACATATGCGGAGTGGACTCCCAGGAGAGTGGAAAAGCTGAAAGAATAGAACTCTTGTTTCATGACTGTAATCCAACTAGGTCAGGAGGAAGCTGATATCCTTAATTGCCATCCTAAACAATGCAGCCCTTACCTGGCTGACACTTTTAAACGCAGAGGAATGGTGCTGCCTATTTGTAATGTTTAAGGGCAGCGCAGTTAAGTCGGCTTCTGACTGTCCAAAGTCACGGGGGGGGGGGGGGGGGGGGGCTTCTCTGTGTGAGCAGGCTCACTGGTCATCTCGGTTGGATAACGCAGCAGTATGAATATTGAAGGTAGGCACAAAATGCTGGCGTATCTCAGCGGGACAGGCAGCATCTCTGGGGAGAAGGAGTGGGTGACGTTTCAGGTCGAGACCCTGCTTCAGTCCGTGAATCGGGGAGAGGGAGTCTAGAGATATGGAAGGGGTGCAAAAGCAACAGATCAAAGCAGGTGAGATGTTGAACCGTTCATTGTTAGCTGAGGCGAAGGTGACAACACGACATACATTCAGTAATATTTAATTGGGAGGACAGGTGAACTAGTCGGAGAACTATTGATTTCTCTAATTTCACGTAACTCTTGTATTCCCTTCCTGTCTGCTGCTCCCCCACCCTAGATGTCCTGTATGTCCTGCTAATTCCACTGTTCGTACCCATATCACTTCGTTATCACCTCTTCCGCAGCCAACAATGAACCATTGTGGGCTCCACCTTTCCTTGGTCATCGGTGCCAGCTCTGATTTGTTCTGATCCTTTTCATACCTCTAGTTTCCCTTTCCCTTCACTCTCAGTTTGAAGAAGGGACACAACCCAAAATGTCACCTATCCCATTTCTCCAGAAATGCTCCCTGACCCATTGAGTTACTCCACCACTTTGTGTCTATCTTAGGTGGGACCTGTCCAGTGTGACTGCCCAGTACAACTTGCACAGTCTTTTACCCAGAGAAGGGGAATCAAGGACCAGAGAACCTAGGTTTAAGGTGCTAGGAGAAAGATGTAATTTGAACCTGGGGGGCAACCTTTTTCACTCAGAGGGTGATGGGTATTTGGAATGAGCTGTCAGAGGGGGTAGTTGAGACAGGTACAATAACAACATTGAAAAGACACTTGGACAGGTACATGCGTAGGAAAGGTTTAGAGGAATATGGACCAAATGCGGACAAATTGGACTAGTTTAGATGGGGCATCTTGGTTGGCATGGACAGGCTGGGCCAAGGGCCTGTTTCTGAGACGCATGACTCTATGACTGGACAGGAAAAGGCACCTAATGATGGGAGTATACCCTGTGGATGAGACTGAGTGAGAGCCGAGCCGTGCCACTCCACAACTGTAAGTAGAATCCAGGAAGGCCATGCTCTGGGTAAATTTGGGATATGATGAAACATTGGACTCCTTACAAGTAAAATCACAAAATAAATGAGTGAAAGCTTATTGTCCTGAAGCGTTAAATCTCTTTCTCTCTCCCGAGGTGCTGCTTGACCTGCTGAGCATTTCCACAATTTTCTGCTTTTGTGCCAAGTTTCCAGCATCTGTGTTTGTTTGCTTTTCAAGTTGCAAAAAGCTATTCAGCCAGCGTGGTTTGGTTCGGCTCGGCTCGGCTCGGCTCGGCTCGGCTCAGTTTAGTTTAGTTCAGTTTAGTTTAGTGGTACAGCATGGAAACAGGCCCTTCAGCCCCAAAGTCCACACCTACCATCCCTTCACACTAGTTCTATGAAATTCCATTTTCTCATCCACTCTCTATGCACTAAGGGCAATTTGCAGGGGGCAATTAACCAACAACCCACGCGTCTTTTGGACGTGCAAGAAAAATGGAGCCATTTGCAGGAAATCCACGTGGTCACAGGGATTATGTGTAAACTCCACACAGACAACACCCGCAGTCAGGATCAAACCCGGGTCTCTAGTGCTGTGAGACAGCAGCTCTACCAGTTGTCCCACTGTGCTGCCCTAATAGTTACGCTTTGTGGAGTTACCCAGTCAGAAGTGTGACTCTTCTTTGTCGCTATAATACTCCAGTTCTTTTACCTTCAAATATTTATCCGATTCTGTTTTGAAGGGCACAAATAAAAGGGCAGCAGAGTGGCACAGAGAGAAGAACATGTTGGCACAGCGGTGGAGTTGCTGCCTCACAGCACCAGAGACGCAGGAACAATCCTGACTACAGGTGCTGTCTGTGTGGAGTTTGTACGTTCTCCTTGTGATCACGTGGGTTTTCTCCAGGTGCTTCGGTTTCCTCCTACATTCCAAAGACGTGCAGGTTTGTAGGTTAACTGGCTTCTGTAAATTGTCCGTAGTGTGTAGGATAGAACTAGTGTACAGGTTTAGTTGACATGGACTCGCTGGGCCCAAGGTCCTGTTATTAAGCTGTATCTTTAAATTAAACTAAACTAAACTAAATCCACATCCACCATAGACCTAGGCAGTACATTCCAAATAGGTACACACTGCATTAAGAAAAGGTGTTCTCTAATCTTTTTTTCCATCACTTTAAATCTACTACCTTGATCTTTTGCTCCATTAACAGGGAGAACGTACCTCCATTTCCCACGTCCAAAGCTATCATTTTTTTTGCATACCTTATTAAGCTTCTCTACTATCGATGTCTGTGGCCCAACAGAGAAAATGCTTCATCCTAAGGGCCATTCCAGTAGATCTTCCCTGCACCCAGGACTTGGACACCTTTTCCAAAGATGCGGTGATTGGAATTAGATGCAATAGTCTGACCAGTCACCCAGCCAGTGTCTTGCAAAGGTACTGCATTAGGTTCTCCCTCTTGCTCTCCATCTCTGTTTACAAAATCTAGCGAAGGCTGCAGCCCTCAGCATTTCACAAAGTAACTGGCTCATTTTACCACAATTACCAAAAAATGTACTTGATCCCATAATGATGTGAGGCGGTCATGAATGAAGTAATTCTAATGCACAAAATTTTTTTAATGCTGCAGAAATGTGCACTGCTACAAACCTGCCCTTTAGAAATGCCGATTAATCCCGAAAGGTCCTGGCAACGTTGAACAAAGGAAAAAAGGAAATTTTATTTCTAATCGTCCTCAATTAGGCGCAGCAGTAGAGTTGCCGCCTCACAGCGCCCGGGACCCAAGTTCGATCCTGACTAAGGGGTGCGGTCTGTACGGATCTTGTACGTTCTCCCCGTGACCGTATGCGTTTTCTCCGGGTGCTCCAGTTTCCTCCTACATTCCAAAGACGTACAGGTTTGTAGGTTAATTGTCTTCGGTAAAAATTGTAAATTGTCCCTAGTGCGTGGGATAGCGCTAGTTTACGGGGATCGCCGGTCGGCGGGGACTCGGTGGGCTGAAGGGCCTGTTACTGTGCTGTATCTCTAAGCGAAACTAAAATGTTGAACATGCTGTAAGCAGTACTCAAGGAGCAATTTATCCCTGATGATTGAGGAAGCTGAATCAATGGGCAATGTGGACTTTTCTTGCTCCTATTCATTATATTCATTGTCCGATCATAATTGATCTCTGTAGGAAGATGTAGGCTCATGGTTCAGACTTTCAAAACAAAAATCTATCATGAAAAGTCCTGGACAAAAATGCAACAGACCTAACAATTAGCAGCAAAATTAGAAGCAAGGGAATAAAACAAATGCTGCCAAGTCAGGGTGTAGATGTTGGCACCTCCTCATCTCTGAGCTGGAAGGTTGTGAGTTCAACTCCCACTACAGAGAGATGAGCACTAACATCTAGGCTAATTTCATCAGTCTAGCATTGACATTGTCGTGGGTTGGAGAAGTTTTACATAAGATGTCACCCTGTGCCCTCAGCTGATGTTGTGCAGTGTAGATGTCCATATCGCCAGAACTTCTTCTTCTTGCGTGTGGCGTGTACAGCCTAAAGTTGTAGGACAACTTATTCTATTTGATCTTATTTGATTGTGCACACCTGGTTTGTCGAAACAGGGCGGGCCACGTGAAGGTTGCAATCTCCCACCCCATCCCCAGATCAATATCATAAACAAACGTAGTAAACAGATTACCATAAGCACGGTGGCACATCAGTAGAGTTGCTGCCTTATGGCGCTTACAGAGCCAGAGACCCGGGATTGATCCCAACTACAGATGCTGTCTGTACGGAGTTTGTACGTTCTCCCCGTGACCTACGTGGGTTTTCTCTGAGATCAATGGTTTCATTCCCACAGTCCAAAGACGTACAGGTTTGTAGGTTGAATGGCTCGGTATCCATGTAAAATTGCTCCGAGTGTGTGTAAGATAATGTTAATGTGCGGGGATCGCGGATCAGTGCAGACTCGTTGGGCTGAAGGGCCTGTTTTCATGCTCTATCTCTCAACTAAACTAAACTTAACTAATCCTTGCTGTTTGTGGGATCTCCTGTATAAAATTGGTTACTACACTTTATATAAATGTACAACAAATACACAACAAAAGTGTTTCCTTGTCTTCAGCATAGAGTAGTGTGGGACATCTTGGACGTGAACAACCATGAATGAGGGATTTTTTTAAAGTAAAGGGGCTGTCCCACTGCGGTGACCAAATTGGCAAGTTTAGAAGAGTTTAGGAGAGTTTGAAAAATTGTCATGTTGAAGACCTCCTTCAACCTCCTTCAACTATGTTGGTCTAGCTTCGATTAGCTTCAGGAAAATTGGACACCGAATAGTGGAGAGTGAAGACGACCTCCTTCGATCTCCTTCGACCTCCCTTAAACTATGTTAAAGACTATCTACGACTACCTTTGACTACCTTCGACTACCCTCGATTACCTACGACTAACATGCCGACTTACTACGACCTACCTCAGCTAAACCTACGAGTAAAAAAATACCCATTTGTTCCACGGCGACCCTTTTTTACTCGCGGGCATTTTTCAGCATGTTGAAAAATACGCCGCGACCAAGCTGAGGCCTCGAGTACGCGGGGACCACTCTCGAGCGTGAAGGAGAGTTACAAAGACCACCTAGGACCTCGTGTCGACCGTGCTGCGAGTATGAGTCGAGGACAAACTCTTCCAAACCCGCGGGTTAGGTCACCTCAGTGGGACAGGCCCTTAAGGCACACGTTGACACCTCCACTCTCTGAACTGCGGAGACATGGCATTTACTGTAGAACATTTTCTGTAACCAGTATAAATCAGCATCTGCAGTTCCTTCCTACACATGCGACACGGTGGCGCAGGGGTAGAGTCGCTGCCTTACAGCGCCAGAGACCTGGGTTAGATCCTGACTATGGGTGCTGTCTGTATGGAGTTTGTACGTTCTCCCCGTGACCGTGTGGGTTTTCATCGGGTGCTCTGGTTTCCTCCCACACTCCAAAGACGTTCAGGCTTGCAGTTCAATTGGCTTTGGTAAAAAAATTGTAAATTGTCTCATGTGTGTGGGACAGTGTTGGTGTACAAGGTGATGGCTGGGCAGCGCGGACTGGGTGGGCTAAAGGACATATTTCCGCGCTGGATCTCTGAACTCTAAACATGGTATTTTCTGCAGAAAACTTTCTGTAACCACTTCGGCATAAACCAACATTTGCAGTTCCTTCCCACACATGGTATTTTCCATCTTTACTTGACATCAAAATGGGAGATTATCGCTCGCACTGGGAATGAGGGAGGATTCAGCTGAGTGGAATGTGGGACAGCTGCTTAGGCCATCACTCTCCTGCGAATGTGGAGGGGTTTCTGCTCTGAGACACTGGGCTGAATACATTGTGTTGTGTGTTTCAGGGCTCCGCTGCTCTCTCTCCTCAGACAGTTCTTCCTCCCATGTGCAGCTATCTCCAGGTTGTGGCGTGGGCCTCAGAGACACTGCAAACCACCTAATGCAGCAGCAACTTCGCACACGGGCAAAGAACAAGGTCACGGGTCCGCCGTGCCTTCTGCAGCCTTTTTTTCCCTTTCATTGCAACTTTAACTGGGGCACAGTTCAGAAAAATCCCTCCTCTTTAGAAGAATGTCGCAGTCTCACAGCCAACAAGTGGGAAATATGAAGAAAGCAAGGGTGGATGACCAAAATTGTTGCGTGAGCCATAAACATTTTTTGCACTAAACCCTCGGATTAACACTTAGACAGTGGGATGCATTTGACCTGGCAAATCTGAGCTGTAGCTCAAACAGAGTTTAGGTTTTTAATGCACCAACTCCAAGCAGCACAGGAGGCGTCTGGTTGTTCTGAATTGGAGCCATCTACAATCACTTTAAGTTCACACCTAGAAGTGAGCCATTAATAACTCTTCCCCTTCAGATGGCCGGCGCAAAGCTAATTTACACCTCGAAAATGCCAAGCGGAGCTGTTGGGTGCTGTGTAAGGATTGTGTGGGTCAGGGCTGTGGGTTGGAGTGGTTGCTGCAATTCCGCGTGGTATCGGCTCGTAAAAAGGGAATCAGAAGGCAAGTAAATCAACTAAGCTTAACCGAGTTGAAGGGTCAGCCAATTCTTTGGTGTTTAAATATGGCCGGCTTTTCCCAAGATGGGGACGCAGCGGCAGGCAGGTTAACGGTGAAGGGAGGATAGACCTACTGCCTGGGTATTTGATGTTGCCAATTAAAACAAAAAAAAAGTTAGAAAATAATAATTCAATTGTATTAAGTGTTATTCTCAACCTTACCCAAATGGAAGTGTGAACTTGATGTTCCCCAATAAGTACTTCATGTAGAAGAGAGACAGAAAAAGCTGGGGTAACTCAACAGGTTAGGCAGCATCCCTGGAGAAAAGGAATAGGTGATGTTTTGGGTCGAGACCCTTCTTCACTTTCTTCTTCAGACTTCAGAGGCTGAAGAACGGTCTCAACCCAGAACATCACCTATACCTTTTCTCCAGAGATGCTGGCCTGAATAGTTGAGTTACTCCAGATTTTTGAGACTACCTTTGGTGTAAACCAGAATCTGCAGTTCCTTCCTACAATACTTCATATGTTTAGTTTAGTTTAGTTTAGATATACAGCGTGGAAACAGGCCCTTCGGCCCACCGGGTCCGCGCCGACCAGTGATCCCTGCATATTAACACGATCCTACACACAGCAGGGACAATTTACACATACCCCAAGCGAATTAAACATAGAAACATAGAAAATAGGTGCAGGAGTAGGCCATTCGGCCTCTCGAGCCTGCACCGCCATTCAATATGATCATGGCTGATCATCCAACTCAGTATCCTGTACCTGCCTCCTCTCCATACCCCCTGATCCCATTAGCCACAAGGGCCACATCTAACTCCCTCTTAAATCTAGCCAATGAACTGGCCACAACTACCTTCTGTGGCAGATTCACCACTCTCTGTGTGAAAAATGTTTTTCTCATCTCGGTCCTAAAAGACTTCCCCCTTATCCTTAAACCACCTGGCTTTGGGTTGTGGGAGGAAACAGAAGATATCAGAGTAAACCCACACAGGTCGCGGGGAGAACGTACAAACTCCGTGCAGAAAGCACTCGTAGTCGGGATCAAACCCGGGTCTCTGTCGCTGCCAACGTGCCGCATATAGTTTGAGTTCAACTTCCAACCTTCTGTGCATACACACTGAGTCCACGGGTAGGCTGGGTGAACATTCGGTCCATGGTACGGGAGTATGTAACAGCAAAGTAGTGTGAGCACTGCTCTGGTAAAGAGTCAAAAGTGTTTCATTGTCACCTTTACCGAAATGGAACAATGAAATACTTACTTACAGCAGCACAAAAAGTTTGTAAACACAGTACTCAGTAGCTAATATAATAAACACACATTAAACAAAGAAATTCAATTAAAAAAAACACAATATAGTGCAAAAAAAGATCAAAAGGCAACGCCCCTAGTGCTACGAAGGTAGTTTGTAGTTTAGTTGTTGTATTCAATAGCCCGATGGTAGTTGGGAAAAATGTTGTTCCTGAATCTGGAGGTCACATTTTTCAGACTCCTCCACCTTCATCCCGATGGCAGGGGTGAGATAAGAGTGGTGTGGGTCCTTGATGATGCTCGCTACCTTTTTGAAAGTAGCGCCTCCCATAAATCCCTTCAATGTTGGGGCGGTCCATGCCTGTGATGGACCGGGCAGAGCGTACAAACTCCGTACAGACAGCACCCGTACTCGGGAATGAAGAAGAGTCTCGACTCGAAACATCACCCATTCCTTTGCTCCAGAGATGCTGCCGGTCCCGCTGACTTACTCCTGCATTTTGTGTCTATCTTCAAATGACGTCACACGCTCCAGACGGCTGTGTGGACGCATGATGACTCGCGCGACCGTCACATGGCAGTCACTACCGGCCAGTCGCATAAATGACGGCCAAGTGGGACACGCCCTTAAGGCAGCAACTCTACCGCTGCGCCACCGTGCATCAGTACACACAAGACATTAAACTAAATTAAACTAACTCAAAGCATGACAAAGGCCCAGCATTCACACACTTCTGGATGCGATAGACAATAGACAATAGACAATAGGTGCAGGAGTAGGCCATTCGGTCCTTCGAGTCAGCACCGCCATTCAATGTGATCATGGCTGATCATCCCCAATCAGTACCCCGTTCCTACATTCTCCCCATATCCCCTGACTCTGCTATTTTTAAGAGCCCTTTCTAGCTCTCTCTTGCAAGCATCCAGAGAACCTGCCTCCACCGCCATCCCAAGGGCAGGATAATCACTCACCCTGCAGCATACATCCTCGATGCTGGACCTTTCAATGTGCAACACCACTTCTGAGCCAGATTGTCAGCTCAACTTATTAGTGTTTTGTTGGGTTCAAACCTAATACCAAGGTCAGCAAAGTGTAGGCTGATGCAGCACAGCAATGTCAACCACACCTACTCCCAATAGATTGAAACCCAGATAAAAAGTCATTCTTTTAGGAAGGAGATGAGGAGAACTTTCTTTAGTCAGAGGGTGGTGGAATCTGTGGAATTCTTTCTACAGAAGGCTGTGAAGGCAAAGTCAGTGGATATTTTTAAGGCAGTGATAGATATTGATTATTACGGGTGTCAGAGGTTGTGGGGAGAAGGCAGGAGAATGGGGTTAGGAAGGAGAGATAGATCAGCCGTTATTCAATGGTGGAGTAGATTTGATGGGCCGAATGGCCTAATTCAACTCCTATTACATGTGATATGATCTATCCTCCCAAAAGGGCAGTAATATACTGTGTGTCAGGGCACTATTTTACAAAGACCACAGTGTCCTGGACAATGTTCATCCGTTAAAGGACCGCTAATGCTGATCATCAGCTCACACGTTTTATGGGCGTTTGTTGTGGGCAAAATAGCAGCCAAGTTTCCTACAGTAAAACTGCAATGGAAGTTTATTAGTTGAGTGGCAAGATTTTTTTTCATTTAATTGATGCCTCTGTTTTACTAGGCACAGGGAGTATAAAGAAAACCTTACTTTTAAATAAATGGAGGGCAGTGTTCCAAGTAGCATACGAGCAGGCTAGAATTGACCCTGAATTATACCGGGCAGATGAATAATAGTTTAAGGATAGCTAAATACAGAGGTGAAGTCATGCAAAGCTTTATATGGTGCTTTCACAACTTCCAAGTCTCTCAAAGCAATTCATACTTCAGGCCCTTGAAGAAGGGTCTCGACCCGAAACGTCGCCTATCTCCTTCGCTCCTTAGATGCTGCTGCACCCGCTGAGTTTCTCCAGCCTTTTGTGTACCCTCGATTCTCCAGCATCTGCAGTTCCTTCTTTAACAATTCATACTTGGATTTGGATTGAAGTATACGCTCAGAGTCTCCTTGAAGCAAAGTAATGTCCACATCGACTCCTAGAAACCTCTGGGCCACAACTGTACCAAGTGGGGAAGCGGCAGTCAGCATGGAGTTGAGCTCAGTCTAAAGAAGGGTCTCGACCCAAAATGTCACCCATTCCTTCTCCCCAGAGGTACTGCCTGTCCCGCTGAGTTGCTCCAGCATTTTGTGTCTATCTTCGGTTTAAACCAGCGTCTGCAGATCCTTCCTATCCATGATGTAGAGAACCTCAGGTCCATACTGCAGCGACACAGAGAGACAGCCCTGTGGACAGAGAGCACTGCCTCTCCAGCTACCCACCTGCCCGCCCCATCAGTTACCCAACTGCATCATCTACGGAAGACTAAAACACAAAATGCTGGAGCAACTCAACGGGTCAGGCAGCATCAGTGGAAGGAATGGGCAGACATTGTTTCAGATCGGGACCCTTCGGACTGATTGTGGTGGGGGGGGGGGGGTGGGGGGGGAGCTGAAAAAAAGAGGTGGGGGCAGGACAAAGCCGAGCAAGTGATAGGTGGATACAGGTGAGTGGGGGAGTGGGGTTCGACTCATCTGCTGATTAGTCCCCCAATAAGCCAGTTCTGAATAAAATTCACCATGAATCCTATCCATCATAAACTTCTGGATCAGTCTACTATGAGGGACTTTATCAAATGGCTAAAATCCATGTAGACAATATCCATTGCCAAACCCTACCCCTGTCCCACTTAGGAAACCTGAACGGAAACCTCTGGAGACTTTGCGCCCCACCCAAGATTTCCGTGCGGTTCCCGGAGGCTCACGGAGGTTTTTATCCTCTGGCAACCACCTTCAACTAGTATCGCAACCGGTTTCGACTAAAAAATTACCGATTTTTTAAATGGAAACCACTTTCGACCATTAGGGAGACTGACAAAAACCTCCGGGAACCGCACAGAAACCTTGGGTGGGGCGCAAAGTCTCCAGAGGTTTCCGTTCAGGTTTCCTAAGTGGGACAGGGGCATTATAGACCACCTTGGTCACCTCAATAAACGCAATTGAGTTGATAAGGCAAGACCTTGCAGACCAAGCCATGCAAACTTTTCCTAATTAAACACAAGGTGTTCAGGGCAAAGAAACATCAAGCAGTCCAATTTAGTTTAGTTTAGTTTAGTTTAGTTTAGATGCACAGCACAGAAACAGGCCCTTTGACCCACCAAGTCCGCACCGACCATTGATCCCTGCACATCAACACTACCCTACACACACACACACACACGAGGGACAAGTTACATTTACCAAGCGAATTAACCTACAAACCTGTAGGTCTTTGAAGTGTGGGTGGAACCCGAAGATCTCGGAGAAAACCCACCCAGGTCACGGGGAGAACGTACAAACACCGTACAGACTGCACCCGTTGTCAGGATCGAAACAGGGTCTCCGGCGGCAGTAAGGCAGTAGCTCTACCGCTGTACCGCCATGCAAGTTAAGTCTAAGGGTTTGGTCAGCAAGCTACAGAAATCTCCACTTCTGATCTCCACCACATAGGCAGGAATGACGCCTTGGAACTAAAGGTGGAGGAAATCATTGATGTTGATGGGAGAAGGCCGAAGGGGGTTTTGTAGATGTCAACGAGAATTTAAAACAGACTTCCATTTAATAGAACGTCTGTTCATGGCTGGTTTACAATTTAGTTTTCCAATTCCTTTTAAATATTTACAGTCTTGTCCAAAGCCAGGGAGATGAAAACTTAGATTACAGTGCGGGTCGTTTTGTTACAAGATCAAGCAAGAACACAACTGGCTTCTGGCTAGCCTTACTTGGAAACCTAAGAGCTCCCAACATTGAAAAAAAAAAGTATTTTATTAGAATCACTGTTTATTCAAGAATGCATAATACTTTTCCTTTAGTTCTCGATTAGGTTTGGGATTCCATAGGCTTATATTTGTTAACTGCCTTTGGCAAACAACAGCAAAAAAACCCATAGTATTTCATATATTTATGGGGACGACGGTAACTGGGAAAAAAACAAGGTCAAATCCCATCATTTGAGGCCTCGAGCTGAAAGAAATCTTAAAAATTGGAAGTAAAATGCTGAAATAAGCAGGTGCAACCACAATGCTGCCAGATTATTATCAAAACCTAGTGAATTGAAAGATAATGCATGGAAACAGGCCCTTTGGCCCATTGAATCCATGCCGACCATCGATCATCCGTTCACACTAGTTCTATGTTATCCTATTTTCTCATACTCTCCCTGCACGCCAGGGACAATTTGCAGAGGCCAATTAACCTACAAACCTGCACGTCTTTGGGATATGGGAGGTAATCAGAGCACCCAGAAGAAGCCCACATGGTTACAGAGAGCACGCACGAACTCCACACAGACAGCACCCATGGTTTCTGGTGCTGAGAGGCAGCGGTTCTAACTGCTCTACGCAGCAGCAGACCATGCATGAGTATATCAGGACATGAAACAGAGAAAATAAACAGAGTGCAGAATACAGTGATACACTAACAGAGAAAGTGCAAATGAAAGAAATGTGCGCAGACCTTAACGAAGTAGATTGGAAGATCGGGAGTTTATTGTTGGCAAATAAAAGGTCCATTCTTGTCAGGGAGCAATGGTGGTATTTGCTCTCAAGATTTTGGACCTTCTGCCTGACATGAGAGTGAAGAGAGAATGGGCAGGATTTGAGTGATCATGATGACTGCTTTCCTGAGGCAGTACAGGTGCTGTAGATAGGGGGAGAGGACGGGACTGCATACGCAACAACTGCCTTTGGGCAGGGCAGTGGCCATGAAGCATCCAGATGGAAATAATAAATGGATATGGTGTATAAAGGGCGGCACGGTGGCGCAGCGGTAGAGTTGCTGCCTTACAGCGCCAGAGACCCGGGTTCGTTACTCACTAAGGGTGCTGTCCGTTTGTACGTTCTCCCTATGACCGTGTGCGCTTTGGTCGGGTGCTCCCGTTTCCTCCCACGCTCCAAAGACGTGCAGGCTTGTAGCTTAATTGGCTCTGGTAAAATCGTACTACTGTGTGCTACCGTACTGGGTGATCGCTGCTCGGCACGGACTTGATGGGATGAAGGGACCTGTTTTTGCATTGTATCTCTAAAATCTAATATCAAATATCTAAATCTGTGAAAATTGGTAAGAGCTGTTAGAAACATGTGGAATGTCCTTAATCCTATGGAGGTGGTGTGCATTCATGGCCATGGTGCCAAGGTAGGTTAGACCAGGACTAACGATTGGTGGTATTCACACCTGGGAACTTACAACTTTTCATTGTTTCAAGTTGCTCCTGCAACTCTTGGTTCTCCAGGAGGCGCCAGTTGCCCACTAAGGGGACATAAGGCATTGCCCACGGCACAGAGGACGGGGCACAAAGAGAGAATGCCTGAGTGACACAAGAGTCCTCCTTTGCGTATGTTCGGTGGAGGGAACTAGGTCAGTTCTCCGCCGCACTCTGAAAGGGGTCGCGGCATCGATGGACCCGGCCAAATCGGCAGATGGACTTTTACGCACCTGATAGACCTCAAACTCAGTTCCAAGTGCCGACCAAGGCCAACATACGACACCCTTTCAAACAGTGGCTCATGCTAGTCTCTCAACCAATGAATCAATGAGCATGTACTGACAAAGGGAAAACGCTCACCTCTAGCCTAGTTTTGCACAAGTAGAAAGATGCAAGTGAATAACATAAAAGCAGACTTTTATGTTTAGCTGGCGATGTTTGCTGTTAAATTCAGACATGGTGCTTACATCCTGTTGTGTGAATTACAGACTGAAGCAGTGAGATTAAGTGTGGAGTATGATTCTCCATGCTTTAAAAACTAGGACATGCAAGCAGTCATTAATCATTGCTTATTGTTACAGTTGGAGGCACCTGGAAGGTTTTCTCAGTGTTTGATGCAGGAAGTTCATCCAAGTCTTCATCTATTTTGAAGCCCCTGGGGAGATAAGAGAATAGTTGCTTCCTGAAGAAACTTTGTACTTGTGAACTTAAAAAGAGAAGGGAAATCAAATAAATTTATGTTGTAATACTCAGAATATGTTTCCTACAGTGTGTGTTGGGAATATGGAAAATAAGACAAGGTACATGAGGTTGAAGTGTATCTATTTTAAGGGATAACTTCCTGAGCTATAGTCATGGATAATGCAACTTCTGCAGAGTGAATGTGCTCTTGCTCAAAGCACCCGCTATTTATTTAAAAACTTTGCAAACATTTTAAAGTAAATAGAGTTATAAGTAAGCCATGAGTGTGAATGTCTCTGATTGGGTAAACACGGGGTTAGTTTAGTTCAGTTTCATTTAGTTCAGTTTAGTTGACTTTACTTTACTTGAGTTTAGTTTAGAGATACAGCGTGGAAACAGGCTCTTCAGCCACCGAGTCAGCGCCGACCAAAATTCACCCAAACACTAGTTCTATCCTACACACTAGGGGTAATTTGCAGAAGCCAAACCTGCACAAACCTTTGGAATGTATGAGGAAACCGGCGCACCCGGAGGAAAGGCGCGCAGTCACGGGGAGAATGTACAAACTCCGTACAGACAACACCCGTAGTCAGGGTCGAAGCTGCTGTGCCACTCTGCCGCCTTCATGATGACCACAGCGAGAACAATCAGCAGGTCAGCCTACCATGTCGTGGGGTGAGAGGGAGGGAGGGGGAGGGAGAAGGAGAGGGAGGGGGAGGGGAAGGGGAGGGGAGGGGGAGAGGGGGAGAGAATGGGAGAGGGAGCCAGGGGAGCAGGGGGGGGAGAGTGGGTGGGAAGAGAGATGGGGAGAGAAAGCAATCAAGCTGAGCTTATGTCCCACATTAATGTTTCAAGTCTGAGACTCTCATCAGAACTAAGAAAAGTTTCTTCCAATCTACTTGCTAACTGGAGAAATAGAATCACAACACCAGAGGAACCTATGACTTCTGGCCCTCTAAAAAAAGCACGAGAATAAATCCTAGTTACCAGCTCCTGGGCTCTAGATTTTTGCATTTATATTGCCCATAAGATAATTTAAAGTGATGCTTCCACAATATACTTTATGGTAGAGAGTTTCAGGCCTTGCCATTCTCTTGGTGAAATCATCTTTCCTCAAAAATCCTTTTACCTGATACCTTTATTGACTCTGCAAGATAAGTCAAATTCTTCCTCCTCTCACAATCTAAGTCTCGAGTAGATTTGTGAGCTTCTATTAAATCTTCCTTCAGCCTCCTGTGTTTATGTGTGTGCCTGTATGCGCGTGTGTGTGTGTCTGTGTGCGTGTGTGTGTCTGTGCACGTGTGTGTGTGTGTCTGTGTGCGTGTGTATGTGTGTGTCTGTGTGCACGACTGTCTGTGCGCGCGTGTGTGTGTCTGTGTGCGCGTGTATGTGTGTGTCTGTGTGCGCGAGTATGTGTGTGTCTGTGTGCGCGTGTATGTCTGTGTGTGTGTGTGTGTGTGTGTGTGTGTGTGTGTGCATGTGTATGTGTCTGTGTGCATGTGTGTGTGTGTCTGTGTGCGTGTGTCGGTGTGCGCGAGTATGTGTGTCTCTGTGCGCATGTGTGTGTGTCTGTGTGCGTGTGTATGTGTGTGCCTGTGTGCACGTGTGTGTGTGTCTGTGCGCCTGTATGTCCATGTCTATGTGCGTGCGTGTGTGCGCATGTGAGAGAGAGAATGAGAGAGAGAGAGAGAAGTCCTATTACCATTCATGTGCATTTCAACAAAAACAAAACACACGCTCACCACTGTGTGCCCAGAGAAATTTAGCACCAGTTTCACATCCAAGGAACTCTGTAGGTGCTGTTAATTCGGCAGTGCTGAGCAACTTGCCATTTCTCAGCTCTGAGTGATTCCCACAAGGCTAACACTCCAGTACAACACTGATAGAGTGAGGCATTGTCAGAGGACCATCTTCTGATGAAAATGAGATCCACTCAGCAGCCCTTTAGTGTGTAAACGATGTTACTTCTAAGAACAAAGATGAGTTTATGTCCTTAAATTCCCAGTCAATGCCTAATCCTCAGTTAATAACAAAGAAAAATAGATCATACCATTAACATTGCAGCTTGTTGCAATTTTCTGGGTAAAAACTAATTTCTCCATTCCCATCAATGCAGCACTAAGTTTAAAAAGTACTTTACTGCTTGTTGTGAAGCACTTTGGTATGTCTACTGTTTCTGAAATGGCACCTTGTGAATTACTCATGTTCTGTTAGGCTTGTAAGATTGTACAGAAGAAAGATTTCTGTGGCTTGGCGAGAGGATTTGCCCTTCAGTTTCCATTCATGGGGCAGACGTTCCTCAATCATAACTGATACCGTCGTATCTGATCTTAAGAAACCATAAAGATAGGAACAAAGAGAGGCCATTTGATGCCTTGTTTTCTCCGCCATCCAACACTACCATGGCCAGTTTTCACGGACTTTGCTGGCTTTACCTTACGCTAAACGTTATTCCCTTATCATGTATCTGTACACTGTAAATGGATCGGTTGTAATCGTGTATTGTCTCTCAGCTGACTGGATAGCACACAACAAAATCTTTTCACTGTACCCCGGAACACGTGGCAATAAATTAAACCGAACTGAACTGCAGCGCCATGTTCCTGCTTTTTTCCCCTACCTCTACATTCCTCTACTATCCAGTGATACAGACAGCGTCCATGATCAGGATCGAACCCACGTCTCTGGTGCTGTAAGGCAACAACTCTACCACTGCACCTCAACCTATGCCCTATGTCATGTACCCTGCTGTCTGTAGAGTGATGGACCACAGGCAAACGTTGTGTGCTGATGTGGAATTTAGTAATCACCTCTCAAATCTGCTGCAGCTCAGTAGGTGTGGAGATCAAAATAATTTCGCAAATGCACCTTGGCCAGGAGGCTGCCTTAATGGGCCAAGTCTTCTGATGGAAAACAAGCATTTAAAACGTCTGCAAAATATTGAATTAATGCTAATCACCTCAGCAACGAAGTGCGCAAGAAAGGAACGTGTACCTGGAAAGTTAAAAACCAATAACCCTGCCCACAGTGTGTGGAAAGAATGCACGGCCTTAAACACTTTCAAAATATTATAGAGATTAAGTCTCTATTTCCTTTACCAGACGTCTCCACTCTAAAGACTAACAAGCCTTGGAATAATGCAAAATCTTTGTTAAGCTTTCATAATACACTCTCACTCACAGACATTTTGTTGATAGGAATATTTGGTCTCGGGCACCAATGCTCAGACTTGTATTAATTCTTTGCACACTATAATGGAAAAACTGCTGGTTTTAATAACCTCCAAAAAATATAAAACCCAGTCTATTGGGACCCCAGATAAATAGCTCACTAGTTCAAGCCCTGGCAAGGAATCGTTCTCGATCCTTCTTCTCCCATCATAGTTAAGGTTGAATAAAATGGAAGGTGATATAATCTTTGAATTGGTGCCTTCTTTAGGTCTGGATTGACGCAAAACTGTGCTGGAAATTGCAAGTATCTCAGGGTGACCCATATCTGCTTTATTCACAAATACACAAATCTCATCCAGTTGGCTGCATACTTCTCAAAAATCTTTGGCTTTTATTTGAGAGAGTGTAAATACCAAATTCCATTTGCCACCACAGGGGCTGAGAGCGGGTTTGCAAGGGTATGACCAGGAGGACAGAATTAGTTATGTTACCTATTACTGCGGATTGCACACCAACGCCTCTGCTTCCTTATGGGGCTGTCCCACTGTACGAGCTAATTCAAGAGCTCTCCCGAGTTTTAAAAAAAATCAAACTTGTGGAAGCACGTAGAATGTACGTAGCGGGTACGACGGAGCTCGGGATGTCTCTTAGCGGCTCGTAACGCTAACGGCAGGTACTCGGGGAACACAGTAAGCTCGTGAAGATTTTTCAACATGTTGAAAAATGTCCACGAGAGCCCCGAGTACCTATGAGCAGCTATTACCGTAATTCTCCGAGTTCGAATCAGGGGAAACTCGGGAGAACTCTCGAGAATTATGTTCTCGAGAATTAGCTCGTACAGTGGGACAGCCCCATTAGAAGGCTTAAGAAGTTCGGCATGTTCCCCTACAAATCTCAACATCTGCAGAAGCGTCATTGGATGCATCCAAGACCGCAAGAAATTTGCAGCAAATTGTGGACGCAGCCCAGACCATCACACAAACCAACCTCCCTTCCATTTATACTCCATTTACACCTCACATTGCCTCGGCAAGGCCAGCAGCATCATCAGGATTGAGTTGCAACCTGGCCACTCCCACTTCGCCCCTCTCCCATCGGGCAAAAGGTAAGGAAGTGTGGAGACGCACACCTCTGGATTTAGGGACAGTTTCTTTCCAAATGTTATCAGGCAAGTGAATCATCCAACCAGCTTCAGTTCCATTTCAGTTTAGTTTACAGTGAAAAGCTTTTGTTGCATGCTAATCAGTCAGCAGAAAGGCAATACATGAATAAAATCGACCCATTTACAGTGTACTGATACTTGAAAAGGGATTAACGTTTAATGTAAGGTCAAGTCAGCAAAGTCCGATCAAGAATAGTCTGAGGGTCTCCAAAAAGGTAGATAGTAGTTCAGCACTGCTCTATGGTTGTGGTAGGATGATTCTGTTGGCTGATAACAGCTGGGACGAAACTGCCCCTGAATCTGGTGGTGTGCGCTTTCACACTTCTAGAACTATAACTATTCCACGGGGTGGGAGATTGCAACCTTCACGTGGTCCGCCCTGTTTCGACTAATGCAATCAACTCGACGTGCACACACGGAAGATCAAATACAACAAGTTGTCCGACAACTTCAGGCTGTGCACGCCTCAGGAAAGAAGAACTATTCCACGACTAGACAATAAACTAAACTGTACTGATTGTGACTCGGGACTGGATGGCATTGCTTCTGGCCAAAGCTTCCCGTTGCCGTCGAGAATCTATCCCCCCTATTACTTGCCAAGGTGAATTCAATGTGCTGTACACCTAAGATTTTGCCCGTCGCTGCTAGATTAAGAATTTTGATTGCAATCTGGATATCAAACTGTGGCGGCAGAGAGGTCCAGATGCAACCATGGAAGGACATATAGAGGACATCAAGGGGGGGTCGGAATGTGGCAAATGTAGATGGTTGCTATTGCATTAGGTCCCTGTGAAATACACCACTGATTAGTCACACCTCGAATTTTGGAAGGAGATGAATTAACAATTTGATTTCGTAAGTATAAAATATGAGTAAACACGAGGCCAGTGGGTATGGTGGTGGCACATATCTTGGACAAGCAATGCAGAACATTGAGTTCTAATCCCATCGCTCCAGTTTTGGAATGTAATCCCAATTAATAATCTGGAGTTTGGATACGACAATAGTACATCTTGCTAGAAATGACCACGGATACAGATGTGTAGGAAGGAACTGCGGATGCTGGTTAAACCGGAAAGCTGGAGTAACTCTGTGGGACAGGCAGCATCTCTGGAGAGAAGGAATGGGTGACGTTTCGGGTCGAGAGCCTTCTTCAGACGATTGGGTTAAGAGGTTCCGTATGAGAAGTGTTTGATGGCTCTAGGCCTGGAGTTTAGAAGGATGAGGGGGTATCTCATTGAAACCTACCGTAAGACATCGAGGGGTGAACCTTTGGAGCTCTGTGCCCTGGAGGGGTGCAGTGACTCCCGTGACTACATCCACTTAAAACAAATATCATTGCAATTCTTGGCATTGAGGTAATCAAAGGATATGGAGATAATGCAGGAAAAAGAACACTGAGAAGGATGATTTGCCATGATTGCAACGAATGTACAGAGGACATAGGTTCAAGGTGATTGGGAAAAGATTTAATAGGAATCTGAGGGGTAACTTTTTCACACAAAGGGCGGTGGGTGTATGGAATGAGCTGCCAGAGGAGGTAGTTGAGGCAAGGACTATTGCAAGGTTTAAGAAACAGAGAGGTACATAGATAGGACAGATTTAGAAGGATATGGGCCAAATATAGGCAGATGGGCCGAGTGTAGATGGGACATGTTGGCCGGGGTGGGCAAGTTGGGCCAATGGGTCTGTTTCCACCCTCCATGACTATGAATGGTGGAGCAGGCTCGGAGGGCCGAATGGCCGGCCCATGCTTCTATTCTTACCTAAAAAGCTTGACCAGGTTCTGTAAAGGACATTTCTACCCCCTACTTGATTTCTTCTCCTCACTTATACCAAGTGCAATATGTAGGGTATCACGGTGGCGCAGCGGTAGAGTTGCTTCCTTACAGCGCCAGCAACCCAGGTTCAACCCTGACTATGGGTGCTGTCTGTATGGAGTTTGCACGTTCTCCCCGTGACCACGTGGGTTTTCCCCGGATGCTCCGGTTTCCTCCCACACTCCAAAGACGAACAGGTTTGTAGATTAATTTGGCTTCGATAAAAATTGTAGATTGTCCCTGGTGTGTGTCGGAAAGTGCCAGTGTACGGGGACTTGGTGGGCTGAAAGGGCTGGTTCCGCTCTGTATCTGTATCTGTCCCTTGTTTGAGAGTCAGCCTGATCCTATAAATAGTCCGTAGCTTAAGGGCTGGAAAACTGATAGAAATGTTAAGAACTAACTAAGTTCCAACTCACCGCTGAGAATTGGAGAGGCTTCAAAGAGACAGCCTTGTACATGGTAATCATTAATATCCAGCAGGTCCCTTTTGCTGAATGAAATTAGAGAGTACAATAACATATATTAGTCATCACTGACAGAGGATGTTTAAGGCCTGCGTACCCTTGCAGGACCGGAAATGTACTGCTGGTGAGGGCCAGTGGTTGATAGTTTATCATTAGCAGTGTTTTATCACTACCAACTCCCCCCAACCACCTCCCACCTTCTCTGCGAGTTAAGCTGTTGTCTACTCCCTTTCCTCGTTCTGACAATGGATCTTGGACATCTCTCTCCACAGTTGTTGCCTTACCTGCTGATTTTAGTTTAGTTTAGTTTAGAGATACAGCGCAGAAACAGGCCCTTCGGCCCACTGAGTCTGTGCCGACCAGCGATCCCCGTCCTACAGACACCAGGGACAATTATTTTTTACATTTACACCAAGCCGATTGACCCACTAACCTGCACGTCTTTGGAGCCTGGGAGGAAACCGAAGATCTCGGAGAGAACCCACGCAGGTCACGGGGAGAACGTACAAACTCACTAAGACAGCACCAGTGGTCAGGATTGAACTCGGGTCTCCGGTGCTGTAAGGCATTAGCTCTACCACTGCGCCACCGTGCCGGGTTTTATTTCAGACTTCTGGCATCTGCATTTTTTAAAATTTAATTTCATCCACCACTATGCATGAGTTGTGGGCTCAATGGAGCCATTAGAGGGACCTTGGATATGTCACATTAAGGTAGCAAGCAGCCAGCATCCAATCACGATACGGGGAATGCCTGGGGCTCCTTGAAGCCAAGAATGCAGCAATATAATCCTACGTTTCCCAACTATTCTCTCATGGGCTCTGCTTAGATTTTCCATTAATTTCCCCTGGCCTTGTTTATTACTGAAATCATTTGTAATCGCAGCTTTGCTTTATTGATGTTAGTTATATTCCAGTTGCCAAGACACTTATAAGACACGATGCTTCCAATAGGAAACATAAAACTGGGAGCTTGGATGAGCTGCTACAGCCAATCAGCACACAAGGCGTAAGCGCTTGTGGACAATTTTCTTGTATGTTTTGGCCACTTGGAGAGAAAATTAGGAGTCAACCTTACATTTAGACTTTGTATTTAGAGATACAACTTGGAAACAGACCCTTTGGCCCACCTGCCCACTCCAACCCGTTATCAACCCGTACACTAGCACTATCCTACACACTGGAGACAATTTACAATTTTTTACCAAAGCAATTAACCCTACAAAGTTTTTATACCCAAAACTTTATCTTCCGAGGGAGAGGTATAAAAGAGTAGAGGCAGAGATAGATAGATTCTTGATTAGTACGGGTGTCAGGGGTTATGGGGAGAAGGCAGGAGAATGGGGTTAGGAGGGAGAGTTAGATCAGCCATGATTGAATGACTTGATGGGCCGAATGGCCTAATTCTGCTCCTGTCACTTATGACCTTATGACCTTACGACCTACACAAGCTCAAACCAAATAAAATTGACCCAGGGCAGATTTTATTCCGAACATAACGTATGTAATTCTTCTTCGGCCCCCCTCGGTCATGGCTGACCATGGGTGTCTCCAGGGTGCTATTCCCTATATGGAGGACGCCTGTGCGTGACTTTGTTTAACGTGGGGACAAAGGACCCCACGGTCCTTGACAGATCTGTGTCAGGATCCAGTGGCATGGAGTACAAGACGACCGGAGACCCTTTTCTGCTGCAGCCTTCATCCGCCTTCCCAGCCGTTGTGACGCTCCACTAAGATCAGCCATCA
Organism: Okamejei kenojei; assembly: GCA_035221665.1. Classification (NCBI taxonomy): domain Eukaryota; kingdom Metazoa; phylum Chordata; class Chondrichthyes; order Rajiformes; family Rajidae; genus Okamejei; species Okamejei kenojei. The sequence goes on from CM069165.1 coordinate 15,577,213, forward strand.
TCCTCCGCCTGTTCCACCATTGAGGTCTTGGTTGGATTGCTCTTTGTCAGAGTCCTCCCCCTCGACCTTACCGCCATGGGTGGCCCTACCAGGAGCACAGCTCCAGACGGCGTCGCTCTCAGGATCTCAGGTCCACACAAGCTTCTCCACATCGACAAGGTGACTTCTTCTTGCGTATGGCGTGCACAACCGAAAGTTGTAAGACAACTTGTTCTGTTTGATCTTCTGTTTGTGCACGCCAGGTTGATTGCATTCGTTGAAACAGGGTGGACCACGTGAAGGTTGCAATCTCCCACCCCGACGAGGTGGCAATCCGTGGAGAAGATCGATGTAATAAAAAGCTGCAAATGCTATAACTCGGTGGTCAGGCAGCATCTCTGGCAAACATGGACAGGTGACTTTTTGGGTCCAGAGGGGAACCTAGAATTATCTTTAATCGGACTTTACTGGACCTTATCTTACATTAAACATTATCCCCTTTATCCTGTATCAATGCAACTATCTTTGACAGGACAGATATACAAAGAACTGCAGATGCCAGTTTAAAACAAAAAAAGACACAAAGTGCCGGAGTAGTTCAGCGGGTCAGGCAGCATCTCTGGAGAATGTAGATAGGTGACACTTTGTGTTGGGACCTTTCTTCAGACCCGGGAGAGTGAAGGTTTGAGGCTTGTGCGGACAGTTCTGTGCGTGCAAGTCAAACTCCGAAGATGGCATTGAAGAAGATGTAACACGATATGTTCACAGTTCTGAAAACAAATATGTTGAAACAACAATTTTGGGACAGAATGTGAAGCCAGATGTGCTTGAAGCCTATGTGGAGAAGTAAATCATTAGAATGACTCATGCCTGGAGGTGGTATCTCAGAGTGCCAAATGTAACTGGCAGCGAAGAGTTCAATGAACGGAGAGACCAAGATATCCAGAGAATTAATGGTTTGAATTTTCCAGTGCATATTGGCGTAAATAGTTAACCATGCATAATGTATATATTCAAGTAGCAAATGGTCTGTGTGGGGTTTTTCGTATGTTTTATAGAGTTATGGTGGCAGTGGTAGAGTTGCTGCCTTACAGCGCCAGAGACCCAGGATCGATTTTGACTATCAGTATGGAGTTTATACGTTCTCCCTGTGACTGCAAAATTTGTACAGGAAAAAAAAGTCCTAAATTGATGTTTCTGCTACAACAGAACTGCAGAAAAAAAAAAGTTTGCCCGAATATAATAGTCCCAAGAAGGAGTGGGATGGAGGAAGTTTGGTGATATGCAGAACTAGATGGGGATGGGATAATGAGCAGGTGAAACAGGATGGATGGAAGGAGGGGGCGATGGGAAGGGCGAACAAATGGAGAAGAAAACTCGGTGTTTCAGACCAAATTGCTGTGCTGTGGTTTGGGTTTGTGGCAACTGTTAATTGAATGAAATTTCATTTATTAATATTAATTTTCACATAATGACTCCACCACAAATATTACACCGCCTGCTCACCTGCGAAGCAGATGTTTGATCTGAATGTTTAAGAAGGAAATGCAGATGTTGGAAGATCGAAGGTGGACAAAAATGCTGGAGAAACTCAGTGGGTGAGGTAGCATCTATGGAGTCTGAAGAAGGGTTTCGACCCAAAACGTTGCCTATTTCCTTTGCTCCATAGATGCTGCCTCACCAGCTGAGTTTCTCCAGTATTTTTGTCTACCTCCTGTTTGATCTGAATGTCCAGGTTTGGGTTTTACCTGCTCTGTACCCACCATGGAACAAGTCCAAACTCCAAGCGGTAGAGCTCACTTTAAGGTAGAAGGGGTTATTCTGGAGTTACAGAACAACCTGAAGATCTCGGAGATCAAATAATTCAACCGCGTTTCTGAACTTACAACTTGTTATTTTCCAAATGTTCTTTATTTGAGGACAGGTCCGTGGATAGGAACGATTTAGCTGAGAGATACAACATGGAAATGGGCCCTTCGGCCCACTCAGTCCGTGCTGACCATCGATCGCCCGTTCACACGGGTTTCTGTGCTATCTCACTTTCGCATCCACTCCTTACACACTAGGGGCAATTGATAGAAGCCAATTAATCTACGAACCCAAGGGTTTTTGGGGTGTGGGAGGAAACTGGAGCACCCGGAGGTAACCCATCATGGTCACAGGGAGGACGTGCGAACTCCACATAAACTGAACGCAATGTCAGGATTGAAGCAAAGATAGACACAAAGAGCTGGAGTCACTCAACGGGACAGGCAGCATCTCTCGGGAGAAGGAATGGGAGATGTTTAGTCTCGAGACCCTTCACCCCTGGTCTCTGGTGCTGTAAGGCAGCAACTCTATCAGCTGCGTCACTGTGCTACCTTCAAAGCGATATGGGACAGGCATGGGCAAATGGCACCAACTTGGATGGGGCATCATGGTCAGCATGGACAAATTGGGCCAAAGGGCCTCTCTCCAAGTAGTATAACTCTCCGTCCACTGCAAACACAGACTACTGGCAGGGTGCAGTGAAGCAATGTTTTTATACTCTGACGTTCAATAATCTGAGGATGCAGCGGATGTTATGTTTATGCAGCTTGCGAGGTCCCTGCACACAGCTGTGTTCTGCAGCTGGACTTAGAGAGTGCATGACAGCTGCGGCTTGGCTTGCGGTCTATAAGATGTAAGCATTGATATTAAACAGCGCTGCTTTATTGCAGCAGGAAACCTCCGGTGTATTGAACTAGAAAGTTTACGGGAGATGACAAAGTTGGAAAAGTGCTAAATATAAACCGCAGTATCAGTATCACAATGAATAACCAAGAAAGAAAAATTGAGAAATTCTCCAATATCTCAAGATTCTCCAACATTGTCCACCAGGCATCAATAACATCGATAAATATTTATTGATAGCGGTGTGTCGGCTTCATGTGGATATGATTTGCAGAAGAAATATTGAGCATCGAAAGAATAAAGTTTTGCATTGATGTAACCTTGTCTTCAAATAGAAAGATTGCATGGATTATTATTGCCAACCACCCCCCACCAGTAAAACACAGATAGGAAAGGTTTAGGGAAGTGATGTTGGCCAGACATCAAGTGGGCAAGTGGGACTCTTTCTTTCAGGCAATATGGTTGGCATGGGTGAGTTGTACTGAAGGGCCTGTGTGATGACTAATTGTGATGAGGATTCTTTGACCAGAAATATTAGCTCTGTTTCTCTCTCCACAAAAGCTACCCAACCTCCTGAGTATTTACAGTAACCTCGTTTTTATAGCATCTCTGGAGGAAAGGATTAGGTGCCGTTTCGGGTCGAGACCCTCCTCCACAAGACTTCTTCTGTGACCTATTCCTTTCCGCCAGTAACACAGCCTGAACCCGCTGAGTTACTCCCGATTTTTGTGTCTATCTTCGGTGTCAACCAGCATCTGCAGTTCCTTCCTGCACCTTTGTTTCGATTTCAGATTTGCAACGCATACAGTATTTTAGCTTTGCCTTGACCAGTCATTATTAGCTGACATTTTCCATTGGGTTGCAGTTCTCCTTTAGCCTGTCAGACCTTCACAGAAATAACACTTCATATAATCTTAGCACTCGAGTATAAAGCTATGAATAGGCAGGAAAACAGGGAAAGATGGACCAGCTTGCCAATACGTAGCAGGTTTACAGAAACTTAAGGTTAGATGAAAATAGGCATTTCTGCCCGCCAGCTTTATTCTGACCAGTGAATGCCCATTTACCTAATCTTGCATGAATCCCATTTTATTCTCCACACATTCTCATCAGCTTTCATTATATTGGCCCTTGCCCTTAATGCTCAGACAAGAACCATTTGGTAATTGATATAGGTATTGGTTGGTATTGGATTATTATTGTTACATGTACCGAGATACAATGAAAACTTTCTTTGTCTGCTTCAGACTATGCTTTTGTACAATCAAGCCATGCATAAGATAGTGCAACGAGAAAAATACCAGAGCGCAGAATATAGTGATGCAGTTTTGTGGTGATTACAACTACAGATAAAAAGTATAAGGCCCGCATTGGGAAGATTGGGGTTACACCCCAGCTTATGGGACGATCATTCAGTAGTCTCATACCTCTTCTGATGCAGCTAGTCATAGAGTGATACAGCGTGGAAACAGGCCCTTCAGCCCGTCTCACCCACACAGGCCTAAATTTACCCAGCTGCACTGGTCCCACCTGCCCGCATTTGGCCCATATCCCTCCAAACCTGTATCCCTGTACCTGTAGATGTTGGGATATTCTCTGCCTCAACTACCTCCTCTAGCCCCCCTCAACTACCTCCTCCAAACACCCACCACCCTTTGTGGGAAAGGTTTACCTCTCAGATTTCTATTAAATCTTTTCTCCTTCACCTAAAGCCTATGTCCTCTGGTCCTCGATTCACCTACTCTGGGCAAGAGACTCTCTACCCGATCTATTGCTCTTGATTTTGTCCACCTCTATAAGATCACTTCTTTATTCTCTCAACATAATTAAAGCATCACACCAGTGTTACCATCCCAGAAAAACTCTTTCAGGGCCTCGACACTCTTCCGAAAGTTCAGAGAATTGGGCATGATAGTCCAGACTGGAGAAGCAGCCACTTCACCTGTTTGTTAAGTAATGTTCCTTCATGGATTGTTGTAGCTGGCCCAGTGCCATCTCACTTTAAGAACATTAAAAAGGTGGGGGGCGGGGGGGAGGCCATACTACCCTTCTAGTCTGTTCTCCCATTTCATAAGATCACCTTTGGCCAACGAGAGTTGTTTTTTAAATGTGCTATATAAATAAAAGTGACTTGACTTGACCTGACCTTTGACCTGTTTGTCTTTGACTCTATTTTCCTACCTGTTTTCCATAACCTTTTACCCCTGCACCAGAGGTCACAGGTTGCTAGGAGCATTCTACACCTGTCAAACAGATCTGGGATCAGGTGTTTCCGTTTTTTAACTTGACACCTTCTTAAATGTGAAAAGATTCTTGAAAAATCTGCTGTGAGGAATGTTTGAGAACTTTTTAATTCTCACTGATTTATTTGACTTCATTGATTTATTTTACTTCCCTGTCTCGCAGAAGAGGGGATGAAGAGACGAAGCAATTCTCAGAGGACTGTGGTGCTCACTGATCAGTCCTCGTGGAGCTGTCCAGCACAGAAACAGGCCCTTTGGCCCACCGTGTCTCTGCCGACCTTTGCACACATTTACACTTGTAATGTTTAGGGAGCAAATCTGTAGGGAAACTTTCAAAAAACAATGGACATCACTTTTACTGATGAATATTGTCAAGCTAATTAACAAATGTGACCATATCAGGGATGCTAACTTACAGAGTTTATTGGAGAAAGATGTACTCCCAGTGAAATAGCCTTCCCAAAAGGGATCCATTTTAGAAAGTCAGGCAAGCAAATGTCTGGGCAGTGTGTGCGGGGTGGCACGATGGCTGCCTTACAGCGCGTACAGCGCCAGAGATCCGGGTTCGATCCTGACAATAGGTGCTGTCTGTATGGAGTTTGTACGTTCTCCCCGTGGCCGCATGGGTTCTCTCCGGGTGCTCCGGTTTCCTCCCACACTCCAAAGACACGCAAATTTGTAGGTTAATTGGCTTTGGTAAAATTGTAAATTGCGTACAGTGTATAAGATAGTGCTATTGTACGGGGATCGCTGGTTGGTGCAGACTCGGTGGGCTGAAGGGCCTGCTTCTGCGCTGTATCTCTAAATTCTATGCTCTCTGATGTCTCCCTGATGTACTAAACTCGCTGGGACGGGAAATACAGTAATAGTCATGACAAAGTTACGGGATTATGTCTAAAACCAGAAACCTTACCATAGCTTTGCAATTTGCTACTCTGGCCACTGTGAGTGATTGCTTTGCTCGAGGGGGACTCAGTCATTTGAAGTGTAAAAATAGAAAATTAAATAAAAAGTTGGCAGTAAGACAGTCCGATGATTATTGCACAAGTTGCTTTGTTAATTCATAAGTGAGCATTGAAATATGGGAAGTGCACACAGAGGGCAGAACCTAAATAAATTCAAAGGACAACTAGTTTTATTATGTGTGTCAACTTTATTTGAAAACAGCCTACATGTGATGAACTTTTGCAAACACACGACAACCATTTTCTAATCAGCAAGATGCTACAATCATAATATCAATTGCAAAATAACGCGTAGAATCATTCAACTATTGTGGCATGGGAAGTTAGTCAATCTATAAAGCTTATGCTGGATCCCAGCAGACCATAGTTAAGGTATTGAGGGATATGGATCACAAGTGGGCAGAGGAGATTAGTTTAACTTGGCATCATGTTCGACACAGATATTATGGGCCGAATGGCCTGTTCCTGTGCCCTGCTGTTCTACGTTTGATGCTCTATTTACGAGGAGGTTCACGAGAATGATCCCAGGAATGAGTGGGTTAATGTATGATGAGTGTTTGAAGACACTGGGCCTTTACTCGCTGGAGTTTAGAAGGATGAGGGGGGGAACCTCATTGAAACTTACCGAATAGTGAAAGGCCTGGATAGAGTGAATGTGGAGAGGATGTTTCCACTAATGGAGAGTCTAGGACCAGAGGTCACAGCCTCAGAATTAAAGGACATTCCATTAGGGAGGAGATGAGAGGAATGTCTTTAGTCAGAGGGTGGTGGAATTCAGTGTCACAGAAGCCGTGGAGGCAAAGTCAGTGGATATTTTCAAGGCAGAGATAGATAGATTCTTGAGTAATACGGGTGTGAGGGGTTATGGGGAGAAGGCAGGATAATGGGATTCAGAGGGAAAGATAGATCAGTCATGATTGAATGGTGGAGTAGACTTGATGGGCCAAATGACCTAATTCTGTTCCTATTACTGATGAACTTATGAACATTATTTTCTCTGACACACTCTCCTGCCTATCACATGCACCTCTATATATTATTTTACTTCGGAGTCACGTGAGTGACTAGGTGAAGACCCCGTCCAACCGCACGTGCGTCATTACGTACATTGGTGCAGGTGACCGGTTGGAGCAGCAGAGCTCCTCCAGCGGTAAGTTTAAAACACCTCGAGGTAAGTGGAAAACTTAGCCTGGAGGTCGCTTCCTGTATTTGCGGTTGATTTTCAGGATTTCCAAGATGCAGAAAGCAACAAAGGTGAAGACGAGGCGACCCGTTAGTAAAAGTTTGGAGGACTGCGGGAGTGCGGGTAGCGGGTGCCCGCCTAGCTCACCGAATCCGTCGCCAGCAGGGGGGCTTGCGACAGCAGATACGTTGCCTGTGAGCAGCGTTGCCGCGCCGGTAGGGCGTAAGGTCACATCAAAGTCTGCTAGGCCCTTTAACCCAGAGTCGGGCCTGGAGGTTTCACCTCCGCAAGGCGAGTCCGTTTGCTCACGGCTCTCCCAGATCGAGCTCCTAATGCAGAGAATGCTCGATAAGGACTCATTCCGGGAGGAGGAGTGGTGTTCATGCCAGGCTGTTGGAGAGCCTGTGCCAGCAGCACCTGGAATAGGGCTGGCTGCATGATTGCCCACTCATGGAGGAGGAGGGTTTGCCGGCTCAGGGGTATACTGATGCCGAGTCAGTGGCTGAACATAGCCAAAAGGTTGTAATACCTAACCTGGCTGCAAAGTTTGCGATCCCCAGAGAAGCAGGGGAGCCATTGGGGGAGGAGTTGGCAACAACCATCAATGATATGCTCTCCCATCAGCTCCAAGAGCTGACAATGGCCGACACTGCTAAAAGGTATGAAACCCAGTTAACTGTGGGTTGTTGGTGCCGGTGGTCAAACATGTCATACGGGGCCAAATGGGGGTTTCAGTGCGGGCACAAAGATAAAGCTCCAGAGGGTGCTCAAGTTGCTTGCAGCAGGAATCACTGCTTTCGCCAAAACGGTGGATGAGGGGCACATGATGGAAGTTCATCAGGATGCAGTGCACATTTTGAAATGAACTGCTTAAGAAAGAGTGCCATACGCCCAGCCATTCACCCAAAATTTGCAGCACTCTGCAAACCGAACAATGTACAACTGCCTAATCTGTTGTTTGGGGAGGACCTCGCAAAGCGAGTGAAAGAACTTGATGAGGAGGCAAAAACTGTGGGCCTCATAAAATTACCAACAAGCAGCAAAATAGGCAGGAGGGTTTTCTCCTATCGACAGGGTGCTATGACAGGGGCTGGTGAAGGGACGAGCCATTAATTCCCGAACACACGCAGCTGGCAGCCTGCCACAGGCACACGGGGAAGGATGAATTTCCCTACAAGGGGCCGGGGGCAACAAGCACTGTCAGGAAATGCGCAGGTAAGAGATTTTGCGCCTGAGGAAAACAAATTAAGTGGGAAAGAGCTTCAAGTTGGGGGCAGATTACACTTGTTCCTCAAAGAATGGCAGGAGATAACATCAGATTTGTTTGTGCTGGGCAGTATAGAGGGGTTTAAAATTGAATTCTACCCTACTGTGTGTCCACCCACTCAACATGTCCCACGTCGAACACTCGTGTTTTCACAAGAAGAGAATATGCAGATACAGGCAGAACTTGAGATATTATGCAAAAAAGGGGTTATTGAGAAGTCGGTTCGTCAATCCCATCAGTTTGTGTCAAGTATTTTTCCTAGGTCTAAAAAGGATGGGGGATGTAGAATCATTCTGGACCTGACGAGCCTGAACCCTTTTGTGCAGTATAGACTTTTCAAAATGGAAACTTTTTCTACTGCTAAACAGCTGGTTTCCAAAGGGTGTTATATGGCAAGCATAGATCTTAAAGATGCATATTACTCAGTGTCTGTTCATTGAGATGATAGGAGATATTTGAAGTTTAGCTGGATGAGTCAATTATGGCAATTCAAAGCACTGCCTAATGGATTAACCTCGGCTCCGAGATTGTTTACCAAATTGTTAAAACCAATTCTTGGCTTACTCCGAACTCAGGGTCATGTTGTAATGGCCTATTTGGATGATATCTTTATTGTAGGAAACACTCGGGAGGCAGCTGAATCATCTGTTGCAGTTGTTAAACTCACTTTTGAGAAGTTGGGGTTCATTATTCATCCAGATAAATCCAAATTAACACCAGTCAAAGTTATTGATTACTTGGGCTTCACCATCAACTCAGACTTTGCCAAGGGATAAAAGGCTGCAGTTAATTGAATAAGGTGTCAAGCTTATTGAGGAACAACTACCCTCAATTAGACAGGTGGCCGGCTTGATTGGGAAGCTGGTGGCTGCTTTTCCAGCTGTGCAGTTTGAACCTCTGCATTATCAACAGTTACAACAAGCTAAAGAACAAGCACTGAGGGCACATGCAGGTCATTTTGACAGGCCTATGAAGTTACCAGAAGAAGCCATTTCTGAGATACAATGGTGGATTATGAATGTTGCAACTAGCTCGAGGGAATTTTTGGTTGCTCCGCCTTCCGTAGTCTTACAGACTGATGTAAGTGGTCTAGGTTTTGGTGCTACTGATACGTTTTCCAGCTGTGGAGGCAGATGTAATAGTGATGAGGCATCCCTTCTGCAATTGAGAGGGATCAATTATTTAGAGCTTTTGGAGACATTCTATGGGCTTAAAGCTTATTGTTTTACCAAAGGTCAGGTGCATGTGCAGGTTCAAATTGACAACACTACTGCAGTAGCATATGTGAATCACATGGGTGGTGTTAAGTCGAAATACGTTGACTAATCAGATCTGGAGCTGGTGTGTTGACAGAGACATTTGGATTTCAGCAATCCATTTACCAGGCAGATTCAACATAGTCGCAGACACAAGGTCACGACAATTCAATGACAACATAGAATGGATGTTGAACCATGATATATTTAAAGATGTTGTTGCTCGGTTTTATGAGGAGTTACGATGAGGGACTACGTGCCCTCCGCTCCCAACCCTCATAAATGTCATCTGGTAGTTCTAGTTTTCTGTTATCTTACTATTATACTTCAGTCACTATTACCTGTGATTTCACACCGCTGCTTTGAAGATTGACGCACGTGCGGCTGTACGGGGGTCTTCACGTAGTCCCTCATCGTAACGCCTCATAACATAAAGATCAAACTTCAAACTGGTAAGTTCTCATTTAATCTTACTATTCTCCCTCATGTACATGCCCAATACCCACCTAACATATTCTGTTTACACCACTCAAAAAAAGGATAACTACAATGAAGATGCGAGTTCCAAATTATAGCTACACCACCTAAAATATGATTTCCCTCACATCTCCACTGTAGTTTTGTCCAATATTTTAAATAGGCTTCCCCTGTTTTTGCTTAACATTGTTTGTAGGGACAATGTTAACCAACACTTCAGATGGTGCCAAGCCTAAAATACGTATGCATGTATACTTTGGGTAGCTCGGTGGCGCAGTGGTAGGGTTGCTGCCTTACAGTGCCGGTGACCCGGGTTCAATCCTGACTGTATGGGGTTGTCTGTGTGCTGTCTGTATGGGGTTTGTACATTCACCCTGTGACCGGCATAGCTACTCTGGGTGCTCCGGTTTCCACCCACACTCCAAAGACATACAAGTTTGTAGGTTAATGGGCTTCAGTAAGATTGTAAAGTGTCCCCAGTGTGTGAAGGATAGAGTTAGTGTGCGGGGATCGCTGGTCGGTGCAGACTCGGTGGGCCGACGGGGCCTGTTTCCCGTCTATATCTCTAAACTAAAAACTAAGCGTGACCAGAAAAGGTATCTCCATTTTGAATATTTCAGGGGCTTTGACAGCATAATGGAATAATTTCATCTCCAATCACCAGGACCCAGTGCTCCAAACCCACTGGATAGAAGAGACCTATTGGCCGACATATTTAAGTTGTTCGGGTTTAGGTTAGGTTAATATTGTCATAAGTACAATGAAAAGCGTTGCGTTGCATGCTATCCAAACAGATCAGAATATACTTCTCAGCATTGTAGCGCATCAGTTCCAGAGACAATGTCCTATGTCCGCAATGGGTTGAGGTGAATCAGACAGTACCCTGGCTTATGGAAGGACCATTCAGAAGCCTAATAACAGAGGGGGATATGTATAATAGGCCAATAAAGTCTAGGGAGATATGCAGAGAGTAAATCAGTTCTATAAGTAGATAACACAGTTCTTGACAATCTGCGAAAGGACCACTAAGATTGGGGGAGTGATCATCTTGGCTCAGTAATACTGCAGGGTACTGCTGCACACAGTTACTGCATCTTGATTGATCCATCACTGCATCACAAGACCAGGTAATCAATCAGACAAGGGGATGGGAATGAGCTACCTTTCCCTCAATTGTTACGGTGACGAACAAGCACAATGGATACTTTAGTTTAGTTACCTTTAGTTTAGAGATACAGCGTGCAAACAGGCCCTTCTGCCCACCTAGACCAGCGATCCCCATACACTAGCACTATCCTACACACGAGGGACATTTTACAATTTTTACCAAAGCCAATTAACCTACAAGCCTGCACGTCTTTTGAATGTGGGAGGTAACCGGTGCACCCGGAGGAATCCCACGCAGTCACTGGAAGAACATGCAAACTCCATACAGACAGCACCCATAGTTAGGATCAAACCCAGGTCTCTGGCGATGTAAATGGCCTGTCCCACAGGCTATTTTTCAGGCGACTACAGACGACTAGGCTGTCGCCACATGGTCGCCGGGGTGTCGTCTGTAAGGTTGTGAGTAGTCTCCTCAGTCGCCCAAAGAGTCGTAGCGTCTTTCTGGTCGCCGCTGGATTTTCAACAAGTTGAAAAAAATTTCTGAGATAATCGGCGACGGTTGAGTTCAATGCTAATATCTATTCAAGAGGTCTTGGGCCTCATTCACTCCACCTGACGACATTAATTTATCCAAGGACCTACCTAACACAACCAAGAATCCTGCCTGTTTTGATTAATAGTCATTCCAAAATGGTTGCAGGCAATAACTGCTGAGCTGGGCTTGGCAGATATCTGCAAAGGGAAAGCTGAATGAAATTCTGTGTTGGCTTAATCAGCAAAATTCTAATTAATACTAATCTTCATGTATCGACCTCAGTTCAAAGGTTCTTTGTTTAAATTGCCAAAACTATAAAGGGCCTCAAGTCAGAAATCAGAGACAAGAATAGTGCGCATTACTCATTGCTTTCAGTTGCTGGAGAAACCTTCGTCTGTGGATATTGGTCTGTCTGGTGTAATTGTTACTCATGAGTCAAAAAAATAATCGCTTTATGATATTTTCTGGTCTTCCAAAAATAATCTTAATACATATCATCTTACCATATGGGCCTGAGACGCTGGCTTACAATTTATAAACTGCTTAAGAATTTCATCATGGTCATGGTATTTCTGGGCTAACACTTTAATGGTAAAAATCTGGTCCACTCTTGAACAACAAGGGTGGCTCGTTTTGCTTCCCTCCTTTGCGATCAGCTATTAATGCACTCTCTCCTTGGGATTGGCTCAGGGCTCTTGCCTCTAGCATAGCACAAATTGCTCAGACATTTCCTAACCCACACAGAGACTGGGAGCAACTCTTCTGCCCCTGGTCACAGTGGGAGCTTCATGCCTACTTGAACAACCTTCACATCACATGAGGATATTCCCTCAGTTCATCCATCATAAACATCCCACTAACTAATGAGCGATTGACGGCACTGGGCTGATACTCGCTGGAGCTTCAAAGGATGAAGGGGGGACCTCATTGAAACGAACATAATAGTGAAAGGTTTGGATAGAGTGGATGTGGAGAGGTTGTGTCCACTAGTGGGAGAGTCTGGAATTTCTTTCAGTCAGAAGGTGATGAATCTGTAGAATTCTTTGCCAGTGATAGCTGTGGAGGCAAATGTCAGTGGATATATTTAAGTTAAGAGATAGATAGATTTTTGATTAGTACAGGTGTCAGGGGTTATGGGGAGAAGGCAGGAGAATGGGGTTAGATAGATCAGCCATGATTGAATGGCGGAATAGACTTGATGGGCCGAATGGCCTAATTCTACTTCTCTCACTTATGATCTTATGATCTCTCCCGCCGCAGTTGCCTTGAGGGTGGTCCCCGAGTATTTCCCCGATCCACACAGTCAGCTCTTCATGCCAAGTGCCAATCACTCTCCTTGTCTCTGAAATATGAGACATAATATCAGTCCTAAAGTCCCCACCGAGTCCACCCCGACCAACGGTTTCCCGCACTCATTAATACGACCCTGCGTATGCAAGGGACAGTTTACAATTATACCAAGCCAATTAACCTACAAACCTGCTTGCCTTTGGAGTGCGGGAGGAAACCGAAGATCTCGGAGAAAACCCACGCGGTCACGTGGAGAACCGACAAAATACATACAAATAGCACCCGTAGTCAGGATCGAACCCGGGTCTCTGGCGCTGCAAGAGCTGTGAGGCAGAAACTCTACCGCTGCGCCACCATTGCCACCCAGCTTCTTTTATTACTTTGAAACGGTGACCTCCATGTCCTATTTCACACAGGTTAATTTAAAACAGTGCAGGTAGTTTGGCTATAATGTGATAGTTGCAGTTCCTAAAAAATCCTCGTGTTATTGAAAACCGCATTATAAAAACATTATTGTCAATGAGGAAAAGGGCATTAAGGGGCTGTCCCACTTGGGCGACCTAATTGGCGAGTTTGGAAGAGTTTAGGAGAGTTTGAAAAAATGTCATGTTGAAGACCTCCTTCGACTATGCAGACCTCCTTTGACCTCCTTCGACTATGTTGAAGAGTAGCTACGACTAACTTTGGGAAAATTGGACACCGAATAGTAGAGGGTGAAGATGACCTCCTTCGATCTTCCTTCGACTATGATGAAGACTATCTACAACTTCCGTTCGACTACCTTCGACTACCCTCGATTACCTACGACTAACATGCCGACGACTAAACCTACGAGTAAAAAAGTATCGATTTTTTCCATTGCGACTTTTTTTAACTTGCGGGCATTTTTCAACATGTTGAAAAATACGCCACGACCTAGCTGAGGTCTCAAATACACGGGAACTACTCTCGAGCATGAAAGAGAGTCACAAAGACCTCCTACGACCTCGTGTCGACCATGCTGCGAGTGCGAGTCGAGGGTCGCCCAAGTGGGACAGCCTTAGAATCATAATAACAATGTGTTTTCGCCATAGGATATATGAAACTAAATGTATTTATAATAGCAATATGTACATTTTTGTCACTGCCAGCTTAAACAATAAAGGATCTTGCATACTATTGTTTATTACAGTATCATTACACTAGTGTCAATAGAAGTGATTGCTTCTCAATTTCCATGGTCACCCATGGTGAAACTGACAGGCGGTGTTTTAAGAGATAATGGTGTCTGATTACTGCTGGAAGATTCACATGGGAACAGTCTTCTTCCCCAAGACTGTTTATTTCCAAGACGGCTTTTTTTCTGCTCATCATTTTCCAAAGTACCTTTTAAGTGGTACTCCAGTTCTGATGGAAATCGCATTATAACCAATTTGGCCTGCGCTGTTGAAATAGCATTCCATAATTTATCAGTCACGTTTTATCCAATTCACATTATGGGAGAACTCATTCTAGCAGAACTACCTTTCTGGATGGATTCCAAATACACATTATCTTATATATTACTAGAAGACAATTATTTTTCAACATGACATCAAAAGTAGAAGCCAGAGCCCTTCACATCTACTCACTGTCAACGGTTGATCAATACTTCTGTTTTCTTACTTGCCCGAACCCATAACCCTCGACTATCTTGCTGATTTCAGTCTTGGTCTTTGCTCCTTGTAACTCAGATCCTGGTAATTATAAAGTCATAAGTGATAGGAGCAGAATTAGGCCATTCTGCCCTTCAAGTCCATTCCACCATTCAATCATGGCTTATCTATCTCTCACTCCTAACCCCATTCTCCTGCCTTCTCCCCATAACCCTTGATATCTGTACATTATGACTGTTTTATCTTTCCATCTCAATTAGGAAGTTGGAATTATTTCCATACAATTAGGCAAACCATTCAGCAATGGCTGCCTCACCAACAGTCTGTCTGTCCCTTCCTTCTCTGTTGTTTTATAGTATGCATTAAATGTATGCTTTAGTGTTCTTTAGCTTGTTTTATGTGGGGGGTAGGGG
Organism: Okamejei kenojei; assembly: GCA_035221665.1. Taxonomy (NCBI): domain Eukaryota; kingdom Metazoa; phylum Chordata; class Chondrichthyes; order Rajiformes; family Rajidae; genus Okamejei; species Okamejei kenojei. The sequence goes on from CM069165.1 coordinate 15,592,214, forward strand.
GGGGGAGGGGGCGGATTGGGGGAAACATTTTTTTAATCTCTTACCTCGATGGAGATGTGATTTATTTTTTTCAGTGTCGTATCTCCGTCCGCACGGCGGCCTAACATTGAGGAGCTGACGGCCTTTGCTGGAGACCGACTTCGGGAGCTCCGAGCTGCAGGACCTTCCACCGCCCTGACGCATGGTTCAACTGCCCCGACCGCGGGAGAAAAATGAGGGAAGAAGATTGGACTTTTTTGCCTTCCTTCACACTGAGGAATGTGGGGAATCCACTGTGGTGGATGTTTATGTTAACTTTTATGTAGTTGTGTGTCTTGTTGCTTTTTTTAAGTATGGCTGTATGGTACTACAAATATCACGGTACCTTAATTGGTACGGGTGACAATAAAAGACCTTTGAAACTTATGAAACCTTTGAAATGTCTCCCTCAGTTAATATATTTCTTTAGCTCTTCCCTTCCTCATTCCCTCTCAACCATTACCACATCTTCCCCTACTCCACGTTTATGCAGCAGAGTCAATTTGGTGCCCACGAAAGTAGCCGGTGATAGATGCGAATGGACAACATATTCTGGCTTTGCCAATGATAAGCACACCCTGGAGTCAGAGAACATAGTGTAGATCAGCGTAGCATTGGAACATGTCTGTGCCAAACATAAAGCCAAGTTAAGCTGGAAAGAGTACAGAGAGGATTTACAAGGATGTTGCCAAGACTTGAAGGCCTGAGCTATAAGGAGATGTTGGACAGGCTCGGACTATATTCCTTGGAGCGCACGAGGATGCGAGGGTGATCTTATATAAGATCATGAGGGGAATGGTTAGGGTAAATATGCAGAGCCTTAAACCAGGGTATGGGAATCAAGAACCAGGGGACTATGGTTTAAGGTGAGAGAGGAAAGATTTAATAGGAAGCTGAGGGGCAACTTTTGCACACAGAGGGTGGTGGGTATATGAGCTGTCAGTGAGTGGAGAGTGGAGGCAGGTGCAATAAGAATATTTAAACAACTTTTGGACAGGTACAACAATAGGATAAGTTTGGTGGAAAATGGGCCAAATGCAAGCAGGTGAGACTAGTGTAAATAGGGGCATATTTGTCAACATGGGCTAAGTGGGCTGAAGGGCCTGTTTCTGTGCTGCATGACTCTACGACTAAACTATTCTCACCTGCCTGCACATGATCCAGATCCCTCCATTCTCTGCTTATCCAAGTAAATGCTATGGACAGATACTGAATACCTTCACCCACAAATAGTTGTGCCTCAAGGAAACAGACCTTTAGTCCCACTGAGCCCACCCACACCTACCATCAACTGCCCATTTATACTAATCCTATCCTTGTCTAGTTTTTTTTTTGTATTCTATCCACATTCTCAATAGCTCCTCCTAGATTATATCATTCATATTGAGTGGATGGTGAATACTAGATCATATCATTCATAAGGGTGGTGAATCTGATGAATAAAGTCTGTGGAAGCCAAGTCAATGGATATTTTTTAGGCAGAGATTGTTAGATTCTGGATTAGTAAGGGTATCAGGGGTTATGGGGAGAAAGCAGGAGAATAGGGTTGAGAGGTTAAGATAGATCAGCCATGATTGAATGGTAGACTCAGCTGAATGGCCTAATTCTGCTCCTATAACTTATGAACTTATGAACTTAATTGCCAGTCACCAATTTACCCACCAACATTTATATGGTTGGGGGTTGGTGAAGAAAACCTGAGCACCCATGGGACACCCACACAGTCGCAGGGAGAACACGCAAACTCCACACGTACAGCACTGAGGTCAGGATTGAACCTGAAACTCTGCAATGTGAGGCAGGGACTCTACTATCCTCACCATATACTGAGAATAATTATGAGGAAAGTGCCTTGCTCTCAGCTTGCAGTTCCTGAGCAGTTGATGACTGAACTATGGATAGGAAGGGTTTAGTAAGCAATGGGCCAAATGTAGGCAAATGGGACTAGCTCAGGCAGTGTGCCAACTTGGTAATCAGATTGGCGCAGAAGGTAGCAGACTAGCGCAGTGATAAAGTGTTGCCTTACAGCGCCAAAGACCCAGGTTCGATCCTGACTACAGGTGCTGTCTGTACAGAGTTTGTATGTTCTCCCTTTGCCCACATGGGTTTTCTCATGTTTACCGATTTCCTCCCACAATCTAAAGACATACAGGTTTGTAGGCTTATTGTGTTCGGTAAAATTGTAAATCGTCCCTAGTGTGTAGGATAGCGCTAGTGTATGGGGTGACCTCTGGTCGGCGCGGACTCAGTTGGCCAAAAGGTCTGTTTCCGCGCTGTAATTCTAAAGTCTAAAGACAAGGTGGGCCAAAGGGCCTGTTTCTATGCTATAGAACCATTAAAAAAGCTGCAGGAGTATGCCATTCGGCCCTTCTAGCCAACTCCGCCATTCAATATGATCATAGCTGATCATCCAGAATCAATACCCTGTTCCTGTTTTCTCCCCATATCCCTCGATTCCACTAGCCCTATTTTTAGAGCTATATCTAACTCTCTCTTGAATATATCCAGTGAATTGGCCTCCACTACCTTCTGTGGCAGAGAATTCCACAGATTCAGAACTCTCTGGGTGAAAATGTTCCTGCTCATCTCAGTCCGAAATGGCCTACCCCTTATTCGTAAACTGTGACCCCCTGGTTCTGGATTTCCCCCAAGGTGGGGAACATCCTTCCTGCATCTCTATGGCTCGACAACTCGCCCTCTGAATCCTGCCACATCTCCTTCAGGAGATTCAACACCTGACTGCCCTCATACCAGTCGACAGCCCCAGCTGAGATAAAAAAAGATGAACCCAGTGGCGAGTTGTGTGGCTGTGTCAGTGCTGAGTGCTAGCAGCCTGCTCCCAGCTTCAGGTAATTCAATCAGCATGTCCCATCAGCCAGAGGCATTGTTTTTGCTTTAGGATTTATTTTTATAGTCTTATCTCCTGCATGGTAGCTGGCATTTCGAAACGTCTGCTGTCCATTATAAACCCCTCATCCCATTCTTCCCGGCATTCCATGGCTGTCAGCTCCGTTTAGCATTTAAAGCTTTTCATCTGTTATTTTGCAAACTTTCTCTCTGTGTAGACATGAATCTTAATATATCCTTGGATTAGGCTTCCACCAGCTGTTTCTCATCTCCCAGTTAGGTATGTTTTTGTAATTAGTTTGAATCTTATGTTTCAATAGTTTGTATTCCACCTTCGTCATCAATATCTGTTTTTATTTTATTGCTGGATTTTATTTTATTGCCTTTGTCTTTCAAATCCAACTATTTCAAATGCTGCCTGTGAATTTAAGTGGGTCGGTTTGTGTGTGTTTTTTAATGATGTGAGTAGATAAACCATTTTGGGCTCGGTGGCACAGCTGGTAGAGCCGCTGCCTCGCAGCGTGAGAGACCAGGGTTCGATCCTGACCTCGGGTGCTGTCTGTGTGGAGTTTGTAAGTTCTCCCCGTGACCTGTGTGGGCTTACTCTGAGATCATCGGTTTCCTCCCACACTTCAAAGACGTACAGGTTTGTAGGTTAATAGGTTTTGATAAAATTGTAAATTGTCCCTAATGTGTGTAGGATATTGTTAGTGTGCGGGGATCACTGGTCGGCATGGACTAGGTGGGCCGAATGGTCTGTTTCCGCGCTGTATTGCTGTAACTAAAGTAAACTGTACCTCTAAACTAAACTGTATCTCTAAACTAAACTAAACTAAACTATGCTTTTCAGCCCCTTTGGGGCCAGGAGGGGATGCTGCTGGAGTGTTGTTTCAGTGGTACAAACCACTGAGCCAAGTGGTGCAGGTACCACAAACAGTCCCGTGCCTCTCCTGGTTGTTGTTCGATGCCAAGCATCACAAGGAGCTTAATAAAAGCAGCATGTCGCCACCACGATAATTATGGTCAGACAAAGACTTATGCCCAATATAAATCTCTATGGATAATTTTAGGGTGAATGTTGCATTTTGTAGTGGATTCCCTTTACAGGTTCATACGTTCATTAGTTCTAGGAGCAGAATTAGGTCATTCGGCCCATCAAATCTACTCTGCCATTCAATCGTGGCTGATCTATCTTTCCCTCTCAACCCCCTTTTCCCCATAACCCCTGACATCTGTACTAATGAAGAATCTGTCAATTTAAAATATCGATTGACTTAGAATCCACAGCCTTCAGTGGCAATGAATTCCACAGATTCACCACACACTGACCAAAGAAATTCCTCCACGTCTCCTTTCTAAAGGTATGGCCTTTTACTCTGAGGCGATGGCCTCTGGTCCTAGACTCTCCCGCTGATCAATGTTCTATTTTTTCTTAATTTGGGCAGAGGTTCCCCATGTCCAAATGGTCAAGGAAGGCAGTGGTGAGTAGTAGCTGAAAGCCACTGCCACGCTTCTGGTGAAGGGACTCCCACAGTGCAGGGAGGGAGCGAGTTCCAGGATTTAGTCTCAGCGGGGATGAACAGCCAGGGGTACATTACCAATCCATGGTGATATGAGACTTGGAGGGGCAGGTGTAGGTGGTGGGGTTCACATGGACCTGCTGCCCTTGTCCTCCTGAGTGGTAGAGGTCACAGATTTAAGGGGAAGCTCGAAACAAGGGAACGCAGATGCTGGTTTACAAAAAAAGGACACAAAATGCTGGAGTAATTCAATGGGTCTGGAAATCGTGGATAGGATCGGAAGGTGTGTCCTAACCCAAAATTTCACCTTTCCATGTTCTCCAGAGATGCTGCCTAACCTGGTGAGTTACTCCAGCACTTTGTGTCCTTTTTTTAAGGAGAAGCTGTTGGAATAGGCACGTGGAAAAGTGTGTAACTGAAGTACATTTTATAGATGGGACCCACTTTGGTCTGGTGATGAATGGATTGAATGCTTAGATTGGTGGAAGGGGTAATCAACCAAGTGAACTGAAGAAAAACACAAAATGCTGGAGTAACTCAGCGGGAAAGACAGTACCTCGGGAGAGAAAGAATGGGTGACGCTTCGGGTTGAGACCCTTCTTCAGACTCCTGCCCCGCTGAGTTACTCCAGCTTGTTGTGGCTATCTTCGGTTTAAACCAGCATCTGCAGTTCCTTCCTAAACCACCAAGAGAACTGGTTTCCTCGAGAAAGCTTTGAACCGCTGGATCTCCATGTCCAGGCAAGTGAAGGATAACCTATTGCCCTCATGACATATGCTCTGCGCAGTGGATTTGAGATGTCAGGAAGTAAATCTCTTGCCACAGGTTAACCAGTGTCTAAACTGTTGTTGTATTGAATGTGGCAATTTGAATTTGTCGAGGATGTCAAGGAGGACTCTCTCGAACTTCTACAGGTGCACAGTAGAGAGTATGCTGTCCGGTTGCGTCGTGGCTTAGTTCGGCAACCTGACCGTCCAGGAGCAGAAAAGGCTGCAAAGAGTCGTAACCACTGCCCAGTCCAACATCGGCTCTGACCTCCCCACCATCGAGGGGATCTATCGCAGTCGCTGCCTCAAAAAGGCTGCCAGCCTCATCAAGGACCCACACCATCCTGGCCACACACTCATCTCCCGCTGCCATTGGGTAGAAGGTACAGGAGCCTGAAATCGGCAACATCCAGATTCAGGAACAGCTTCTTCCCCACAGCCATCAGACTATTAAACACAACTTCAACAAACTATGAACTATAACAGCCTATTGCACTTTATCTGTTTATTGGTGTGTATATATATATATATTCTATGGTATATGGACACACTGATCTGATCTGTATTTATGACTACAATATCCTGTTGTGTTGCAGCAAGCAAGAATGTCATTGTCCTATCTGGGACACATGACAATAAACTCTCTTGACTTGACTTGACTAGTCAATGGTTGCCCTCAAGACATTGATGATGGAGATAGATATGCTGAAAAGTACATTGTAAACCAGGGAGCAAACTATGCTGTGCAGACCTGGGCTGGCCTTCCTCTGACCAGACCCATAGCAATGTGAATGAAGATAGTGCGGTGACACCTGATGGTCAGAAGACTGACTGCCGAACCGCGTCAGTGGTTACGAGGTCTGTCACGTGACGTCATGGGTTAAGGGGAGTGTCCTGCTACATCAGCAGATCGTACCTTGAGCTCACACGTCAACAGGTAGCTGAGCTCCAGTCAACTCCCTCGCTCAGCAGCAGCAGCAATGACTCAGTCAGTTGGAGAGTCCCAAACGCACATGTACGTCAACTTATCTCACCGAATAAAGTAACCGTTTGATCACAAAGTTTGGACTCGCTACAATGGACACAAAATGCTGGAGTAACCGTGTGTCATGGATTGTGAGAATGAGGTCAACCCCTTGTATTGGCTGTTCACTACTTAGTGCCGACCCTTTCTGGCAGCTCAGTCCTTCAGGACACGGCTGACTGCATTGTCTCACTGTGTCAGGCCATTGTCTAGCTAGACTGTGCATCTGCTCTCTGGATTTAGATGCCAGTTCATAGTTCGCAAGGACAACCTCACAGTGTTCATTGGAATGGGATCGATACTGGTGTATCTGAGCCTCAGATAATACTTGGTGGTCCATCCAGTTTGATCTTTAAATGTAGGAAGGAGCTGCAGATGCGTTTACACAGAAGATAGACTCAAAATGCTGGAGTAACTCAGTGGGACAGGTAGCATCTCTGGAGAGAAGGAATGGGCGACGTTTTTGGTCGAGACCGTTAACTTGTCTACCTTCAGTTTGATATTTATTCTGTTTTAATGCAGCCATTATGATACAAGTGAATAGCTCGATTGACCATTTCAGAGGCAAGCCACACTGCTGAGGGCTCGAGGTCAGAGAAAGGCCTGACCAAGTAAGTACAGCGTAGTTTCCTTCCTGATTTACAATGTATTTTTAAACATTTCTATTTATTTATGTTCCAATCTCAATTTTCCTGTCACTTTTTTGCTTGTTCCCCTCATTCCGTCTCGTCACGGCTGTCATGTACTTCCTCTCACTGTCAACGTAATACGATGCTGAACCAAGAATGGATCCTGACCTTCACGTGACTCCAGGCCCACACTCTGCGGTTGGCTTTTCAGTTGCTCAGGCAATAACGACTGTCTCACCCAGGATGAGAAAAACTGGGTCGATCTAATCACAGGCTTGTCATTCTTCATTGGTCACAGCAGGTAGGTTTAACAGCAAATAGATCCCCTTACCAGGGATTATGAGGTTGAGCGATATTTCATGTGTAGTCCACAGATGAGATAAATGATGATATAAGGCGCCATGGTGGCGTAGGGGTAGACTGCCTCACAGCGCCAGAGACCTAGTTTTGATCCTGACCACGGGTGCCGTCTGTACGGAGTTTGTACGTTCTCCTCGTGACCGGCGTGGGTTTTCTCCGAGGTCTTTTGTTTCCTCCCACATTCCAAAGACGTGCAGGTTTGTCTGTTAATTGGGTTGGTACAAATGTAAATTCTCCCTAGTGTGTGTAGAATAGATAGTGGTAGTGTGCAGGGATCGCTGGTCGGTGCGGACTCGACAGGCCAAAGGAGCTGTTTCCGCACTGTATCTCTAAACCTACAAAAAACTGAAAACTTACATCATCAACCAATAGGGGGTACACAAAAGGCTGGAGAAACTCAGCGGGTGCAGCAGCATCAAAGGAGCGAAGGAGATAGGCGACGTTTCGGGTTGAGACCCTTCTTCAGACTGGTCAGGGATCACGGAAACGAGAGATATAGACGGTGATGTGGAGAGATAAAGAACAATGAATGAAAGATATGCAAAAAAGTATCGATGATAAAGGGAACAAGCCATTGTAAGCTGTTTGTGGTGTGAAAATGAGAAGCTAGTGCGACTAGGGTGGGGGAGAGATAGAGAGAGAGGGAATGCCAGGGCCCGAGGCCTGAGGGAGAGGTGGGAAGGGGAGGAGACAGCAAGGGTTAACAGAATTGAGAAAATTCAATGTTCAAGCCCAGAGGATGCAGACTCCCCAAGCGGAATATGAGGTGCTGTTCCTCCAACTTGCGGTGTTGCTCACTCTGGCCGTGGAGGAGGCCCAGGACCGAGAGGTCGGATACGGAATGGGAGGGGGAGTTGAAGTGCTGAGCCACCGGGAGGTCGGGTTAACCCTTGATGGGGGAATATATACTCATTAGTACACACACTGCTAGCTCAGTTGGTAGAGTACGAGACTCTTAATCTCAGGGTCGTGGGTTCAAGCCCCATGTTGGGTGAAACTCTCCTTTGCGCCAAAATATGGCGAGGTGTGCAAAAATGTAATTGTGCAGTGCATAAGGGACAATGTAGAACCATTGAACCATTGCCATCACACGGAGTGAATGAATTGGCTGGAAACAACATCAGAAACACTCCTATTTTACTATGAATGACACTAATGTTTGGTTTTTGAAGGAATCACGTAGAATGCTAACATGGATAGTCCCTGTGCAGTGTGTCAAGTGAGCCAAGAGAGAGACAAGAGTTTTATTGTCATATGTCCAGATAGAAAAACAAAATTCCTCCTTGCAGCAGCATTACAGAATATGTAAACATAGTACACTGTGTAGACAATATAATAAACAAGAGAGAAAAAAAACGTTCAGTGTCAGTATATATACCCATGCTCACAGATACATATATATATATATATATAATATATGTATCTGTGAGCATGGGTATATATATACTGACACTGAACGTTTTTTTTCTCTCTTGTTTATTATATTGTCTACACAGTGTACTATATTTATATACACTAGACTAAGTGGGAACGTTGGGTCACATGTTCACACGGGAGGACTGGTCCCCCAATGCAATATTCCACCTCTCCACCAATTCCAATATTGGTGACCAGTGGGGGGGGGGGGTGGGGGGGTATTCTGGAGTGCTAGTATGGGTGTTGTGGGCTGAAGGGACTGGTTTCCAGAGGGCTAGTATAGACATTGTGGGCCAAATGGATTATTGGCCTGGCAGCTCAGTCACTCAGGCCTGGTGGGCTGGCAGCTCAGTCACTCAGGCCTGGTGGGCTGGCAGCTCAGTCACTCAGGCCTGGTGGGCTGGCAGCTCAGTCACTCAGGGCTGGTGGGCTGGCAGTTCAGTCACTCAGGGTTGGTGGGCTGGCAGCTCAGTCATTCAGGGCTGGTGGGCTGGCAGCTCAGACCTGGTGGGCTGGCAGTTTGCTCATGGCTATTCCTTGAAATAGCATTTCATGCAGAGTGCAGGCCACCAAATTCAATTTTATAGCATTTCAAGCAGAGTGCAGCCACCAAATTCAATTTCATAGCATTTCAAGCAGAGTGCAGGACACCAAATTCAATGTCATATCATTTCAAACAGAGTGCAGGCCACCAGATTCAATTCAATTCATCATGATTGACAGGTGAGAGGCCCAATCAGCTGATCTCAAGATTTGTTAAACACTCATAACTTTTTTATTTTTCATCGATCGGAAAAGTCCTGGGGGCTGCCTCAGCGGAGGAGGACCGTGAGTAAGATGGCCAAAATTCATAGCGATACGGGTAGCGTTTTTATCAAAAATCAATATACAGCGCAGACAGGAAGTGGTCAAGATGAGACTTTTAGTTATATAGATATAGATCATATATAGGTCAATGAGTGCTTGAACCATTAGCCTCTACATATATTAGTAGTACCAGATGTGACAATGGAGGCCGATCAGGTAGTGGAGTGGAATTATAGACTTGGAGAAAGTGAGAGGAGGCAAAGGAGAAGTTGTTGAGAGTGAGCACAAGTTTTTGCCAGGCAGAGGGGAGTGTTGGTAGAGGGATATTGATTTGGTCTCAGTTCAGGAAGAATCAGAGGACCTTGAGGCCTTGAGTGGTGCCAGTAGGTCCAACCTGGAAGCAGCCAGCGAGACGGCGTGGGCCGGGGATGGCAGCAGCAGCCCAGCCTGGGAGTGAAGGTCAGTAGGTTGTCCACTGTAACCAAAATCCATTATAAAGAGGTCCCTAATAACATGACAGTAAAGAACCTAAACCTACCGGGGATATGGATAAACCCTCTGTTGCATCTGGAAATAAAGAGCGCTGAGGACTCATTCTCGCAATTCAAGTGGAAAGTGTCTTAACCCGACACCTCCTGCACATATGCAGTGAACCAGACCTTCATCTGTGGTGACGATAGGGGTCCCACATGATCGGTGAAGGCGTCGTGGCTTAATGGGTCATACTGTGTTATTAAGTGAATAAATTGGTTATTTCCTTCTTCGGAGTGAAACTGCTATAAATCACCATTGGGAAGTCATTAAGGAAGAAAATCAATTATGACGATCGGGCAGCAGGGATAAACAAGACGCTGTGAGAGCTTGCGTGACCCAGACCAAGTTTGTCCAGAGCACGGAGGGACACTGATTCTCTGTCGTGGAAAAGATGTACTGCTGAGATTAACATTGAACCTGCCCACCTCCAGCCCAGAACAGAAGGGTTTTCCTACAGAGTTTTTCTTTTCTCCACGAACGCTGTCTCTCGCACCTTGCTTGCTTTGGAAACGACCCCTGGCTGGAAGGAATTTTGCCTAGTGCTGCCTTCCTGTAATAAAATTAAACGATTGAACGCTTTTCCAGCTTTCACTTGCCGCAGAAGTAAAATGTAGTAACCGACGGAGTTGTGTGTGGTTCAGCTTTTGACCCAGGCTCGTGGACATTAGACTACATTTCACTGCCAATAATTAAAGGAAGTCTGGTGTTATGTACTTTGAGGCAGGCTCATCAGAGGGTGTGAACAGTCCCTCAGCTGGTATAGCATCTATGAGTTCCTCCAGTCTTACTGCAACCAGAGGCAAATAAACATGCGATAAAGTGACAATGATAACAGCCTTCACTGAAGGCATAACTCTCACAAAACGGCAGTGGCTATGTACAACAATGTTACAGCATTATACCCCATGATACAAACTCTGGTACCCCACTAGGATATTAGGATGTACCCCACTACATACTAGGATTGGTAACACTCCCTGTTTTAAGCCTGGAGATGACACTCCTGGCTCATTACCAAGGGAGTATTGTACAGTTTGAATGTGCCGTCTTTCAGATAAGATGGACTTCTGTAGACCGACCCACAGTGCCTGCCAAAAATGAGCATAGGGATCCTGGCTTTGGCACTATCTTTCCTGGTAAACAGGCAAAAAAAGGTTTGATACAACACACAAGCAAAACAGGGAAGAGAGCCCTCGCTGACTCCAGGTTGATTGGTAAGACCGCTGTGTCTCATCTGTTAATGTGGCTGATGTCCGTGTGAAGTAAATCTATCCAGTTAGGAATATTCTCCCAAAGCCCATCTTGGTATTGATATTGGGATTGGTTTATTATAGTTATATGAACCAAGATACAGTGAAAATGTTTATTTTCTGTGACATCCAAGCCAAGCATACTGTACATGAGAACAAACTCTACACACGTTACATGGGTAGTGCAAAGAAAAAAATAGCAGAGTGTCTGATGAACTCAATGGGTCAGGGGGCATCTACGGAAGGAATGGATAGGCAACACTTTGAGTCTTCACCCTTCTTCAATGTGAAGATGGGACGCAAACGAGATGTTGCCTGTCCATTCCGTCCACCGATGCTGTTGAGTTCCTCCAGTTGCTGACCCACTGAGTTCCTCCAGCACCTTGTTCTTTTGCTCAGGATTCCAGCAACTGCAGTATCCAGACTAAGCAAGTATCCAAGCAGGTCCATGAGTCACGCCCCAGCCACTTCCTCTCTTCCCCTCTCCCATCAGGCAAAAGGGAGAGAAGTGTTAAAACGCGCACCTCCAGATTCAGGGACAGTTTCTTCCCAGCTGTTATCAGGCAACTGAACCATCCTACCAGAGAGCAGTTCCGAGCTACATTGTGTCTCTGATGAAATGTGAAGAGCTTGTTTTATAGGCTGACACCTCAGCCTTATAATGTCATGGCTATGCCCTTCTGCATTGTAAAGATACTGAGGTTGAATATCAGGATTCGGGCTACAGGCCATTTGGCTAAAACCACCATCACGTTGATCTCTCTCTTTACACTGGAATTGTCTTTGCTCATTGTCGCTCTGTTAGATCTCTTCACTGTGAAGAGCCTCTGAACATCCCCGTGAGTAGCATGAAAAAGTGATTCATCTGTGGTCACAGAAGGCAAAGGACAGTATCTGCTGTTCAACGCAATCAGTGCCAATATTGGTGTCCAGAGATGGGTTTCCCAGTCTGCAACATGCATAGACTTCCTCCAGTGGCAATACCCTGCTGACACACCAGTTCCTTGGATGAATTCAGTGCTACACCAGGCATCAGATACGCCAATCCTCGCACCTCCCTCCCCACACTTCAAACAAAACTTGCGTCTTTGGCCAAGGTTCGAGTAAACCTGCCCTATTATCTCCTCAAGATAGACACAAAAAGCTGGATTAACTCAGTGGGTCAGGCAGCATCTCTGGAGAACAGGAATAGATGACGTTTCAGGTCAAGACCCTTCTTCAGCATGCATCTGCAGTTCCTTCCTACATTGTTATCTTCTCACATGGCTCAATATGAATTTTGATTGATAATTCTCTTGACAAGGATAGAGTTACTATATAAAAGTACAAGTTGTAATTGTCCTTTGGGTTTAGTAATTTATTATAACAGAAGGGAAAGCAAACCGTAGGGGGACTTTAGGATTGTGGACCTGCTAAAGCTGTGTCAGAGACTTGGGATACCTTCATAAGGAGCCCTATAAATGTTATTGTTGGAAGTGCAAAGGGACGTGCTTAATCTAATCGCTCATATTCTCTCTGTGCTGCAAAATAAACAATGTGACTCTTTCTTACATTGTAATTGTTTCCTATGATTCATTTTAGCCTCCAGTGGAGACTCATCGGGTCTAATTTTAACCCCACTGTGTCCAATGTATTTAAGCTGTTCACACCCAGTGTCAACTTAACCTTTATTGGAGGCAAGTGGATAACTCATAGATCCCAGGCCAATGTCATTTTGACCTTGGCACGCAGAGAGTTGTGAGTCTGTGGGATTCTCTGCCTCAGGAGGCGGTGGAGGCCGGTTCTCTGGATACTTTCAAGAGAGAGCTAGATAGGGCTCTTAAAGATAGCGGAGTCAGGGGATATGGGGAGAAGGCAGGAACGGGGTACTGATTGGGATGATCAGCCATGATCACATTGAATGGCGGTGCTGGCTCGAAGGGCCGAATGGCCTACTCTTGCACCTATTGTCTATTGTCTATTGACGTAATTTGAAGTGTGTAGGAAGAAACTGCAGATGCTGGTTTAAACCAAAGATAGATGCAAAAAGCTGGAGTAACTCAGTGGGACAGGCAGCATCTCTATAGAGGAGGAATGAGTGACACTTTGGCTCAAGACCCTTCAGAAGGATCTCAACCCGAAACGTCACCCATTCCTACTCTCCAGAGATGCTGAGTTACTCCAGCATTTGTGTCTATCTAGAATTTGAGGTGTTGCAGGAGTGCCAGGATAGATGTGGCTGGAAAATGACATGCAAAGTTCGGATCTTTTAACCAATGTAAAGATTTTGTTGTGGAGTCATGAGGAACTGCTCTTCTGGACCCCACAAGAACATTTGCTTCCTCCTCTCCGCCTCCCCTAATCTGAGTTTCCACCAATTCTACCATCGAAATGCCCTCAGCTTCCCTCCTTTTCTCATGCCTTCCACTCCGGTTCATATCCTCAGCAGGTTGACCAGCAAACTTTGTCCAGAAGCACCCAGCCCACTACCACCCTCAGACTAACCTTGATCGGACATTGCTGGCTTTATCCTGCACTAAACGTTATTCCCTTATCAAGTATCTATACCAGGGGTGGGGAACCTATTCATGTTGGAATGCCGCATTAAGTTAGCTGTAACCTAATAAGGCCACATCCATGAAACTTCAATTAGATATACTTCAAAATGTACTTTATTTTGTAAAAATCTAACTACTATGAACTAACTTCAAGAAAATGAAAAAAAAATTGTTAATGCCCCTGTCCCACATAGGAAACCTGAACGGAAACCTCTGGAGACTTAGCTCCCCACCCAAGGTTTCCGTGCGGTTCCCGGAGGTTCCCGGAGATTTTTGTCAGTCTCCCTAATGGTCAAAAATGGTTTCCGTTTTAAAAATCGGTAATCTTTTTGTCGAAGCCGGTTGCGATGCTCCGGGAACCGCACAGAAACCTTGAGTGGGGCGCAAAGTCTCCAGAGGTTTCCGTTCAGGTTTCCTAAGTGGGACAGGGCATAAAGTTAACTAACCTTTCAATGACTTTGTTTGTGACTGCTTTTTGTGGGAAAGCATTTGAATATTTGGTTGCAACATGGAGGTACGCAGTTTCAGCTGATCTTCTAGATGGGTATCCGTCATTTGTGACCTTGAGGGCATCTTGATTTGGGTTAGATAGGAGAATGTAGATTCGCAGCAATACGTGGGTGAAAAGCAAGAAAGCATTTTTCGTGCATGTTGCCGAAGACGTGGGTATTCGATTGCATTTTTCCATATTTCAATCTGATCTTTCAGCATCAAATAAAGAATTTAAAATGTCATCTTCTGAGAGCTCAATCAATTCCATCTGTAGTTCTATAGGAGCCTTGGAGACAACAACTAGGTGAGGTTGAAATGCTAATTTGAATGCTAAAAAATGCTAATTTTGTTGATTCTTCTTTTGCCCTTTGGTATTTTAAATACGTTCATTTAAAGATTAAAATAAAAATAATAAAAGACGAACAAAAACATATAAATAAAAATAAAAGGATTTGTTCTACAAAATTTGGATTCATTCAAAAGGCCGTGCTTAATGGCCTATTAGGCTGCATGCAGCCTTAAGGCCACAGGTTCCCCACCCCTGTTCTATACAGTGCAAATGGCTCAATTGTAATCATGTATTGTCTTTCTGCTGACTGGCCAGCAGGCAACGAAAGCTTTTCACCGTACCTCGGTACATGTGACAATAAACTAAACTAGACTAAATTTCCTTCACTGCTTCTCTGGTAACATGATGCTATGAATCCTCTGGAGGATCAGCTAGAGTCCTCTCCCTTGTGCTCAGGTGGCTGAGGGGCCCTATTGTTAGATCAACAGTCAAAGAAGCAAGTTCAAATCCTGGGTTACACAAAAAGCTGGAGAAACTCAGCGGGTGCAGCAGCATCGAAGGAGCGAAGGAGATAGGCGACGTTCGGGTCGAGACCCTTCTTCAGACTGGTCAGGGATCAGGGAAACGAGAGATATAGACGGTGATGTGGAGAGATAAAGAACAATGAATGAAAGATATGCAAAAAAGTATCGATGATAAAGGGAACAAGCCATTGTAAGCTGTTTGTGGTGTGAAAATGAGAAGCTAGTGCGACTAGGGTGGGGGAGGGAGATAGAGATAGAGGGAATGCCAGGGCCCGAGGGCTGAGGGAGAGGTGGGAAGGGGAGGAGACAGCAATGGTTAACAGAATTAAGAAAAATTCAATGTTCAAGCCCAAAGGATGCAGACTCCCCAAGCGGAATATGAGGTGCTGTTCCTCCAACTTGCGGTGTTGCTCACTCTGGCCGTGGAGGAGGCCCAGGACCGAGAGGTCGGATACGGAATGGGAGGGGGAGTTGAAGTGCTGAGCCACCGGGAGGTCGGGTTGGTTTTTGCGGACCGAGCGGAGGTGTTCGGCAAAACGATCGCCAAGCCTCCGCTTGGTCTCACCGATATAGATCATCTGGCATCTGGAGCATGAGGTTGGAGGAGGTGCAGGTGAACCTCTGTCGGACCTGGAAGGACTGCTTGGGTCCCTGAAAGGAGTGGAGGGGGGAGGTGAAGGGACAAGTGTTGCATTTCTTGCGGTAGCAAGGGAAAGTGCCCGGGGAAGGGGTAGAGCGGGAGGGGAGGGAAGAATTGACAAGGGAGTTGCGGAGGGAGCGGTCTTTGCGGAAGGCAGACGGGGGGGGAGATGGGAAGATGTGGCGGGTGGAGGGGTCACGTTGGAGGTGGCGAAACTGGCGGAGGACTATGTGTTGTATTTGCCGACTGGTGGGGTGAAAGGTGAGGACCAGGGGGACTCTGCCCTGTTTGCGAGTGGGGGAATGGGAAGTTCAAATCCTGCCTTGCCAGGTGGACAATTTTAATCAAACTACTTACTTTTTTAACAAAAAGCTGGCCTTAATAGCTGTAACCAAGAAATGGCTGGTTGTTGTAAAACCCATCTAGTTTATTCAGCGGGACAGGCAGCATCTCTGGATAGAAGGAATGAGTGACATTTCGGGTCGAGACCCTTCTTCAGACTTCTCGACCCGGAAAATCACACATTCCTTCTATCCAGAGATGCTGTCTGTCCTGCTGAGTTACTCCAGCATTTTGTGTCTATCTTCAGTGTAAACCAGCATATGCAGATCCTTCCTACCCACCTGGTTTATGAATGAGTTTTAAAGAAGAAAATGTTTACATCTTACTCGGTCTATATGTGACTCCACACTATCAATGTGACGGACTATTAATAGTCTCCTCAATAAGTGATGGGCAGTTGGTGTGGCATTGCCCTGCCATTATCACCATCCTATGGTTGAATATAAATCCATTGTAATCTTCAATGTGGGCATAGTTGGCAAAACCATTCATAACCTACCTTGGTGTTGGTGGGTTTCCACTTTGAACCACTGCATCTTGCTTAGCAAGATGGTTCTCCCATCAGCTTTGAGGGTTCTGGGATCTAGACCCAGTAGTGATGAAGAACTGGCCATGTAATTCCAGGTCAGGGTTGTGTGTAACTTGGAGGGTGAACCAGAAGATAGTGGCGTTCCCATGACGGTGGAGGTTTGGGTTGTTGTTGGAGTATCTTGGATGAATAACTGTGGCGGATACTGTTTAAGGGGTGCTGATCAAGTGGCCTGTTTGGTCTTGGATGGTAACTTCTAGAGCACTGGGATGAGTGGGCTGGTGGGATAACTGCTCACTGAAATTTACCCCTCATGTGCAGAAGAATGGTAGAATCTAAGGGGAGCTGGTATGATTGTGGGGAGAATAAAAACAGAATGACGGGTGGTTGATGGTCAGCCAGGACTCGATGGGCCAAAGGGCCCGTTCCTATGCTATGCAACTCTGGACACTATGATCAGAGTTGTAGAAGCTTCACTCATCCAGGCAAGTGGAAAGGCATCAGTGAGTCAGGAGTGAGTCGACTAGTGTGACCTCTGGACTGCTACAGTGACCTCGGTAGACATAAAATGCCGGAGTAACTCAGCGGGTCAGGCAGCATCTCTGGTGAAAAGGAATAGGTGAGGAAGGAATCACCACACAAAACGTCACCTATTACCTTTCTACAGCGATGCTGCCTGACCCACTGGGTTACTCCAGCATTTTGTGTCTATCTTCGATGTCAACCAGCATCTGCAGTTCCTTCCTACACGGTGACCTTGGTCATGGCTAAATAGTCTGAAGAAGGGTCTCGACCCGAAACGTCGCCTATCTCCTTCGCTCCTTAGATGCTGCTGCACCCGCTGAGTTTCTCCAGCTTTTTGTGTAACCCCCAGCAAAAACAAAGCCCTGGGGTGGGGTGAGTGCCTTTCCCCTGTTCTTGTCTTCCATTAAGACCTTCACATAAAAATCAAAATGCCATGAGAGAGCCAGGAATATTTTGGTTCATGTCCCACTGTGACAGTACACCCTGTTCAGCTCTGAGCGAACAGCGCCACACAGCTGCAGCTTGGCGACGGAAAGGCTGAGCTGCCGACTAGATGTTCTTTCAGCGTGGACATCTGATGTTAATCACGGCCCAGCGAACTTGGCCAGCCACTCATGCGAACGGCCTCACTTTATTATCAGCTTGTAATGGGTTGAACCGATCACCCATAGCTGGGTCCAATCTGCGCTCCCAAGGTAATGCACCTCCCCACGCTGACTGTCGGTGTCATATGTTAATCACCCACTGCAGGCGGACTAGCTTTTAACGAACACAAATCACTCCCTCGGCTCGTCATCCCGAATGCCATAAATTATCCCACTCCTAATGATAACAGTACTAATCATCCTTCAATTAGAAGCTCCTGCCGCCTTGCTTGGAGAAGGATGTGTCTGATGAAGATAAATGGCTTTCCTCAAAACCTACTTTTTTTGGTTAATGATTTCTGCTAATTTGTGGACGCCTCGTTAAGGAGAACCCGGCGGTAAGGCTGTAAAATTCCTTAATTCGAGGCAGGTGCTGATTAGATTCTTTAATGAAACTGAGTGTGGAACATTACAGATCAGTTACAATGAAGTGACACCAGGAAACCGTGTTGCCAGCTGTCCCGTGTAATTAGGCCATGTCAAAATAGGCTCATTGGATATGCAGGCGCGCAACAAATAATTAGCCGCTCTAGCGCTGGAAATGTCGCTTGAAAGAAAGGGTTTCGCAGAGAGAGAAAAGGGCACCTTTGAAAGTTGCAGAGAGATCTTCCATTTACTAAATGGGACTGAAACGTGCCTGAATGAAGCTTCCTTATTGTTGGGGGTGCAAGCTTTTGCGGGCGTGCAGTGAAGGCGGTGCTAAAGGGGAAGGGGGAGAGGGTGCACAGGAGCCATTACTGGGAAGTGAAGGCCCATTGCAGGGGTGTGGACTGCCTTGAGATCCGACCCACAGGGTCTGGCCTGGGTGAATGTCCCAGGGATTTGCCCAACCGCACGCAGTCAACAACCTTTCCTTACCGTGCCCTGTTCCCCAGTCTCTGTATCACCCCTCTGTTAGCTTATTTGTAAGTCCTCACCCCTATTCATAAGGTCATAAGGTCATATGTGATAGGAGTTGAATTAGGCCATTTGGCCCATCAAGTCTATTCAATCATGGCTGATCTATCTCTCCCTCCTAACCCCATTCTCCTGCCTTCTCCCCATAACCTCTGACACCCGTACTAATCAAGAATCTATCTATCTCTGCTTTCAAAATATCCACTGACCTGGCCTCTACAGCCTTCTGTGGCAAAGTATTCCACAGATTCACAAACCTCTGACTAAAGAAATTTCTTCTCATCTTCCTAAAATAATGTCCTTTAATTCTGAGGCTATGACCTCTAGTCCTAGACTCTTCCACTAGTGGAAACATCCTCTCCACATCCACTCTATCCAAGCCTTTCACTATTCTGTACGTTTCAATGAGGTCCCCCCTCATTCTTCTAACTCCCGTGAGTACAGGCCCAGTGTCGACAAACATCTCTCACACCTCCACACCCCTCTGCACTTATCCTGCAAACTGTCCACTCCCACCTCTCCTCTCATCTCCATGAACCTTCTTGCTACCTGTCCACCATTTTGTCTTGGTTTTTTCCCTCGCTTTCCCCACTTGAAACCCTTCTATTTCTACCCCCAGCTCTACACATGCTCCCCAGCCCCACTCTCCCCTCTGTTGGGCCTCCAAGTCTGTCTCTGTCAGATCCACCTCTCCCCACGTTCCTCGAGACCCTGCTGCCTTTCCCCAACCTTCATTCTATACTTTGCAGCCTCAGCCACCAGTTCTTCCTCCCTAGATAGACACTAAAAGCTGGAGTCACTCAACGGGATAGGCGGCATCTCAGGATGGAAGGAATGGGTGCAGTTTCGGGTCAAGACCCTTCTTCAGACTGAAAACGTAACCAATTCCTTCTATCCAGAGATGTTGCCTGTCCCGCTGAGTTACTCCAGCTTTTTGTGCCTATCTTCAGTTTAAGGCAGCAGCTGCAGTTCCTTCCCACAACAGTTCTTCCTCTCTCCTCTATAATGCTCCCCCCCCCCCCCAACCCCACCCCACTCACACTTCTGCAACAACCTCCTGTGTCATTTCCACAAGCAGTAATCCCTCCTCTCCGAACCACACAGGCTTTCTTGAAATCATGAAACCTGAGTTTCCCATTTAACGCTGAATCTTGTCTTCTTCCCAGTCACTGGTGCAGATAAATACAAGGGGAGGCTAGTAAGGCAAGAGGGACTTGCTGGGGAAAGACACTCGTTGTTTTCCATGCTCCCCACCAACCTCAACATAGAACACAGAAACACAGAAGATAGGTGCCGGAGTAGGCCATTCGGCCCTTCGAGCCAGCACTGCCATTCAATATAATCAAGGCTGATCATCCAGAATCAGTATCCCATTTCTCCCCATATCCCTTGATTCCGTTAGCCCGAAGAGCCACATCCAACTCTCTCTTGAAAACATCCAGTGAATCGGTCACCACTGCCTTCTGTGGCAGAGAATTCCACAGAATCACAACTCTCTGGGTGCAAACGTTTTCCCTCATCTCAGTCCTAAACGGCCTACCCCTTAGTCTTAAACTGTGACCCCTGTTTCTGGGCTCCCCCAACATCTGGAACATTTTTCCTGCATCTAGCCTGTCCAATCCCTTAAGAATTGTATATGTTTCTCTATAAAATCCCATAGGAATGGCACCTCAGTCTTGGAAAAGGATATTTCCAGTGCCAGGAAGCTGACCCAAAGAAGTGGGACCTCGCTTGTTGACATAACCAGTTATGCATTTATAGATAAAGCAAATTTACAAAAACAGGCATAAAATATGAATAGGAGATACTGAGTATGAAAACCCCCCACCGGATTTTATCCTTTGAATCGCAGGGTGAGGGAGGTGTTATTCCACATCCCAACTGATCCAATGACCCTGCCCCAAGGTTGCATCTACCTTCGACTAGGTCAGGTGTCCCAAGCTATTGGTTTCAAAGTAAAGTCTAATGGAGACACAGGAGACTGCAGATGCTGAAATCTTGAGTGAAAAACAAACTGCTGGAGGAATGCAGAGGGTCAGGCAGCATTGAATCAGAGGGAATTGGATAGAGACATTCAGGTCAGGATCTTTCTTCAGTCTGAAGAAGGGTCCCAACCCAGAACATCACCAGTCCTTTCCATCCATAGATGCTGCCTCTTGTTATCACACCTTCCCCAGCCAGCAATGGGCCATTGTGGGCTCCCCTCTTGCTGAGATAATCTATTGTCAGCCCGGATTAGCCATTTGTAACTTTGTCGGCACCAGAAATGTGGCATTCTTGTGTACTGCCCTGGTGATGTCTGCTGTATAATCTTACTGGGTTGTATGGAAAAACAAAGCATTTCACTGTACCAAGGCACATGGTCAGGTCGGGGGGGGGGAGATCCCCCGCCACGGGTACCGTGTAATCCCGTGCTACCTGCTCCATGGTCGGATAGTCGGCGACTAAACCGTCGCCCCCACCTGGTTTGCCAGGTGAGGAGGGGGCTGACGACCCCCAGCAGGACCAAAAACAAGACCTGTCAAAGGGTGGTTGAGTTCCTAGCGAGCCAACGGTTGCCCACACTTCAGTAGAAGTTGCGATCACTGAAGGTACATGTGACCACAAAGTATCCTTGAATCATTGATTCATTGTGGCCTTAACTCACCTCCAGTTTATTCACCCCCCATCCCCCCCAGTCTCTACTTTCAGTCTGAAGAATGGTTCCGATTTAAAACCACGTTTTATTCTTCTCCAGAGATGGTGCCTGACCCGCTGAGTTACTCCAGCATTTTGTGTCCATCTTCGACGCTGACTGACCCGCTGAGTTTCTCCAGCACTTCCTTTTCTCACCAACTCTAAGAGATGGGTTTCAGCCAACAGAAAAATCACTTTCTGAACTTCCCCGCAAGGCAAAATGTGGACAAATGTCAACTTTGGATCGAATAGACATCTTCTAATTTGGACATAGTTTCTGGCAGGTCAGATGGTGTGGAGCAGGAGGGAGGGGTGACAATTAAACCAATGCTTTAAGGCACGGAGTTGGGAAGGGTCAGATAGTTTAGCAAAGGTCCGCTAGATGAAACAAGGCAGCGAAGACTGAAGAAAGAGAAGTGGAGACATGTACAAATAGACAGTAAACCTTATTTGTAAAGTATACAATTCCTAGGACTGGACAGATCTGTGCACGTCAATCTCATTGAAATACATAAACCCACAAGGGATAGACGCAAAATGCTGGAGTAACTCCGCGGGACAGGCAGCATCTCTGGAGAGAAGGAATGTGTGATGTTTTCAGGTTGAGACCCTTCTTCACTCTGAGAGTTAGGTGAGAGGGAGACACAGAGATAAGGAAGGGTAAGATGTGAAAATGAGACATCAAAAGATATGGGGATCAAGGAAAATGTAGAATAGATCATTGTTAGCTACAGTGGGAGAAGGTGACAACAAAGCAAACAGAGATAAAATGTAATGGGGACAGCCAGACTGGTCGGAGAACTGGGAAGGGAGAGGGATGGAGAGAGAGGGTTACTTGAAGCTCGAGAAGTCAATATTCATACCGCTGGGGTGTAAGCTGCCTTCAACCCACAATATCTGTGCCGAACATGATGTCAAGACCAACTCTTTTCTGCCTGTTCATAATCCATATCCCCCATTCCTTGCATATCCATGTACCTATCTAAAAGTTTATTTAAATGCCATTACCATATTTTCCTCCACCACTACCCCCGGCAGCGCGATGCAGGCACTCACCACCCTCTGTAGAATAAAAACGTGCCCCGCACATCTCTTTTAAACTTTGTCCCTCTCGCTTCGAAGCTATGACCTCTTATATTTGACATTTGCATCTGGGGAAAAGGTTCTGCCTGTCTACCCTATCTATGCCTCTCATGATTGTATGTACTTCTAGCAGGTCGCCCAGCAACCTGTCGTGTTCCAGAAAAAAAAGGAATTCAGTGTGAGTCTAGAATGAAGGGGGCATTTTCTCAGGATAAGTCTCAGCCTGAAGATGAGGAAGAATTTTGATTCTTTTAGGCTCAAGAATCTTTGGAATTCTCCACCCCCAAGTGGTGTGAACACCGTATTATTCAGTGTGTTTAAGGAATTTAGACCAGATGGAAGTCAAGGGTGGTGAGAGGGAGCTGGGAGGGGGTGAATGTGGAAACACAGCAGAGTTCGTGACGGAGAAGTTTGAAGAGTTTGTACGGCTAACTCCTGCTCCTATTTCTCATGTTAATGACATTCAAGTTGGGTTTTTTTTTTAATTCCCTGGCATCCTTGCATGGTTGCATCCACAAATTGCTATTTAAATCATTTGAATTTCAAAAAAAAGGAATCTCAACGTGAAGAATGGGAAAAAAAAATTGGGGCAGGGTTTCCTTGACGATTTTTTGCTGATCTCCCATTGTAACTTCAGAAGATTAGCAGGCACCCCAGAGCCGGGCATTGGAACAGGAGACTATTTTGTTCCCGGAACTAACTTGACAAAGTATGGTTGTAAAAGCTTTTAAATATGGTGACAATGAGAGCATTGTGGCTGAGTTCGACATCAGAAATTTGCCACATGAAATCGCCAGTTTAATAGGCACAAGACATTATAATTTCGAGGCAGATGGATCATTTGGGTTGCTGTGTTCGACTGGACTTTTAAGAATGTTTTTTCTCTATGTGATAAATATCTTAATATCCCCATTTAGCTCTGCTCAGTTGTGGGACTTGTTACCC
Organism: Okamejei kenojei; assembly: GCA_035221665.1. Classification (NCBI taxonomy): domain Eukaryota; kingdom Metazoa; phylum Chordata; class Chondrichthyes; order Rajiformes; family Rajidae; genus Okamejei; species Okamejei kenojei. Next base: position 15,615,509 of record CM069165.1, read on the forward strand.
AAATAGCTGCAATGATGATTGATTGCTGCTTGCTGCTAACTAGCATAGCACAATACCTGTCTTCAACAGCTAGAAAATAGGAATAAATAGATTGTGTTAAATCCTTGGAATTTTTTTTATGCGTATGTAAATCTATAGGTGTTGAAGTTTAGATTTTTTTTTCTTTATCCCTACTTAGGATCACAGCAACAGCCGTCCCACCAGCTTGTGATATTATCCAGAGGCCAGATTTGTTATTAATGCTTCCTTCAATTCATTTTGCAGCAGAGTTAACCTTTCCTTCTCAGGATCCGATTTTAAGAGAGGCTTGAATACTCGAAAGGCAGTGGTGGATTTAAGTTTTTTATGATGTGCAGAAACATAAGAAGTAAAGAAGGTGAGTGTTTTGCTTGCCTTTGTTGGTCAGGGCATGGAGTGCAGCAACTTGTCCTGGACTAGCCATATCGAAGCAATGGCCAGAAAGCACACCAATGCCTCTACTTCCGTCGAGGGCTTAGGAAGTTTGGCATCTCCCCAACAACCCTCGTCAACTTTGACAGATAGCACAGTAGAAAGCATTTCATCGGGATGCATCTGAGCATGGTTTGGGAACAGCTCCATCCAAGACCGCAAGAAATTGCAGGGAATTGTGGATGCAGCCCAGACCATCACACACACTAACTTCTCTTCCATTGACTTCATCTACACTTCCTGCTGCCTTGACAAGGCCAGCAGCATAATCAAGGACAAGTCTCACCCCCGGTCACTCCCTCTTCTCCCCTCTCCCATCGGGCAAGAGGTACAGAAGTGTGAGTCAAGGAAGGTTTCTTCCCAGCTGTTGTCAGGCGACTGAAGAGTCCTATCATCAGCTTCCTTATTGGGGACCCTCGGACTATCTTTAACAGACGTTACTGGACGTTATCTTGTACTAAACACTATTTCCTTTATCCAGTATCTGTACACGATTTGTACAGTCTTTCTGCTGATAGGAAGAGCATGCAACAAAAAAAGCTCTTCACTGTACCTCGGTACACATGACAATAACCTAAACTAAACTGAACTGAACTGAGTCAAGAAGACATGTTGCAGCTTTATAGGACTTTGTTTTGGCCATATTTGGAGTATTGTGTTTAGTTCCGGTCGCCCCCTTACAGGGAGGAATGAGAACTAGTGGATGGAGGCTTTAGAGAGGATGCAGAAGTGATTTACCAGAATGCAGTCTGGATTAGAGGATTAGAACTTTAAGGAGCGGTTGAAAAACTTGGATTGTTTTTTCTGAAGCATTGGAGGCTGAGGAGAGGCATGTTAGCGAATGCAAATTTATGAGAGGCATAGGTAGGGTGGACAGTCAGAACCCTTCTCCTAGGGTGGAAATGACAATGAATAGAGGGTGTCGCTCTATGGTCAGAGGGAGGAAGTTTAAGGAGATGCTTGGAGTACATTTTTTACGAATAAATTGGTGAGTGCCTGGATCAAGAATCCAGGGGTGGTGGTGGAGGTGTATATGATAGTAGGATTTAAGAGGCTTTTAGAAAGGCACACAAATGTGCGGATAATGGAGGGGTATGGAGGGGAGCTCCAGTTTCCTCGCGCACTCCAAAGGCGTACAGGTTTGTAGGTTAATTGTAGATACAAAATGCCGGAGTAACTTCAGCAGTAGACTTCATCAGACTGATTTCAGGAGAGAGGGAGGGACACAGATAAGGAAGTGTCTGGATAAGGAAGTGTGAGGTGTGAAAATAGGACATAGGGAATGGAGATCAAGGAAAATGTAGAATAGATCATTGGGAGAAGGTCGGAACAAAGCAAACAGTGATAAAATGTAGTCGGAGACAGTAAGACTAGTCGGAGAACTGGGAAGGGAGAGGGTTGGAGAGAGAGGGAAAGCAAGGGTTACTTGAAGTTTGAGAAGTGTTCATACTGCTGGGGTGTGGGCTGCCTGACCGAAATATGAGGTGCTTTTCCTCCTTTTTGCACTAGACGTCACTCTGACAATGGAGGAGGCCCAGGACAGAAATATCGGTGTGGCAATGGGAGGGGGAGGTAATGTGTTTAGCAACTGGGATTGGAGGTTAATTGGCTTGGTATAATTGTAATTTGTCCGTAGTGTGTGTAGGACAGTGTAAGTGTGCAGGGATCGCTGGTCGGCACTGACTCGGTGGGCAAAAGGGCCTGTAGCCGCGCTGTATCTCTAAACTAAACTAAACTAAAACCAAACTAAAATGCATGGTAAACAATACTGGGGCCTGTGTGATAAATACCAAGGCTATTGCAGTGCTCCTGCACATGCCGCTATAAGCTTTGATAAAGTTATACCACTCCAGGGTGTGTTTGCAACAGTGAACACAGCCTAAGGCCCTGTCTGCTAATGGAGGAACAGCATCTAATTTGCCTTTTAGCAAAAATAGAAATCTAGACCCATTGAATCTTTTCTACCATTTATTAAAATAACGAGAGGTTTGGTTGTAACCTCAACACTTTTGGCTTGGAACAAAACAAGCAAGATGGTTTTCATTTGTTTTATGGCGTAACTGAGTAACTTTCCTTTATCTGTCCACTGTGGCTTGGTTGTATTCGTGGAGCCTCGGCAGCAGTGGGAGCCTCGGCAGCAGCTGGAGCCTCGGCGGCGGTGAGGCCTCGCGATCGACCCGCGATCAGCGGTCGATGAGCGTGAGTGGGGGAGGGGAAGACAATGGGGACCCGGCATGGGGGATGGCGGGAGATCAAAGGGGGACCCGGTGTGGGGGAGGTGGCGGGCACTCTAGTTTTAGAATCCTCTACCCAGGGGATATGCCTGCATTTGTTTGTTTGTTTGTTCGTTCGTTCTGGTTAAAGCACTGTGCACACGGCAGCCAGCCAACAGTCGCTTGTCTTTTTCTTTTTTTCACTTTGAATTCAATTTTAATTTCACGTTTTCGTGTACCTTGTGTGTGGTGACTGTTGGCAGACCATTTTCCCTCCGGGGATGAATAAAGTTCTATCGTATCGTATCATATCGTATCGTATCATATAATCTTTTCTTTGACTGGATAGGACACAACAAAAAGCTTTTCGCTGTATCTCAGTACTCATGAGAATAATAAACTGAGCTAAAGAATTAAACTAATCTAAACTAAGTGTGTAGGAAGGAACTACAGATGCTGGTTTAAACCGAAGATAGACACAAAAAGCTAAACTAAACTGGTCCTCCCGGTCCCTAGATGTGGATGTTTTGAGGTGTTCGTTGTATGTATTAGGTCCAGGATTTTATTTAACCTTAGGTTAGAGCAAAGTATTGCTGTTTCATTATTATTTAGCCATAAATAGAATGAAAGAGTTGAATAGGACAAACAAAAGGACACAGTACAAAGGGCAAATGAATCCACGAGGTATGTTTTGATGGAATACAATCCTCACATTGGATTCTCGAACCTCTTTGCATGGTGACTTCGACAGTGACCTTGAAGAACTATTTCATGTAGCCCCATTGAATTGTCAGCCCTGGGTTAAGGGGGATGCATTGTGAGTGCAACGTGATCGCCATGCAAGTGCAAAGCAAAATCTGTGTTTGGTGGAGTGGAGTTGAATGTGGTACAAGTGAATGAAAGGGAATGCAGTGCAAGTAAATGCGGTGTGTGCAGTAAGCGAATGGGGTAGGCGCGATAAAACTGAATGCGGCGCCAGTGCATCTGGTGAAAGAATAAACTGATCACAGTGCAGTGAGTGATTACCATGAATGCAGCGTAATGAATATAGTGAGAGCAATGCACATGAATAGATGCGAGCGAATACAGGACAAGTGAACGCAGGGAGTGAGTGCAATGCCGCAGTGAGTGAATGCAGTGTGAATGAGTGCAGTGGCTGCCTTCAAGGGGGCGCAAGTGTGAATGTACTGCAGGTGCATGTTATCAGTGCACAGAGGCCGGTGAATGAAGTGAACATTCAGTGCAACTGGACAAGTGAATCCCATGGAAATGAGTGGAGCAGAAGTGAAGGTGGTGAATGTGGTAAACGATTGCTGTCCTTGCAGAAAGGTAGGTGAATGCAATGGAAGTTTAGTTCAGAGTTTCATTTAGTTTAGAGACACGGCATAGAAACAGGCCCTTCGGCCCATCAAGCCCATGCCGACCGCCGATCACCCTTTCACACTAGTTCTATGTTACACCACTTTATCATACACTCTTACATATTGAGGGCATTTTTTATCGAGACCTTACAAACCCAGACGTCTTGGGGATGTGATATGAACACCGGAGCACCTGAGGAAACCCAAACAGCCACAGGGAGAACATGCAAACTCCACACAGACAGCAACATAAATCAGGTCGAACGCAAATCTCTGGTGCTGTGAGGCAATAACTCTACCAGTAGCGCCACTGTACTGGTTTCAGTGAATGAGTGAATCCAGTGTGTTTAGTTTCAGTTTAGCGTGAAAAAAAAAGGACCCTTTGGCCCTACCGAATCCGCACCGACCAACAATCCCCCCGTGCCCCTGGGACAGGGGCTCAACACTATTCCACACACTGGGGACAATTTACAATCTTTACTGAAGACAATTAACCTACTAACCTGAAGGAGTGTGGGAGGAAACCAGAGCACCCGGAGAAAACCCACGGGGGAAGAACGTACCAACTCCGTATGTTCAGCACCCGTGGTCAGGATGGAATCTGGGTCTCTGGTGCAGTAAGGCAGCAACTCTACCGCTGCACAACCGGGCTGCCACATGTCAACATGGAATATGCAAACAATGCAGTGAATGCCACAGGAATAAGTGGAGTGTGTGAATGGTGTTAAGGGGGGTGGGCGGGGGGGGGGGGGGGGAAGAGAGGGTGATTTTACAGTCAAAATGTCAAAGTTGAAACGAGAAAGATGCATATGAACCAGCTTTTGTTTCCCGGCTGTGTTAGTTATTCAGAGCTGCTGCTATTAAAGAGTATGTTACATAGATCTATCCATCCATATTACAGTATGTGCAGTAGCAGCAAACAGCAGGCGCACAATGCCTGTATTTACCAAAGTGAAGTTCAGGAACTTTAGTTACTAAGCCTGGTTGGAAGATTGGGCAGCAGGTCTCCCCAGAGAGCAGTGAAATACAGGTGATCTTTCATCAGGGTAAAAGACTCATAACTCAGAAACACCAGAGGCACAAGTGAGTTTATGTGGACCTTTTTACATAGTAAAGGTCTGCAATTGGTTCCTAAATAGTTTTTCACTCTATGCTGTATTTATTTAAGCCTGGTAAGCAGTTTAAGTGTGTGGACAAATAGAAAGGAAAGACTTGCAGAAAGTGCTATGTATTTCTAAGCTACTCAATCCGGTTCCACTGAATGTTTCACCCTCATTCAATGACCTAGCCACATGTAGGCAGAGGGATTAGAGCCCAGTTCAAGGTCTTTTTCAGCAAGTACAGCTTTCTTGTTAAGCCTTTTTCAGCAAGTAAGCTTTTTCTTGTATGTTTCGTTTTATGTAGGAAGGAACTGCAGATGCTGGTTTGAACCGAAGATAGACACAAAAAGCTGGAGTAACTCAGTGGGACAGGGCAGCATCACTGGAGAGAAGGAATGGTTGAGACCCTTCTTCAGACAGTTTAGTTTGAGTTTAGTTTAGTTCACAAGCCCTACGGCCCACCGAGTCCGCACCGACCAGCGATCCCTGCACACTAAAACGACCCTACACGCACGAGGGACAGTTTTGCATTTGGTCTTTGATTTTCCAGTTGGAACTGTTCATCAGTCACAATCTGGTTAGAGAAACAAAAACAAAAAAAAAACACCCTTTTCTGTGTGCGAAAATCAAAGTCAAAAAAAGAGCAGAAAGCAAATGTCAAGATTGGGCGACACCAACAATGTTTGTTGGTGATGATGCTGAAAATTTGCCTTGCTCCACCCCCCCACCCCCTGCCCCACCCCTCGAGTTATGAACAGTGACGTTCTCAGCCAAGAGTCAGTAGATTGTGGGTGCAAGAGGAAAGAGTCAAGAGTGCTTTATTGTCAGATGTCCCAGATAGAACAATTAAATTCTTACTTGCAGCAGCACAACAGAATGTAAACATGGTACACGGTATGCAATATAATAAACTAGGAAATAAAGGTTCAGTGTGTGTATATTCAGGGCAGCATAGTGGCGCAGCGGTAGAGTTGCTGCCTTACAGCACTTGAAGCGCCGGAGACCCGGGTTCGATCCCAGACAACGAGAGTTGTCTGTATGCAGTTTGCACGTTCTCCCCGTGACCTGCGTGGGTTTTCTCCGAGATCTTTGGATTCCTCCCACACTCCAAAGACGTACAGGCATGTAGGTAAATTGGCTTGGTATAAATGTAAAAATTGTCCCTAATGTGTGTAGGATAGTGTTAATGTGCGGGGATCTGAGGTCAGCGCAGATTTGGTGGACCGAAGTGCCTGCTTCCTTGCTCTATCTCTAAAAGAAAAACTAAAAACTCTATCTACACATACTCACAAATGCGCATATGTACGGATCATGTATATATATATATAGTGCAATAATAACAATAATAGTCTACTGTAGTTCAGAGCTTATTTGAGGTTGTAGCGTTTTGTAGCCTAATGGCCGTGGGGAAGAAGCTGTTCCTGAACCTGGACGTTACGGTTTTCAGGCTCCTGTACCTTCTTCCCGAAGGCAGGGCTGAAATGACATGAGATTGTCGTGCAGGCAGATGGTACTGATGGAGCTCCACACTGTTAAATGTGTAGAAGGAACTGCAGATGCTGGTTTAAAGCAAAGATAGACACAAAAAGCTGGGGTAACTCAGTGGGACGGGTAACATCTCTGAAGAGAAGGAATGGGTGACGTTTCGGGTCGAGATCTCGACCCGAAACGTCACCCATTCCTTCTCTCCAGAGATGCTGCCTGCCCCGCTGAGTTACTCCTGCATTTTGTATGTATCCATACTGTTATCAATCCTCAATCCATCAATCCTCAGCCCTGCTAATGCTACGTCTCAAGCCTGCTGACTGTACCTGAATGCTTTTCCGAGCAGCCGTTTACAACAGCAAATAATAGAGGCAGAGCTATCAACAGAGCTCCTTTATCAACAGCCAAAAACACTCAACAAATGCATTATCGGGTACAACAGTGTATCAAGAGTTATAGGCATGGTATAATTGGTCCCTTACATATGCAACACTATCTGCTCTCTCCAAAGTATTAATGACCCAATTGAGACAAGTTTTCTCCAAAGTTCTGGTCAATGTTTTTGCTAAGTACATAATCTGCCATAAAACCTGCTACCTGCTCATTATCCCAACGTTGCTCCTGCTGAGTAAATTGCCAGCCATGTTCTTTAAGTTGCAACAATGGGTCCTATTGAACATATGCCTCACCGACTAAGTTTGCGACATGGAGACAAATTCTTGAAGGCCATAACTCACGTTGGGACTTATTACACAGCTGGTGGTTGGTATGTTGCATTGTGTTACATAGAACACAAGTGGTGCTGGCTAATCAACTGCAGAGTGTGTCTAGAGGGTCTCTGGTAGCCTTGCACGGAATCTGCACAAAGATCTTCACAACAGCTTACAGTCAAAGTGTGGGGAGGAACTGCAGCTATTGGTCTGATAGACACGAAGACGGCAGGGTGTGCAGCGGTAGAGTCGCTGCCTTACAGCGCCAGTGCCTCGGGTTCGATCCCGACCACGGGTGCTTGTCTGTACAGAGTTTGTACGTTCTCCCCGTGATCTGCATGGGTTTTCTCTGGGATCTCCGGTTTCCTCCCACTCTCTAAAGAAGTACAGGCTTGTAGGGTTAATTGGCTTGGTTAATTAGAGACAATAGACAATAGGTGCAGGAGTAGGACATTCGGCCCTTCAAGCCAGCACCGCCATTCAAAGTGATCATGGCTGATCATCCCTGATCATGGCTGATCATCCCCAATCACTACCCCGTTCCCAATTGTAAAATCGTCCCTAGTGTGTGTACAATAGCGTTAATGTGCTGGAACCGCTCGTAGGTATGGACTCGGCGTCCGAAGAGCCTGTTTCCGTGCTGTGTCTCTAAACTAAACTAAACTAAACTAAAATATTTCTCAATCTTTATTTGTTAGCCTTTCCGAATACGGGGAATTTGGAGATAAAGTGCTGGAGTAATAGATGAGGTCAGGAAACATCTTTGGAGACAAGGAATTGGGTGATGTTTCAATAGGTGACTCTAGTCTGAAAAAGGATTCTGACCCGAAACATCACCTCTTCCTATTCTCCAGAGATGCTGCCTGACCTACTGAGTTACTCAAGCACTTTGTGTCCATCTTTAGTCTGTTACACCAGCATCTGCAGTTCCTTCCTAGATTTGGAATTGCACCACTCCCTGGCAAATTGAAGCATCAATCCATAGTCTTTCTAGATGTTCTTCACATGGAATACATTGCCACAGACAGCTGTGGTGGCCATGTCATTTGGTATTTTAAAGATTGAGAGAATCTTGATTAGTAAGGGTGTCAAGGGTTATGGGGAGAAGGCAGGCGAATGGGGTTTGAGTGGGAACGATAGATCAGCCATGATTGAATGGTGGAGTAGACTTGATGGGCCGAATGGCCTCTTTCTGCTCACATGACTTATGAACATGAACTTTTTTTAATATCTTGAGAGTCTGTTCACTTTCAGAAGCACCAGATACTTACAAGAACGGTGAAAGAGCGAGCTGGACAAATCTCCTTCAGTTTACAGAGCGGACTGCAACCAACCCACTGCCATTTTGAAGCTGATTCTGAGGAGAGTACCAATTATCTCTGCCAACCAATTTTATTAACACCATCCAGCTCATTTAAATTTCTTGCTCCCTGATGCTTTGGTGCTCTTTTAAAGAAAATTAAATATAAATATATTTTATCAGTGCAACGTTTGTCCTTGCGCTAGCTGCTGAGTGCAAGAAACAGGTTGGATCAGTCCCTGCTGGTCTGGCTAAAATATTGACAGTGTCAACGAGTCAATATTTATGGCGTCAAGGAGCCACAAAGAGGGAATTTACAGCAGGCCTGCGCTAAATGAGGACCCTGTTCCAGATCATTAGCCAAACCCTGGCCGGGCCACCGAGTGCAGGAGAGACCTGAGTGAGATGACATTGAGCAAAATTATCGCTTCAGCCCTGAGCCGGTGAGAAATACTCGACTCGGGCCAAAGACCTCACACTGATTCAGGACACGTTCTCTCTCAACGGTCCAACTGAGCAGCCCTTTGCATCACATTCTAAGGAGAGAGTTTCTCAGCTTGGCAGCGGGTTGGTTGCTGCCCGCTCTGCAAACTGAAGGAGATTTGTGCGTGAAGTGGATTTTGGTGGAATCCGTGATGTAGAGAACTGTGGGATGAATGTGTAGCAAGAGACTGCAGATGCTGGTTTAAATTGAAGATAATATGAAGATAGACACATCTATCAAAGAAGTGGGGAATGTAGGTTGATTGATCTCTGTTACTTAGTTCATAGGGAATGGGATAACATAGGACTATGTTATGGATTTGGTACCCCCAACACCATGGGGCTTCATGGTGGCACAGTGGTAGTGTTGCTGCCTTACAGCCCTTACAGCCCTTGCAGCACCGGAGACCCGGGTTCGATCCCGACCACGGATAATGTCTGGATGGAGTTTGTCCCTTTCTCCCACACCCCAAAGGTGTACAGGTTTGTAAGTTAATTGGCTTGATATAAGTGTAAATTGTCCCTTGTGTGCAGGGTAGTGCTAATGTTCGGGGATCGCTAGTCGGTACCGACTTGGTGGGCCGAAGGGCCGGTTTCCGCGCTGTATCTCTAAACTGAATGAAAATAATGTGAACGGGTGATCTATGGCCATCGTGGACTCAGTGGGCTGAAGGGTTGTTTCCATGCTGTATCTTTAAAACAAACAAAAACCTCCGCTCTAAAGGCAATCTACGCACTAATTAACTCACCAACCCAGCTTGTGGGAGGAAACCTGAGCTCCCTGCTCCTCCTGATTCATTTCAGTTCTTCGTACTCAAGGTGCGATTTCTTGTTGTGGTTTCATGCGGATTTTCCAGGCCACATTCAGAGGGCAGTTAGCTCAGTGGGTTCCGAGACTGCTACTTTTTAATGCAAATTTATTTAATGAACCGCACTCAAATGTGCAGGAATTTGAACCACAGAGCGGCCTGGCGGCACGGTGGCGCAGCGGTAGAGTTGCCAGGGACCTGGGTTCGATCCTCACTACAGCTGCTGTCTGTACAGAGTTTGTACATTCTCCCCGTGGGTTTTCGCCGGGTACTCCGGTTTCCTTCCACACTCCAAAGGCATTCAGGTTTGTAGGTTCATTGGCTTTGGTTAAAAAAAATGTCCCTAGTTTGTAGGATAGTGCTGGTGTACGGGGATTGCTGGCTGGCGCAGACCCCGTGGGCTGAAGGGCATGTTTCAACGCTGTATCTCTAAACTAAACTAATCTTTCTGCTTTAAATCCAGTAACACATGCCTCCCCTTGCAGTCCAGCTAAAGATAGAATATCTTGTGGCTGGAGTGAACATAGAACATAGAACAGTAGAACACTTTGTAGGGCCATCGTTCGGTCCACAATGTCTGTGGCAAACATGCTGCTAAGACCATCAGTTATCGGTGTGCACATAATCCATATCCATCCATTTCTGCAAATCCATATGCCTATATAATATAAAAATATTTTAATTGCCACTACCGTACCTGCTTCAACCACCACCACCACGGCAGTGTGTTCCAGGCACTCACCAGCCTCTGTGTAAAAATACTTTTCTGTACACATCCTTCAAGTGATAAGAAAGAGAAGGTTTTTTGTTTAAAAAATCTGCTAAGAAACAGGCCCCTCGGCCTACCATGGTCATGACAATCATTGTACTTATCTATGTAGAAACAAGGAACTGCAGATGCTGGTTTACACAAAAGGACATTAAGTGCAGGAGCAACTCAGCTGGTCAGGCAGTTTCTCTGGAGAGCATGGATAGGTGACGTTTCGGGTCAGGACCCTATCTCTACTAACCTCATTCATCCAAAACCTATTGTGCCATATCTGTTTCAGCAAAATAACACAGGGCCATATTAGAGTGTACATCAATGAATCAATCAGGTGCACTTCCCTTACCTGCTTCCCAGGCGCACATAGCTTGCATTCAAAATGGAAATCAAATCTACACACATTATACCAATGTGGTTACATCAAAGTCATGAACAACTGCAGCAAGACTTAAAATCTTGAAGCATCTTGACAGAAACTGAACAACTGAGTTCACTTCATTTGTCTTTCTGATTTTGTGTTGTATCTACATATTGGCTTTCTATGTTTGGTGTCAGGGTTTGAAGAAGGGGCCCAACGTGAAACGTCACCTATTCATTTTCTCCAGAGAAGCTGCCTGACCCGCTGAGTTTACTCCAACATTTTGTATCCATCTTTGTATCTAAACCAGCAGATCATTTTTATTCCTAGAACACAAGCTCTTAGAGTTTTATCAATGGTTTTTACATGCTTTGTGATTCATTTACAAAAATTAATAAAGTGTAAAGTCGAAACAAGCCCAGCCTGTCCAGTCTTTTCTCCTAAGTAAAACACTGCACCACAGGCAACATCCAAGTGATCTCCTCTGGCATTGAGAGAGAAATCACATCTCCAGATTCAGGGGCAGTTTCTTCTCAGCTGTTATCAGGCAACTGAATCATCATAAGGTCATAAGCTCATAAGTAATAGTAGAATTAGGCCATTTGGCCCATCAAGTCTAATCCGCCATTCAATTTTGCCTGATCAATCTCTCCTTCCTCACCCCATTCTCCTGCCTTCCACCCAGAACCTCTGACACCCGTACTAATCAAGAATCTATCCATCTCAGCCATAAAAATATCCACTAATTTGGCCTCTACAGCCTCCTGTGGCAAAGAATTCCACAGATTCACCACCCTCTGACTAAAGACATTTCTCCTCATCTCCTTCCTAAAAGAAATTCCTTTAATTCTGAGGCCATGACCTCTAGTTCTAGACTTTCCCACTACTGGAAGCATCCACTCTACCCAAGCCTTTCACTATCCTGCTCATCCTACACAACCAGAGAGCAGTGCTGAACTACTATCTACCTCTTTGATGACCCTCGGACTACCCCTGATTGGACTTTGCTGTCTTTACCTCGCACAAAACGTTATTTCCTTATTCCCTTATCATCCATTCTAAATGCATTGATTGTGATCACTTTCTGCTGACTGGTTAGCACGCAAGGTTGTTAGGGCACATGAGAGGCAGGAAACATGTTCCCGATGTTGGGGGAGTCCAGAACCAGGGGCCACAGTTTAAGAATAAGGAGCAGGCCATTTAGAACGGAGACGAGGAAACACTTTTTCTCACAGAGAGTGGTGAGTCTGTGGAATTCTCTGCCTCAGAGGGTGGTGGAGGCAGGTTCTCTGGATGCTTTCAAGAGAGAGCTAGATAGGGCTCTTAAAGATAGCGGAGTCAGGGGATATGGGGAGAAGGCAGGAACAGGGTACTGATTGGGGATGATCAGCCATGATCACATTGAATGGCGGTGCTGGCTCGAAGGGCCAAATGGCCTACTCCTGCACCAATTGTCTATTGTCTATTGTCTATTGCAACAAAAGCTGTACACTGTACCTCGGTATACGTGACAATAAACTAAACTGCAAAAGAGAATATTTTTGATTACGGGATTCCTCCCCCCTCCACTCCATTCAAGGACCCAAGCAGTCGTTCCAGGTGCGGCAGAGGTTCACCTGCACCTCCTCCATCCTCATCTATTGCATCCGCTGCTCTAGGTGTCGGCTGCTCTACATCGGTGAGACCAAGCGTAGGCTTGGCGATCGCTTCGCCCAACACCTCCGCTCGGTCCGCAATAACCAACCTGATCTCCCGGTGGCTCAGCACTTCAACTCCCCCTCCCATTCCGAATCCGACCTTTCTGGCCTGGGCCTTCTCCATGGCCGGGGTGAGGACCACCGTAAATTGGAGGAGCAGCACCTCATATTTCGCTTGGGCAGTTTGCACCCCAGCGGTCTGAACATTGACTTCTCTAATTTCAGGTAGTCCCTACTTTCTCCTCCCCTTCGCAGCTCTCCCTCAGCCCACTGGGTCCACCTCTTCCTTTCTTCCTCCCCCCCCCCCCCCACTTACATCAGTATGAAGAAGGGTTTCGACCCAAAACATTGCCTATTTCCTTCGCTCCATAGATGCTGCCTCACCCGCTGAGTTTCTCCAGCATTTTTGTCTCCCCTAAAGTACCAGCCAATTTTAATTCAGAAAACCAGCCTCTGTTCCCCTGAACACACGCTCGGAGGAATTTAAACTCAGTCACGTACTTTATATCGAGCAATTGAATTGACCCTGTGGCAGAGTGATGAAAGGTGACCCAGGCAGGCTGCACGGACTCTGTGCTCGTGTTCTGAGTGCATGAACTGCGGTGAATTAATCCGCACTGATCCCAGGTCCTCGTTCCTATAATGAGCCATTACGGTCTGTGCATATCCTTCCTGTACAGTACTGAAAGGAACAAATTGGAAATGAGTCAATTTAATGAGCGAACACTGACCCACAAAGTTGAGCATTTAGCTAGACATTAATCATCCTCTGCCTACCCCTGTTGCAAATTACAGCTCCATTTGCGGGAGCACAATTAGGAATGTGACAAATTGGTCACTGACGCTCAGGAGGGTTTTTTTTTTTGTGAACAGCGCAGGTTGCAACTGGGCGTCGTTTTAAAAGTGTGACACATTTTGAAATGATGAACGGAGATGTAAACAGGCATGGAGTCTGCTCCTGTTCAGAGTGCATGAACTCTTTGGCTTCTTTGGTCTGAAGGTCTCGACCCGAAACGTCATCCATTCCTTCTCTCCAGAGATGCTGCCTGTCCCGCTGAGTGGCTCCAGCATTTTGTGTCTATCTTCGGTGTAAACCAGCATCTGCAGTTCCTTCCCACACAACTCTTTGACCTGGACACATTGACAGGACACTTTCATCAGAGATGCCAAATGAGTTTGACAATGAGTATGGATGTAGTGCTGTGCCCCTTAACCTGGGCTGTATTAAGTGTGGCTCACATAGTGACAACTTAATATACACGGGTAAGAAAGAACTGCAGATGCTGGTTTAAATCGAAGGTAGACACAAAATGCTGGAGTAACTCAGCGGGACAGGCAGCATCTCTGGAGAGAAAGAATGGGTGACATTTCGGGTCGAGACCCTTCCTCAGACTACACTCTTTTCTTTAAGGAACACTTCACAAATTTGCAAGTCATTTTACACTGGGGACATGCTAATCTTACCCTGATCCTTCCAGCTTTTATATATATCTTACTGATGTTCATGCTGGCTTTTTAATCAGCTCTCCCACGTGACAAGTGTTGAAGGAACTGCAAATGCCGGTTCAAACCGAAGATCGACATAAAATGGTGGAGTAACTCAGTGGTAGACAAAAATGCTGGAGAAACTCCTAGTAGACGGAGGAATTGGGAATAGGGTATAGTCTTTACAGGAAGCAGGGTGGGAAGAAGTGTAGTCTAGATAGCTGTGGGAGTCAGTCGGTTTATAATGAATGTGAAAACCTTGCCACCACTGCCACCCACTGCCATTAATTAATATTGCAAGTCTGGATTTTTTAGTTTAGTTTAGTTTAGCTTAGAGATTCAACACGGAAACAGGCCATTCAACCCACCGAGTCCCCACCGACCAGCGATCCCCGCATATTAATATTACCCGACACCCACTAGTGACAATTTACATTTATACCAAGCCAATGAATCTATAAATCTGTACGTCTTTGGAGTGTGGGAGGGAAACAAAAATCTCAGTGAAAACCCACGTGGTCACGGGGAGAACGTACAAACTCTGTACAGACGGCACCCCTTAGTTTTGGGATTGAAACTGGTGCTGTAAGCGCTGTGAGGCAGCAACTCTACCGCTGCTCCACCGTACTGCCCAGAATTGTTCTAAATTTCCATTGCTGGGATGTTCACACTCGCACTCACACGGAGATTAGAAATAGAAGAGCGAATAAATATTTGACTGTTATTAAAAATTCTGCATTGTGTGGTGAAAGACTCCTGTTATATGGAAGTAATGTAGTCTAACCGTGTCACGGGGCAGATTACACTGTGATCAGTGGGTACGTGTGAGGGTATAGGTTTAAGGTGAGGGGTCAAAGTTTAAAGGAGATGAGGCGGGCAACATTTTTACACAGAGGGTGGTAGACGCCTGGATCGCACTGCCAGGGTTGGCTATTGCGGCTGATATGATAGTGGCACGTAAGAGGCTTTTGGGTAGGTTTATGGATATGCAGGGAACGCTGAGGTATGATTTATGTGCAGGCAGATAAGAGATTGTGACATTAATTTTGGCACGGACATTATGGGCCAAAGGGCCTGTTCTTGTGCTGTACTGTTCTAAGTCCTATCTCAGTCCTTCATATTAATACAACCAAGCTCAAAGTAACTCAACGGGTCAGGCAGCATCTCTGGGGGGAATGGATAGGTGATATTTTGGGCCAGGTCCCTTCTTCAGACTGATTGTAGTAAGATAGTGGGGTAATTGCTCCTGGGTAGCTTAAAACCCAATGGTGTGAACATTCAATTCTCCAATTTTAAGTGACAACACCCCACCCCGCACGTCCCCCTCTCTCATTCCTTTGCCCACCAACTCACTGGTTTGTGCGCAGTTCCTCGACTATCATACCCGTACCCTTCCACCTATATTCCTCCGCCTGTCTTTACATTTAGCGCCTCTTCCCTTCTTATCTGCCTCATTTTGTCTCCTTTTCACTTCTTGCCTTTGTCCTTCACTCCACCCCTTTGCTAATCAAACTCTGCCCAGTTGTATCCACCTATCACTTGCCAGGTCTTATCCCGTCCCCATCTCTTTTCCAGCTTCCTCCCCACTACCAAAGATCCTATAGCGAGCAGGATAGTCCACTCGACGAAAAAAAAGAGGTAGTACGGTCATGGGCAGATTCATGGGTAATTTAAGCCCCATTTCCGTAACCGGCTTCCATCTCCACACCAAAAATCCCACAGGATACTAGTGCGGAGACGGAAGCTGGTTACAAAAACATCTTCGTAAAAATAAAAATTATTTGGTAAGAATCGTCTCCTCATTTGCAGAATTTTAATTTATTAACACAAACTGTTCCCCCGCAACATTGATTACACTGCGAGTCTGGTCGGGCCGGGTCGGGTCCGGTTACGGAAATGGATGAAAAAAAGGCCCATGTTCCGTTCCGTTCCGTTGCGTAATACTGGTCAGCCCATTTCATTTAGCAGGAGTGGTCTATCTTGCTCCGCTATAGGATCTTTGCCCACTACTGCAATCAGCCCAAAGGAGGGTCCCAACCCGAAACATCGCATGTCCATGTCCGCCAGAGATGCTGCCAGACCCGTTGAGTTACTCCGGTACTTTGTGTTTTGTTCATGATTCCAGCATCTGCAGTTCATTGTGCCTCCTTTATAGTACAAATGTTCTTAAGGTTGATTAAAAACATGCAGAACTCTAGCCCATTTTACTCAGAAGGTTTCAGTCATGAATATAATGGCGAGAAGTCTAAATTGCAAATTGCTAAGCCTGCCTTGTGTTAAGTTAACGAGCATGGCCTTGTTTCAAAACTATGTGTAGCAACACGTAGCGTTTCAAAATCTTTGCCACAATCCAATCAGTGGTGAAAAATTGATAGGCCTGAACCCAAAATGGATACAAAAGGGAAATTATGGCAAATTAAAAACAGCCCACTAAAAAGAACTGTAGGAAGAGGCAATAAGCAAAGTAACAATGTGACACTGTAAGTTTATAATAAAGTAGACATCAAATAAACAGCAGGGTGAAGATCAAACTGGTGCCTGTTCTGAAGCAGAGAGAATGACTGGCTCTGGCTTTAATGGAAGAATGCCCAGAAATTGGACTGCTGCATCCGTTGATGCGTTACCGTGTTGTTGTGCACAGGGCTTGGTGGAAATCGGATTGCCCTCGAAAAATCATGGCTATGGTCAAACATAAATAGTATAATAAATAGTGTGTCTTACTGCCAGAAGGATGAGTTCAGGGCAACCTGTGTTGTTCCAAAATCTTGTTGATTTCAGCACAGCTGGGAGAATTGCTGCCTCACAGTGTCAGAGACCCGGGTTCGATCCTGACCTCGAGCGCTGTCTGTGTGGAGTTTGCACGTTGCCCCTGTGACCTGCGTGGGTTTCCTCTGGTCTCCTCCCACATTCCAAAGACGTGCAGGCTTGCAGGTTAATTGGCCTCTATAAATTGCCCCTGATGTGCAGGGAGTGGGTGAGAAAGTGGGATAAAAGAGCAAATGTGAATGGGTGATCGATGGCCGGTGTGGTCTCGGTGGGCTGAAGGGTAAGTTTCCATGCTGTATCTCTAAACTGCTATAAACTGCTAACCTGTCATCACTTGTCCATGCAGTAGAGAAGGCAGAAGGTCACCACATTCTGCCTGGTGCACAAACTGCAGCAAGACTCGAAAGTGGCGCCATATCTGGCCACTCTGTATACTGCCTCAGTGTACTGAGACTTGTAGTGTGTCTGAGCTGCTTATCTATGATGTATCTAGGTGCTGATATATACTGATACTGGTACTGGACTGCATACAAAAATGAAAAATAAAGTACCATTGAACGCTTCATGGGTGGAGTGGAGCAAGGACCCAGGCTGCAGGACGAAGGAGAGAACGTTGGCTTTTCACATCCCACTGCTGAACCACAGGGTGGGACTGAAATAGAGTCACGGAGTCATACAACACACACAGGCACACACTCCCTCTCTCTGCTCTCTCATGCTTACCGACCAAACACAGACACACTAATGCACAGACACAGACACACACATGAACAGTCAGGCATACCAATCTCTCCACGATCATAGACACACACATTCACACACACACACGCACACATACACGTGCACACACACACACGCACACACACACACGCACACACACGCACATGCATACACACGCACTCATTCACACACACACACACACACACACACACACACACACACACACACACACACACACACACACGTGCACACACTCGCACACTCATTCACACACGCACACGGACAAACAGACACATGCCCACTTAAAACAGGCACAAACACACACACACTACACTGGCACACACTCACACGCCACACACAAACTGACAGACACATGCACACACACACGTAGGCACACAAAACACAGACCCACACAGACACACAGACACAAACAATACACACACATATACGATATGATATTCATCGAACTTTATTCATCCCCGGAGGGACATTGGTCTGCCAACAGTTACAACACACAACAAGGTACATGAAAACGTGAAATTAAAATTAAATTAAAAGTGAAAAAAAAAGGAAAAGACAAGCGACTGTTGGCTGGCTGCCATGTGCACAGCGCCTTAACCGGAACCAACAAACAAACAAACAAACAAACAAACGCAGGCTTATCCCCTGGGCAGAGGATTCTAAAACTAGAGTACCCCCCCCTTACACCGGGCCCCCCTTTGTTCTCCCACCGTCCCTCAAGGTGGTCCCCCACACGTGTCGATCGTGAGGCCCCGTTGCCACCGAGGCTCCCGCGTATGCACACACAAACAGATACATGCATGCACACACGCAGCCACACACACTGGTTCACTGCTGTTGGTCATCACATCCTCTGACTACCTGTCATTATCTCCTTGCTCCTCCAGTTATCCTGCGATCCCAGACGCTAACGAGATGACCAGCCGAACCTCGCCCAAAGCCTGCAGCAATGGAGCACTGCCAGTTGATGTGGAGGTTGTTTCCACTAGTGGGAGAGTCTAGGACTAGAGGTCATAGCCTCAGAATTAAAGGACGTTCTTTTAAGAAGATGAAGAGAGGGTGAGTCAGAGGGTGGTGAATCTGTGGAATTCTTTGTCACAGAAGGCTGTGGAGGCCGCCAGTGAATATTTTTAAGGCAGAGATAGATAGATTCTTTTTTTATTTTATTTTATTATTTTTGTTAGAAGTAAGTACAGTAATGTGATACCTAAGTACCTGATACATACATACACGTTACCATTCTTGTACAACTTCTTATTTTTAATTTAATAATAAAAGAGCAGTGATAGAAAGAGGAAAATAAAGAGTGTCGAGATAGATAGACAAGAGAGTAGAAACGAATAGCGAGAGAGAGAAAAAGCAGAGATAGAAAGCTAAAGAGATTGAAAAAAAAAGAGAAAATCGAATGAAAAAAATTTAGGAGAGATATATCTATTTAATATCTTTACCCATCCATCACCCATTTCTGAACCATTTAATTTCTAAGGTTAAGTTATGTTGCACCATATGCTTGTAAGAAGTCGATAAAAGGAGACCAAATCTTTAAGAATTGGTCTACTTTGCCGTAAGAGGAATCTCATTTCTTCAAGATGTAGCGTTTCCGACATATTTGAAATCCACATTTTAAACTTTGGCGTGGATGCGTTTTTCCAGAATTTAAGTATACTTTTTTTGCTGTTATTAAACCATAATTAAAGAGGGCTTCTTGGAACGTAGTTAATTTACGTCCCTCTTCCATTGATCCGAAGATAGTCAGTTCTGTATTGGGGTTCAATTTTGTGTTGAATAGTTTTGTAAATGTTCCGAAGATTTCATTCCAAAATTTATGAAGTTTTTGTACAGGAGACAAAGGAATGTGCTATAGTAGCATTTTGAGTTAGACATTTGTCACAAATGGGGGAAACGTTTGGAAATATTTTATTCAATCTGGTTTTCGAGTAATATAATCTATGTAAATTTTTTAATTGAATTAAGTTATGCCTTGCATTAATCGAACATTTATGTACATATAATAGGTTTTTTTCCTGTCTGTCTTTCGGGATTTTTATCAATAACTCTTGATCCCAGTCCCTTCTAATTGCCTCTGTCATTGGTGTTTCTATATTTAAAATTATATTATATAAATATGATATTAAATTGCTTGATTCTGCCTTTCTGTTCATTCCTTCCTCTAATAAATCTGAGGTTAGAGTTTGATATCCTTGTATATATTTTTTCAAATAATCTCGAATTTGAAGGTATTTGAAATATTGGTTACTTTTCAGATTATATTTTAGTTGTAGTTGTTGGAATGATAGAGGTTTTCTCATTTCATACATATCTCCAATCATTTTAATTCCTATTCTTTCCCAATGGATAAATGTTTTATCAATAATAAATGGTTTGAATGAGGGATTGTAAACTATTGGGGAAAGAAAAGATAAGTTTCTTCATTTTAAAGTTAATTTTATTTGTGCTGTGAATAAAAGGATTCTTCTTATATATTATACTGTTCAGTTTCATCGGAGAAAGAAGAATCACTCCTATATTATAGGGGGAACAATCCTCTTTCTCCATTCTTATCCAATCTACTTGTTGGGCAGAACTGTCCAACCAGTAAGTTTATTCTATATCCTGAAAAAGAACCAAATTCCTCTATTAAATTTAATATATTTGGTATGCTAATTTGTGAATTTGTAATGTATAATAATATTTCATCAGCATATAATGAAATTTTATTATTTGAGTGTTTGGTATTATATCCATGAATATTCGGATGACTTTTTATACTTTCTGCAAAAGGCTCTATCACAAGTGCAAATAGCAGGGGCGATAATGCACACCCCTGTCTATTGCCCCTTGATAATTGGAATTTTGGGGATAATATATTATTAGTCAGTATTCTAGCCATCAGCTTATCATATAATAATTTTACCCATGAGATAAAATTACCTCCCAAATTACATTTTTGCACTACTTTAAATAGACATTGTCATTCTACATGATCAAAAGCTTTTTCTGCATCCAGTGAAATAATTGCTAAGTCTTCCTCTTCAGTTTTATGTGAGTACATTATATTAAACAGCCATCTCAAATTGTTGAATGAGTATCTCTTGGGTATAAACCCAGTTTGATCCGGATTTATTAGTTTGCTAACATATTTACTCAATCTTCTCGCTAGGGTCTTTACTAATATTTGTTGATCTGTATTTAGGAGTGCTATGGCTCAATATGAGCCTGGGTCTTCTAGATCTTTATCCTTTTTAGGTATAAGTGTAATAGTTGACTCGGTTAGTGTTTCTGGTAATATATTAGAGATAGATAGATTCTTGATTAGTACGGGTGTCAGAGGTTATGGGGAGAAGGCAGGAGAATGGGGTTAGGATGGAGAGATAGATCAGCCATGATTGAATGGCGGAGTAGACTTGATGGGCCGAATGGCCTAATTCCACTCCTATTCCTTATGGTCACTGAGGGGCAACTGTTGAGAGAGCAGTTCAGCATCCGCTCACTACAACACGTCCAGTAACCTTTGAGGACATTGGGAAGTCAATGAACAATCTGTTGTCAATTCTGCAGCTGCTTGGTTGTACACCTGATGGCAGCAGAGTTTCCTTCAAAGTCTTACATTAAATAAAAGTGCAGCACACAGGGCTCCAAGTTCTCCTTAGACTACATTCAAGAATCAAAGGTTACAGGGAGAAGGCAGGAGAATGGGGTTGCGAGGGACAAACAGTGCAGCCATAATCGAATGGCAGAGAGGACACGATGGGCCGAACGGCCTCATTCTGCTCCCAATGATCCCAATGAATGCATTATCAAGTACCCACTTGTCATTAAGGAAAATCTCTGGGGCATGAGTGTGGATCAGGACAGGACATGCCGCGTCCAATTTGGCAACTGCTGCAGGTTCATCCCTCAGTGTTCACGAACACAATTTGTTCTGCATAAAACAGCGCAAAGTTTACAACTTCTCAGATCACAAAGTGCGAGAGGTTTTAACAAGAGGCACATTGTGGCAGCCTGCTAGTAACATTCCCCATAACCTTTTTCCATTGGATCTGTCCCCACCGCTCATAAGAGCGCCAGTAAAACTAATCGCAAGCTGAGTGACTGGTGGATTAAATTAGTGTGATGACGAGATCAGGTTATTTCTGCTCAACGCTGGATTAGTCAACATCCGATACGTTCGTTTGCAGACTAGAGGCCTTCCTTCCAAAAAAGTTGGAAAAATCAACACTTTTGGATTAGGTTGCGGCTTTAACTTGACAGCTAATGTAGGCAGAATGAGACCCTTTAGAAAATACAGCCACTCCCTGTCCAATGTGACAAAAGAGAGTCAAAGCGTCATCCATCATAGAAACAGGCCCATCAGCCCAGTGAATCTATGCCAACAGTCAAATATCTATTTAAACTAAAAGCCCTGTCTCACGGGCGAGTCCACCCACGAGTGACCCCAAGTGAAAGAAAAAAAACAGACTTGTGGTTGTATACGAGATTCCAAGTTTATGTTCCAGAGTTTAACCGAGTTCCCATGGGTATGTCATTTCTGCGATGTTCCAAGTTCCTCTCCCGAGTTACCAAGTTCCTCTCCCGTTACTCTTGAGCCAACCGTGAATGAAGGTCTGTTTTAATAAGCAACAGTGTGAAAGAAGACATCTCCATCCTGCGGCTTTGAGTTAAAGATAGAATTCAGCACGGCTGCATCTATTTATATGACCTACAAAGGGAAAATGCGCACCGTCCAGTGCCAGAGCAGTTATACTTATGATTTGTTTGAAACACACATCACGTAGTTAGAAGACCAGCGGGCGGAGGTTTTTTATATTTTAATTGAATTTACTGCCAGGTCTACACACTGCGGGGAGACGGGAGATGAAATCTTTGAATGTGGACGGATGTCTCCGCACCTGCTCGTTCTAAGCGGAATATATTTTTAGTTGCCTTTCAAGCCGGGCTTTGGTTTTATTCCTTGTTTTTGTTTATTCGCACACACTTTTCGTGTGTGAGGGTGTGAGAAGTCCATGCCGATGCCGGCCGGCCGCAGCCGCTGTTCTTTCACCGGTTGCACATCAGATTGTTGGGAGACGGAGCTCAGGGTTCGCCTTCTGAGCTGCTTTGGTGTCCAGGCTTGAATTGAGGTGGAGGGAGGTTGGGCGGGGGGGTATGCGGGTATCATTAATCCCTCTGGGGTGACAAGGCTCTTGGGTTAGGCTGCGATCATTCTCTGCGGGATGATCTTAGTGCGGGAGACAAGTGTAGGAGAGGTGTACTGACTGTGTGAGCAGACACTTTGGTAGTGATTGTCCACCAGTCTCAAACGCCGCTGTGTCTCCCTGTGTCTGGGATAGCAGGGGGCGATCAAACAGCACAATACCCCCCTTCCCCTCCACGCCAACATGAAGGGCAACGATCCGAAGGCTTTAGCGTCAGAAACAGCGGGCAGGTGACAATCACCTGCCATAACGCTTCTGGTCTGCCGTGTGCAATAGTCACCAAAATACACTGCATCTTTAGAAAGGAAAAATACAAAATATGTCAATCCCACTGGATAGGCCTTAGTCATGGTGCTGTACAACACAGAAACAGATCCTTCGGCCCAGCTTGGCCGTGCCGTCCAATTTGGTGTCTTGGGGTAGTCCTATTTGCCTGCATGTGGCCCATAGCCCTCTAAACCCTCCCCATCCATTTATCTGTCATTAATAACCACAAGAAAATTCCTGCTTCAATTTCCTGGGTCCAACAGAGAGAAGTCTCCCCCCTTTCCAGGGTTAATCGCTCCACTGTTTATAATGCTCTCTGCATTATGAAGTCCTCAACAGTGAACCTCATGGACAATCACTACCAAAGTGTCTGCTCACACAGTTAGTACACTTGTCTCCCGTACTAAGTCACCCCAACCCCCCCTCCCCTCCCTCCCAACTCCAGTCCCGTCCCGACCCCCTGGGAAACTGAAGGGAGCGACAATCAACTGCCACGGATACAAATAATGTCATACACAAGAAAGGGCAGATGCTGGTTGACAAAAAGTGAACACACGGTGCTGGAGTTACACAAAGACGCAGCAGAAATTTGGAAACGTCATCCTGTCACGCATTCCTTCTCTCCAGAGATGCTGCCCCTACCGCTGAGTTAAAGTGAGCCCACGGTAGACTCACGAGTCACTAAGATAAACGCACGGGCCACTACGTTCTTACAACGAGTTTATATGTTTCAATTTTTAACTTGAACAGTAAATTTGACTCGTGGAAAACCTCAAACATGTTTGGAATTTTTCAAGAGTTAACAAGTTTCACGGGTACCTGCCGTTAGTGCCACGAGTTGCTAAGTTGCGCGCGTGAGTTCCAACGTTCCCGCTACATTCATTGTACGTGATTACCGCGAGTGAATACTCGGGGTCACTCGTCGGTCGACTCGCACTGTGAGACGGGGGTTTAATCGTATGCACCTTCCATCTTATTATCCCCACATTGCTACCTGCTCCCCTCAGATCCAAACACCACCTACACTTTACAGTGGTAAATGATCTAGTTTGATTACAAACATGTCCAACCCCATGAATGAATGAGTATGTTCCCATCCAGTCCTAATGATATTCAAGTCAAGTCACTTTTATTTCTATAGCACATTTAAAAAACAACTCTCGTTGACCAAAGTGCTTTACATTGGTGGAGGTACTAACGTTATACAACATTGGTTCATAGATTAAGTACATACATAAATACATACATATAGCCCTCCCTCAGAGGACGTCAAGAAAGGCTTGAGAGTAAAGATGAGTTTTAAGTCTCGACTTAAAAGAGTCGATGGAGGGGGCAGTTCTGATGGGAAGAGGGATGCTGTTCCACAATTTAGGAGCTGCAACCGCAAAGGCGCGGTCGCCCCTGAGCTTATGCCTAGACCGCGGGATGTTCAGTAACCCTAAGTCGGCCGATCTGAGGGGCCTGGAGGTGGTGTGGTGGGTAAGCAGCCTTTTGATGTAGGTGGGGGCAAGCCCATTAAGGGCTTTGTAAACATAAAGAAGGGCCTTGACATTTATTCGAAACTGCACAGGGAGCCAGTGGAGAGAGGCCAGGAATCGGGGTGATGTGGTCCCTTTTCCGTCAGGAGTCTCGCTGCGCTGCGGCGTTTTGGACCAGTTGCAGGCAGGGCAGGGAAGATTGGCTGATGCCAGTGTAGAGGGAGTTGCAGTAATCGAGGCGGGAGGAGATAAATGTGTGGATGATCTTTTCGAGGTAATCAAACTGGAGGAATTGTTAGGGCCCGCATTAAGCTCCAGAACGTGACTGGGCCAGAGTGTGGCTTGGCAGGACCACAGTGTCTCATCCTACCCTGTCACCACGGGCACAGAAGCCTAATTGCATATTCTTTCCTCGCTGGGAAATTCCACTTACCTGCTTTTTGTCTCTTTCCTCCACAGAGATTATCAATGATTCGTGGCTGCCTGGCAACACCCTAGCAACCGACGTGCGAATCTAACAATAGAACACCGTTAATATGGAAAAATAACAATGTACATAATTGTTCTGCTGGCTCCTGTACAAAGCGGTGTGCTACAAAGAAATATTTTGTACATGCTAATTTTAGACATTTTTTGTCAATGGTTTGGCAAAATAAACCTTGACACCATCAGGTCATAAGGTCATATGGAATAGGAGTAGTATTAGGCCATTCAACCCATCAAGCCTACTCCGCCATTCAATCATCACTGATCCATCTCTCCCTCCCAACCCCATTCTCCTGCCTTCTCCCCATAACATCTGACACCCCTACTAATCAAGAATCTATCCATCTCTGCCTTATAAATATCCACTGACTTGGCCTCCACAGCCTTCTGTGGCAAAGAATTCACAGATTCACCACCTTCTGACTAAAGAAATTCCTCCTCATCTCCTGCCCAAAAGATTGTCCTTTAATTCTGAGGCTATGACCTCTAGTCCTAGACCTTCCCACTAGTGGAAACATCCTCTCCACATCCACTCTATCTAAGCCTTCCACTATTCTGTATGTCTTAATGAGGTCCCCCCTCATTCTTCTAAACTCCAGCGAATAACAGGCCCAGTGCTGACAAACGCTCATCATAGGTTAACCTACTCACCAGTCTTTTTGCACAGTAAAGGTTGCAATTCAAATTGTATTCATAGAGAGATTTACAACAGAAGCAGGTCCTTTGGTGCACTGATCATCAGCCACCCATTTACACTACTCCTACACTGATCCCATTTTTTACTTTTCACATATTCTCATCAACACTCTCTAGATTCTACCATCCACCAATGCACTGGGGACAACATACAGAGGCCAATTAACCTACAAACCCTGCACAACTTTGGGATGTGGGAGGAAACCAGAGTACCTGGAGGAAACCCACATAGTGACAGGGAGAACGTGCAAACTCTGCACGGACATCACCTGAGAACAGGAGTGACGATCAGTCTATCTTGCACTGTGGGACAGTGACTTCCCTAACTGTCCACTGCTCTGTCTTAGGAATCTCAGAGCAGGAGAGCACAGCGGGCTGACTTTGGGTTAATTACACCTGTGTTGACCTCTTGAAGGAATTACTTACTTAATATGTCTCTCCTGTAGCTTTGCAGATTGACGGTAAATATCTAACCTATCCTCAATCTGTTAACCGTTGAGTCTGCCTTCAGAGGCACAGTGGTGGAGTTGCTGCATTACACTGCCACAGACCCGTGTTCCATCCTGACTATGGGTGCTGTCTGCATGGATTTTGTACATTCGCCCTGTGATCTCGTGGGGTTTCTCTGGGTGCTCCAGGTACTCTGGTTTCCTCCCACATTCCAAAAATGTGCAGGTTTGTATGTTAATTGGCTTCCATAAATTGTCCCTAGTGTGTAGGTCAGAACTAGTGTACGGGTGGTCGCTGGTCGGCATGGATTTGGTAGGCCAAGGGGCCTGTATCCACATTGTATCTCTAAACTAAACTAAACTAAAGCTCCTCTATCAGCAGTGTAGCCCTGATCATCTGGCCTGCTCCATTAAAGAAGATGTTCTCTGTAACATACCTCACTCTTTTTCCAAACAACTGAGCACAAATAATAAAGGACGAGGTTATTGCATCATTGACTGTTCTCCCACCAGCTAGCTCCTGTTAAATTCTGGTACCTGTTCCATGCCCAGTGTCAGGGATAATCACCATGAACTGGTTAATGTTCCTTGCAATTTCTTCAACAAATCATGCCAATAAGTGAGCCAGATACCTATTATGACAATCTGAAACTTTACGTGACATTTGGAAATTTGTAGTGTCAATCTGATTCTTGTAGCTCCTGGCATTTGGAACCAAAGAAAAGATTGATGGCCCTATTAACAATGAAGATGGCTGGATAGACTCTTCACAACAGGGTTGTATTAGTTATCATATACCCCAATGCGCTGGTTTGGGAAGTAGCATCTGAAACCAATTGAGGGACAATTAAACATTTGATGTTCCCACCAGAGGAGATTGAAGGCAACTACAGTGACTTAAGGGCCTGTCCACTTGCGTGCGATTGCGTGCGATTGCGTGCGTTTGGCGCAACCACATGGAAGCGAAGTTCGTGCTAAGTACGTGCTAAGTAGGCATTACGTACGCGCTAAGTCCATGCGTGATGTCATTTGCGTCATGCTGACCAATCAGCTGGGCAGGAGGCGGGCCGACTGAATTTGGGCGTCGCACGGCGACGGGCGGTGACGTCATCGCGCAACACCACACCGGGCGGTGACGTCATCGCGCAACGCCATACGCTAGGCGTACGCCATCAAGACGTTGCGTACGACGTCAAGACGCTGCGTACAACCGCAATGCGCCTGCGTGCCGACAGGCCGTTGGCGCGCAATATTTTCAGACACTGCAGGAATTTCGGAGCCCCGTGTGACGTCGGGACCAGCCCCGCACAACGCCATACGCCTCCGCGCTTCTAAGTGGGACCGGCCGCGCGAGGCCCGTACGCCTCAAGCGATCACGAGGTTGCGTAATTTGCGAGCCAAGGTCGCGTAAGTGGGACAAGCCCTTTACCAATTGTTATGATGTTGGCCGACTATGTTCCTCTTTGGAACCAGTGACTAAGATCACGGGAAATGGGCGGTATGGAAGAAAGTTTAGTTTAGTTTAGTTTAGTTTAGATAAGTTTCATTCAGTTTAGAGATATAGTATGGAAGCAGGCCCACGGCCCACCAAGTCCGCTCTGATTAGTGATCATCCATACGGTAGTTCTATCCTACACACTAGGGACAATTTACAGAAGCCAATTGACCTACAAACCTGTACATCTTTGGAATGAGGGAGGGAACCGGAGCACCCGGAGAAAATCCGTGCGGTCACAGGGAGAACGCACAATCTCCATACAGAGTCAGGATTGAACCTGGGTCTCTGGTGCTGGAAGACTACACCAGTTCACTGGTGGACAAGTTCGCTCTTGCAGTGCAGTGATTTTCCCAGGGCTTATAGCTATTCCATCAATGATATTCTCTATATTACTACATATCAAGCTAAAACAACGAGGGGATAAAAATCCATTCAGTTCATCTCACTCTTTGAGCCATCAACAAAAATAAACACTGCTATCCTGGCTTTCTACTTGAGGAAGTAAAAGCAAATGCAAGGTCATTGACTGTAAATGTGAATTGAGGTTTGGAGTGTATTTGTTTGTCCATATTCTTTCCCATGTCATTCTGCTGAAATTAATCCCATTGCATCAGGTACCGATTTACTGCCTGTCAGCAGTCCACTGAAGTGCTGCCAGAACATTTTGATGGAGTGTTTCTCTCACACTGGGTCACTGCCAAGACTCAGTCATATTATTTCCCTCACTTTCCTACTTTAAATTTCCAATCATTACTCCAGTCAGACCCTGTGAAGGTTGACGGATCCTAAATATCTTTCATGTTTACCTCCCTTAAGGGCGGCAAGGTGGCACAGCAGTAGGTTTGCTGCCTTACAGCGCCAGAGACCTAGGTTCGATCCTGACTACGGGTGTCTCTGTACAGAGTTTGTACGTTCTCCCCGTGATCGCAAGGGTTTTCTCTGAGAAATTTGGTTTCCTCCCACACTCCAAACACGTATAGGTTTGTAGGTTAATTGGCTTGGCATGTATGTAAAAATTGTCCTTAGTATCTTCTTCATGCGTATGGCGTGCACAGCCTAAAGTTGTAAGACAACTTGTTCTGTTTGATCTTCTGTTTGTGCACGCCAGGTTGATTGCATTCGCTAAAACAGGGTGGACCACGTGAAGGTTGCAATCTCCCACCCATCCTTAGTGTACGATCATGTTAATGTGCGGGAAAAGCTGGTCGCTGCGGACTCGGTAGGCCAAAGGGCTTGTTTCCGCATTGTATCTCTAAACTAAACTGAACTAAACCTCCCATTATGAAGCTTACCCGCGTTGCACAGAAGATTAATTAGTTACTCTGGCCTGAAGCAAGTTTCCATAAATGTTCTTCATTATCTTAAAAGTGCATCTTTTAATTTGCATCAGTCCAGGAATTAACAATTATCTGGGAGGAGCTCTGTCAACAGTCTGTTTTTAATCCTGAGCTGTTCTCTTCTGTGATACTTGAAAAGGTTAAGTAAATACCACAGCTGCCAGGGCAAGGCAACCTGTTAAGGTTATTTGTAGAATTAAGTGGCATGTAAAAGGTGGCTATTTACATAATGGAATTAGATAATGGAACTATCTGTACAAATAATGGAATTAGATGTAATTAAGATTAATAATATAGTTTAGTTTATAGATACAGCACGGAAACAGGCACTTTGGCCCCTCTAGTCCACACTTACCATCGATCGCCCATTCACACTAGTTCTCTGTCATCCCATTTTCACATCCACTCCCTACACACTTGGGACAATTTTGCACAGGCCAATTAACCTACAAACCTGTACGTCTTTGGGATGTGGGAGCCCCCAGGGGAAACTCACGCGGTCACAGGGAGAACGTGCAAACACCACACTGGCACGGACTCGGTGGGCCAAAAGGCCTCTTTGTGTGCTGGATCGCTCTTTGATTCTTACTATGTAAGAAAAGAAATGTTTGAGGATATTTCAAAAAATAATCTTCTCGGGACCATCAGTGGTTGAGGAGCGATCTGATAGAAGTATTTAATGTTCTGAGCCATAGATCGTCAAAATCTTTACCACTCACAATAAAGCTTACATGTCAAATATTAGAGGTATAATTTAAGGTGAAAAGGGGGGAGGTTGAAAGGGGATTTATGTGGCAAGCTTTTTTACGAGACAGCTGACGCAGAATCCAGTGCATGTTTAATTTGCTCCAAACCCCCATACAGAGCACGAACCGCATCAAAATGTGACGACCATCTCGTGTCAGACGGACACTTGACCACAACATTTTTCCCTAAAGATGATGCCAGAACATTCCATCAATGTGTAGAAGTGGAGAAAAAGGAATACAGACACTGAACAAAGGCAAAGAAAGTTACAGTCTGTAGACAACACTCTTGTCGCTTTTACACCCACCAAGTCCAGGCAGTGTCCACCATAGGGGACATAGATGGCAAACTCATTCAGCTGATGAATCCGTGCTTGCAGACATATTTGAAGCCTTGTCACACGACTGACCACAGCAGTTTGATAGTGCTTTTTGTTCTCATTAAGGAAATCCACAACAGTGGCTGCTAGATTCTTTGCTCCATGAGAAAAGATGGGGATGAACTTAATGAACCATTCCACAGGCTCACATCCTCGAATGTACCGGACAGTAAATGCCAGTTGATCAGTGTGTGAGATGTCTCCAGTGTGAGATGAATCTACACTTATTGAACAATACTTTGACTCCTTTATTTCTTCAAGAATAGCACAAAGAACACGTTGTCCCATTAATTCAATAAATTCCTCACAAATGTTTGCCGATAAATACGATAGGTTCCCTTTTCCAGGATTTCCATGCAGTTTGAGACGTTCTTCCATAAAAGGGTCAAATTCACTCAACAGCTCGGGAACACCTAAATAGTTACCATTTTTGGCCGACCCAATAATTTGATTTTCTCCACGAAATGGCAAACCTCTGGAGGCAAGAAAGCGAATTACAGAAACCACACGTGTCAACACTTTATGCCAATACGCCTGCTCTGAGCAATGATGTTCAAGTGATAAAGAATCTACATCTCCAGTTTCTTTAAACCAAATCAAATATGTCATCATGCATTTGCGTGTCCTTCTCTGTTTTCATGTTCTACAATACCATTGCTGTGCTTCCAGTGATTGAATCCTGGAGCAAAGGAAGATTCTGTCTTGGACAATAGGCAATGTACAAAGCAGTACAAACGACCTTGGGATAGTGAATATAGCCATTCACGTTTTACATACTCGCCATTCCGCAGATCACATTTGAACACATTGTTTGAAAAATACCTTGCCTGAGTATTCTCTCCTCCAGCTTCTTTATACACTCTGCGTTAGTAGGGTTAATGTTCCATGGCCCCGGATCTGTGTCTTGGATCGCAAACTCCTTTAAGGGCCTGTCCCACATGGCTGTCATTTGCGCATCACGCAGATGGCACGCAAAGATTTTGTACATCACAAAATCCTGCGACGCCGAGCGCAGCCGCGCGTCACTACCTATGCCATCACGCACCATGCGCGCATGTCGTGCGCGTCGTGACACGCAAATGATGTCGCGTAAATTACGCGCAAACGACGGGACAGTTGTTTACTGTTACAGATTTGGGTATTTCCTCTTGTGGAATGTCCCCAGCAGCAGGAACAGGAAATGATACCATTGGTATGTCTGCTGGAGAAACTGGATGATTGGACGCAGGAGTGGGCGTAGATGTGGATGTGAAATTTGAAGGAGCAGCTTCATGCTTACCCTACAAGTATTCCTAATGAGTCTCAGATTTAATCTCTAATAGCCAATGGCATATAATATAACCAATATCATTGCTATTAACTGTCAAGTGAGTTGAAGTGATGTTAACATATACGTTTTACGTTATGTAGCGTGTGAAATACGTACACATACTTGTACATGTGATTGCAGAGGTGACCGTGACACTAAATGAGAGGCGAATGCCAATGTCCACTTATTATCATAATAATTAACATGAATATAGTTCATTATCTTTAGTAAAACACATGCTAAATATGCATTTTCCAATAACAATAATAATAATTTAGAATAGTTAGTGTTTATTTATTGACAGCAAGTCACCACATACATAGATTAACGTGGGGCCCCATACTCGTGGGGCTCCAGGCAACTGCCCAGCGTGTCCATGTGTTAAGACGGTCCTGGCTCAGGCTCCATCTGAGAAACATTCAGGTCCGAGACCCTTCCTTCGAACTGGGAAGGGAAAAAAATCAAGTTAGCTTTCCATAGCAGGAAAGTGGGAGGAAGGATAGGTAGAATGAAGGGATGATTTCTTTGACTTCCATTTACAATAGCGATGGACGTAGTCTACACAGAATGGGAACAAACAGAATCCATGAAGTCACACTTGTAGCTTTCTCACACCATCTGCTTTGGTAGCCAGCTCACAGACTGGAGACTCGGTAGTGAGTGAAGTGAGCTATTGTGAGCAGAGCAGTCTTGAATCCTTAATGAAGCAAAAGCAGACACGTGGCTCACTGAAAGCTAAACGCTGCTTTCCCTACCCTGTTGCGAACAGCCGGCTGCCATCAGAGTTGCACCAAATGAGATTTTTGCTGTGAAGGATTGTTTTGAACTGTTGGTTGCCGTTCCCAATTCCGATATTTGATATCCTGTCCAGAGCAGCAACGGAGTAAGAAGGGGCCACCTGCTCTCTCCAACGAACCACACTTAATTTATCTGCTCCTGGATTTCTCCAATTTAATTACTGCCACCAGGGAGGTCAATAACCAAGAGGTGACACTTGCGGAAGCGAGAAAACAGAAATCTCTCCATGGCCTTGGAGATAATTGAACAGAACTGCAGGACATCAGTGTTTGTCAGCAGTTATATTGACACCGTTCTACACATGTACTTCCTTCAGTTCCATCAAAGCAGACCAATGTTCCTCAGAATGTTGAAATCATTTATATCTAACTTATCCCAATTGGCTTCTATCTTATTCTTGATATTTAAAACACAATCCATTATCACGTCGGACCTACAGTTCTGAATGTTTAAAACTGTCCGTAGTCATTTAGATTACAAGCTGAGGTTGAATGTGAAGTCTAACATCTGCTGTGTTGAAACCTTTACACTGAGATCCAACCACACGTTGTCAGCAAACGGATGGATAAGGACAGCGCTGTTGTGACAGAGAAAACAATATAAATGTGTCCAGTATCTCTAACCCAGACAATGTTCCTCTTCTGCACCCTGTCCATAGCCTCCACGATCTTCCTGGCAATCAGAACTGCACGTGGTACTCCATATGTGGCCTAGCCAAAGTTTTATACAGCTACAACATGGTTTTGGCTATTTTATATTCAATGACATGATCAATGACATGCACCTGTTTTACACCTCTTTCCCACACTATCTACTTGTGTTGCCACTTTCAGGGTGGCTATGGACTTCCACCGCAAGATCCTTCTATATGGTATCATTGCTTTGGATTCCACTGTATACATTTTTCTTACATTTATCCTCCTAAATTGCAACACCTCACACTGGTCCAGATTAAACTCCATGAGCTATTTCTCTGTCATATTTCCAACTGGTACACCACATTCCCGTCAATGCTTCACTACTATAATTGATCGGGTCCTTACTCCGTGTTCGTTGCACTTCCTGGATATCTGCTCTCACCTCTATCCCGGAAATTCCTTGCCAGCAATAAGACAAATCTCTGGTCACTGGCCACTGGCCGGCGTGGACTTGGGTGGGGGGGGGGGGGGGGGGGGGGGTGAAGGGCTTGTTTCCGTGCTTTATCTCTAAAGTAAACTAAGCCCATTCTCTTAACAATAATGACCATGGGGTGGCCTTGTTGGCACAGCTCAGCCTGGGTAGAATGAGCAACTTAGTCAAGTCAAGTCAAGTCAGGTTTTATTCGTCACTTGCACACAAAGTGCAGTGAAATGAATTTGCCAGTAGTGGTACAATAAAAAAAAACACAAAATACACAATAAAAATGTAACACAAACATCTACCACAGCATTGGAAGGCACAAAATTTGGTCAGTCCTCCTCCATTTTCACCCGTGGTTGGGAGCTCAACCCTCTGCAGTCGCCGCTGCGGGTATCCAGATGTGCAGACAAGGTAAAAAGTCCAGGTAAGTCCAGAATCGGTGCCTCCCCACTGGACACTGCAGCTTCAAGTTGGTGTAGCCCGTGGGCCGGTGGTCGAGGGATCCCAGGCTCCTGATGGTAAGTCCCTGCCGCTCCCGCGGTCGAAGTTGGCCGCGGGCCGGCAGTCGGAGCTCTTCTCCCGGGTCCCCAACGAGGGATCCCAGGCTCCGAACACAGCGCCAGCTGGAGCTCTGCAGACCGCTGCTTCAGGATGCAGGCCAGCGAACGGAGCCCTCCCCTCCGGCGACCCCCGGCGAGGGCTCGCCCGCTCCACGACGAAAGCGTCCTCGCTGCGCCCGCGGCTGAAGCCCCGGGCACGTCTCTGGGAGAGGCCGCACCGATCCTCGTTGTTCGGCCACGGGGGAGGCGACATGGAAAAAGCCGCCTCTCCATGGAGGAGGCAAGCAAAACGGTTTCCCCCTTACCCCCACGCACCACCCCCCACACAAGACACACGGAGAGACATTAAAAACGCACATTAAGACACTAAAAAACAAAAAAAGTAGAAACAACTAGCACGCTGCTGGCAGGGCTGCCAGCTCGCAGCGCCCCCACCAGGAAAGAGTGAAGAAATAACTGGACACAAAACTAGCTGGAGCTTCTTGGGACATTGTAAAAAATAATGATTTATTTGTTGTTACGCATTAAAAAAATTATAAATGTACAGTTATACATACAAAAAGAGGATTTTAAATACAAGTACTGGTTCTATTGAAGTTAACTTTAAGGATATTCAAGTGAATATCTTTCTCAAGGTGGGGACTTGAAATGCAATGTACTTATTTCTGCGATTGTTATTTTATTGTTTGTAAAGTTATATAAACTATGAAAATTCATCACATGAAGAAGCAAGACTGAACTCCATGTTCAACAGATCCATACGGAATTTTACAGGTGTAAATTAACACTGGCTAAAGACTAATATCTATCCCATCATGGGTGCTAATAGCTGGAATTAAATTAAGGTGCATGTATCGACTATTATTTCGTTTGTTATCTTAACGGTTGCCAATGTGAAAAATTAGACTGAATTG
Source organism: Okamejei kenojei (assembly GCA_035221665.1). Taxonomy (NCBI): domain Eukaryota; kingdom Metazoa; phylum Chordata; class Chondrichthyes; order Rajiformes; family Rajidae; genus Okamejei; species Okamejei kenojei. The sequence goes on from CM069165.1 coordinate 15,650,465, forward strand.
ATTTCACCCCAACCATCCGTGATCATATTCTAATTTAACAGGTAATTTTACTTGGATCAAGGTATTTTTCTTGGGCCAACTCCTTTGAAAAATCTTTATTTTTAAATGCTTTGGTCTAAAGTGTATAAATGTTGGCTGAATGTCACCTATTCGAAACATTGGGGAGAAGGCCATGCTTCACATATTAAGGGCGGCAAGGAGGCACAGTCAGTAGTGCTGCCGTCTCACAGCGCAGAGTGCCAGGCTTAATACTGACTTCAGTGCTGTCGGCGTGGAGCTCGCATGCTCTCCTTGTGGCTACTACCTGAGTTTCCTTTGGGTGTTCCAGTTTTCCCCTCACATCCCTAAGGTGTCAGAGTTGGGAGGTTGATTGATTGCTGTAAATTTGCCCTGTTGCTGAAGAATAGAATCGGAGGGAGTTGATGAATGGAGAATTGAGGGAATAGTGAAGGATGAGTGGGTGGTTGATGGTCTGTGCAGACTCGGTGGGCTGAAGGACCTGTTTCCATACTGTTTCTCTCTAACGTCTCTATGGCTACCCAGCTAACTGGGATTGTGATAAATCGCAAGGGATTAGGGAGGGATTGGAAGGAAAGGTATAGATATGTTTTTGGTTCCTTTCCTAAAAAGAGAACATGAGTAACAGTAATGACAAGATTAGAATTACTCAACAAAACATTTTTTTACCCCAGTAGACTAGGAAATCTCTGGAATATGTTGTCATCAGGTGTGGTAGATGTTGACTTGTCTTTCAAGGGGGACCTGGACCAGTTGATGATTGAGTTCCTATCTGATAGAAGTTGGGTTTATTTATTAATGGAACTTCACTCAGCTTCTCGTTCAGCTAACAATGGCCTGTTTCCTTTATCATCGTTACTTTTTTGCATATCTTTCATTCATCGTTCTATATCTCGCTACCCCATCGTCTATATCTCTCGTTTCCCTTCCCCGTGGCTTTCAGTCTGAAGAAGGGTCTCAACCCGAAACGCCACCCGTTCCTTCTCTCCAGAGATGCTGCCGGTCCCGCTGAGTTGCTCCAGCTTTCTGTGCCTATCCTCATTATGATATCCTGAACTAGTTTTGATTGATGATCTGAAGAAGGGCCCCAGCCCGAAACGTCACCTATCCTTGTTCTCTGGGGATGCTGCCTGACCTACTGGGTTACTCCAGCACCTTGTGCTTTTATTTGATTATTGACGTTGAATAAGGGGAACTTTTCATCTTATTTATTCTCTCATTGGTAATTTCCTTCCACATTCCCTGTGCTATTTTCTTTGTGTTGTCTCTTTTTCCCTTTCCAGTAGATTAAAGGTAGCCTTTAGAGGGAAGAGCATTTAATCAGCATCTGAAGTGCCCAGACCAGAAGGCTATCGCCAAAATATTGGTAAATAAGATTAGTATAAATGCTTTGTGGTCAGCATGGACATGATGGGCCAAAGGGTCCGTCTGTGCTATATGACACAATGACTCCATAATTGATAGCAACCACAATACAAAGTCTTTCTTCATCCATTAAATAGATTGTAAAGAAACAATTCAATTCATCGAGTAAAGAATCCGTCATAAAATTGAAGTAATTTTAAAATTGGTTGCAAACTATTGAATCAAATATACAAATTAGATTTATTATTACATTATTCCTGAAGTGTCTGACTGTGCGCCTGTATTTAAATCAATAACTGCATTTGGGATTACTTTTCTGAAGGGCATATAATATCTCCAAAGATTCTGTTTGACACACAAATCCATCTTGCCGTTATGACCTGATGTTACTTCACATGTGGTAACTATTACTCATTATGGCGCAGATAATGACAATGTTCGTTACTGCCAGACATGGAAAGTGTTCATCAAACCTGGTGGCCACACTTCAGGAAGTGACTGAGATGATTTCATGGATATATTTCCTAATTCACCATTTTCCACTCATTGTATTTTCCTCCCCTTTACTGAGAGGAGCTACGGTAGCTTCCATTCAATATCTTCAAGTCGATTTTCCAAACCTTTGTATTTCAGCTTGACTTTGGTCAATTAAAATAAAGAGCAGTTGAAAAAAAAAGATACTCAGGAGAGCAGAGTATCAAATGTCTGGAACTGATGTCAGAGGTGTTGATGGAGGAGGCTATATGATACTTTTAGATAGGCACATGGATATGGAGGAATATGGAACATTAGCACAAGATCACAAGTTATAGGAGTAAAATTAGGCCATTCGGCCCATTGTGTCTACTCCGCCATTCAATCATGGCTGAGCTCTCCCTCCTAATCCCATTTTCCTGCCTTCTCCCCATAACCCTTGACACCCGTTCTGATCAAGAATGTGTCTATTTCTGCCTTAAAAATATCCACTGACTTGGTCTCCACAGCCCTCTGTGGCAATGAGTTCCACAGATTAGCAACCCTCAGACTAAAAGAGATTAGTTTAACTTGGCATCATGTTCATCATGGGCATTATGGGCCGAAGGGCTTGTTCCTGTGCTGTCCTGTTCTATGTTCTAAGGTCATGAGGAGGGAGATTCATGAGTAGATCAAACTAAATGACAACTAGCTTAGTTGGGTTGAAAACATTTGTGGCATTTAACGTTTCAAAGAAACATTAACTGGAAAATAACATAAATATGTGCTTACGAGAGTTACAGGTACATACACTATGAACAGATTCAGTTATAGATTATTTAGTTATCATGAGCAAGGGGAGAGAGCACAGCTACATCTTTGTAAAGTTTTGCTATGCACCATTTTTCCTGATCATATTGCAGTAGAGTAGAGTCGTACTTGCTCGCTCGCCAAGTACCGTGCGTCCAGCCGCCGTGTGATCCCAGCCGCTGTGCCGTACTTTGTCACAACAACTCCGCCTCTTGTTGGTTTATCTGCTGAACACCCATTAAAATCTCCAGTGCCATGCTGTAGCAGAATAAATACTGACCCTGCACATGGAAACAAAGGCAGAGTCACTTTCGCATCTTAACCGCGTGGCACCATGATAGCAATGGGTTAAGGGATAGCTATCTGTTGCTATTTGCTGTCCAGGAAGGAAAAGGCAGTTAAGTGGCGTGTTCACTGAACCATCATGAATGGAAGGCTCTATCCGGAGTTTCAATACACATCTCAATTATTTCTCTTCATGGCCAGGAAACCCCTAGAAGGCTAACTGTTATTGCATGTTAGTAATTACCATGGAGTGAACAACTGGAGTGCTTTTCAAACATTGTTTTTAATCCATACTCTATATTGAATCCAGCTAGTTTAAATTATGGGGCAATACGTACATGAGCCAATTCCACTCTCAGCCCAAGGATGAAACATTCTCATCAATCTTTAGTACAAGCAAGCATAGTGACAATAACAAATGAATGCAAAATGATTCCATAAATAGTTTGTCAAATCACTTAACATTAGCACTTCTGATTAATTTCCTCTTTCATTACCTTGAATCTTTTCTAACAATACCTTTGAAAGAAGAGTCTTTGTATTGTAGTTTTTTTAATATGATCCTATTAACCGAGGGAAAATATATTCCAGGCCGGCTGTGGTTCCCACATAGGGGGTAAAACGAACCATAGGCTGGCAAAGTCTAGGAAGTCAGGTCAGGAGGGTTCCCCCCCACATACATGGGCCAACGATAACCAGACTGCTGTGGTTCCCCACGTAGGGGGTAAACCTACAGCAGTTGGGCAGGCCTGTGGAAGTCAGGCCAGGAGGGACCCCGCCAACATATAGCGGTCAGCTGCTTCCAGACCGCTGTGGGTCTCCAGAAAGAGGGTCAAACCTAAGGTAAGACGGTCAGGCCTGTGGACGACGGGAGTCAGGCCAGGAGGTTTCCTGGTGGACAGGACCACCTCCTGCATGGGAAATGTTTTCAAACGTTCAAACCCACATGGAGCACCTGATGGAGAGGTGCTCCACAATGATATACTCCAAAGAAGGGAGTTATCAGCCCGGGTATTATGGAGAACCCGCAGGCAGCGGCACCTGTTTTCAGGGCTGCACAGGAGCATACAGGGTCAGTTTCAGTCTGACCCAGAGCAAAAACCTAACATAGGGCCGCTGGAGGGGCCATGTCAGCACCTGTTGTCAGGGCTGCCTACGAATCTCCCTCTCTGTGGAGGGGAGTGCGAGTATGGAACTGACTTCGAATTCTAAGTATGTCCGTGTAACATACTGGAGCACATGCGTATGGCTTCAAGGGATACTCGCAAATGCAACAAGTGCCGGCAGTGAACAGCGCTACCCGGGTGACATTGGAGAGCTTGCAATCAAAGAAAAGAATCCAGCCGCCGAATCCTCTCTTCAGGTAAGACTTTTCCCACAGGTAAGACCAGGATGTGGAAGCAAAAGCTGTCGGACTAATCAAGGCCGACAAGGAGCAAAGCTTCATCGGCAGGCGACGACACACCCCGCGCCTCCATCGGGGGCAGCGCTTCACTGAAGCCGGTGGCAGCTTGAAAGCTGTGCACGCAAATATGGCCAGCGTTGTCTTTCGAGGCAGGCTCAGAACTGTGGCCAGAGCTGTCTTACGAGGCAGGCTCAGTATGATGAGAGTTTTCAGACCAAAGCCTAACGGCTTAGCATACGACCACCATGGTAGGTGGGTCTTGTTCTCCCAAAATATAGTTTGGTGGACCATTTACATGTTGTTAATATTTACATGTGTTTTTCTACAAGTGACCATGCTTGCATGAGATTTAGATCTGGATTTAATAAACTGATGATAACATGTGATTACTCTATACTGCACAACACAACAGCAGGCTTGGAATTGGGGCCAGAGTTGTCTTTTGAGACAGGACCAGTATTATGGGCTGGATTGCCTTTCAGGATAGGGTGAAAGATGCAGGATGTCACTTCATCCAGATCTATGTGCAGTATGGACTTTCAAAATGGGAGATATTTGAAATTTATCTGGATGGGTCAATGCAACAGTAAAACCGTTGCAAATGGGCTACTTCAGCTTCCAGGTTTACTTACCAAATGAGTTAAACCGGTGCTTGGGCTGCTCAGAGCTCTAGAACATTGTTAACACCTATCTGGATAATGTTTTTTAAACGCCGTATTTTACTAAATTAACTGTTGCAGCCCAAACTATATTTGAGGATTGGGGTCCTTTAATCCATCCAGTTAAATTTAAGTTGATACCAATCAGAACAATTGACTGTTGGGATTACATTTTACTATCAACTTAACAGGGACTCCGCCCTGGGGCAGGAGGTGGAATTATCAGAAGCCTGTAACAACCTCCCTGTTATAAGCAGCAATCTACTCATTAAGTGTAATTGGCAATATAGCAGCTGTGTTCCAGCAGTGCAAATTGGGCGTTTGCATTATCAGTACCTACTACGTGCAAAGAACTAACCCCTCAGTACCATGGAGGCCTTTGTTAATAGACCCAGGCCTATCCCAGCTGAAGCTCCCGAAGTCACATGGTGGCAGTATTCAGCATTGCTCCAGTAAGTTTGGTCAGTTATCCTCAGTAGTTACAAACTGCTGCTAGTCCTCAAAGATGAGAAATTACGACTGCCATCTCCAGTTATGGAGGTGGATACGGTTTGCATCAGTCACCAATTTTCTGTTTGGTATCAACTACCTATAACACTAGGTGCATCCTATAGGTTAAAGGTTATTGTGCGAAAATGCATAATCTGCATGCTCAACAAGTTGATACACTATGGTGGTGGCATAGGTTAGTCACATGGGTGCAATAAAGTTAAACTATTCCATGATTTTTACCTAACCTCGTTTGAGGCTATTGTGTCATTAAGTGAAATCAATGACAACACAGTACGAATGTTGGATCACTAAGTGTTTAATGTCATCATGACTGGATAGAACACCGAATATTGATATGTTTATATCCAGGCTCTTTTTCCAGTTGTTAATGCATGGCATACAGTGGCGAGAATACACTATCGCCACACTGGGGAGGAATGTTTCTTGCATGTCTTCCTCCATACTGCCACTTCAGTCGGGTCTTGCAATTAATCCAGCAAGACACCGCTTCAGGCGTTCAAACGGCCTGACTGGCATACGCAGCCACGGGTGCCCGCTAATGTTGGAAATTGTATAGAACCTAATATGGTCATTCTAAACATAATACTTGCTGGTTCTGCCTGTGACATGGGAAACCAGCCACTGCAAGAAAATCAATTAATTGACTTGCAGACTCTGAGACGACTATGCCTACGGCTCGGGTTGTCCGGCCGATCCATGTAATGCACACTGCAGAGTGCAGGGGAGGCATCATAAGGCAGTGCTATTCCACTTCAGGAAATGGGAACTGTTTTGTTCTAATATACACATTACGTACAACAGCATAGATACTGATGTCTTACAGTTTATTTTCACATGGATTTATGACAATAATTAAGGAAAGTGCCATTCACTATGCCAACGTGCTTTCTCATCATAGTTGCTGCAGCAGTGGGACCCACACTGTCAGGCCTCATGCTCCAATCTCCAGAATATAAGGATATCTTTAATACAAGTTCTCCCAGGCCCGGTACTCGGAAGTATGGGACATAGACATAATGTTAACATTGCTTCACCAGGGGGCTCTGGCTACATCCTAAGCTTTAGCTGGCTCTCAAAGGTTCTTATCCTCATGGCACTGGCCTCAGTGCACCGGGTCCAGTCATAACGTAAATTGCGACTGGACAGGATGGTACATCTGCTAATACATAACATTTTATGTTTTGAGTTAATTAACCAGAACTAAACTGGGGTTAGGTCTCAAACAAGTTTCATAGCTACCCTATGGACCTTCAGTAATGTGTGATCACACCGTTACACTTGAGTACAAAAAACGTCATAGAAATATTAGTTCCACCATCTCCAGGATAGCAGCTGCAGGATGGTCAATGAACATACTTTACCAACATTTTAAATAACCCATTGGCAAACAGGGGGTATTTTCCAACTCCATTTAAGACTCTGTTTTATAGCTTCCCCCTTGATGAAAGGGGTCACAATTATTTTCTTTGGATGATTAAAGCATCAGCATTTTAATAAGTTAAGTCATGTCTGAATGCATTAATCTTTTTCACTCATCCGTGGTCACTTCATGCAGTGAGTAACGCAAGGATTAGTTTCCGGCATTAAATCACAGAGCTTTGAAATCTTCATGTAGTCACTCACTTGACTCCGAAGTAAAATAGTAAGATTAAACGAGAACTTACCAGTTTGAAGTTTGATCTTGATTTTATTGAGGAGTTACGATGAGCGTTTACGTGCCCACCGCTCCAAACCCTCATCTTATTAAGGTAATCTGGTAGTTCTACTCTTCTCTAATCTTACTATGTTCAGTTCAACAACTGTTATCTGTGATTTCACAACGCTGCTTTGAAGATTGACGCGCTCAGCGGACTGACGGCCTTCTTCACGTAAACACTCATCGTAACTCCTCATAAAATCAAGATCAAACTTCAAACTGGTAAGTTCGCATTTAATCTTACTATTCTATGCCACACACAGTATATTAGTCATTATACTAATCGCCATGCTAGTTTTAATGGCACATGCTTTTTACATGCATTGCAACTTTCAACAGTGGAATTTAGTCATGACACAAAACATTAAAGTCTAAAAAATAATTTTGTAACATTTGCTAAAATAAACTCTAGGAACTTAGTTCATTTAAACAGGATTTTAAAATCTGTTAAAAAGCGTGAATTGACATCCTATAGCCGATAAAAGTCTGTGTATTTTCCAAAATACATGCTCCCAGCTCAAATGAAAGTGACTATACAAAGTTTGCAATAAAACACCAGAGGGGGAGCAGGCTGTTTTCAGTGGGATGCTTACAAATTATACACTTTTATCAAGGCAAGCGGTACAAGTTACACATGTACATTGAATCAATGGGATGAAATAGTTTTTTACTTCATAGAACTAAATTGACCACAGATGCTGTTCATGGGAAACCGTTTGTTGGAGTGCACCTTGATAAAACATGATAATTATTAATATTATCCTAAGTTTGATCATGGCTTATGGTGCTATCTGTGTGAAGTCTACACATCCCCCCCTGCGACCGCATAGGTTTTTATCAGGTACTCGGGTTTCCTGCCACATCCCAAAGACATTCAGGTTAAATGGCCTCTGCACTTTGCCCCGAGTGTGAGGGGAGTGGATGAGAAAGTGGAATAACATAAAACTACTGTGAAGAAGTGAGCGATGGTCGGCATGGACTCGGTGGGCCGAAGGGCCTGTTTCTATGCCATATCTCTCAATCAATCAATCTTTCATTCGTTGGGGATTTTTGAAATTGACGGTTTTGTAGTTTCATGTTTCTGTACCCAACAACAGCAAGCATTATTAATATTGCGGCAAGAATAGGGATAAAACAACCCAGACTAGAGGATATGACAGTTCTAACAGGACATCTTGGCCAAGATAGTTACAGCAGTACTTACCTTGGTCTGAATCATTCCATGTCGCTGGCTTCTCATTTCCTTCACTATATCCATAATGTCAAACTATAATGGAAGGACATTAATGCAAACCGTCAATATGATTTATAAGCCCAAACCCAGTGTAAAATAAATAATTGCATGGGTCTATTAATTATCCGCATAGCACTGACTTTCCTATTGTTCAGTCGTAGATGATAAAGTGCACACTCAGTTCCCTTGCTGCTACTTTTGAGGACTAAAAGTATTCTTATTAACAATGTCAAATGGACGTTTTCAAAATGGTTTAGGTGCGGGAAGTCACTAAGGCAGACGCAACATTCACGAGACACTCATTCCACTACTTCTAACAATGTACCTTGGCCCAAACCTCAAAGGAGCTGCCCCCACATTAATCTCCAATATTCTTCCATCTCATCTGCTGCCATGGATTCAGATACCGGATGAGAAAACAGTTTGTGTGCAGACTTCATAGATGGGAAATGGGCTTCATCTCAACAATGTCAGACAGATTGGAATGCAAATATTGTAATGACATTGCTCCAGCAATGTTTTAAAGGGGAAAGGAAATGTTATAGAACTAGACTGAAAAAAAAGGGATATTGTAAAATTAATCCAATGCTAGGACCTGTGTCTTGGATATTGCAAGAGAATGAAATTGAACTGTTCTCAGACCAGCAGAACCGAATAAGCCTACTTCAGCTGCTGCTATTATTTACTAGTCACTAAACCCACAATGAATTTTAGTGACAAATTTAAAAAAAGGAGCATAATATCTAAATGGTGAGAGATTGTAGAGCCCTGACCTACAGAGGGATCTGGGTGACCAAGTGCATGTTTCACAACAAACTAGTGCGCAGGTACAGCATACGACATTTTTCACTGTAACTTGATCAAAAGCAGTTTTTCACTGTACCATGTGAACAAAACACCAAACTAAACAGAACATGACAATAATGACAAACCAACCAACAGCAAGTAACAAGGGGAGTTGACTAAATGTTACTGATGATTGTTTGGGGAATTGAACACAAATGCCTGAAGTAGTGTCCCGACCAGAAACGTCACCTATCCATATTCTCCAGAGATGCAGCCTGACCTGCTGAATTGTTTATTTCGTTAGAGATACAGCGTGGAAACAGGCCCTTTGGCCCACTGAGTCTACACCAACCAGCGATCTTCACACACTAATGCCCCTGTCCCATTTTGGAAACCTGAACGGAGACCTCTGGAGACTTTGCGCCCCACCCAAGGTTTCCGTGCGGTTCCCGGAGGTTTTTGTCCTCCGGCAACCACCTTCAACTAGCATCGCAACCGGCTTCGACTAACAATGTACCGATTTTTAAAACGGAAACCACTTTCAACCATTAGGGAGACTGACAAAAAGTTCCGGGAACCTCCGGGAACCTTAGAGAACCGCACGGAAACCTTGGGTAGGGCGTAAAGTCTCCAGAGGTATCCATTCAGGTTTCCTAAGTTGGACAGGGGCATAACACTATCCTACACACACTAGGGACAATGTTTTGACATTTATACCGAGCCAATTAACCTACAAACCTGTACGTCTTTGGAGTGTGGGAGGAAACCGAAGAACTTGGAGAAAACCCACGCAGGTCACGGGGAGAACGTACAAACTCCATACAGACAGCACCCGCAGCCAGGATCGACCATGGGTCTCCATCATTACTCCATCATTTTGTAGGGTTTTTCCCCACACAAATGTGGGGAGTTTGTGCTAAAATTGCACAGTGCATTGGTGAGACCAGGTCTGAAGTACTATACACAGTACTGATCTCCTTAATATGTAAGGGTGTTAAGGTGGTTCAGAGAAGGGTTACTAGGCGAATGATTGAAATGGGTGGGTTGTCCTATAAGGAAAGGTTGGACAGGCCATGTTTGTTTCTGCTGGGGTTTTGAAGAGTGAGAATTAACTTGACTAAAACATATAAGGTCCTGGGAAGTCCTGACAGGATTGATATGGGTTCTGTCCCTAAACTTTTTTGTCCCAAAACTGTCCCAGCTTTTTCCCACAAACTCAATAACTAAAATAACGGAAACATAAGGACAGAAAACTATTCTGAAGAAGGGTTTCGGCCCGAAACGTTGCCTATTTCCTTCGCTCCATAGATGCTGCCTCACCCTCTGAGTCTCTCCAGCATTTTTGTCTACTTTCGATTTTCCAGCATCTGCAGTTCCTTCTTAAACTAAAAGTCTGTAGCCTCCTTTTGCTCTGATATTTTATTTCATTCACATGTTTAAACTATAATCTTTTACTCTTAATGTTTTAATGTTTTATATTTTATTCTTAATTGTACTGTATGTCGTGTTGTTACTTGCGAGCGGAGCACCAAAGCAAATTCCTTGTATGTGTACATACTTGGCCAATAAACTTATTCATTCATTCATTCATTCAAACGTTACCTATCCATGTTCTCCAGAGATGCTGCCTGACCTGTTGAGTTACTCCAGTACGCTGTGTCCTGCATTCTATTTTTAGTCTAGCCGGGATCTGGGAAAATGGCTGCTAGTTTCATCCGCACTTCCGCATATAGTGCCAGGAGATTATTTACATCCAATGAACATGTACCGGTTCTCAGTTTATGGCCTGGACTGATAGGAATACCTCTGCAGAAAGGGCTCACTCAGCTTAGGTATCCACAAAGGGACATAAGCACACAGCATAGAAACATAGAAACACAGAAATATAGAAAATAGCTGCAAGATAGGCGCTCGGCCCTTTGAGCCAGGTATTCGACTGCCTTCTGTGACAGAAAATTCCACAGATACACAACTCTCTGGGTGAAAAGGTTTTTCCTCGTCTCTGTGCTAAATGGCCTACCTCTTATTCTTAAATTCTTCATGGCTGATCATCCTAAATCATTAGGTAGACAAAAGTACTGGAGAAACTCAGCGGGTGCGGCAGCATCTATGGAGCGAAGGAAATAGGCAACGTTTCGGGCCAAAACCCTTCTACAGACTGATGTAGGGTGGGGGTAAGTGAAAGTGTAAGTGTTCAGACTACATCAGTCTGAAGAAGGGTTTTGGCCCGAAATGTTGCCTATTTCCTTCTCTCCATGGATGCTGCTGCACCCGCTGAGTTTCTCCAGCACTTTTGCCTACCTTTGATTTTCCAGCATCTGCAGTTCCTTCTTAAACATCCTAAATCATTACCCCGTTCCTGCTTTATCCCCATATCCCTTGATTCCGTTAGCCCCAAGAGCTATATCTAACTTTCTCTTGAAAACATCCATTGAATTGGCCTCGACTGCCTTCTGCGGCAGAAAATTCCAGAGATACACAACTCTCTGGGTGAAAAGGTTTTTCCTCGTCTCTGTCCTAAATGGCCTAACTTAATACTTAAACTGTGACCCCTGGTTCTAGACTCTCCCTACATCAGGAACATGTTATCCTGCATGTCCAATCACTTAAGAATTTTACATGTCTCTATAAGATCCCCTCTCATCCTTCAAAATTCCAGTGAATATAGCCGACCCATTCTTTCATCACATGTCAGTCCTGCCATCCCGGGAATTAACCTGATGAACCTACTCTGTACTCCCTCAATAGCAATAATATACTTCCTCAAATTAGGAGACTAAAACAGTACACAATACTGCAGGTGCGGTCTCACCAGGGCCCTATACAACTGCAGTAGACCTCCTTGCTCCTGTACCCAAATCATCTCGCTATGAGGGCCAACATGCCATTATGCCCCTGCCCCACTTAGGAAACCTGAACGGAAACCTCTGGAGACTTTGCGCCCCACCCAAGGTTTCCGTGCGGTTCCCGGAGGATTTTGTCAGTCCCCCCTAATGATTGAAAGTGGTTTCCGCTTTTTCTATGTTCCGGCGATTATTTAAAAAAATTGAAAAAACCTCCGGGGACCTGACAAAGACCTCCGGGAACCTCCAGGAACTACACAGAAACCTTGGGTGGTGCGCAAAGTCTCCAGAGGTTTCCGTTCAGGTTTCCTAAGTGGGACAGGGGCAACACAAGCTCTCTTCAATGCCTGATGTACCTGCATGCTTACTTTCAGTGACTGATGTACAAGGACACCCAGGTCTCGTTGCAACTCCCCTATTCTAAATCTGACACCATTCGGATAATAATCTGCCTTCTTATTATTGCCACCAAAGTAGATAACCTCACATTTATCCACATTATACTGCATCTGCCCACTCACCCAACCTATCCAAGTCACCCTGCAGCCTCATAGCATCCTCCTCACTGCTCACACTGCTACCCAGCTTTGTGTCATCCGCAAACTTAGAGATGTCACATTTAATTCCTTCGTCTAAACAACCTTCACGTTGAGAGGACGACGTGATACTAACTGAGACAAACGGAAGGACAAGGCATACGCCCACAAATGTTGTGGAATCCTAACTTCTAAAGGCAAATCCACGGCATCAGGAGTCATGGCAAATGGACCAGCTTCTGATTTGAAGCAGTTCTGTCTAATATAAAGCCCTTATTAATGACAGCTTCCCAAGCTTATTATTTACAAATGATTAGTAGTATCTGCGACCCATGCTTTCTCCTTATCAATAGAGATGCTTCAAAGCATGAGTTACATGAAAAGGAATGTCTAGTTACGCCGCATTATTGGCTTCATCTTCAAAGAACTCTAAGTTCCAAAATAGACTTTGTGCATAAACAAGTCAGTCCCATCTATGTGTATTAAAATTTTGTGAATGAGTTGGCTAATGCAGGAATTTCCGGTATATTTTCCCACATAGCTGCTGTCAGTAAGTAATTCATTGTGTGAAGTTGGCTGATACATCGTGGTGCTACATACATGCAAAAAACCTATGAAACTCAGGTAGTTTGACCAGAACCTACCAACAACAGGGTCGACAGGTTAATCCATTAATTAGTTCTGGGCCACTGATATTTGGTGAACATGTTACCCAATGCTACTATTGTCTTTGCTACAAAGGAGAAAAGACCAGACTGTTAAATAATGGCATTGCATCAAATTCACCCAACTTTTCTTCAACAGGATGGCTGACCGACTCAGGCATAATGCTCCATTCATAACATGTAACCATTGGCATTTAATTCAGAGATTCTTCTGCACTAGAATGGGCTGAGAGCTCCATTATTTCCAATTCATTCTCTACATGCATGTTCTCACCTGTTCTCCCCTTGCCCAGGACAATGACAGATATCCCCTCTCCATCACTTCCACCCCATCAGCTTCCACTTTAAATTCTCTGTGCCTTCTGGATGATGCCAACACCAGGCACACTTTCCCTTTCAACATCCAGGAGAGACCATTCACTCTGGGATGCTTTGCTTCCCTTCCATTTCCACCAAAACATCCTGTGCCACTAGTGGAAAGGATGTTTCCACTAGTGGCACAGTGGTGCATCGGTAGAGTTGCTGCCTTACAGCGCCAGAGACCCGGGTTCAATCCTGACTACTGTTGCTATCTGGCTGGAGTTTGTGCTTTCTCCCTGAAACCATGTGGGTTTCCTCCGGTTTCCTCCCAAATTCCAAAGACGTACTGGTTTGGAGGTTAATAGACTTCTGTAAATTGTAAATTGTCCCTGGTGTGTAGGATAATGCTAGTATAAGTAGAATTGGGCCATTCGTCCTACCTAGTCTACTCATCATCATCATCATCATCATCATCATCATCATCATCATCATCATCATCGTTGAAAACATCAACGGGCACGGGTGCCTTACAATGCTGTGTACGACAGTGATCGCAACTTCTACTGAAGTGTGGATGGCCGTTGTCTCGCTAGGAGCTCATCCGCCCTTTGACGGGTCTTGTTATTGTTCCTGCTGGGGGTCCACAGCCTCCTCCTCACCTGGCAAACCAGGTGGGGGGGGAGACGGTTTAGTCGACGGCTATCCGACCACTGAGCAGGTAGCACGGGATTACATGGTACCCGCGGCGGGGGGAACTCCCCCCCGACCTGACCAGTCTACTACTCCACTCAATCATGGCTGATCTATCTCTGCCTCCTATCACCATTCTCCAGCCATCTCCCTATAACCCCTGACACCTGTACTAATCAAGAATCTATCCATCTCTGCCTTAAAAAATATCAATTGATGGCCTTCTCAGCCTTCTATGGCAAAGAATTCCACAGATTCACCACCCTCAATGTCCTGAATTTGACACATGCGAACCAGGATAAATGTCCATCAATCTTTCCCTTGAGAACTTTTGACTTAAAACATCAAACTCTTTGTCTTCTTCCAGCACCGTAGTATTGGGCTGATGGAAGGAACTGACTTTAGTAAAATGCTTTAACTCAATTACTTCACCACCATATAAACTTAATGAAACAGATTTGAAGTCAAACTGGAAAAACAAGACATTTGCAAAGGTCAACAGGAGGGAGGCCAAAGAGACAGGTTGGAACAATTAACCTCAGATATAAATTAAAATCCAGCACAGGAAGAGCACATGGATCACCAAAGGCTTGTAGTTGCTGAAAGAGATCCCAGAGGTAGCAGGTAGCTAGATGGTAAAATAAAAACAAGGAAATACGAGGTTTATAATAGAATTCACAAAGTGCTGGAGTATTTCAACAGGTTAAGCAACATCTCAGGAGAACATGGACAGGAGACAGTTTGGGTCGGGACCCTTCTTCAAACTGACTGCCTGGCAAGTGATTAGTGGATACAGGTGAAAAGTGGGGGAGGTTTATTGACAAAGGCCGGAGAAGAGAAGAAGACCAAAGGCTGTGAGATAAGGAGAGAAGATGTGCAAAATGTGAAGCCCGAGGAAGAGATATAGGTGAAAAGGGTTTTTGTTGATTAGTTACCTAAAATCGGAGTATTCAATGTTCATACCTTCGGGTTGTAAGCTACCCAAGCAAAACATGAGGTGCCGTTCCTCCAGTTTGAATAGGGTCTCACTGAGCACACCATTAAAGGAAGGTTTTGGTCCCCAGTCACAGGGTGCAGGGAAGACCATTGACAGGGTTCCATCAGTATGCCCATAGCTAACAGTAGGATTGTGTGATGATCACCCATTTATGGCAATCATTGGGTGACTACCTGACATGGTGATCAGGTCCTGTGGTGGTCAATGATCCAAGCACTGGACATCTCAACACAACGGGCAGTGGTGTAAGGGGGGAGCAGAAAAGCAATGAGTATGCTCATCTCCCCCAGGCCTTTCCCTCACATACATTCTTCAACGATTAACAACAGCTTTTAGTATCAGCTCAGATTATTTCACTCCACTGTCTGTATTCTGTCTGTTCAGATGATAAAGTTTTCTCGCTGTCAGCCTCTTTGAACTTAATTCCATGCCTCTGACCACTCCAGCTTTCCCACACAACTCAGTGAAATGTTCTTCGTTAATGCCCTTATCAAGATCCATGTATAAACAATAAAAGACAGAGAGCCTGAGATTGATCCCTGGGGAGGGCGACCGGGATCAGCCGTGAAGTGAGGACCACCATCATCGATCACCAACATTGCTTCTGATTCTTTAGTAAATTCGTCTTCCAGTTCTCCATCTTGTCGAATGACCTTGAATTTCAGTGGACAGTCTCTCAAGTGAGACCTTCTCAAAGTTGACTCCATCTACATTTCAGGCTGCCATGGCAAGACCACCAGCATACATTTTGTTGGTTTGCATGCTTGATCAATGGTGTTTTATCATTAATGTTTTATTATTATTAATGTTTAGTGTTTTCTGAGTCATTCGTAACTGTCACTGTATGTCATGCTGTTACTTGTGGGCGGAGCACCAAGGCAAATTCCTTGTATGTGAATACTTGGCCAATAAACCTACTTACTTACTTACTTAAATACTTATATTCAAGGACCAGTCTCACCCTGGTCACCCCCTCTTCTCCCCTCTCCCACAGAGCAAGGGCAACAGAAGTTTGAAAACACATATCTCCAGGTTCAGCGTTACACAAAATGCTGGAGAAACTCAGCGGGTGCAGCAGCATCTAAGGAGCGAAGGAGATAGGCGACGTTTCGGGTCGAGACCCTTCTCCAGATTCAGCGGCAGTTTTGTCGCAACTGTTATCAGGCAACTGAACTAACCTCTCACCAGCAAACGTGCGGTCCTGACCTCCCATCTACCTCATTGGAGACCTTTGAACACTCTTCAATCGGACCTTATCTTGCCCAAAATGTTGACACTTTATCCTCTATCTGTATGCTGTGGACGACCTGATTGTGATCGTGCAAAGTCCTTTCTTTGACTGAATAGCATGCAACAACAAGCTTTTCAATGCACCTTTGACTTTATATCTTGACATTGTTAGTATAAACAAAGTCTAGACATAACATCTACCAGATTACCTCTGGCCAACCTTGAGAGTGATCGAATACTTTAATTCCATATCTGATGCTTACATAAATCCAGCCTGCCTGCGAAAGTCTGGCCATTAGCCTTGTTGAATAAGCAAGACCTGCACTGATTAATGCAAATGCCAAAGGTTTTCTTAATATAGATCCCAAACTAATAGACTGACAAGGGCATCTTCAATCAAGCCACTTTCCCTGTGTAAAGACATTTGATGTCTGAAGAAGGGTTTTGTCCCGAAACGTCGCCTATTTCCTTCGCTCCATAGATGCTGCCGCACCCCCTGAGTTTCTCCAGCACTTTTGTCTACCTTCGATTTCCCAGCATCTGCAGTTCCTTCTTGAACAAGTTTCAGAATTGGCTTTATTATTCTTTGGCTGCTGAGAGTATGGGTTTACAACCGTTATTTAATAACATCCAACATAGGCTTCTGTTCATTTTCAATTTCTGGGACAATGTTCCAACTCTTTTATTTAATAAGCTTCAGCAAGCTTATTTTATCCCCACAAACGGAGTATGGAACCATATTTTGGAGTTTAACATAAAGCAGTGTGTCACTCCTAATTCAGGGCATTAGATAAGGCCTTATCTCTAAACATTCTGCCTCATGTAGATGGTGGCTGTCTGCCGAGTTATTCCTGCATTTTGTGACTATATTTGGTGTAATCCAGCATCTGCAGTTCCTTCCCACACACTACACTTGTACATTTCCCGTCTCCCAACCAGCAGCTATGGAAGTCATCAGCTCTAGGTTATTAATGGATGCAATATCAGCGGTTCATATATACTGATGATCATGTTAATCATGTACTTTCTTTCTGCTGACTGGATAGCATGCAACAAAAGCTTTTCACTGTACCTCGGTACATGGACTTCTATGCATTGTAATTCTAGATAATACCAGTTTCAACCTGAACCTCAACAGGTCGATGACTTCCATCCAAATCAGCGCAGACTCTTTTGAGTAAAAAAACCTTCAGGTCTTTCACCTGAAGAACAAGGAAACTCAACCGAGACTTGAATGTGAATGCAAACCCTGAATGAGTTTTTCGAGGCTCTGGAAGGTCTGACTGGGTGAAAGGAAATGATCCCCCATTGGGAAGGCAATCTTTACTGAGAATCTCAAATCTGCAAGCGTTCTTTGATCAATTGGCAGTGTTCATGGAGGCTGGTTTGTGCCACTTTATAGAAACTCATCCATGAAATCATCCTGATCTCAGGAATGACTGTTTAACCTATGATGAGCGTTTGTCGGCACTGGGCTTGTAATCGCTGGAGTTTAGAAGAATGAGGTGGGACCTCATTGAAACATACAGAATAGTGAAAGGCTTCGATAGAGTGGATGTGGAGAGGATGTTTCCACTAGTGAGAGTTCCTAGGATTAGAGGTCATAGCCTCAGAATTAAAGGACGTTCTTTTAGGAAGGAGATGAGGAGACATTTCTTTAGTCGAAGGGTGGTGAATCTGAGGAATTCTTTGCCACCAAATGCTGTGGAGGCCAAGTCAATGGATATTTTTAAGGCAGAGATGGATAGATTATTGATTAGTACTGGTATCAGAGGTTATGGGTAGAAGGCAGGAGAATCGTGTTAGGAGGGAGAGACAGATCAGCATTGATTGAATGGCGGAGTAGACTTGATGTGCCGAATGGTGTAATTCTGCTCCTATCACTTATGGCCTTATGGCCTGACAGAAGACAAAACCTTCCCGAGAATGCTTGCCGTACTTACTCCGAGTCCCTTGTTGATCAAACTCAGGAGAACATGGGTGCAGATGAGGACTCCGCTTCTCCCAATACCAGCGCTGCAATGCACCACCAAAGGTCCTGTGTGGTGGACATCTCCCATGTACAGAATAAAGCGCACCAGCTGCTCACATGAGCGTGGGACACCATGGTCAGGCCAACTGACAAATCTCAGATGTTTGACATAGTGTACTTCCCCCGTCTGAAACACATAAAGACACACAGACATCAAATTGTGAATGAACGGTAGCAGAATAATATAGTGATTTAAACAAAGATTTTATTTTCTTTCCTTTTTTTGGCTACTACAAAGCTACTATTTTAGCAACTCATTTTACAAATTCACAGACGACATGGAAGCTCAGCGGTAGAGTTACTGCCTTAAACCCCTGTCCCACTGTACGAGTTCATTCAAGAGTTCTCCCCGAGAAGTCTTGAACTCCGGTGGCGCTATGGAGGGCTAGAGAGTAACGCCAGCCAGCTCCTCGAAAAAAATGGAAAAAAATCGGGGAGAAACCGACCTACCTGCTGCCTGCTGCCTCTGCACTGATTGCTGCGAGTGACGTCATCAGGCGCGCGACTTGCT
The DNA here is from genome assembly GCA_035221665.1 of Okamejei kenojei. NCBI lineage: Eukaryota > Metazoa > Chordata > Chondrichthyes > Rajiformes > Rajidae > Okamejei > Okamejei kenojei. Next base: position 15,669,493 of record CM069165.1, read on the forward strand.
ATGTCTACACAGCGCAGCCCACCCCCGGATAAACCGAAAAGTCGGGTTACCCAGGCAGAAAACGGTGGAAGGCCCGACTGAAGCCTCGGGCTCAGGTAGGACGCTATCCCAAGAAGATGTGTCGAAAAAAACGACGAAAAAATCGGAAGGTGAAGAACTTAAAACTTTTATTGCAAGTGAAATTGCTGGTTTAAAGGAAGAAATAAAGCTGGAACTAAAGAATGAACTGGCAAAAACAAATGAAGAATTGAAGAAGATGAATTTTGGGGAAGAAATTAAAAAAATCAAGGAGGAAATGAAGGACTTAAAGCTTGAAATTAATACCACGGCTAAGAATACATCGGATGAACTGAAGAAAGAAATTGCAGAAATATTGACTGGTCTGACAAATGAGACGAATGTTAAAATCAGAAATGTGAAAACTGATTTTGAAAAAAGGCTGAATCCTGTGGAGCAGGCAGTGCCATAAAAGGCCTTGAAGAACTAGCCGAAACAAGTTCTCAGACTACAGCAAAGCTTATCACAGAAAATCAACGTCTAACTGCATTACTGGGCAAAATAACCGAGAAATGTACTGAATTGGAAGGTCGCCAGAGAAGACAGAACCTAAGAATTGCGGGTATTCCAGAAGAGAAAGAGAGGGATCAAGATCCCCGAGAATTCGCTGCAAATTTACTGCAAAAAGCTTTATCTCTGGAACAAAAGCCTTTACTTGCCCGAGCACATAGAATGATGAGACGTCAGACAAGACAAAACGCTCCCCCAAGACAAATGATAATAAAAGTACAGTACGACCACGTCTTGGAGGAGATAATGCAAAAAATATCAAGAAACAGAAATCTTGCATTTGAAGGACACAGGATCAGTATTTATCGAAACTATCCAGCAGAGGTCTCCAGGAAACGAAAAGCGTTTAATGAGACTAAAAGTATCGTGAGGGAAGTGGAGAATTTGATATATCCAGAGGTATCCAGCTACCCTAAGAGTCACTTACAACCAGAAGGAACACTTTTTCACCAACCCTGTGAAAGCATTGGACTTTGCCCAGAAGATTAAGGCTCGAGAGGATGCTTGAATAATACTTTTAAAACTGAGCCTCACCATTGAGTAAACTGATTTTGCAGGACTGGATGGAATTAAAGTGGTGACTAAGGAAGCTGGAGAAAGACGTGGATCGGAAACTATCCCATGGATACTAATAATTAGTATAACTGCACTACTAATACAAATTGAACTAATAAATACTAAAATGATAGCATGGTATCTTTACTAATGAGTTAATAATTATCACTAATGACTAATACTTACTTATAATAGAATGATTAGAGTCAAATATAGAGTTTGATTTCATTTGCCCTCTTTGGAAACCTTTTTTCTTTTTTATTAGTAATTTTTATTTTCCTTTTTCCTTTCTTTTCGTTTTTTTATTAAATTTTCAAACAAGTTTTAAATATACATATCCTCACATTTCCAACTATTGGAACCCGAATATTTAAAAAAAACTGCTATGGAATAAAACTTCCAAGAAACCAAGGAGCTGGTTAAGTTCGTAACGTCAACTACAGAAGTCGGTAGATGGTTAGCCATGCTAGTATGGCTAGCACTAACTACACTAATACTAGATGTAGTTTTTTCCTTCTCTGTGCACAATACTAATTTCTTAACCTATCCTCTTTTCTTCTCTATTATAATCTATCATTTTTATTTTCAGTTTGAATGGAGTTACAAATTGGATCAAATGAGATATACACGTGAGAGACATTCAAGGGTCTTAAAATTAGTCTATTTGGAGTTCAGGTGTAAGATCGGGTCTGTTAAACTGAACCATTGGCTCTATTATAGACCCCCATAGACAAAAGATGCAAGATTTAAAAATGAATACGGGGAATGAGGGAATAACGTTTTGCAGCTGGAACGTTAAAAGTATTAATGAACCAATTAAGAGAGGTAAAGTACTAGCACATTTAAAAGTAATTAAAGCTGATGTGATTTTTATTCAAGAAACATATTTAAAAAAAGATGCCGAGCATAGGCTGAAAGCTAAATGGATAGATAAAACGTATCATTCTTCTTTTACACACAAATCAAGAGGTGTAGCAATATTATTTTGTAAAGGCACTTTATTCAAACATACATCAACTATAACTGATAATGACGGTAGATACATTATTGTAATAGGAGAATTAAATGCACAAAAAATGATTTTTGTCATTGTATAGGGACCAAACTTTGATAGTCCACTGTTTTTTAAGAAAATATTTAACAACATCTCGGAAATAGCACAACATAACTTAATAATTAGAGGAGATTTAAATTGTACGTTAGATTCTTATTTAGATAGATCCACAAGACAAAGTAAAACCAAATCCCATTCCAGTGACTTATGAAATGCACATATGGATACTAGTAATATTAAAGATGTTTGGAGAGTAGAAAATCCAACTGGACGAGAATATTCATCTTATTCACCTGTACATAAAACCTATTCAAGAATAGATTATTTTTTGGTTGGCGCTAAACTTATCTCACTTACTTATAATTCAAAATACCATAATATTACAATCTCAGTCACGCACCTTTAACATTTATGATTAAAATAAATGGTAAAACGGAAAAACAGGGACAATGGAGATTTAACCCACAAATTTTAAAAGCAAAGTAACTCAGGAATATATTATAGAACAGATCAAGATTTTCTTTGAAATAAATGATAAACTGGAAATATCTTCTCCCCTATTATGGGAAACTATTAAAGCATATGCCCGTGGAATTATGATTTCTTCTCAAGCATTTTATAATAAAGAGAATCGGAGGGAACAACAGGAATTGGAAAAGGAGATTAAACAATTAGACACAGAGAATGCTGCTAATCCATCCATAACAAAACATAATAAAATCGCTGCACTGAAATATAAATTAAATAAAATATACTTAGATCAAGTTGTAAAACACTATCAATACACTAAACAATTACAATTTGTATTTGGAGATAAACCTCAAAAATTATTGGCTCGTCAATTACGGAAGATGAAGGGAGAAAAAATAATCCATAGGATTAAATCATATAATGGCGAACCATTAGTACAACCCAAAGATATTAATGAGAGATTTTTGCAATATTATAAAAAATTATATTCAGCTAAAATGACAGAAAACAGGATAGGAATAGAAGCATTTAAAAAAAAATGTAATCTGAATGGGTTGGATTCACAAAATAGAGAATCACTGAATGTTGAAATTTCAGTAAAAGAAATCGAAGAATCTATCAGATCATTAAAAAATGGTAAAACATCGGAACCAGATGGTATTGGTTCGGAATTTTATAAAACATTTTATGATCTGATTGCACCACGTTTGAAGATACTCTATGAATACATTTATACCCACCAGAAACTACCAGAAATGTTAAATGAATCTATTATAACACTTATACCTAAAATAGACAAAGACCTGGATGACCCAGGATCATATAGAGCTATAGCTCTTTTAAATACTGATCAAAAGATACTAACCAAAATATTAGCACAAAGACTAAGCACAGTTATTAATAAATTAATTCACCCGGATCAAACAGGATTTATACCAAAACGATATTCCTCATAAAACCTGAGACAATTACTCAATATTATATATTCGAAAAGAGGTATTAATAAAGACCTAGTAATTATATCGTTAGATGCGGAGAAAGCCTTTGACCAGGTGGCATGGTCTTACTTGTTTTCGGTTATGGAAACTTTTAAGTTGGGAGAGAAGTTTATTACTTGGGTTAAATTATTATACACTAATCCAACAGCCAGAATACTAACAAATCACATGCTATCAACTACATTTAATTTATTCCGAGACAAGGTTGTCCTTTATCCCCGCTATTATTTGCACTTGCAATAGAACCATTAGCTCAACGTGTGAGATTACATCCTGAAATATATGGGTATGACACCAGAGATACTGAAAATAAAATCTCCTTATATGCGGATGATGTATTACTTTATATTTCAAAGCCAGAAATTAGTATTCCAAATTTACTAAAATTAATAACTGAATTTGGATTATTTTCAGGATATAGTATTAATTGGAATAAAAGTGAACTTATGTCAATAATGGTAAATAACTTACTTATACTACAACAATTTCCTTTTAAGATAGCAAACGAAAAAATCAAATATCTTGGAATTTATGTAACAAAAAGATTTGATTCTTTATTTAAATCCAATTTTCCACTTTTATTGAATAAATTAAATAAGAATATTTTATATTGGAAAATATTACCTATTTCAATGCTAGGTAGAATTAATGCAATAAAAATGATTTTTCTCCCGCAATTACTATATCTCTTCCAATTGATTCCGATATATCTTCCTAAAATTTTCTTTAAGAAGGTTGATTCTATAGTCACCAACTTTATCTGAGATTATAAGAGCCATAGAATAAATAAAAAACATTTATGTAAATCAAAAATAAATGGAGGTCCAGCACTGCCAAACTTTATGTTTTATTACTGGGCAGTTAATATTAAAAATATGAATTTTTGGTTAGTAGAGACAGATAAACAACCAATCTGGTTAAAAATTGAAAAAGAAGATTGTTTGCCTTTTGAAATTAGCTCGATTTTATTCGCTAATATTAAACTAGGTAAGAAAATCTATAGTGAAAATCCTATAATAGAAAGTGGGATATGTATCTGGAAACAAATAAAGAAAACATTAAAATTGAAATGTATACCACTAGCCCTAACCATTGTAAATAACGTTACATTTAAACCTTCAATCATGGACAAAGGTTTTTTACAATGGAAAAACTATGGAATTAATAAGATGGGCGATCTCTATAGGGAAAACTCCTTCATGTCATTTCAAGAATTACAACAAATTTATGGACTACATTCAAAAGATTACTTTAAATATTTACAAATTAGAGACTATGTAAAAGCAAACACACAAGAAATAAGAAATAGAAAGACAGAAATTTTAGATGAATGTTTAAATAAACACCTGAACACAGAAAAATTGATATAATTTATTTATAACATTTTATTGGAAAACAATGTTCCAATGACAGAAATATATTGACAATCATGGGAAAACGAATTAGGTCAATTAATCAGACTAGAAGTATGGGAGGAAAGTTTACAACATATACACCATTGTTCATTAAATGCTAGACACTCTCTTATACAATTTAAAATATTACCTACAGTGGCTTGCAAAAGTATTCATACCCCTTGATCTTTTCCACATTTTGTCACGTTACAATCACAAACATAAATGTATTTTATTGGGATTTTATGTGATAGACCAACACAAAGTGGTGCATAACTGTGAAGTGGAAGGAAAATTATACATGAATTCCAAATGTTATTACAAATAAAAAACTGAAAAGTGTGGCGTGCAAAAGTATTCAGTCCCCCTGAGTCAATACTTTGTAGAACCACCTTTCGCTGCAATTACAGCTGCAAGTCTTTTGGGGTATGTCTCTACCAGCTTTGCACATCTAGAGACTGAAATTTTTGCCCATTCTTCTTTGCAAAATAGCTCAAGTTCAGTCAGATTGGATGGAGCGCGTCTGTGAACAGCAATTTTCAAGTCTTGCCAGAGATTCTTAATTGGATTGAGGTCTGGACTTTGACTGGGCCATTCTAACACATGAAAATGCTTTGATCTCAACCATTCCATTGTAGCTCCGGCTGTATGTTTAGGGTCGTTGACCTGCTGGAAGGTGAGCCTCCGCCCCAGTCTCAAGTCTTTTGCAGACTCTAACAGGTTTTCTTCCAAGATTGCTCTGTATTTGGCTCCATCCATCTTCCCATCAATTCTGACCAGCTTCACTGTCCCTGCTGAAGAAAAGCATCCCCACAGCATGATGCTGCCACCACCATGTTTCACAGTGGGGATGGTGTGTTCAGGGTGATGTGCAGTGTTAGTTTTACACCACACATAGTGTTTTCCATTTAGGCCAAAAACTTCAATGTTGGTCTCATCAGACCAGAGCACCTTCCTCCACATGTTTGCTATGTCCCCCACATGGCTTGTGGAAAACTGCAAACGGGACCTTTATGGCTTTGTTTCAACAATGGCTTTCTTCTTGCCACTCTTCCATAAAGGACCGATTTGTGGAGTGCACGACTAATAGTTGTCCTGTGGACAGATTCTCCCACCTGAGCTGTGGATCTCTGCAGCTCCTCCAGAGTTACCATGGCCTCTTGGCTGTTTCTCTGATCAATGATCTCCTTGCCCGACCTGTCAGTTTAGGTGGACGGCCACGTCTTGGTATGATGGATTGAACAGTGCTCCATGAGATGTTCAAAGCTTGGGATTTTTTTTTATAACCTAACCCTGCTTTAAACTTCTCCACAACTTTATCCCTGACCTGTCTGGTGTGTTCCTCGGGCTTCATGATGCTGTTTGTTCACTTAAGTTCTCTAACAAACCTCTGCGGCCTTCACAGAACAGCTGTATTTATACTGAGATTAGATTACATACAAGTGGACTTTATTTACTAATTAGGTGACTTCTGAAGGCAATTGGTTGCACTGGATTTTATTTAGGGGTATCAGAGTAAAGGGGGCTGAATACTTTTGCACGCCACACTTTTCAGTTTTTTATTTGTTAAAAAAAATTGAAAACCATGTATCATTTCCCTTCCACTTCACAATTATGCGCCACTTTGTGTTGGTCTATCACATAAAATTCCAATAAAATACATTTACGTGTTGGTCTATCACATAAAATTCCAATAAAATACATTTACGTTTGTGGTTGTAACGTGACAAAATGTGGAAAAGTTCAAGGGGTATGAATACTTTTGCAAGCCACTGTAGATTACATTATTCAAAATCCAAATTACATAGTATTTTTTCAAATGTATCTGCCATATGTGATAAATGTCAGCACTTGGAAGCTAACTTAACGCATTCATTTACAAATTGTATAAAAATTACTAAATTTTGGACAGAAATATTTAAGATAATTTCGAATGTTGTTAATATGAATCTGATCCCTGACTCAAAACTAATAATATTGGGAATATTAGAAACAGATCAATTAATAACAACGAATCAAATAATTTTTATTGATTACAGTTTAATAATTGGGAAAAAATTAATATTGAAATTCTGGAAAGGTCCTACATCCCCCACAACCAAAATGTGGATTACAGGAATGTCGGAGACACTTCATCTGGAAAGATTAAGGCTTGTCCTACTGGACAAGTTGGATCTTTTCAGAGAGATATGGTCTCCATTTATTGAATATTTAAAGGGTCAAAATGGCTCGGTACGAGAGCCTGACTGAAGCCTGAATAATGGAATGGATGAAGAATCATATATAACAAATCATGGATATATCTCCAATGATGGATAACTTTTTTTAATACTCCACTCATTTCTTTATTTTTGATTTTCTACCTTTACTTTATTTTTCTCTATCATTTCCTATCTGAAATTTAAAAACAAAATGTATAGAAATACAAATAAGACATAATTGTTAATATTAATAATATTATGAATGTATACGAGAAGTATATTCTATTAATATGTACTTACGTCTAATAAAAATATTTAACAAATAAAAAAAATGAGTTCTCCCCGAGTTTGCCCTGATTCGATCTCGGAGATTTACGGTAATTGCCGCTCGTCGGTACTCGGGGCTCTCGTGGACATTTTTCAACATGTTGAAAAATCTTCATGAGTCTTCCCGAGCTTACCTGCCGTTAGCGAGTCTTCCCGAGTGCCTGCCGTTAGCATTATGAGCCACTAAGAGACGTCCCCGAGCTCCGACGTACCCGCTACGTTCATTCCACGTGCTTACCACGAGTTTGATTTTTTTTAAACTCGGGAGAGCTCTTGAATGAACTCGTACAGTGGGACAGGGCCATTACAGCACTTACAGCACCAGACACCCAGGTTCAATCCTGGCTACAGGTGCTTATCCGTACAGAGTTTGTACGTTCTCCCCGTGACCACGTGGGTTTTCTCCAGGACCCCCGGTTTCCTCCCTCACTCCAAAGACGGACAGGTTTGTAGGTTAATTGGCTTGGTAAAAATTGTAAATTATCTCTAGTGCATGTGGGATAATGTTAGTGTTCGGTGATCGCTGGTCGGTGGGGACTCGGTGGGCCGAAGGGCCTGTTTCCATGCTGTATCTCAAAATTAAACTGACCAAAAAAACTATAATTTCTACTGTTCCTTGAGCCCAATGATCCAATAAGTCCACATGCAGAGATAGGGGAAAGCTGCATGAATAACATTCCTCAAGTTTATCAATAACATAGTGTCGATCGCTTACGCCGTGGAGCTGATATGTAGTCATGCGCATTTGGGTCTGGGATGGTCCACAATTATTGTGCTTACCTCAACCTCTGCCATCCTTATGACATTTATTTCGAAGGAATCCACTACCTGGTGTCTCTCCAGGATGAGCTGGTACGTGTTGACGTTCATTGGTTTGTAGAGTTTTTCAGGCCAGTAACCATGGCACTTGACCTTCCCCCGCTCTTGTTGGCGGGTCATCATGGCCACCACGTCAGCCTTGTTTTCCCAGACCATTTGCCAGAAGTCACTTGTGGTGCCGGGGAGAGGTCCTTGGCAGGCGATGTAGAAATACCCCTCGGTGCCAATGGGCATCCTGATGTGACTCGCGTTGATGTAGCCCTGGTCTCCGATTTGGACACGGGTTTTATCATCTGTGGTGACGGGGAACAAATGCTGTTCACAGTGTAAAGGGACCGGGTTAATGACTACTCCAGAGAAAATGCAGCTCAGAAGCAGGCTGCGTACAGTAAAACTCCAATAATCCATCCGCTCAATGATCATTTGGAAAACCCAACAGTTTGGTATCTGGCCCACCAGGTAAAACATGCAGTTTCTACTCACTACCTGCGTTTCCCACACTCCCTAACCACTTGACCAGTGCTGGAGTAACTCAAGCACTGAAGACCGGTCCCCACCTGAAACATCGCCCACCCTTTATCTCCAGAGATGCTGCCTGACCCGCTGAGTTACTCCAGCACTTTGTGTCTAATCTTTAGTAAACAGACGTGGGTGGACAACTGGTTAGAAGACAGGAAATAAAAGGAAGAAATGGTTCTAAAAATCCATTAACCTCTGCTCTGTACATAGTCAGTCTTTGAAGCCCCATAACCCTATTGTATAGAGAATTCCAACCAGGAGATTGTGTAGGCCAAGGTGGACTGAGCGTAAGTGTTCAGCAAAAACAGCAGACTTCAGCATGTGGCAATGAAACCAATGCCCTGAACATTCACAGGAAATACTATTGAACCTTAGCCGGTCAAAGTAAGTAAGGGCCTGTCCCACTGTACGAGGTAATTCAAGAGTTCTCTCGAGTTTTCCCCCGATTCGAATTCAGAGAATGTCCGTAGCGAGTCCGTAGGAGTTCGTGGATGTCTCGTAGCGGCTTGTATGAGTAAAGAGTAAACATTTTTTTCATCACAAGTATTTTTTTACTCGTGGACATTTTCACGGTGTTGAAAAAATGTCACGAGTTTACCGGATTTCCCGAGTACCTACCGTTAGCATTACGAGCCGCTACAAGACATCCACGAACCCCTACAGACCCACTACGGACATTCTCCGAGTTCGAATCAGGGGAAAACTCGGGAGAACTCTTGAATTACCTCGTACAGTGGGACAGGCCCTTTAGGGTCCTACCCTATCATTAATCCCTTTTTTACTCCACCCCTCCCTCTTCCCTGAACCTTAAAGCAGATTTGGTTTCTAACTTATCTCAGCTCTGATGAAAGATCATCGACCAGAAACGTGGACTCTGTTTCTATTTACAAAGTCCCTACCTGACCAGGTGAGCATTTCCAGCATTCTTTGTGTTCATGTCAAATTTCCAGCTTCTGCAATCATTTGCTTTTCAATGATCTTAACTATATTTAAAGGCGTGGATAAAGAGACAAATATGGATATAAAAGTGTATAAAATCATGAGAGGAATAGATCGATTAGATCTATTGCCCAGATTAGGTGCATCGAGGACCAGAGGACATAGGTTAAAGGCGAAGAGTAAAAGGTTCAATAGGAATCTGAGGGGTAACTTTTTCACACAGAGGGTGGTGGGTGTATGAAATGAGCTGCCAGAGGAGGTAGTTGAGGCAGGGACTAAAAAACAAATTGACAGGTACATGGATAGGACTGGTTTGGAGGGATATGGACCAAACGCAAGCATGTGGAACGTGCATCTGGGACATGTTGGCCGATGTGGGCAAGTTAGGCTGAAGGGCCTGTTTCCACACTGTATCACTCTATGCCTTTATGCAGCTAAACCATTCTCTTTTTTGTGGAGTCTTTCACAACCACCTGAGAGGCCAAATTAGGTCTTTGTTCAGCATTCCATCTCTTTGTGGGTTAAGGATGTTATTTCACATGTGAGCTCATACATCAGTTAATAGTGACATTGATATGTAAAGTAATCTCACAGCGAGCAAGTGATGGAGACACAATAGGCATTATTTACCAAGGATTCTTACTTAATCAGTTGCGGGTACTTACAGGGCAGGATATCTCTATATCTGTTCTTTTCTCTGTTTTCTGCAGCTTTTCCCACCAGACAGTCATCAACTGGTTTCAGATGTTCGAGTGTCTTTAAGGAAGAGAGTGAGTCAGGTGAGGGAAATTCGCAATGACTCAGTGAATCTTTAATCGCGAGTAAAACGGCCCACTCACATCTGTAGCTCTGTTTACGGGTGAGTATTCAACGATTAAATCAACTCAATCTCCGGCCAGTTTCTCCCATCACTCTGTTGCATCTCTGCAGTGATGGGAGAGGACCTGGCATCTATGGGCAAGACCTACACTGTGGGACACTTCATGTAATCTGAATCATTTTGTGATCTTTTCTGGTAGTTATATAGCACCTTCTCTGAATAGCCTCCTTAGGCTCTAGTAGTTTATTTAATTCACATGTTTAATCAATAATATTTTATTATTAATGCTTAATGTTTTCTGTGTCATTCCTAATGCCCCTGTCCCACTTAGGAAACCTGAACGGAAACCTCTGGGGACTTTACGCCCCACCCAAGGTTTCCGTGCGGTTCCCGGAGGTTCCCACAGGTTTTTGTCAGTCTCCCTAATGGTCGAAAGTGGTTTCCGCTTCTTCTATAGAACATAGAAACCTCCGGGAACCTCTGGGAACCACCGGGAATAGCACGGAAACCTTGGGTGGGGCGCAAAGTCTCCAGAGGTTTCTGTTCAGGTTTCCTAAGTGGGACAGGGGCATAACTGTCACTGTATGTCATGTTGTCACTTGCCGGCGGAGCACCAAGGCAAATTCCTTGTATGTGAATACTTGGCCAATAAACGTATTCATTCATTCATGATTGGGACGCATTGTTTGGAAAGAGGGCATTGCAGCTTGAAGTCCCATCAACAGTATTTTGTAATTATAAAGTACTGGAAATAAATTCAAGTTTGTGACTGGATAGATATGATGGTAAATATGGGTCTCATAATGGGGATATCAACAGATGGAAGCAAAATAAAAACTAAGCAAACCTCTGGAGGATCTTAGCAGATCAAGCAGCATCTGTGATGATGATCTTATAGAGGCATATAAAATCATGAAATTAATAGTTTGGGTAGATGCACAGAGCCTCTTCCCCAGGGTAGGGGAACCAATAACCAGAGATCATAGGTTAAGGTGAGGGGATTTAACAGGAATCTGAGGGGTCACTTTTTCACACAAAGGGAGGTGGGTGTATGGAGCAAGGAGTAGGTAGACAAAAGTGCTGGTGAAACTCAGCGGGTGCAGCAGCATCTATGGAGTGAAGGAAATAGGCAACGTTTTGGGCCAAAACCTTCAGACTGATGGAGGGTGGGGGGGGGGGGAGGGGGGGGGGGGGGCGAGGGCTGAGGAAGAGCTAGGAAGGGGAGGAGAGCGAATGCTAATGGAATTGGAGTGCAGGCTGCCCAAGCGGAATATGAGGTGCTGTTCCTCCAATTTCCGGTGGTCTTCACTCTGGCCATGGAGGAGGCTCAGGCCAGAGAAGTCGGATATGAGCAGGTCGTTGAGACAGGGACTATCACAATGTTTAGAGGGACATGGGCCAAACACGGGCAGGTGGGACTAGTGTAGGTGGGACATATTGGCCTGTGTGGGCAAGTTGGTTCGAAGGGCCTGTTTCCATGCTGTATCACTCTCTGAATGTATCGGTGGAGGCAAAGGGATCGTCGACATTTTGGGTTGACGCCCTACATCAGGACCGGTGCAGAGTCTCGATCCAAAACGTCAACCGTTTCCACAACCTCCTCAGATGCTGCCTGACCCACTGAGTTCTTCCATTAGTTTGTGTCTTTGCTCCTTATTCCCACACCACCAGTCTCTTGTCCCAATGCTGTGCCATGAAATAATATTAGATATTCATTGGTAGACAAAATTGCTGGCGAAACTCAGCGGGTGCGGCAGCATCTATGGAGCGAAGGAAATAGGCAACGTTTCGGCCCGAAACGTTGCCTATTTCCTTTGCTCCATAGATGCTGCCACACCCGCTGAGTTTCTCCAGCAATTTTGTCTACTTTCGATTTTCCAGCATCTGCAGTTCCTTCTTGAACACTTAGATATTCATTTCTTCTTCAGATCATTTTTTATCCATGCTCTTCGTAATGGCCTACTTCAACAGGAAAAGAACGAAAAGGAAGTGTGATTAAATATATAACTTATTTTGGGCACATTATCCCTAGGTCCAACAATCCAGTAATTTATGGCCCGCGTCGATTAATCTGCTCCAAAACATCTTCCCTGTATAATTAGCAGACGTGAATAATGCACTGATGTGACTCATTACATTTTATTCAGCTACAAAAGAGAGATGGAGATGCTTTTGCAAAGAGGAACGTGCTGGAAATACTCAGTAGCTCAGGCATCTGGTGTGGTAGAGCAGCAGTCAAGAGCCGGGACATTGCAGGCCAGGGATTACTGGTCACTACTGGGCTGATGTACCCAATGCAGACCAGAGGGTACAAAGTACCCCAGGTACCCCAGGCTTTGACGACAAGGCTCTGAACAACAGCCTTAGGTGGTACAATGCAAAAGACCCAACACTGAAACTCTCCTTAATGCCCCTGTCCCACTGAGGAAACCTGAACGGAAACCTCTGGAGACTTTGCGCCCCACCCAAGGTTTCCGTGCGGTTCCCGGAGGTTTTTGTCAGTCTCCCTAATGGTCGAAAGTGGTTTCCGCTTCTTCTATGTTCCGGCGATTATTACAAAAAATTCAAAACCGGCCCCGACTAAAAATAGGTTGCCGGTTTAAAAATCGGTCATTTTTTAGTCGAAGCCGGTTGCGATGCTAGTTGAAGGTGGTTGCCGGAGGTTGCAGGTAGTGGAAGGTAAGACCTCCCTGGTGGAATAAAACTGGGTGAAAAAAAGGTCTTAGGTGGTACAATGAAAAAGACCCAACTCCGAAACTCTCCTAAGATGGACACAAAAAGTTGGAGTAACTCCGCGGGTCAGACAGCATCTCTGGAGAAAAGGAATAGGTGACGTTTCGGGTTGAGACCTTTCTTCAGACTGTTGATGCTGTCTGACCTGCTGAGTTACTCCAGCTTTTTGTGTCTATCTTCGGTTTAAACCAGCGTCTGCAGGTCCTTCCTGTACATTTTGTCTGAAACTCTCCTAACTGGTTTTAATTGTCATCAAGACCGGCTCACAGCTTCTCAAATAAACCTGGACAATCTCAGGCACCTCCCTCCCCTTTCTGGATTTCTCCGTCTCCATCACAGGAGACAGACTATCACCTGACGTCTATTACAGACCTACCAACTCCCACAGTTATCTGGCCTATACATCTTTGCACTCTATATCTTGCAAAGATGCTATTCCCTACGCTCAATTTCTCCAAGTTTCTCCATAAGCGAGAAGGTTTATGTCACCTCCAGCACTCCAAACCCCAACCCCGACTTTCACTCTGAAGAAACATCTCCAGAGATACTGCCTGACCTGCTATGATCTGACACTTTGTGCCTATCTTTAGTTTTGTTTCGTTTAATTTCAATATACAGCATGGATACAGGCCCTTCGGCCCACTGAGGTCACGCTGACAACTTTCTCATCTACTCACTACTCACTTGGGGCAATTTACAGCGATCTATTAACCTACCACCCTGCACATTTCTGGGATATGGGATGAAACCTGGAGCATCTGGAAGAAACCAACAAGGTCACAGGGAGAATGTGCAGACTCCACACAGAAAGCACCGAAGGTCAGGACTGAAGCGATGTTCAAGTTCAAGTGAGTTTATTGTCATGTGTCCCTGCTGATAGGACAATGAAATTCTTGCTTTGCACCAGCACACAGAACATAGAAGGCATTTACTACAAAACAGATCAGTGTGTCCATATACCATATATAAATATATACCCACATGAATAAATAAACTAATAAAGTGCAAATAACAGATAATGGGTTATTAGTTATCAGAGTTTTGTCCGAGCCAGGTTTAATAGCCTGATGGCTGTGGGGAAGTAGCTATTCCTGAACCTGGTCGTTGCAGCCTTTAGGCTCCTGTACCTTCTATCTGAAGGTAGCGGGGAGATGAGTGAGTGGCCAGGGTGGTGTGGGTCTTTGATGATACTGCCAGCCTTTTTGAGGCAGCGACTGCGATAAATCCCCTCGATGGAAGGAAGGTCAGAGCCGATGATGGACTGGGCAGTGTTTACTACTTTTTGTAGTCTTTTCCTCTCCAGGGCACTCAAGTTGCCGAACCAAGCCACGATGCAACCGGTCAGCAAGCTCTCTACTGTGCACCTGTAGAAGTTAGAGAGAGTCCTCCTTGACAAACCGACTCCGTAATCTTCTCAGGAAGTAGAGCTTTCTTGATAATTGCACAGATGTTTCTGGTGCTGTGAGGTCTCTACTAGCTGTGCCACCTTTATCATTTTCAAATTCTCCCAGTTGGTACAGTAAATATAGCTGTCAAAACTGCTTGAAATTTGGAAAATGTTGAATAGATAAACCACTTTTAAAACTTCCAGAAGCTTTAAACTGAGCGCAATTCTTTCAGCAGTTTTAGAATACAGCACGGCAGGACACTCAGCCCACAGCCCAGACCATCACACAAACCAACCTCCCTTCCATTGACCCCATTTATACCTCAAGGCCAGCAGCATAATCAAGGATGATTAGCACCCTGGCCACTCCCTCTTCTCCCCTCTCCCATCGGGCAAAAGGTAGAGAAGTGTGAAAACGCACACCTCCAGATTTAGGGACTTTCTTTCCAGCTGTTATCAGGCAAATGAATCATCCTACCACAACTAGAGAACAGTGCTGAACTACTATCGACCTCATTGGTGACCCTTGGTCTATCTTTGATCGGACTTTACTGGCCTTGCCATGCACAAAACGTTATTCCCTTACCATGTATCTCTCTACACTGTAGATGGCTGGATTGCAATCATGTATTATCTTTCCACTGACTGGTTAGCATGTGACAAAGGTTTTCCATTGCACCTCAGTACACGTGGCAATAAACTAAACTAAACTAAACTTGCCCACTGGTACGCTACACCCTAGCTTCATAATACTGGACAGCAAGCCTCCAGTTGTAGCCTGAAGGTCCCTACAGACAGAATGCCAATGAAGTTGACATGTTCACCCCACTGAACTGATTTATCCTGTCACAGGACCTTTGAAAGTTCAAAAAATACTAAATCGATGAGCGTTTTACAGCCAAAGCGATGACGGTCAGTATTATTGAATGAAGCTGTAGGTATTTAAATTAAAGTTGAAAGATGGCGTGGGAAGAGTACGTAAGTGACATGGGTGAGTGTCAGCCGTTTGTAAATCTCAGTGCAATCAGTAATTGGGAACTGTACACAGTGAGGTGTGCTTATTATTGTCACATGGATAGGACAGGTTCAGAGGGGTACGGGCCAAATGATGGCAGGTGGGACTAGTGTAGATGGGACATGTTGGTCGGTGTCGGCTAAAGGGCCTGTTTCCACGCTGTATCACTCTTTGACTCTTTGACCGAGATACAGTGTAAAGCTTTGAGTAGCCAGTAACTTATTTCTCAGAAACGTACACTGAAGGTACGGTGGTCTCTTCCGTACATTTAAAAACCATCTTGAAAGAATAGGCTGCTCATCATTCTCGAGTTTTATCAACCCTGCCCTGGAAATCCAACGCCGTATCGTTGCATATATCAATCTTGTCCAACTGAAAATGGACACGCGTGCTATTGACTGAAACATGCTAGCAGCTACTTCTAGAGTTATTTAGTGTCACTCCGGAAGTGCAGACATATATCAAGTGGTGATATTCCCACACAAGCTTGCACTGAGAATCCCGGTTCCCTGTCTGGAAGCAATAGTGTTGCTTTTTTCTTTATGCTTTCTCTCTCTACACTTGTTCTTGCTCTTGCATATTGCGGGCTTCATCGGATACCCTCTCCTCACTGTCTCATCACTTGTTCCGATATGGATTCATCCAATTGTCTAATGGCAAGACTTGATGTGACTCTTCTGTTTCCCCCCCCCCCTTTTTTTAATCAAAAAATGTATTCAATTATTAAAAAATAATATTTACACTACAATAAAACAAACCAGAACCCACCACCATAATACAATACAAACAAATATCCTAAATAAAACAGAATGGTCTGGTTTGGCTCAGCCACCAGGCACGACACCTGGAGGCTGCAGCGAATCGTCCGATCAGCAGAGAAGATTATTGGCTGCAACCTTCCCTCCATTGATGAACTGTACACTGCAAGGGCCAGGAAGCGAGCGGGCAAGATCATCCCTGACCCCTCTCACCCTGGCCACAAACTCTTTGAATCACTTCCCTCTGGAAGGCGACTCCGGACTGTCAAAGCTGCCGCAGCCAGACATAAAAACAGTTTTTATCCACGAGTAGTTGCTCTACTCAACAGCCAAAAATCTGTAGCCTCCCTTTGATCTGGTATTTTGTTGGTTCACATGCTTGATCAATGGTGTTTTATCATGAATGTTTTATTATTATTAATGTTTAGTGTTTTCTGAGTCATTCGTAACTGTCACTGTGTGTCATGTGGTTACTTGTGGGCGGAGCACCAAGGCAAATTCCTTGTATGTGAATACTTGGCCAATAAACTTACTTACTTAAACTTACTTATTTACTTAAACTACTATACAACTGTGTTACAATCCTTATTGAGGATGCATTCAACACCCTGCGGTGCCCAGCGGTCCTGGAAATCCCCCAGGGTGCCCGTGGACAGGGCGTATTCCCTTTCTAACCCCACCTGGGCACGGACGTAACTCCGGAAAAGGGGCAGGCAGCCGGCTGGTAGAGCCCTCCACCACCTGGCGCCGTGACTCGCGGATGGCCAGCTTGGCCAGACCCAGGAGCAGCCCAAGGCCCAGGAGCAACCCATCTGATTCCCCTAGGTGGGCAGATATGTGGAATCAGAGACCCTGGCACAAAGGGGGGCAAAGCTGCATCACCACAGTTATGGTGTTTGGAAAATGAGCAGGTTTTTTTTTCAATTTCTCTATGGCCTTGCATTCACAATTATTATCACCTCCCCCACAGCTCTGATTCTCTCAGATAACAAAACCTGAAACGTAAAATAGAGCCAACATTCTTCATTTTACGGTGCGACGTAAATTGACTTCTTATACAGTTAATGGGAATGGTGTAGGAATCATATTCCAAGCAAACTTGCAGTTTTATGTTAAAATAATTCAAAATAAACAATTATTTGTGGATGTCACCAAAAGTGAGTGTTTTTGAAAAATAAATGTAATTCATCCAATTCTGGATAAATCTATGTGCTCTGCACAAAAAAAAATCCCCGTGACCTGTGTGGGTTTTCAGGTCACGGGGAGAACGTGCAAACTCCGTACAGACAGGCACCCATAGTCAGGAGCGAACATGGGTCTCTGGCGCTGTAAGGCAGCAACTCGACCGCTGCGCCACCGTGCTGCCTAACTTGAATGCACCTCTGCACTATTGGGCCTATAGTGTTCAATGTCACATCTCTGCTTCTGGGAATGTGGTTTCAGTCATTCGGATACTGTGTACTGTCTACTTCAGTGTTAGAGCTGATCTCTTTGCCCAGCTGAGAGCCTGCAACAGGTTGACCCCTTTAAGTAATATAGCCACCCAGTTCTCCCTTGGGCCCATTACCCTCACCCCCCATCCCCTCTTTCAGTGACAAGTCTTGCCCCATCTGCCTTCACTCATGTTTCCCTGATACAGCTCCCTGAATACCGATCTCTCAACTCTTACTTACTTACTGCCTATTATGCCTCCTGGCATGTAGGGCAGCAATGAAAGTCCTCCACTCCTGTCTGCTCTGGGCTAGCTTCTGGACACTACCCCAGGTCAGATCCATTGTTTTCATTTTCTCCTCTACAGTTCGACGCCAGGTGGTTTTGGGTCTTCCTCTTTTCCTTTTCCCTTCCGGTGTCCAATGCAGGGCTAATCTAGGGATGCTGTCTGGTTCTCTCTTCACCATTGGCATTCATCCTAGCATCAGTCGATAGCCCCGGAAGTCCATCACACCCAGTAGTGTTGATTCCTTCAGTCGCTGTTTCCGTAACATATGGGTTTTACGAGACAGGGTTGTTAGCCCTGTGCTCAACCTCCAACCTCGAGGACCAGTGGATCGATCGCGCTTCATCTCGCCTCTACCCTTCGACCTGTCCAGCAAGGGAGACCCTAACAGGAGACGAATCTCCCGCTGGCATAGCTCTAGGGGTCACTGAGACACACAAGTTCCTCGACCATGACAAGGTTGCAATCGCTCACTCTGACCAACACTCACCTCACTGACTATCAATGGTCAATGATAATTTTATTGTCACTTGTAACAGACTGGGACAGGCAGCATCTCTGGAGAGAAGGAATGGGTGATGTTTTGGGTCGAGACCCTTCTTCACTCACCCACACCTGCAACACACCCCAACTGGCTCCCCCACTGTGCTCCAGGTATGTTCTCTAGCCTTTGTCTAAGCTGTCCCAACAAAGCCACGATAATGTGGAGGAAGGCAGGCCATGGGTTCCCTGAGCTGAAGATGCAAGATAAATCTCAATGATAAATGGCTGTCCATTTATCATATTGAGGACAATGATATTGAACAATGATATCTCCACCAAGGAGATCGAAGGCATTGCCAACAGCGCTAATGGAGTGAGATCCCGGTTCAATGGCAGGGAGGTCCAAGGATACTGGAGCCCGAATGTACACATGTGCACACAAGATATTTATACATGATTTAACCATGTGCCTGTGCATTGTAGACCCACCCCCCCAACACAAGCGCACACCCACAACACTATATATGCTCTTCCCTTTCAATGACATACCATGAACTCTTTGAGAGGTTGCTGCTGATTGAGCTGCTGCTGAAGGTTGGAGATGAGCGTTTCCAGACTCCCTCCTCGGTACCTGCTGCCAACTGGAGCTTTCCACAAAGCAAGACTCATCAACTCCTCCTCTGACACGATGGGATCTCCTGCTGAGACAGAGAAGACAAATGTGTGAACTGTGTAGGAAGGAACTGCAGATGTTGGTTTAAAGCGAAGATAGACACAAAATGCTGGAGCAACTCAGCGGGACAGGCAGCATCTCTGGAGAGAAGGAATGGGCGACGTTTTGGGTGGAGACCC
Organism: Okamejei kenojei; assembly: GCA_035221665.1. Taxonomy (NCBI): domain Eukaryota; kingdom Metazoa; phylum Chordata; class Chondrichthyes; order Rajiformes; family Rajidae; genus Okamejei; species Okamejei kenojei. The sequence continues at coordinate 15,689,102 of CM069165.1, forward strand.
TTCTTTTGATTGAAGGTAAATGTGAACTTTTCATGCTATGGGAATCGGCAGCCCAGATCACCATTCGCTTCGTGATGGACAGGCTGCCAACTCACGACTGCTACTTGACACAAGATGAATTTTGACATCCCTTTTAGTTTAGTACGATCTTTCCGAATAAACATAATAGCATGCAAAGGAGAAGCCATCGAAAAGTAGCTTTAGCTTTATGGTGTTCTATTGTAATTCCGACATAAACATTTACACAATGGTTAGGAACGCTTCTCTCACCTTCCTCTCCAGGATGAAGAATAGGCATGTTGTATCAATGGCGCCCCACAGTGTTAGTCTAGTTACACCTTAAAGGGCCTGTCCCACTTTCACAACCTAATTCACGACCTCTGCCGAGTTTGCCCTTGACATACTCGCAGCATGGTCACCACGAGGTCGTAGGAGGTGGTAGGTAGGTCGTAGGTAGGTCGTGATGCTAGTCGTAGGTACCCGTGGCATCAAGTAGGTCGGGGCATTTTTCTAGCAGGATGAAAAATGTCCACGAGTAAAAAAGGTCGTGAAAGTGGGACAGGCCCTTAAGCCTTCCTGGCAAAGCCGAGTAGAACCCACAAGCTTGCATCTGCAGGCTTGGTTGGCATTGACTCTTGTACCCATAATTGGCAGAATTAAGTCATCCGGCCCATCATGTCCATTCCATCATTTCAATCATGGCTGCTCTATCTTCCCCTTTCAACCCCATTCCCCCCAAAACCCCTGACATCCTGTACTAATCAAGAATCCATCAATCTCTGCCTTAAAAATATCCGTTGTCAGCCACCACAGCCGCCGGTGGCTGCTATGAATTCCACACATTCATCTCCCGCAGACTAGAGAAATTCATCCTCATCTACTTTCTAAAGGTACGTCCTTTTATTCTGAGGCTATGGCCTCTGGTCCTAGACTCTCCCACTCATGGAAACATCCCCTCCACATCCACTCTGTAGATAAAGAAGTATTAGATGACCCAAGACACCATTTCCTTGCTGTTATCCCATCTCTGATTCTGCTGGGGCTGAATAAAGTGGATTCCAATGGAAGTGGGCCCTTCCCCCCAATCATGAGGAACATTGCAGTACACTACACCAGACCAGCAGAGATTGGTTCAAGATCTCAAGTCATGCGGTCAATTCTCTGAAGCATTGTGGAAACCAGGGTTAAGCCTTCCAGGCTATCGAGTACTTCTAATCATGGCAGTGTTGAAAATAAAGGTGTCATAGATTCATACAGAAAAGAAACAGGCCCTTTGGCCCAAATTGCCCACACCAAGCAACTTGTCCCATCTACACCTGTTGGTGTTTGCCCCATATCCCTCTAAACCAGGCCTATCTAGGTACCTGTTTCATAGCAACATAGACATAGAAGCATAGAAAAGAGGTGCAGGAGTAGGGCATTTGGCCCTTCGAGCCAGCATCGCCATTCAATGTGATCATCCACAATCAGTACCCTGTTCCGGATTCTCCCCCTAGCCCTGAGTTCTATCTAACTTTCTTTTGAATGCATCTAGTGAATCAGCCTCCAGTGCCTTCTGAGGCAGAGAATTCCACAAATTCACAATTCTCTGGTTGAAAAGGTTTTTCCTCATCTCAGTTCTAAATGGCCCACCCCTTATTCTGAAACTGTGGCCCCTGGTTCTGGACTCCCCCAACATCGGGAACATGTTCCTGCATCTAGCTTGTCCAATCCCTTAATCATTTTACATGATTCTATAAGATCCCCTCTCATCCTTCTAAATTCAGTGAATACAAGCCCAGTCGACCCATTCCTTCATTATAAGACAGTCTCGCCATCCCGGCAATTAACCTTGTAAACCTTCGCTGCATTCCCTCAATAGCAAGAATGTCCTTCAAAGAGGTTGTAGCAGGATCCATGTGACAGATGTTAAACGAATTATAACAAAGTACCAAGGAGAGGTCAGGACTAAAGACATTTGTACATGGGTGAAAAATAGATGTATTTGAAAATAATGTAATTCCTTGTGGAATCAAGGAATTGCAGATGCTGGTTTCCAAACAAAAGACACAAAGTGCTGGAGGAACTCAGCAAGTCAGGCAGCATCTCTAGAGAACATGGATAGGTGATGTTTTGGGTCGGGATCCTTCTATATGAACCGTGACTGATTCTTTTTCTGGATTCAATATCCTGCAAACTTCAAAAGAATAACTATAATAATTTGTAACCAGCCTACAAGTAATACAATTTGTTCTTTTCCAATGCAGAAACCATTCTATTTACTGAAGATAGACACAAAATATTAGGGTAACTCAGTGGGACAGGCAACATCTCTGGAGAGAAGGAAGGGGTGATGCTTTTGTTCAAGACTCTTCTTTAAACAGGGGTGACGGAATTATTAAGGAGTAATAAGTCCAGATCAAAGCAGATAATGATTACGGAAATGTACAATGGTTCGTTGTTGGATGAGGAGAATGTGACAATGAGGCGTACAAACAGTAAAATTAATCAGGAGGACAGTGAAACTCGTAGGAGAACTAGGATGGAGGAGGGACGGAGAGAGAGGGAAACCAAGGGTTACTTGATGTTAGAGAAATCAATATTTTTAATGCTGCCCAAGTGAAATAGGAGGTGCTATTCCTCCAATTTGCATTTGACCTCACTCGACAGAGGAGGAGTCCCAGGACAGAGAGGTCATTGCTGGAGTGGTAAGGGGAGTTAAAATGTTTGTCTTGGAGAGAGGGGTTGAAACGATTGCACAAAGACGTCACTCCGGAACTTACCTGTAGGGGGTGCAGGCGCTCTGCTGGAGAGTCCAGGCTGATCATCATCACTGCTCCAGCTGTCTGCATCACACCTCTCCTCCTCATCGCCACTCTCATCTTCATATTCACTAACACTCGCCCTTCCTCCTGAACCGCTTCCACTGCAATCCGCTGTGCTTCAAGGCAAGAGAAAAAAACAGACGGTCGGCTTCCCTGATCTTTAATACTTCTTCATTTCCTGATTTACTAATTTTGGAAACATTTTGGAAAACGGAAACTGCAAACAAATTGGCGGACTAGAAATACACTGATACATTTTGTATCCGTTTCTAAAATGTACAAAATAAAACAAGCAATAACAATAATAAACCAATATTAATACCAAGATTGCCCACAGATTTTAGTAAAAGTGAGTGACTGTAGATTATTGTAAACCTGACGAAGGTTTCCAACCCAAAATGTCCCCTCAGAGTTCCTGTATCCACCTATCACTTGCCATGCTTTGTCCTGATTCCCGTCTCTTCCCTTTTCCAGCTTTCTACCCCCTACTACCATCAATCTGAGGAAAGGTCCCGACCCGCCATGTCATCCCTCCATTCCCTCCATAGACGCTGTCTAACCAGCTGAGCTTTTCCAGTACTTTGTGTTTTGCTCAAGACTCCAACATCTGCAGTTCCTTGTGTCTCCATTCTATTTTTGCTCAGCTGTAAACCCTGACTGGTTCTTTAACGAAGCTGCTCTCATTCCTTGGGCTGGTCCACTGGAGATGGCCAACACCGTTGCCTTTGATAGCCCTCCACCCACTGGTTTGGCCAGAGAACAATTTACAACAAAACATTCTGGAATGGATGATCAATGAATACTGATCCAAATGGAGACAGTTTAGGGGAACATGCTTATCTCACAGCTACAACCAATAGCATGGACAATGAACTGCACCTAATGTAATTGTGCAGTGTGAGTGTGAGGGGGGGAGAGTATCATAAACTCAGCAAATTATGCTTGGACACCAAGAGATATGTTTAATGCATCATCCCTCCAGCATTAATCCCTGTGGGAATTCATCCTTCTCTATGCTTTACCCTTCTGTTACTGTTCGTGAGCCTTGGGACAACGAATATGGGAGATGAATTGATCCATCACCCTGGGCCTAGAATAGAATATGTTCTCTTCTTCCAATTGATATCACAGTATCTTGGTTCAGATGATTCATTCGGACTGATGTGCCTCTTTATATGATCGTTCTCTTCACCTGCGTGCTCTGTCAGAGATGGCGGGGAGTTCTTACAAGTCAGTCAACGTCTGGCACCAAGTGCTAGAAGCCATCCTTCACATGTGACTCCATCGCTAACCCTGGACAGACCGCTGTGTTTAGAGCACAGGTCAGCTCCGATCATTCCCTGCCGTCCACATTAAGTGGTGAATGTCAGGAATGATTGGGATACCAATTGGATTAGGGACCACATCTCATGTTTCCCACTCTTTCCATCGACAACAAGAGGAGGAGTGGACTCGGCTGCATCAACCTCATCCAAATGGTTGGCTCTGAACAAGTACTAGGTCCTATTGACTTTCACTTATCTTGGTCACAGTCAAGATTCAATAAGGATAGGACTTACGTCATGAATGGACACCATTGGGGTGCGGAGGGATGGAGGGACCTTGATGTGCATCCAAAGATCCCTGAAAGGTCATGGGAAAGCATATAGGATACTGACCTTCATTATCCAAGGTATGGGATGTAAGAGCAGGGCTGGGTTAGGTTAATATGGTTAAAGCCCTTGTCCCACGGTACGAGTTCATTCCAAGAGCTCTCCTGAGTTTGCCCTGATTCAAACTCGGAGATTTACGGTAATGGCCACTCGTTGGTACTCGGGGCTCTTCATCATGTTGAAAAATCTTCACGAGTCTTCCCGAGTACCTGCCGTTAGCGCTAAGAGACATCCCCGAGCTCCGACGTACCCGCTACGTTCATTCTCCGTGCTTACCACGAGTTTGATTTTTTTTAAACTCGGGAGAGCTCTTGGAATGAACTCGTACCGTGGGAATGGGGTTTTAGGCCACAGCAAGAGTATTGTGTACTTTTCTGGTTGCCATACCAAAGGAAAGATGTGTTTGGACTGGAGAGGGTGCAACAGAGATTCACCAGGATATCGACTCTCAGTTATGAATGGAGACTGGGTTTATTAACAGATGATGTGTCCAACATAATGAGGGGTAAACTTAGGTAGGTAGTAGGAAATTCTGCCTCCCAACAGAGGTGTTAAATGACAGGACAAATGGGAAAATGGATGATAGGGGATCTGAGGAAGAATATTTTCACGCAGTGCGTGGTTAGAACCTTTCGGACTTCACCTTGCACTAAGAATTATTCCCTCACCATTTATCTACACACTGCTAATGGCTCAATTGTGGATCATGTTTTGATTTCCGCTGACTAAGTCAAGTCATAGAAAGCTATAGATCGTTTGTAAACAGAATTAGTGTAGATGGGTATTTGATGGTTGGCATGGACACAATGGGCCGAAGGGCCTGTATCTGGGCTATGTGATCTAGGAACTTATAACAGAATAATTTTTTTTTTTTTTACCAGTCAGCACTGTGTTGCAAGTTGTCTTTGCCATTCTGCTCCTCTAACCCACGGATACCATTATTCCTGGGAGTCTGGAAGGAGAACGAGGCAGATGAACTCATCAGTGTAGAGGTACAGAATGCAGAGTCCATCACAGAGAAGAGCGTTCAATGTCAAAGCTACAGAAGTGGGAAACCAAGAGGTACCGATCGTAAATTTAAAGAGGGTCCTCTTTCAGGCTGTGGAGGCCAAGTCAATGGATATTTTTAAGGCAGAGATGGATACATTCCTGATTAGTTCGCGTGTCAGGGGTTATGGGGCGAAGGCAGGAGAATGGGGTTGAGAGGGAAAGATAGACCAGCCATGATTGAATGGTGGAGTAGGCTCGATGTGCCAAATGGCCTAACTCTGCTCCTATAACTTATGAACTTATGAACCTGGGTGGACAAGTCCACTGCCAGATAGCCCTCGAGTCTGCAGGATATAATGGGAAGGTGTTTCTCTGCCCGAAACGCAGAAATCAAAGAATGTGTTTTTAAAATATTTTGCACTTGAGGAAAGTTTCTATTATCTCAACACAGCAAGTCGTGATGATTCACACTGCACAGATGAAAAAACTGATGGTGGGTGTTGTAATAATAACTCAGTAACACCAGGAAATTGGAGCAGGAGTAGGCCATTCAGCCCCTCTAGCCAGCCTTGCCATTCAATATGACCACGGCTGATCTATGCTAGCTTCAGCTCCTTCTCTGCTGGTTCCCCATTCTCCTCATATCCCTGATCCAACAAATATCTATCTACCTCCACTTTAAATATTTTATGGGCGGCACGGTAGCGCAGAGGTGGAGCTGCTGCCTCCCAGCACAGGTTCGATCCCGCTGTGGGTGCTGTCTGTGCAGAGTTTGTACATTCTCCATGTGACCTGCGTGGCTTTTATCCGTGTGCTCTGGTTTCCTCCCACACTCCAAATGCGTACAGATTTGCAGGTTTATTGGCCTGGTATAAATGTAAAAAAAGTGTCCCTAGTGTGCGTAGGATAGTGTTAATCTGCGGGGAACGCTGGCCGATGCGGACTCGGTCGGTCGATGGGCCTGTTTCCATGCTGTCTCACAAGGTCCCACACAAGAGATTAGTGTGCACAATTAGAGCACATGGTATTGGGGCTAGTTATTGACATGGATAGAGAACTGGTTGGCAGACAGGAAGCAAAGAGTAGGAGTTAACAGGTCCTATTCAGAATGGCAGGCAGTGACTAGTGGGATGCCGCAAGGCTCAGTGCTGGGACTCCAGTTATTTACATTATTTATGCACATTGGCAACTGCACAGTGAAATTCATTTTGCATATATTACACATGCGGGCTCCGCCGTTTTTGGCACCATAATTCCAAGTCCAAAGTCTGGTCAGCCCGCACGCTCGATGTACTGGAGCACATCCCACGAACCGATGTGCATCTCCTCTGCTTTCCCGACCGGTGCCTCTGTCCCGCAGCCTACCTGAAGGTGCTGGAGGCATTACCCCGGTTCATCCTCCTACCAGTAACTCAGCTGGGCCAGACAGCACCTCTGGAGAAAAGGAATGTTTCGGGTTTGACGAAGGGGCTCGACCCAAAACATCACCCATTCCTTCTCTCCAGAGATGCTGTCTGTCCCGCTGAGTTACTCCAGCATTTTTTTTCCTGTCTATCTTCGGTTCAAACCAGCATCTGCAGTTCCTTCCTAAAACTAAATTTAATGATTGGTTGGTTTTGCGGAGCTTTGAGGAATGTGTCGTGCTGGGATCATTGGCACTGACAGATGATCATGTGAAACTTATTGTGCATATTATATTCACACATAAATCTGCATGTGTAATATTCACAATCTGGAGTACAATCTAACTAGTATTTATCTTCTGAGATGCCTTAATCAACTGCTCTGGAAATGTTAGATCCCTGCAGAGTTCCAGGAGGTCACTTAGTCCATCATAGTGATGCCTTATTTATATGTGCATAGTGGATTTGATTATATTTGCTTTATTTAGACCAGTATCTATCCAAATGGGAACAGACTTTCAGCATAATCTTGTTGATCTAATTAATACAATTTACATAATATGAAATAATTAATAATTGGTTCCTGGGGCAATTTTGATGAGTTTGTACAAATGAGGGATTATTTGCCACAAACGTGTTCCTCCGATTCCTACGCAAGAAAACATGAAGGGTTATCTGGAAGGAACTGTTCTGTCTTTCACTGGAGATAGGGGTCATTGCCAATGTCGCGGTGAATTAGACAACAAACTGCACCAGTCTGAAGAAGGGTCTTGACCCGAAACGTCACCCATTTCTTCTCTCCAGAGATGCTGCCTGTCACGCTGAGTTATTGGCCTGTCCCACTTAGGCGACATTTTAGGCGACAGCAGGAGACTTAGCAGTCGCCACATGTTCGCGGGTGGTTGCCGGGGGTCGCCTTCATGGTCGTGAGGAGCTCCCACATTTTTTGGTAACTAGTCGCGGCCTCATTATGGTCGGCGAGAATTTACGTTGGAAAATTAGCGGCGACGAGAATGAAGACGCCATGGAGAGTAGCGAGAATTCTCGAGCCGCAGGTCGGTCGCCAGGAGGTCCTAGTGGGTGGCCAGGAGGTCGAAGGTTGTCGGAGGTTCTCCTAGGTTGGAGCCGGCGAATGTCTGGTGAATTTCATTGGCTCATTCGGGAAACAAAAAGGTAAGTGGTAGTTTTCAGAACCAAGGAACCGACCGGTAATGTTAAATGTCCGCCGAACTTCACAGCCGTGTATATCTGGCTTCTGAAAAGTTGTCTCCACTCCTGCTCCCTACTCCCCCCCCCCCTTTAAAGGATTTACTGTGCTTTAGCTGTCTTAACTACAGTGCCAACCTTCCTGTTCATCGCGGTGTGTCTGGATCACATTGGCTTTGCACTGTGAGAATGTTTTAGACAGCGCACCCTTGCTTGCCCTGGCCCCCTGCCTTTGCGATGAGTTTGTGTGCGTGTGCGTGTGCGTCAGTCGCCGTTCCAGCTCCCCGTTTTTCAGGCAACAGCCGGCAAATTGCCAGTTGCCGGCAGTCCGCTGAAAAATCGCCTAAGTGGGACAGGCCCATAACTCCGGCTTTTTGTGTGTTGGAGAAACTCAGCAGGTCAAGGGCGGCAGAGGAATGGTCTTGGTTTTGTGTCGACGCCCTTCTTTGGGGCTGGATGTGTAGAGGAGTGAGCTGGTGGAAAGTTGTGAGAGGGAGGGGAGAGGCAGTGGCTGGCAGGCCGGGGAGATAATGGAAAAGTAGATCCCAGTCCCTGCCTTACCCTTTCCCCTCACCTCTTCTTACTTTTATCTCCCCTCCACACCCCCAGTCCTGTTGCGGAGACTCATCCCGAAACGTCGACTATTTATTTTCCACAACAGACGCTGACTGACCCATGAAATTCCACCAGCAGTTTGCGTTTTATTATGGGCCCCTGAGTCACACTCATGCCACAGATTTCCTGTCCAGTAATCAATCATAAATGTTCTCCAAGTTACTGAGTCCATTCTTTATCCTCGCCACAGAAATACATGTTGTCCATGTTGAGAAATGTTGTCTGCCTCAACGTAACAAAAACAGATCCTATAGTTTCGTACAGTTTAATTTAAAGACATAGAATGGAAAAAGGCCCTTCGGCCCACCGAATCCATGCCGACCATCGATCAACTGTTCACACTAGTATGATGTTATTTCGCTTTCACACCCACTCCCTACACGTTAGGGGCAATGTTGAGGCCAGTTAACCTACAAACCTGCACGTCTGAGGAATGTGAGAGGGAACCAAAGCAACCGGAGGAAACCCACGGGGTCACAGGGAGAACGTGCAAACTCCACACAGACGCACACAAGAGCAAGATTGAATCTCTGGCTCTACCAGTTGCACCACTGTGCCACCCCAAGTTGAGATCAAACTCCTGAGCTGATAACAGTGAAGGAGGGAGGGCCAAGGACCAGAGATCTGAAGAAAGGTCAAGAAAAGAGATTGCTGCTCAGAGCCTGCCTGCAGCCCTCCAACAGGGGCAGAGGGAACACACCCATGAACATCAACCCTGAGGTGAGAGAGTCTAGGTCACCATCTGGGATTTTCTGGCCCCAGACTCTCTGTACAAGAAGAACCTGGAACTCAGTGCATGACTTTAAACCAATGGCTCTCCCACAAAGGGAGTTGCGCTGCTTGACCGATCAGCCATGTGTTCCTTCCGTATCATAACACAAAGTGCCGGGGTGACTTAACAGGTCAGGCAGCATCTACGGAGGGAATGGACAGGCGACATTCTGGTTCAGAAGTCTGAAGAAGAGTCGCGGCCCAAAACACCTCCTGTCCGATCCCTCCCTAGATGCTGCCTGATCCACTGATTTACTCCAGCACTCAAGTTTTGATCAAGATTCTAGCATCTGCAGTTGTGTTTATGTTACCCCCTCTTGTATCAGGTGGGCAAAGAGTAAGTAAATGAGTATGGGTATCTATTGCCAGTATAGCTCCTCGCCAGGTTACAAAACAATAGGACTTTATTTATCCCAGGAGGGAAATTGATCTGCCAACTGTCATAAAACGCAAGATACATGAAACATGAAATTAAAGTGACGAGAGGAAAGGATTGGGTTTGATAGCCACAGGGAAGAAGGATCTCCTGTGACGTTCTGTGCTGCATCTTGGTGGAACCAGTCTGTTGCTGAAGGTGCTCCTCAGGTTGACCAGCGTGTCATGGAGAGGGCGAGCTGTATTGTCCAAGATGATCCGCAGTTTGAGCAGCATCCTCCCCTCCAGGACCATCTCCCATGAATCCAACTCCAACTCCGCCCCTGGGACGTAGCCAGCCTTCCTGATGTGTTTGTTGATCCCGTCGGCGTCCCCGGCATTCACCCTGCCACCCCGGCACAGGACAGCGAAGAAGATGGCACTAGCTAGCACCGATTGGTAGAACATCTGCAGCATCTTACTGCAGGCGTTGAAGGAGCGGAGCCTTCTCAGAAAGTAGACATGTACATTATGTACGTATGACCAAGTGCCTGTGGGTCGGATGGGACAGATTTGCCGGCTGCGGAGGGATGCGGGCACCTGCTGGCTGGGAACCCAGTCAGTGGCAATACCTCAGTGTTGAGTTAAAGGCCCTAGTGTAGCCCACATTGCCCTTGGTTGGCCCATGCTTTTATTCATGTATGTTGCCGGGGTGGCAGCACAGTTCACCAGAGGACATCTGACCCATCCCTTTACCTCATCAGGATCTCCAGGGTTTTCTCTTGGGCGCTCTGCATCAAATCCTTGTGGATTTTGCTGTTGGAATTGCATCTCTGGCAAGTGAAAGATAAATCAACATCAGCTTAATCCAACGTTAATCCAAATATAAGTGACGACAATTACAAAAGAAAATTGCAAAGGAATAATGGAAGTGGTGTTTTTTTAATCCAGTGAAAATTTGAAAATCATAAAAATCTATCCTTTGAGGATTCTGTGTTTGCCAGAATGGGTAAAGGTGATGGTTGGTGCCAAGCATTACTTTACTGGCCAATGGAATTAACATAAATTTGTAAAAGCCTTGTCCCACTGTGCGAGTTCACCCAAGAGCTCTCCTGAGTTTAAAAAAAATCAAAACTCGTGGTAAGCACGTAGAATGAACGTATCGGGTACATCGGAGCTCGGGACGTCTCTTAGCGCTAACGGCAGGTACTCGGGAAACGTGGTAACTCGTGAAGGTTTTTCAACATGTTGAAAAATGCCCACGAGTAAAATATACTCAGGATAGCTACAATCTTTCCCCAAGGCTCAGGGAGTTTAAAACTACAGGCCATAGGTTCAAGCACTGAAGGGAAAGATTTTTTTTAAATGGTGCACATGTGGAATAAGTGCTAGAGGCAGGTACAATCACAACATATGAAAGATACTTGGACAGGTCCATGGGGAGGAAACATTTGGAAGGATTGGGCCAGGCACAAACAGGTGGTACAAACACAGTCACCAGGGATTAGAATGGTCAGCTTGGTCAGCATGGGTGGAATGGCCTGTTTCCATGCAGTATGGCTCTATATGACCGCCTCTTGCCAGACCACCCATTGAAAAGTCAGATGCTACTTATTGTTATTGGGCACTGAGGGACTGGGCTGGTGAGTGTTGGTGAACAGGGACTGTTAGTGAGCAGGGGTTGGAGAAGTGTTTTTTTTCACACACAGGAACCCTTTCATTCATCCCACCCTGACTGCCCCCATTGTTGCATTTGCCATCGCCACCCATTCCAACCCTCCCTGGTCCACAGTTACTTGTCTGATGTTCTTGTCTCTCGATATAGTTCCATCCAAGGTTTCTGAAAGGCTGTGGCCTATCTGAGACCACAGCTAGAAAAGACCATTACTGGTGAACTACAAAGGAAATATAGCTGCTGAGAACATTTTATGTCCGAAATAAAATAAATGAAAGTGTTTTCTTTAAAACTCCCTCTATTCTCCTGTGTAAAACCGTCTTTCCGTTACTTATTTTCTAAAAAGTTAATATCAGAACGAACAAACTCAAATTGCATGCCAGCTCAAGGTGACTTACCTGTGGGAGAGTTTTCCCCGGTGCTTTGCGGGTTGTGCAACTGGACGGGTGGCTTCCTACCGATGGTCAGCATCACCGAACCTTGCGCTCTGCGCAAAATCTCAACAACTTCACCGTGGCTCAGACCTGACAGATCGTCCTCATTGACCTGGGACGTGAAGAGCAAGGACACTTAAACATCATGTCATCTCCCTGGTGCAGACAACAATGGAGTGCAATGGCTGGCACTGTTTCCCCTCTTTCGTTCTTTTATCATTTAGAACTTTAGACTTTAGAGATACAGCACGGAAACAGGCCCCGCGGCTCACCGGGTCCAAGCCAACCAGCGATCACCCGTACTCTAGTGCTATCCTACACACACGAGGAACAATTTACAATTCACAGAAGCCCATTAACCTACAAGCCTGCACGTCTTTGGAGTGTGGGAGGAAACCCGTAGCACCCGGAGAAAACCCACACGGTCACTGGGAGAACGTACAAACTATGTACACATAGCACCTGTGGTCAGGATCGAACCTGGGTCTCTGGCGCCGTGCCGTTCCCATTGTAATCTTGTTTTGATTTGCTTCCAATAATTATTGATTAGTTCAGTTCAGAGATACAGCGTGGAAACAGGCCCTTCGGCCCACCAAGTCCACACTGACCATAGATCACCAGTTCACACTAGTTCTACATTATCCCTCTTTCACATCAACCCGCTACACATTCGGGGCAATGTATAGAGGCCAATTAAACTACAAACCCGTAAGTCTTTGTGATGTGCGAGGAACCCGGAGGAAACTCATGCAGTCACAGAGAGATCGTGCAAACTCCACACGGACAGCATCTGAGGTCAGGATCAAATCAAGGTCTCTGGCACTGTGAGGCAGCAGCTCTACCAGATTTAATCCCATTTCAACACTCTTTCCATCAGATATTGCCAAAATAATATCTTACCCCAGATACATTCACCTGCCACAGGATCACTTCGAGAAGGACGTTTGCTACAGTCATCACAAGGATCATATGTTATATTTTTAACCTGTGGATACCTCAGAGCCAATTAATTAAACAGTCACTCTTGGTGACGGAGGGACAGCCAATTTGCAGCAATCAATGTCTCGAAAACTGCAGTGAATGACCCGATTACCTTTCCAATGCTGCTGTTTGCTGGGGTACGATGGTGAACAGATTTTCCTCCCTCCAAACTAAAGAAGGAAGGATCATTACTGCCACAACCCTCTCTCTGAGTCCAATCTCTTGTACCACGCTGCTAGACTAGTTACCTGCTTGCACTGTCTTAGGAATCAGGCAGGGCCCTTGTTTGGGGCTTGACTACACTCATCACCTGAGTCAACTTTCGCTCCCATCTCAGCCCAACATGGCTGGTTTTCCAGTGAAAACATTTGAACCAGGTCAGACATTACGGTCTGCTCAGAACTACCTATTTATCTCCTGAATCAACCTCAACTTAGTTTCCGCGACTATCTAACCTGCCTATGCCTCTGATAATTTGATATACTTATGATAGAAGTTGCCCCCTGGATGTTGCTTGCATTGGACAATAATACGTATAAGGAAAGTACTCTATGGAAATTCCGTGGCTTCAAGGACGAGTCTTGAAGTGCAGTCTCTGCCCATGTATGCAGCAGAGTCCGGGGATCAAATTGATGAAGAGTCACAAGCCTCTGCTTTCACTCACCAGACAGAAGCATTCATTCTTCATTCGTCAGGAGTCAAGAGTGTTTGTTGTCATACGTACCAAAACTGAACAATGAAATCTATTTGCAACAGCATAATGAGTCTGTAAATATAGGACTCAATAAATAACATGTTCAAGAAGGAACTGCAGATGCTGGAAAATCAAAGGTAGATAAAAGTGCTGGAGAAACTCAGCGGGTGCGGCAGCATCTATAGAGCGAAGGAAATAGGCGACGTTTCGGGCCGAAACCCTTCTTCAGACTGAAGAAGGGTTTCGGCCTGAAACGTTGCCTATTTTGTCTACCTTCAATAAATAACTTAAGCTGTTCAATAAATAAAAAGCCCCAATATTAATGGAAAGATGGAACTAAAGCTCAACGCCCCTGGTGCAAACTGGTTTCTAGTTTTTAGTTGGTGTTTGGAGTGTTCAATAGCCTGATTGTCATTGGGAAGAAGCTGCTCCTGAAACTGGACGTTACAGTTTTCAGATTCTGATATCTTCTTCCCAATGGCAGGAGTGCATTGGAAACATGGTCAGGGCGGTGAAGGTCCTTGATGATGCTGGCTGTCTTTTTGAGGCCGCACCTCCTGTAGAACCCTTCGATGGTGGGGAGATCAGTACCCGTGATGGGCCGGGCAGTGTGCATCACCTTTTATATTCTCCTTTGTTCGTAGGCATTTGAGTTGCCAAACCAGGCCGTGATGCAACCAGTTAATATGCTCTCTACCATACACCCACAGGTGTACACCCACTACACACCTCTCTACACCTCTCCACCCCACACCTACAAGTTTCAGCGAGTAAGCAGCACCAAATAAAATTAAACCGTGGCCAATTGTACAACGTCTCAAATAAAGCTACGAGTCAAAGCACAAATGCACAGGAGGTGCAAATATTTTGGGAAGAGGTCCAAGGAAACGGTAGTCAAAGCTTGAAGAGGCTTCATTCACTGCCTTAGGGTGTGCAACAAGGCACAGGAATTATTTTATTTTATTTATTTATTTATTTATTTTTTATAAGGAGAGAAAAATAGTAAGAAAAATAAAATAAAAATCAACATTAAAAAAGAAAATCATAAAGAATGGAATAACTTACTATTAATACATCATAGGAGATAAGATCAAGGAATATAAAAAATAACTTTTCATCTAATCCTGAGTCCAAGTTTCAGTTAGGGTTCCCTGCCGAACCGATCTACCCTTTTAAGTAATCGATGAAAGAAGACCATATTCTAACAAAAACTTCTTGTTTGTCCATTAAGGCAAATCTGATTCTTTCCAGGTGTAGGGTCTCCGACATTTCCGTAATCCACATTTTAGTTCTGGGGGATATAGGGCCTTTCCAAAATTTTAATATTAGTTTCTTCCCAATTATTATACTGTAATCTAGGAAATTTCTTTGGTTTGGTGTGAGTGTTAAACTTTGTTCTGATGTTCCAAGTATTATTAATTTTGGGTCCGGATCCAGTTTAGTATTAATAACTTCAGAAGTTATTCTAAAAAACTCAATCCAGAAATTCTTAATTTTTATACAATTTGCAAAAGTATGTGTTAAATTAGCCTCGGGATGTTGACATTTATCGCAGGTAGAGGATATCTGCGGAAAGATTCTATTTAATTTAACTTTGGAGTAATGTAATCAATGTAATACTTTAAATTGTATTAGAGCATTGATGTATATATTGTAAACTTTTGTCCCATATATCTTTCGTTATGGAAGTTTAGCGAGCATTGATGTATATTTTGTAAACTGTTGTCCCATATATCTTTCATTATGGAAGGCACAGGAATTATTCACACAATGTGGTGAGGGTGGAGATGTTCTTCATGGCCACTAATAGCCTTGGGCTGGAAGACTGTGCTGTGAACGCAGCGCATTGAATCCCATGGTGAGGAAAAGCAAGAGACCCGTTTATAGCAGAAATAACCTCCGCAGTACATTGCATGCTCACTGTTTGTAGTTCAGCATAAAAGTATAGGTGTCCAGTTTGTAGAGAGAACTCAGTTTGAAATCAAACTTGAGCATTGAGCTACTGATGATAGCTGAGTGCTACATGTTCAGCTCACATTCATAACTGCATGCGGCATCGTGGCAGAGCGGGAGAGTCTCTGACTCACAGAACCCAGTTTGAATCCTGACTATGGGTGCTCTCTGTGCGGAGTTTGCACGTTCTCCCTGTGACCGCGTTGGTTTTCTCCGGTTTTCTCCCACATTCCAAAGGCGTGCAGATTTGTAGCGTGACTGGCTTCAGTATACGGGTGATCATTGGTCGGCACGGACTCGGTGGGCTGAAGGGTCTGCTTCCATGTTGTATCTCCAAGTTAAACTTAGAGAAATCATGTGTTGGAAAGAACTACAGATACTGGTTAAAATCGAGGATAGACATAAAATGCTGGAGTAACTCAGCGGGACAGGCAGCATCTCTGGAGAGAAGGAATGGGTGACATTTTGGGTTGAAACCTTTCTTCAGGCTGATTTCAGGGGAGAGGGAGATACATAGACAAGGAAGCGTCAGGTGTGAAAACAGGACGAAGATGGCATTGGTCTCTTGAGGAGCATTGAAACTACATTCATCCGAAGCATTCCTTTTAGATGGTTGAAAGGCTTCGGAATATCAGGAGGTGTGTCTCCACGTAGAGTGGTAGAGTCATACAGCGTTTGACCTGGTCGAGTAGCCAGCCATCTGGTTCATCCTGTCTGGTCAACGATGACCTGTAGCATGCTGTTGTCGGAGGACTTGATGGTGATGTCAAATATCTCAATCACAGGTGGTTGTATCACCACCCTAACTTGAATTTGTTCTGCCTTTAATATAAAACATGCCAGCTATGTCACAGGGGTGTGACTAAACAGAATTTGACAAACAAAAAAAAAATACTAGAACTGATAACTTAGATGTTATGGATGATGATTTCACAGGGTCGAAGATGTAGGTTTCGGGAATGTCATAAAAAATAAAGGGATAGAGGTGGCGACGTTACGGAAAGGAATTCCACAGGTAGCCACAAAATGCTGGAGTAACTCAGCGGGTCAGGCAGCATCTCTGGAGAGAAGGAATGGGTGACGTTTCGGGTCGAGACCGCTGCCCATTCCTTCTCTCCAGAGATACTGAATGACCCGCTGAGTTACTCCAGCATTTTGTGTCCAATTTATACCAGCATCTGCAGTTCTTTCTTATACATAAGGAGTTCCACAGGTTAGGCTGCTGGGTGGCTCATCAAGTTGTACCTTTAACAAGTCCCCATTTTGTGTTTGGTTACTGACTGAGGGTCCCCTCTTGCCATTCACACACACATTGCATGGGTCACACACACATTGCATGGTACACACACACAAGGCCCACATGTGTAGCTGATATTATTTGGAGTCCTATGATCAGCAATACAAAGGGGCATGTGTGACTTAAAGGATGTTCCCAACTTTTCACACCTCACATTAACATTCCGGATCCTTCTGCCGACAGTGCACATATTTGACTTCTGCGCATGTAATAGGTCATAGTGCTTTGTCAGCAGAGACTGCAGCCCTGAACAAGGTGAACATCTCAAAGGAGGAATCGCTGTCAGAGTGTTATGCAGTGTTCCTCCCTGATAATGCACGTTGTTTAAAGTGAACTGTGGAAGCAATGCCTCAACTATGCCACGAGGTCATGTGTCGGCAGCCTCAGGTCAGCAATCAGGAAATGTCTTCCTCATCTATTGCCAGGCCCGGACTTATCTCTCATCTTCATCACTTCCTATCTTCATAAAAGAGATGGACCATCCTTCTCCAGCGCTGCATCGCAAAGTGATGCCCTTCTTCCTTTGTGTATCCGCAGCCACTTTCTGCCTCAGCCGCTGCCCACGCCAACTTCAAGCATGTTCTGCAGCAGTTTAAGCGGCATGGTGGGGTGGGTGGCACGGTGGCGCAGCGGTAGAGTTGCTGCATTACAGCGCTCGCAGCGTCGGAGGCCCAGGTTCGATCCTGACTACGGCTGCTGTCTGTACGGAGTTTGTACGTTCCCCCGTGACCAGCGTGGCTTTTCTCCGAGATCTTCGGTTTCCTCCCACTCTCCAAAGACGTACAGGTATGTAGGTAAATAGGCTTGCTATAAATGTAAAAATTGTCCCCAGTGTGTGTAGGATAGTGTTAATATGCAAACGATGGCTGATCGGTGTGGAGTCAGTGGGATGAAGGGCATGTTTCCGCGCTGTATCTCTAAACTAAACTAAAATGAACCAATTATTGTTGGTGTTGAGCTGTGTACTCCTAGTTCATGACCCACTGGTCAAGCACTGAGCTCCAGGAATGCTGTATTAATTGGCACAAACTGACCTTGAGCTAAAAGGAATAGGAAGAAGCACAGTGTCCAAGGTTCATAGAAACTACTTGTTGGACCATAGTATCCACAAAATGGAAGCCAAAAGAAAAACAGAGGATATTATAGGGAGTTGGGGGAAGCAAAGGGTGAGATTGTGAATGGCATCCAGTTATTTCAAATTTCAAATTTCATTATTTTTATACCTACGTACAAATCTTACTTTAATTTGTTCCGAGAACAATGTTTTGAGATTAATGCACTGCATGTTTCTATAACATAATCCTGGTGTCAGGACAATCTGATCTACTAAATGGTGCATTATTACAATGCAATCAATAAAATGCTAGCATTTAGCAAGCATTAAGTCCCTTCCATCGGACTCCATCGATACTCCACGCTGCCTCAGCAAGGCCGCCGGCAAAATCAAGGCCCAATCTCACCCCGGTTACACCCTCTTCCTCCTCTCCCATCAGGCAAGAGGTACAGAAGTTTGAAAGCGCATCCCTCCAGATTCAGGGACAGTTTCTTCCCAGTTATCAGGCAACTGAACCATCCTCTCACCAACTAGAGTGCGGTCCTGACCTCTCACTGAAGGCCTTTGTACGATCTTTGATCAGAATTTATCAGAATTCAATGTTATATGGTGCACTTTATCTTTTATCTGTGGACAGCTTGATTGTCCATGCAGTTTTTTTCTTTAACTGGATAGCACGCAAACAAAATGTTCATTATACCTCGCTACGGGTGATAATAATAAACTAAACTACAATGTTCATCAAAAACACAAGCACCTCCTCAAAACTGGAGCGCTGACGTTAAAACAGTTTAAAAAAATTAAGATTTATTTCAAATTTTCCACGTCCTGCTCACACCTTGGTAATCTGTATTTTTGTTTATTGAAAAATATTGAAAAATAAAGTAGTATTGGAATGAATGTAATCTCCTTGATCGCTACCTGCTGCTTGATGGAAGAAAGCGAGTTTAAAAACTTTGTTTTTTATAAAGTGGATAGACTTTGAAGGGTTCAGAGGCACGGCACAAATTGCTCGTGCTGTTTGTTGTACAGATGTTCGAAGCTCAGATGATACAAAAACGGTGTGATTGTGATTACTGAGCATCCTGCCACAAAGTTCCAAGCTCCAAGGTGGTTCAATCTGCAGTCGTTGAGATATGAAGGGATAATGAGCTGTACAATCCCAGTGCTCGGACTGCCCGCTAACCGGCAGGTGAACCAGAAGCCCGTTTGCACGCCAAGGTTTAAATGAACGGTGCCAAGTTTAGCATAATGTGTTGTTCTGTGCAGGGAAAGTGAGAGATACAATGAAACACGAGTGTCCTTGTAAAACTGTGAACAAATGGCCAGGGGCGGCGAGCAGTTAGCAAGGCAAATAGCATTCTGTCCTTCACCACATATAGGGAGCAAGGATGTTTGGCTACCGTTGTACAGGGCCTTGATAAGAGTCGATCTGGAGTCTATTATTGACAAGTTAAGCCAGCATTAAGCATTGGAATTAATCCTCGAGCTAGAGTTTTGTATGCAGCTTTGGTCTCCGTATCGGAGGATGAACCTCCTTGCCCAGGAAGGAGTGCAGTAAAAGTTTTTTAGACTGAATCCCGAGCTGGCAGCACAGGTAACCGAGGACGTTGGGTTGATGGGACATATTCAGTGGAGTTTGGAAAGAATGAGATTGAATCTGATGGAAATTCTAACAGATTCGAGATCCAGGGTGGATGTTCCCAGTGTCTGGAAAGTCCAGAACCAAGGGTCACAGCCAATGTGCCATTAGAACCAAGACCAGGAGAATTCTCTTCACCAAGACGGTTGTGAACCTGTGGAAATCTCCACCATGCAAGACTTCCTCATTCCTCTGGTGGTTACTCTTCTACCAATGTTCAGTCCCTTTCCCCGACCTACCTTTAGATATTCTTTTAAGTGTTGACCATGGCACAGGGGTCTTCCCTCTT
The DNA here is from genome assembly GCA_035221665.1 of Okamejei kenojei. Classification (NCBI taxonomy): domain Eukaryota; kingdom Metazoa; phylum Chordata; class Chondrichthyes; order Rajiformes; family Rajidae; genus Okamejei; species Okamejei kenojei. The sequence goes on from CM069165.1 coordinate 15,708,916, forward strand.
CGTGGTCTCCATGGAGGTTTGCCTGGTATCTTCTCCTTCTCCTTAGCTGAAGCATATACAGACCTAGTGACCCTACTGACACTCAGTAAGATAATGACCAATCTTTCACTTCTCCCACTTTCCTGCTTGAATCCTGTCCATCAACTCAGTCTTAAATAGAAGGCTGTGGAGGCCAATGGATATTTTCATGGCAGAGATAGAAAGATTCTTGATTAGTACAGGTGTCAGGGGTTATGGGGAAAAGGCAGGAGAATGGGGTTAGGAGAGATAGATTAGCCATGTTTGAATGGCGGAGTAGACGATGGGCTGAATGGCCTAATTCTGCCCCTATCACATGAAATATACTCAGCAGTGGAGCAGTCACACACCCCAATTGTAATTTTACTGCATGCCTGCACTCAATTCTTTAACCTAGTTATCGTGAAATTGTTATCTAAGAAAGAACCATACTCGATAACTCTTAATTTGGGCATGTCACAGTCTTTCTCCTATCTTTTTCATTCCATTAATTTTCACAAATTGAGTCTCAGATGAGACAGAGAGGAGAATGGTCTGTTTTAGGCCTTGAATTTTGTCCAGTCTTTGAACCATGTGTTGCGATGGTTTGAGCTATTGATATGTCCAAAGATCTTTCATCCAACACGCAGTGGCAAACATCAACATTCATAAGAAGTAGTTTCTTATTTGGATTGAGTAGCTGTTGCCTTGGCTGCAAGGTCACTGTTTTAAAGGCCTCCAAAGGGCCATTAACAGAATGATAGATCGAGGTTCAGGGAAGTATCGCAGTATGAAGAGAGCTTTTGGCTTGTTACCTTGTTAGTTTCGCTTCCAATTTTTACAGATTTCTCTCTTGAGGAAAGGTTCAATGGATTGTCCATTTCGAAAACTTTTCACTCAAACAGTGTGTGACCTTTAGTAACGGTGATGAATATCATCATGAATATTATCGGTTATTAGCATTACTGAAGATAAACTAGCTATTCCATTAATCACAACAGGACACGATCAAACATATAAATTTGTAATTAGAATGCCAAATTTTCCATACAGATGAATGTCAGTCAATTTTAGTAGAAGTCATCTAATCCCATTAAAGCAGTGGACTGTGCAATAAAATGTACGTCATTAAGATTTTTCATCTCATAAATGTTTCACCCTCATTGCTTTTAATCTTGCTAAATCCTAAAGTCAGAATTGGTTTTCAGCTGACAATGAAACCAACAGATGTACTACGTGTCTGATGCGTAATAAACATTGTGTGATTTATTTTGATCATTCCAATTTTAATTTACCGTCATAATATCACGACATTTATCTTGGCATTTAATACTCAACTTTTCCTTCACCATGTTTTACTAACTATGATGTGCAGTCTTCAACTTGATTATTTTCCGTTGGTAACTTTTTTTGTTACCTTTAAGACTATAAAGTTCAAGTTTAAGGTCAGGTCGGGGGAGATCCCCCCCCGCCACGGGTACCATGTAATCCCGCGCTACCTGCTCCATGGTCGGATAGTCGGCGACTAAACCGTCGCCCCCACCTGGTTTGCCAGGTGAGGAGGGGGCTGTGGACCCCCAGTAGTTCCAAAAACAAGACCTGTCAAAGGGCGGATGAGCTCCTAGCGAGCCAACGGCCATCCACACTTCAGTAGAAGCTGCGCTCACTGTCGTACACGGCATTGTAAGGCACCCGTGCCCGTTGATGTTTTCAACGATGATAATGATGATGAAAGTAAGACCTTTACCTCATGTTCAGGGTTGTGATCAATAAGAGGATATTTTCTTAATTCATCACAACATGTAATGACACCATTTCAGCTCCAAGTGACTTTGCCAACTCACAGAGCAATTCAATCCCCCCAGTATTTGTTCTGGTAAACTAATCTGTCTGCATTACCATCGAACCCAGCAACCTTCTGCCACTCTTGCAAGATTTAGGTTTAGGTTTGGTATTATTGTCACGTGTACTATTGTCACGTGTAAAGCTTTGTTTAGTATGTTGTTCCAGATCAGATGTACTATACATAAATCCATTCAACTCAAACTCAAGTACAATAGCTGGAGCAAAGGGAAAGAGAAAGAGTGTAGAATATATTCTCAGTGTTGTAGAGCATCAGGTCCACAGACTGAAATTTCCATGAACAACAAACAGTGGCCAAATGACTTGCTTGTCTTTGGGATGTGTGAGAAAACTCGTAAGGTCAACTTTTGTGGTCACAGGGAGAACATACAAAATCTGCACAAACAGCACCAGAGTTCAGAATGAAACCTGGGTCACTTGACATATGAACGGGCAAGACCACACCACTGTGTTTCGCTTCATTTCATTTGGAAACAGGCCCTTCAGCCCAGTACAAGTCCGTGCCGACCAGCAATCCCCGCACATTAACACTATCCCACACACATTAGGGACAATTTTACATTTATACCAAGCCAATTAACCTGCAAACTGTACGTCTTTGGAGCGTGGGAGGAAACCAAAGATCTTGGAGAAGGCCCACACAGGTCATGGAGAGAACGTACAAACTCCGTACAGACAGCACCCGTAGTCAGGGTCAAACGTGGGTTTCTGGCACTATTGTAGCTCTACTGCTGCACCATTGGAATAATGTGTGTAACAGGTTATAGCCTCATCGATTTATTACTCGGTGATAATCGTCCATCTACCAAGAGTTTCAAATCACAATACACACAATATTTTAGGCTTTATCTTCAACTAAGATATTTGCAATCCTTGTTCATTGTCCGGTGGAAATGCATCGCAGATTGTGAGTCACAACTCTATCTTTTTCCCCTTTGATCCACCTATTGTACTTGAGCGTGACTTGACTGTTTAGTTCAGAGATACAGTGTGGAAACAGGCCCTTCAGCCCATCGAATCCGCGCCGACATGCGATTCCCGCACATTAACACTACCTTGCACACGATAGGGACAATTTTACAATTTATACCAAGCCAATTTATCTATAAACCTGTACGTCTTTAGAGTGTGGGAGGAAACCCAAACCTACAAATTGTATCAATGTAACTAAAGTATTATCTGATCTGATCTGATGGCATGCAATACCAAGCTTTTCACTGCACCTCAGTACAGGCATTTCACGTTTGACATGGGGATATACGTTCCAGAAAATCAGCACATTTCAAATTCATAAATTAAACATAAGAATTTAAACATTTAAATATGTCATTTCAAAAATATAGTGAGCAAATTAGGTTTTGGTATTAATTAAACAAGCTCGTAATTTAAAAACCGCATAAATCAACCGTGCATAAACCGCTTGGTGCTTGTACACGTGACAATAATAAACTTGAGCCCAAACCAGTTACAAATCGCAGCCCAGCAGGATTTGCGGCCCTTTTTAAGGTGTAATGTTACACATAGAAACGTAGAAACATAGAAAATAGGTGCAGGAGTAGGCCATTCGGCCTACCTCCATTCAATATGATCATGGCTGATCATCAAACTCAGATATGGCTTCAAACTTGATCCAAACTCAACCAACTGGTCCTTGGCCAACATGAGCTCTAAAGAACCCCTCACTAGCAAGGCGGAGCATCAAAGATTTGCCGCATCAGTCCCGATGCAAAGTCTCGACCCAAAACCTTGCCTATACAGATGCTGCTTGATCCACTGCGTTCCTACAGCAGTTTGTTTAGTGCTCTAGATCCCAGCACCTACAGTTTCTTGTGCTTTTGTTGATTTGCTTTCTACAATGTTAAGGGCCACTTCTTTATTATCTGCGACTGTTAATCTTGCAAAACGTTACTGCTATTATTTTCCTGAAACTTCTCACCCGCAAGGCATTTTCTTTCTTTTTCCATTTGCTGTTGCCAGCGTCAGTGAATTGATCCTCGAACCATTTGTGGATTTCTGCTTCAGTGGTTAATCATGAGTGGGATTTTTTCCAAGGAACGACCTGTCATTATATACTCTTGGCATTCGCGATCCGTCATAGTCCGAGCAAAGTGGTGCTGGAGTCTTGTAGCTGTTTAATTGCTTCAGTTCCTGCCCATTCTATCTCTCTCTCCCTCGCTAATCAATATGAACTAAGGTCACAATCTTCTGCCCATTAACCTCTCTATTGTTGATGTGAGCTTGGTGTCCATGATTGCTATGTTGCCCACATTATAACAGTGGCTGGGTTTCTGATCTGTTTGGATGCAAGGAACTGCGGATGCTGGTTTGCAAAAAAAAAGACACAAAGTGTTGGAGTAACTCAGCGGATCGGGCAGCATCCCTGGAGAACATGGATAGGTGACGTTTCGGGTCGGGACCCTTCTTCAGATTGGTTGTGTGACGCCACTGGTGGAAGAGGAGGGGGAGGGGAGAAATACGTGCGAGGATCAAATAAGGGGGAGGAGGTGGTTTACAGGGCAGAGGGGGGAGGAGGAGAGGGGGGTGGGGAGAAGGGAGAGGGCGAAGATATTGTCATTGTGGGGAGAAGGCAGGCACAGGTTATTGATTTGGGACGATCAGCCATGAATGGCGGTGCTGGCTCAACGGGCCGAATGGCCTCCTCCTGCACCTATTTTCTATGTTTCTATGTTACCTAAAATTGGAGAATTCAATATTCATACCGTTGTGTTGTAAGCTCCCCAAGTGGAATACGAGGTGCTGTTCCTCCAGTTTGCATGTGGCCTCACTCTAGTAATGGTGGAGGCCAGGACTGAAAGATACAATCAGTCTGAAGAAGGGCCCCATCACTTATCTACAGTATGTCCTCCAGCGATGCTGCCTGGCCCGCTGAGTTTTCCAGAACCTTATATCCTTTCTAATATATTTCATCAGTTACAACTCTCTAGCATTTTACCTGATGCTATTTAAAAGCAAATTATTGTTTTTTTGTTCCCCCCAAGTTCTCATCTTCCGAATGGATTCATCTACATGCTGGATTTACTTCATGAATAAAATGTATTTTTTCCCTTCTGTTTCCAAGCTTTCTACTTGGAATATTGCTTATTGCTGAAGAAATGGCAGACATTTCAGTTAGAGTTCTCGTTCTCATTTGACGTTCACTCCGTTAGTTCCAGCTGCGCATCCCAAATCTTTATAAATTCAACTCTGCTATTCCCTTCATGGTGTGTTATAGTCTACAGTAGCTTCAACAATCTACAGTCGATTTCACAGGGCCTAAAGATGGAATTTTTGAACTAAAAGAGAGGAGGGCTGCATGGTGGCACAGCGGTAGAGTTGCTGCCTCACAGCACCAGAGACCCAGGTTTGATCCTGACTATGATGCTGTCTGTACGGAGTTTGCATGTTCTCCCCACGACCTGTTTGGGTTTTCTCCGAGATCTTCGGTTTCCTCCCACACTCCAAAGATGTACAGGTTTGTAGGTTTATTGGCTTGGTGCTAATGTAAAACTGTCCCTCGTGCATGCTGGGTAGTGTTAGTGTGTGGGGATCGCTGGTTGGTACGGACTCAATGGGCCGGCGAGCCTGCTGTGTCTCTAAACTAAACTCAAATAGAAAGTCACCAATCGTGGAACACAGACTTAATCTGCATTCATCATAACTGAAGGTAGACACAAAATGCTGGAGTAACTCAGCGGGACAGGGGGGTGGAAGATTGCAACCTTCACGTGGTCCACCCTGTTTCGACTAATGCAATCAACCTGACGTGCACAAACAAATAGATCAAATAGAACAAGTTGACTTGCAACTTTAGACTGTGCACGCCATATGCAAGAAGCAGAAGATGCAGGACAGGCAGCATCTCTGGAGAGAAGGATTGGGTGGCGTTTCGTGTTGAGACCCTTCTCCAGACTGATGGCAGAGATTTAAGGCAGAGATTGATAGATTCTTGAATAGTACGGGCGTCAGAGGCTATGGGGAGAAGGCAGGAGAATGGGGTTAGGAGGGAGAGATAGATCAGCCATGATTGAATGGCGGAGTAGACTTGATGGGCTGAATGGCCTAATTCTGCTCCTATCACTTATGGCACCCAAGCATAAGTGACTCTTTGCGGCTAGTCAGAAAAATAGATCTGCATTCATGCATGACAATCGCTCCGCACTCTTAAGCCTCTACGCCGACAGCAGCATTTCTTACTTAAACTATGCTCCTCTTAATCTCCTCCCAGATCTGCAGTCACGTTATTCCCTTTATCATGTGGTTGGCTCGACTGTAATCATGCACTGTCTTTCCGCTGACTGGTTAGCACGCAACAAAAGCCTTTCACTGTACCCCGGTCCATGTGACAAAAAACTAAACTCAAATACATACAAGTAGACTTAAAAAAATATGCCCCCAAGTATCCAATTCAAATATGACATTGAATTGGTCTGATGAAGGCCCCTGACCCAAAGCGTCACCCATCCATGTCCTCCAGAGGTGCTGCCTGACCCGCGAGGTTATTCCAGCACTTATGCCATTGAATGAATTCATTTAGTACTCGCGTAATTTTGGAACCAGCCACTCACTTGAGTTCATTAGGGGTTTGCCTGGCTGTAACAAACCACAGAGCACAGTTTCAGAATTTGATCTGAATTCGATTATAATTCAACAAGATCAGTATAGAGGTTTGCCAAGATCATGATTGCTTCTTGATGCTGCTGATGATTCCACAAAGTCATCGGGGTGGCCCGGCTCACCGCTTCAATTCCTCCCCTTTACCCAGAAGCTATCCACCTGAGACCAGTCAACTTGACCCAAGGCACGTACGTTAACTACTGATTTTCTTAGGTCAGCTCAAGTGAAACAATTACCAGGGTCTACGTACAACACTGGCAACAGCAGAGATGTTCCATTCAACAGCTTTTGGTTAAAGATTATAATTAGGGTGTGCGGGGGGGGGGGGGGGGTGAAGGTTTTTGGTAATATATGCAGTCATATGAAGTTATATTTTATGAAGATATATGCAGCTGTGTGAAGGTATTCGGAAGTAAATGTGAGTATATGAAGTTGTTTGCAATATATACAGATTGTATGCATGTATATGAAGATATATCTAGGTATATTGAAGGTATTCTCTAGTAAATGCAGGCGTATTAAAGTATTTAACACGTATATACAGATTTATGTAAGTGTTACCCTGTACAGATGCAAAAAAGTTTCAAATGGTTTTTGAACATCTACGAGTGTGGAGTTAGCAGGGAACATTGAGGGAGGTGGGAGAGGGGAATGGAGAGAGAGGAGGTAGCAGGAATGAAGTGAAGGAACTCCCAGAACTGAGAATGTGAAAGACAATAGTGAACATGGCATTGCTTGAGTTAGAAAGAGCAGGTTTGCCAGGGGTTAGAGGGTAATGGCTCACCTTGCCAAGCAGAATATGTTGTTGAGCTGGTGTTGAGTGGTATCGAGGGTAATGAGGCATCCTTTCCATGGGATAGCTGTTGTGAGTGAACCTCAGTCACCTCCTTTTGCATTCTTTCCTTCCTGCTTATGAACTGATTTAGTGCGTGTAGGAAGGAAACTCTAGATCTGGTTTAAACCGAAGATAGACACAAAAAGCTGGAGTAACACACCAGGACAGGCAGCATCTCTGGAGGAAAGGAATGGGTGATGTTTTGGGTCTGAAGAAGGGTCTCGACCCAAAACGTCACCCATTCCTTTTCTCCAGAAAAGCTGTCTGACCCGCTGAGTTACTCCAGTTTTTTGTGCCTATGAACAGATTTAGCATCTGGTAGTCCGGTAGTACGAATAACACTTTATGAAAAATCGGATTAGGAAAGGTATTAATTTCAAAATATCATCTCCAGCCAGTGAAAACTATTAGTGCAGGCACAATATCACAGATAATTGAAATCCTATTTCAAGTAAATCCGATGGACAACACGAAAGTTGAATAGCAGCACTCACCTTGAGGAAGTCTACAGCTACAAGCTGACCATTCCCCTCCAAGGGACAACATGTTCAGATGGTGAAGAAATGGCGACAAAAGTTCAGGATCCATCGAGAGAATCAATGCATCAAACTTGGAGCTTTAATAAGTTTGACATGGGCCATTAAACGGAGCATTGGCAAGATTATTCCTCCGGTGCAAAAGGCAAGTGTGTTCACCCATGCATCTAACTTGCAACTCCTAGTTCTGTATTTCTTGGTGCCGAGGAATCGCGGGACTTGACTGGCCAAGATGTCTCTATTTGAGGTGAAGGGTCTTCATTACTTTTGGCAAACATTTGCTCTTTCTTTGAACAGGACATGTTTGATGGTATGGTTTCTCATCATGTAATGTAGCTACAAACCTGAAAGAAGTCAGGTTTCTAGTCAGCTCCAGCTCTCTAGATTTTGTTTGTGCCTGTTCGTGCCCCACCGAACACATCTCCACATACCTTGACGCCATCCTATCCCCCTTTGTTAAATCCCTCCCCACCTATGTTCAAGACACCTCAGACACTCTCCATCGGCTCCGTGCATTCCATTCTCCAGGCCCCCATCCTCTCATCTTTACCATGGACGTCCAGTCACTCTACACCTCCATCCCCCACCAGGACGGTCTCAAAGCCCTCCGGTTCTTCCTCGACCAGAGGAGCAACCCATACCCGTCCACTGACACCCTCCTCCGCCTAGCAGAGTTGGTCCTCACCCTCAATAACTTCTCTTTTGATTCCTTCCATTTCCTCCAAACACAAGGCGTAGCTATGGGCACACGCATGGGCCCCAGCTACGCTTGCCTCTTTGTTGGGTACGTCGAACAATCCTTGTTCTCGGCGTACCAGGGCCCCATCCCCGACCTCTACCTCCGTTACATCGACGACTGCTTTGGTGTCACCTCCTGCACCCACACACTACTGACTGACTTCATTCATTTCACCACCAACTTCCATCCGGCACTCAAATACACTTGGACCATTTCCGACACTTCCCTACCATTCCTTAACCTCACCATCTCTATTGCAGGTGATACGCTCCTGACCGACATCCACTACAAACCTACTGACTCCCACAGCTACCTGGACTACTCTTCCTCCCACCCTGCTTCCTGTAAGGACTCCATCCCCAATTCCCAATTCCTCCGTCTACGCCGCATCTGCTCCCAGGATGAGGTGTTCCACACCAGGTCATCACAAATGGCCTCATTCTTCAGAGAACGGGGATTCCCCTCCCCCACTATTGATGAGGCTCGCACCAGGGTCTCCTCCATACCCGCAACACTGCCCTCGCTCCCCATTCCCCCACTCGCAAACAGGGCAGAGTCCCCCTGGTCCTCACCTTTCACCCCACCAGCCGGCGAATACAACATATAGTCCTCCGCCAGTTTCGCCACCTCCAACGTGACCCCTCCACCCGCCACATCTTCCCATCCCCCCCTGTCTGCCTTCCGCAAAGACCGCTCCCTCCGCAACTCCCTTGTCAATTCTTCCCTCCCCTCCCACTCTACCCCTTCCCCGGGCACTTTCCCTTGCAACCGCAAGAAATGCAACACTTGTCCTTTCACCTCCCCCCTCCACTCCTTTCAGGGACCCAAGCAGTCCTTCCAGGTCCGACAGAGGTTCACCTGCACTCCTCCAACCTCATCTACTGCATCTCGCTGCTCCAGATGCCAGATGATCTATATCGGTGAGACCAAGCGAGAGGCTTGTCCTGACATCCCGAATCATCGAACCTTTCGCCTATGAATGTCCTCCTCAGATTTGGAACAAAACTCCACCTCGGTCCGCAATAACCAACCCGACCTCCCGGTGGCTCAGCACTTCAACTCCCCCTCCCATTCCACATCCGACCTCTCGGTCCTGGGCCTCCTCCACGGCCAGAGTGAGCAACACCGCAAGCTGGAGGAACAGCACCTCATATTCCGCTTGGGGAGTCTGCATCCTTTGGGCTTGAATATTGAATTTTCTCAATTCTGTTAACCCTTGCTGTCTCCTCCCCTTCCCACCTCTCCCTCAGCCCTCGGGCCCTGGCATTCCCTCTATCTCTATCTCCCTCCCCCACCCCAGTCGCACCAGCTTCTCATTTTCACACCACAAACAGCTTACAATGGCTTGTTCCCTTTATCACCGATACTTTTTTGCATATCTTTCACTCATTGTTCCTTATCTCTCCACATCACCGTCTATATCTCTCGTTTCCCTGATCCCTGACCAGTCTGAAGAAGGGTCTCGACCCGAAACATAGCCTATCTCCTTCGCTCCTTAGATGCTGCTGCACCCGCTGAGTTTCTCCAGCTTTTTGTGTACCCTCTAGATTTTGTTGTTGTTTTTCTTATCCGTTGCTTCTTCAATAATAAATTGATATTTTCAGAGTGTACATATTTAATGGTTCTATTCCTGAGAACTGTCCATAAGCTGATTTCTCCATTGTCAGAAATGTATATATTCTATAGCTCTCCATACCATATCGTTCTTCAAGGACTTACTACAGTTCTTTCCATTCATTAAATATTTACCATAACACTACCCATAATTAAATGAATGGAACTATATACTGCATCTGGTCATTTACATTTTATTATTACTGTTACTAGTTTGAAAAATGTGTTAAAGTGTTTGGGAGAATATACGCATTGTTGAATTTTCATAAATACTTAACCAGAGTGCCACCAAGTATTGCAAAACCACCCAGACCTTTCTGCCTATTGTGGAAGCAAGGAACTGCAGATGCTGGTTTATACCAAAAAGTCTGAGATGGGTCCCAACCCAAAACGTCACCCATCCTTTTTCTCCAGAGATGCTGCCTGACCCGCTGAATTACTCCTGCATTTTGTGCCTATTTTTCTGTTTATTGTGCACACTGAGCATCTACATTTCCTTGCGTACTTTTTCCTCTGTACATTAGCTTTAAAGAAGACCGGGAGACCTGGGTTAGATCCCGACTTCGGGTGCTGTCTGTACGGAGTTTGTACGTTCTCCCCTGCGTGGGCTTTCTCCGAGATCTTCAGTTTTGTCCCACATCCCAAAGACATACATGTATGTAGGTAAATTGGCTCGGTGTAAATGCAAAAAAAAAAATGTTGTCCCTAGTGTGTGAGGGATAGTGTTAAAGTGCGGAGATCGCTGGTTGGTGCGGCCCCTGTGGGCTGAAGGGCCTGTTTCCGTGCTGTATCTCCAAACTAAAACTAAACTAAATTGCGCCATTACATTGTCATAAAAATTTAGAAGTTTGCATTACTTATTCAGCTGCATTAAAGATATAAGTAAATTCCTGACTGTACTGTTTCATCACCACACATATCTTGAAATGAACCAGCTTCATAGCTGAAGGCAGGTTCAAAATTAATTCTCAATTATAATTAGATCAATATTACTGTACATATAAAATATAATTTTCCATTTTTGTAATGTATCAAACTTGTACAGTTCAGTCCCCTAGCACACTTGGAGTTGAAAGACTAGACGCGGAGATAATGTTTCCAGTTGTTGGAGAGTCTAAGACCTGAGAGCACAGCCTCAGAATAAAAGGACGTACCTTTAGAATGTAGATGAGGAGGAATTCCAGCAGCCAGTGGGTGGTGAATCTGTGAATTCATCACCACAGACGGCTGTGGAGGCCAAGTTATTGAGTATTTTTAAAGCGAAGATTGATAGCTTCATGATTAGTAGTGGTGCCGAGGGTTATGGGGAGAAGGCAGGAGAATGGGTTTGAGAGGGAAAAAATAGATCAGCCGTGATAGAATGGCAGAGCAGACTCAATGAGCTGAATGGCCTCATTCTGCTCCTATGTTTTAAGAAGTGAGTGATATACAAACATGAGCAGGCTGTCATGATTAGTAATATCTGCAGGGTTGCTCCAACTGCAGTAGCTGCCTTTCCACAGACTGGTGAAGATCCTGGCAAACACAGTCTTATATATATTCTTATATATTCCCTGTGGCAATCTCCCACTGAAGTTCCCCAATGGTCTCATGGAAACTCTGAAGCAATCGTGCATTTGAAAGACTTGTCAGATTGCAACAGAGTATATGATGCAGAAAGGGAATGTAATGCTTTGAGGAAATGCATGTTTCTGGTGAAACATAAGGCTCGATCTTCACTTAAGATCCTCGGTATATTTCGCTGCCCTAATATCCGTATCATTGGTAATTCACGCTAAACATCGCCACATTGCATTTTGAACTGGTGAGGAATTGCGGGGTGCAAATTGGCTAATGGAACTCCCCAAGTGCAACAGTGATCACAAGCCAACTCTACTCCGACAAGGTGGCATCTTTTACGTTCATGACTCACATGAACCAGTGGCACCATGGGGAGTGCGTAGGATGTCCCGAGGAAGGTTACCTGCAAAAGCTGGTCACGGACGTTGAGCCTTCCGTCCAGACCTGCCGCACTGCCTGGGCTAATTGCCTTCACCAGCACAGCCGTTCCACCGTCACCACCCACTAAAGCAAAGCCCAAGCCGCCACTTGTCGGTTTCTCCAACTCAATGTGGATTGTAAGACTCTGCTGGGAGATAGAAAGGGGAGCTGGGTTTCACACAGTAGTACCTCCAGCACAGTGGGAGAGGGGTTGAGCCTTCAGTAAGGTACGGAAGTCCTGTTACTGGATCAACAAGATGAGTAAGTATTGTAAAGAACAGCCGTACAACATGGATACAGCAATGGCTAATCATTTACTACTTGCTGCATGGAGTGATCATACAGTCACAAATCAAATAATAAATATTGTACAGCAACAATAAATATCAAGAACGCCGAGAGCTTTGCACTCACAGACATAAATTTAAAAAGCAAGATACCTCGGATTCTGCCGGCAGTGTGGTGGAGTTATGTTGGGACCGTACATAATCCTTGGACTGCTTTCCTAAAAAAATATAATAACGTGAAAAACACACTTCCTGATGGAGCGATGTTGTTTTCCCGTGAAGCAAAGTCCATTCTGTGACGGGTAAGGATGCGAAACTTTCAAACATCACCCAAAGCAGTGGACGCTTTCTCTTTGTGTGGTGACAATAGACCATAGACAATAGGTGCAGGAGTAGGCCATTCGGCCCTTCGAGCCAGCACCACCATTCAATGTGATCATGGCTGATCATCCCCAATCAGTACCCCGTTCCTGCCTTCTCCCCATATCCCCTGAGTCCGCTATCTTTAAGAGCCCTATCCAGCTCTCTCTTGAAAGCATCCAGAGAACCAGCCTCCACCGCCCTCCGAGGCAGAGAATTCCACACGCTCACAACTCTCTGTGAGAAAAAGTGATTCCTCGTCTCCGTTCTAAATGGCTTACCCCTTATTCGTAAACTGTGGCCCCTGGTTCTGGACTCCCCCAACGTCGGGAACATGTTTCCTGCCTCTAATGTGACAACATGATGAACTGTATAAAAACAGCACGGTGTGCTGACTCCAAAATTACTCCGTGCTAATTTATCATGACCTCAATCATGTCTAAACCCCCTCAAACCATTTTCCTTGCATGGTGGAAAATATGAGGAAGGAGAAATTATACAAAATAACATCTACAAAATGATTCCAAACACTAATTCATCAGTCTGACCTCCTTCTAATCATGTTTCAATTATATGATTGTCTTTTGAAAGGAAAGACATATTCTGGAATAAAACACTTCTATAAAGTGCAGTACGTCATTTAAATCAAAATAGCTAATTAATGCTTCGATAAGTTGTTTAATAATTTATAATTTAATAATCATAATTATACTAACGTTGAAGATCGACAGGGTTTTGAGTACCTTACAACTTTGAAGCAACCCACATCTGTCGTAGCTGTGTCCTTGCGTTTGCTCTTCCCTATTTTATATTAACGGCAACGTTCACACCCTCTTCCTCTTCTGCCCCCCTGGTCTGCTGTTACTCAGCAACCTCTCAGCGCCACATGCCAGCCCAGCAGTGATCAGTGAGCCACTGGATCAGACACAGAGCCGTGCTCTCGTGTGGTGGCCAAGCGGCCTGGCAATAATTAATCCTCCTCTAAGCAGGAGATACAGTGCGGGTTCTTCCTTTGGCAGAGGACTGACTAGTGAAGCAGAGAGACAGACAACAGATCAAGCTGGATTAAGACAAGGGACAGCCACCCTTACCATCCAGAGCCTGCAGCCTCTCCTGGTCAAGCCGGCTATGTCCTTCTTTTGATGCCGGTTTAAACTCACCAAAGCCTTGAGTTTGCAAAGAGAAAGATATACACGTCAGTGCATGTAGAACCAAAATCAAGCAGGTCATCAAATAAGACAAGGTAGAGAATAAGACCTTCTCCTGTCCCTGTCCAGTTTGCTCCCAATTTATCATGGACAAAGAATGGGAAATGTCATTCCTGTGGTTTTGATCTCCATAGCTTCTTGCACTATATTCATGAGGTCTTACATCACAAGAACAAACCCTTAACTGGTTCTACAGTATCTTGCCGAAGACCACACTGACCATTGAGAACCCATTTTGATCAACCCATTGATCCTATTTTTCCTGTCAGCTGGTGGGTGCGGACCGGTGGGCTGAAGGGCCTGTTTACACACTGTATCTTCACCCATGCGGTTACGGGGAGAACATACAAACTCCATATGGACAGTACCCGTGGTCAGGATCGATCGCTGCTCTCTGACACTGCAAGGCAGCAAATCTACTGCTGTGCCACCTCTTTGGGATGGGGGAAGAAACTGGAGTAACTGGGGGAAACCAGACAGTCATAGAAAGAACATGCAAACTCCACACGGACAGCCCCAGAATCAGGATCAAAGCAGGCTATCTGGGGCTGCGAAGCAGCATCTCTACCAGCTGTGCCACTGTGCTCAGCCAGGCATGGTGTGGACATGCTAGTCACTGGGTACAAGAGAGGAACACATATTCACTCAATTTTCCAATTAAGCATTATCTCATTTAAGAATATATTTTACCAGATTACATGACTGGCATGAATGATTATTCTTAGGACCATGTTTTACTGCATGCATTTAACAGTGGGCCTTCAATGGATCCAAGATTATTGCTCAGTATTGTCAGTAAGCACGGTGGCGCAGTGGTAGTGTTGCTGCCCTACGGCACTTGCAGACCCGGGTTCGATCCCGGCTACGGGTGCTGTCTGTACGGAGTTTGTACGTTCTCCCCGTGACCGCGAGGGTTTTTCTCCGAGATCTTTGGTTTCCTCCCACACTCCAAAGACGTGCAGGTACGTAGATAAATTGGCTTGGTATAAGTGCAAGTTGTCCCGTGTGTGTGTAAGATAGTGTTAATGTGCGGGGATCACTGGCCGGTGCGGACTCGATGGGCCGAAGGGCCTATTTCCGCGCTGCATGTAAAAACTAAACAGATTGGCCACTGTGTCACAGCAGCAACCCATCCAAGGACAGTCTATTAATTTGCTTCAGTGAAACAGCATCAGGTGCAAACACACATTGCTTTGGGCCTGGTCTAATGGACCAGCTGGTGCTATCGTGTATCTCCTGGCAATCTTGCAAGCTCCAAGTTGCAAAGATACATATCGTCTGCTTGGCTGTCAGTAGCCCCCTTGCCCCTGGCTCCAAGCGTTGCCAGTTCGATTGCCACGTCTGGGTCTGGGCCGATCATCTGAACTGGCATTTCAACCCAGCCTGCTTGAGTGTGTCGTCACCAGGGATGGGATCGCTCAGCCTCCTCTGCTCGTCTTTTAATGATTCAGAATAACTTGGATGCTTGTTAAGCAACAGCAGTCAATGGATTTTAAATGTGACGGCACTGCACAAGTGCGTGGAGTGTAAGGTGTTGAGGTGAGGCAGGCTATCGAGTGGGACGAAACCGAGATAACGAACAGCCACTAGGTCACTCACGCTTACAGAAGGTCTGCACTTGCCTGGTAGCGCCAAGCAGTTTTTAGCTTTCTTTCTACTTGCAGTTCCTGGAAATTAAAGGAATAAAATATAAGACAAGGCAGGAGTGCAGCAATGCAGAGCAGCAATGCAGGGTAGCAGGTGTGGAGTATTGCAGGTAATTGGTGCAGCCCAATCCAATTCCTGAGGGACCCAATGGAGACTACAGAGAGCTCACTTGCATCTTCTATATTCTACTGTACTGTACTTCTCTTGGGCAGCTTACAACCCAGTGGTATGAATACAGATTTCTCCAATTTCAAGTAACCCCTGCATTCCCTTCCTCCCTCCCTCATCCTCCCCACCACCCTAGTCATCCTACTAGTTCCATTGTTCGCATCCCTATATCCCGTCGTGATCACCTCTTCCCCAGCCAACAACGGGCCATTGTGGGCTCCATCTGTTGCTGGACCCGATTTCTTCTGGTCTTTTCCTACCCCCTGGTCCCCTCCACTTTACTTTCAGTCTGAAGAAGGGTTCCGACCCAAAACATCACCCGTTCCTTTCCTCCAGAGATGCTGCCCGTCCTGCTGAGTTACTCCAGCACTTTGTGTCTGTCTACTGTATCCACATGAGTTGTAATCCTGAGCCGGAAACCACACAAGAGGTTTTGTGATGACAAAAAGTTACAGCAGAAACTCTACCGCTGAGCTGCCCCATGCGCTTGCCCTTGGAAACATCAAAGCTCTTATTGTTTTGATCATTTTGGTTAAATTCGCCCCATCCTTCTCTTCAGCTCTAGTCCCAAATCTTAATTGAAGTCGAGACATAGAGAACTGCAGGTGCTGGTTTAAAAAAAATACACAAAGTGCAGGAGGGATTTGGTAACTCAGCGGGTCGGGCATAATTGATGTCCCTCATTAATCCCCACAGATTCCTTTCCATATCCTTGACTTTCTTGCTGAAAGTGTGATCCCTAAGTTTGGATGCACTGCTCCAGAAGATGCATAAACCAATGATTAACACTGTTTCATTGCAACATTCCTGCTTTTGTATTCCACACCCCTATTTATAAAGCTAAAGAAATACGCTTTTTAAGAAGCTTTATTGGTATTAATGTAAAGAAGAAGAATTCTTGCTTCACGTTCTTTCTCTATTTGGTGATATTATCCACATTGTTCTGTTGGCGTGGGAGATGTTCCATACAGGATTTGTGCGACTGTTGGATTCTGGCAAGTGTTCAATATGTTTTCCCATTTCAGCGGTCCAACGAGCTGCCAAATCTACTCATTGCTTGCTGTCGAAGCCTTTCCACTGGATGTTTTTATACTATCCTGTGCCATCTGGATGTTAAATCCACTTCTTATGTATTATGGACCCAGGTATCAGGTCCACAGGCACAAATGGTGTAACTCAGGCCAACAGCGCCTTAACTTGCATTGTACCTGTGTCTTTTGAGTATTGTAAGGTACAGCAGGGAAACAGGAATGGCTGATCATTCAAAATCACTATCCCATTTGTGCTTTTTTTCCCCATATCTCTTGATTCCTTCAGCCCTAAGACCTAAATCAAACTCTCTCTTGAAAACATCCAGTGAATCGACCTCCACTGCCTTCTGTGGCAGAGAATTCCGCAGATTCACAACTCTCTGGGTGAAAAAGCTTTTCCTCATCTCAGTCCAAAATGGCCGACCCCTTATTCTTAAACTGTGGCCCCTGGTTCTGGACTCCCCCAACATCGGAAACATTTTTCCTGCATCTAGCTTGTCCAATCCTTTAAGAATTTTATATGCTTCTATAAGATTCCCTCTCATCCTTCTAAATCCCAGTGAATACAAGCCCATACAAGACAGAATGGCCCGTTGCTATGCCACATCTCTCAACTAAATTACATTCTGTAATGCACTCCATCTGTATAATTCTCTGTCCCTGCAGCTCCTTAGTTCTGGTCTCTTGATAATCCTTATATTTAATCTCTGTCATTGGCAGTCAGGTCTTCAACTGTCAAAGTCCTATCTCCACAATGAATTCCTTAAACTCGCCCTTAACACCTTTTGTATTTAGACTCCGGGCACTTCTGCTTAAATGGCTCAACTACAATTGTTTCATGAAGCACCTGTCAAATTCACTTGGCTGATCTTAACTTCCAAGGTGCTCTGGACTGAGAGCTGAAATTGTAGAATGGATAGCAAGCAAAATTCTGCAGATTCAGTAAATGTGGAAAAAGAGAGAGAGAGAGACAGAGAGGGTGGAGAGAAGGGGGCAGAGACGGGGGGGGGGGGGGGAGGGAGGAGGGGGAAGAGGGGGAGAGAGGGTGGAGAGAGGGTGGAGAGAGGGGGGAGAGAGTGGAGGAGAGAGGGAGAGAGGGAGAGAGACAGAGGGAGGATTGCTATTGCAGGTTATTTTTCTTTTAATTTGGGATATGTGCCTGGGGCAATAATGGGATGTTATTCAGCCACACGTGAATTTTTACCTGACCTGATTACAGATAAAAGTGATTAGATAGCCAAATGACAAAAGCAAGTAAACAGCCCTCCAACCTAATTTGCTCAGTGCATGTACAGCAGGAATTAAAAGGCATCAGTGGGCAAGCGGGTTGAATTGAGGCTGCTCCAGGTTACACCCACACAGTGAAGATGCTGCCTGCACTCGATCGGGAAAGCATAATTACGCCTCAGTTATTGCTGCCAGCGTGGAAACAGCTCCACCTCATTTGTGTCACTCTCGAGGAGATCACACCGGAAAGATTCAAAGCAGCGCAAGCACTTCACCAAACTCCTCCAGAGAATCCAGACGTGACAGTCAGCACAGCTGGTTTAACCTCAGGCAATTGGGTCTGAAAACTGACTGCTTCCCTCTCCTAGATAGACACAAGGTGCTGGAGTAGCTCAACCCGTGATGCGTGCTTGGACCGAGAGGATAGTGAGAAACTTCCTGCAAGGGACAAGGATTAAAGATCACAGGAATAAAATTAAAGGAGAAAGAATTAAGAGTCACCAGGAAAATCTCTTGATTTTTGTGCTGGAGTGGTTGGAATTGGGAACACATGGCTTGGCAGAAGTACCTGAGGCAGGTTCTGTTGCAGACTTCAAGAGGGAGTTGGATAAATATATGGTGAAGAGAAATGTGCAAACTATGGAGAAGGGTCATGGTTCTAACCTAATTCTTGTGAATTGCTTTGTATGAGGGATTGCATGGACATTATGGGCCGGATTGGCATCCATTAGCGCTGGAAACTGGAATCTGTTCAGCTCAGAATTGTCATCCATGCTCTGTTCCTCCCCTGTCTCTGTTACATCCTTCAGCGTGACAATACCTTGCAGCTCTTCCCAAAAGTTGGCAGCTTCCCGAGCATTTATTAGTGATCGGAGCAAATTTAGGCCATTCGGCCCATCAAGTCTACTCCACCATTCAATCATGGCTGATCTATCTTTCCTTCTTAACCCCTTCAGCTTTGGACTCTCCACCTCTTTAGCTCAGACTCTCTTTAAAATGTTTCTCTTTGAGCAACCTTTTGGTCACTAATGTCACATGTGTTAAATATGTTAAATATTGCCAGACAGGTCAGCATGTCACATGTGTCCAAAAGTTAGTGAAGCTGCATCAAATCTCAAGGAGAGTAATTTAATTTGTGGAAAGATTGCTCAGATGTTCCACATTTACTGGGATCTATGGGTAGTCACTGACCTATATCCGGCTGTCACACACACACACACACAGTGCACTGACCCCTCTTGCTGGTCACTGGGTCAGCTGGATGAAGTGGTAAAGATTAACTACCCTGCACTAGAAGGGGCATGTTTATAGTTACTGCTTTAATTCAGCGTTGCTGGGGAAACCACTTACCGGTCAGATACATTTCAGTTATCACTGGCTTCCCATCCCTGAGGGAGCAAAATAAAAATGGTTTACAAGCTGGAACAACACTAACGACAAACCATCTACCCAAAAAAAGGTGTCATCATCACACAGAGTTAATAAGTTCATGTTCACAAGTGAAAGGAGCAGAATGAGGCCATTCGGCCCATCAAGTCTACTCCGCCATTCAATCATAGCCGATCTATCTCTCCCTCCGAACCCCCATTCTCCTGCCTTCTCCCCATAACCTCTGACACAGGTACTAATCAAGAATCTATTTATCTCTGCCTTAAAAAAAAAATTCCACTGACTTGGCCTCTTCTGTGGCAAAGAAGCACTATGGGACCCCCCCCCCCCCCCCCCCCCCCCTTGCAGGACCTGAGCACAAGGAGGTGCAGATCCAGAGTCAGCAACATTATGGGGGGGCCCTACCCCCCCCCAGCAACGGACTGTTCCAGCTGCTACCGTCGGGCAAACGCCTCCACTGTCACGCCGTGAAAACAGAGAGGATGAGACGGAGTTTCTTCCCACAGGCCGTAGGACTGAAAACTCTGATCTCACCAGGGACTAATTTACTGTTGTGTTGTGTCTTTTTAAAATTGTTGTTTTTTTTTCTAATATGTAACTACTGATTCTGTTCTATTCTGTTCTGTAGTTTTTCTTTTTTGCACAATCTGCCGGCATTGCCACTTTCATTTCACTGCACATCTTGTATGGGTATGTGACAAATACACTTGACTTGACTTGAATTCCACAGAGTCACCCCCCTCTGACTAAGGACATTTCTCCTAGTCTGAGGCTCTCCCACTGGTGGAAACATCCTCTCCACATCCACTCTATCCAAGCCTTTCACTATTCTGTACGTTTCAATGAGGTCCCCCCTCATTCTTCTAAACTCCCGTGAGCTCAGGCCCAGTGGTGACAAACGCCCATCATAGGTTAATCTACTCCTTCAATAATTACTCAATAAGTTCATAAGTTCATGTTCATAAGTGATAGGGGTAGAATTAGGCCATTTGGCCCATCATCTACACCATTCAATCCTGGCTGATCTTTCTCTCCCTCAACCCCTTTCTCTTGCATTCTCCCCATAACCCCTGACACCCTTATTAACCAAGAATCTATCTAACTCTGACTTAGAAATATCCGTTGACTTGGCCTCCACAGACTTCTGTCCGATACTGTCAGGACAAGTGATTGAAAAGTTAAAGAGGCAGGTTTTCAGGGAATAAATCTAAAAAAGGAATAGCAGAGGTATTTTGGGGAAAACAAATGGTCGGCACGGACTGGAAGGGCCGAGAGGGCCTGTTTCCGTGCTGTAATTGTTATATGGTTATATGGTTATATGGTTATAGGTTTATGATGAAAAGTCCAGAGCTAGGGCATCAACAGCTGAAGGCACGACCACTGATGGTGTGAATAGTCATAGAGACATATAGCATGGAAACAGCCCCTTTGACCCACTTGCCCATACCACCTGCCCACGTTTGGCCCATATCCCTCGAAATCCTTCCTACCCATGTACCCGTCCAAATGCCTTTTAAATGTTGTTAGAGTATCTGCTCTATATGGAACCTCCTCTGGCCGCTCGTTCCATATTCCCACCGCTCTCTCTCTGTGAAGAAGTTGCCCTTCACGTTCCCATTAAACCTTTCCCCTCTCACCTTAGACCTATGTCCTCTGGTTCTTGATTCCCCTTCACCGGCTAAAAGACTCCGTACACTCACCCAGAGGGGAGGCCACACTTAAAGGAGCGCGGAGACAAATATATCGGTTGCAAAATGGGCACGAATAAGCAAAGAATGCTTTGTAAATACTTTGTGAAGCTGAACTTTAAATAGAGTCAATAATAAGGTCACAAAGTGCTAGAGTGTCTCAGAGGGTCGGACTGTATCCCCGAAGAACATGGATCGGTGATGTTTTGGACTCAACATCAAACCTGTTTAAACTTCTAAGTAAAATTAATAATCCCTTGAATTGACAGCTTTAAAAAAAAAAACCCTCTTTTTTTACATCCTAATGCTTTTTTCCTTGATCCCTCATTGATGAAACTTTGAGTGTGTGGTGAAGGATTCTAGTCTACATGTTTTCCTCATTGTACAAAAAGATGTCATTCACTTTAAATGCATTCTGATGACCATTTAGTCTGCGATTCACTCTAAATCATAGTCATGTTAAACACAATTGTCCCAAGACCTTCAATAGGTTGCCTGGCACTGTTTTTTACTTAAACCAAAAATAATGTAATCAATTATTTTCAAATATATATGTACAGTACGAAATAAATCTAAACAAAACCCACCACCATAATACAAGTCCAACTAATATACTTCGATACTAAATAAACTATTATGCAGCTATATCACCATCCTTATTAAGGATGCATTCCACCTCCCACAGTGCCTGGAAATCCCCCAGGGTGCCCGTGGACAGCGCCTAGTCCCTTTCTAAAGCCACCCGGGCAATGACGTAACCCCCGGAAAAGGGGCAGGCAGCCGGCTCGGGCAGTGTCCACTTCCACCTAGTGCCGTGACTCGCGGATGGCCAAGGAGTAACCCAACCAGGACATCTGCAACCCTACCCGCTCCCCTATTACCTGACACTGTTGTGTTGTAATGCACCTGGAATAAATGCGTGGCACATTCTGTATTCTCCGAGTACCAATATGGGGCCAAGATACAGATCACTCAGTGTCTCATTGAAAGGCACGAGGTGTGTGAGATGGTTTACTCTTGTTTCTCTGATTGAATTGTCTGGACTCAAACAAAAATGTTAATACAGACATCTCGCATTTTTGAATGTTTGATTTGTGCATTTTTTTAAATAATGCACTTGTATAATTAATACCAAGAAATGTATGTGCTATATTTTTGAAATAATGCACTCAAATTCTCGCTTAAATTGTATGCATTTAATTTATACATTTTTGAATTATATGCTGCTATTCAGAAATATGGCCACTGCGTATAACACAAGGGGCCTATTTTTCCCATTTTTTCCCATGAATGGTTATATTTCTTATGTACCTCAACAAATTGTCTGAAGTAGGGTCTGAATGCGAAACGTCATCCATTCCTTCCATCCAGAGATGCTGCCTGCCTTTCCCGCTGAGTTGTGTCTACTGTAAGTATGTTGATCGTACAAGAGTGAGGTGCCACAGAACTGCTAACGAACGACCCCAAAATGAGTTTAGCAGTGGCTTGATGTTGGAGGTGAAGAAAATGTGTAATTCATCTGCAGTGTGAATATTTCCCCAATGTTTAGGTTGGCTGATATAGCCGGAGATTGCAGCTAACAGTGATGAAGGCAATGCAATTTGCAAAGCTTTCTCACAAACCTGACTTACCTCATGGCCTTGATGGTTATTTGGCCATTCGGAGTGTCACAAGCTCGCACTGCGTCGTCCAGAGTCATGCCCATGGTACAGACGTCACAGATGTAGAGGATCTTGTCCCTTGGCTGTAGGCTGCCTTCCAAGCTGGCGGGTGAGTTTGGCACAACCTCCAGCACATAGATACCTTGCCATTTACTGCCTATCCCCCCTGTTAACTTTAAACCTGTGGCAACAAGCACAGACTGCAATCAGACCAACAGCATAGCATATTAGTCACATATTCACCAGTGCACAATGAGATCATCAGCTTCCTCTGGCAGCTGAGATCAGGAAAGTCATCCACATGTCACTTCAACCAGGGCTCCACCAACTAAATCATCTTTCCTTGCGTGATGAATGATTCCCATCCCCATTTGAACATTTCATCCCCATTTGAACATGCTGAAAGGCAACAGACAGATTAGCTTACAGGTTTATCTCCACCAGCTCTGAGCATTTACAGCCTTCTTCCTAATTAATTGTAACAAATAATTCTGTGATTAGCCAAAGAATTTTAGGATTGGATATTATTGCAACTCAAAATAACCCTAATCATAAATGGAGATAGATCGGATAAACGCGCAGAGTCTCTTGTCCAGAGTAGGGGAATCGAGAACCAGAGGACATAGGTTCAAGGTGAGGGGGGAAAATTTTAATAGGAACCTGAGGGGTAATAGTTTTACACAATGGGTGGTGGGCGTATGGAATGAGCTGCCTGAGGCGGTAGTTAAGGGAGGTATTATCACAACATTTAAGAAACATTTAGGCAGGTATATGGAAAGGATAGGTTTAGAGGGATATGGGCCAAATGCAAGCAGGTGGTACTAGTGTAGATGGGACATGTTGGTCAAATTTCCATGATGTATAAATCTATAACTTTATGAAGAATAGGCAGCTAATGCTCTTTGGATTTTAAAAGGAATGAAAGATAAATTCTAATCCCTTGAGCACCCTCAGTTCCTGTCATTATTTTTTCGTCTGCATGGCATGCATAGAAGTGTGAAACAGTTTCTTATCAGCTGTTATCAAGCAACTGGACCATCCCACCGCAATCAGAGAGTCCTGAACTACTATCGGACTCTCTTTGATCGAACTTTACTGGCTTTACCTTGCACTAAACGTTATTCCCTCATCATTTAAGAATAAGGAGTAAGCCATTTCGAACAGAGATGAGGAAACACTTTTTCACACAGAGAGTTGTGAGTCTGCGGGATTCCCTGCCTCAGAGGGCAGTGGAGGCCGGTTCTCTGGATACTTTCAAGAGAGAGCTTGATAGGGCTCTTAAAGATAGCGGAGCCAGGGGATATGGGGAGAAGGCAGGAACGGGGTACTGATTGGGGATGATCAGCTATGATCACATTGAATGGCGGTGCTGGCTCGAAGGGCCAAATGGCCTACTCCTGCACCTATTGTCTATTGTTTACCATGTATCCGTCACTGTAAATGGCTCGATTGTAATCATGTATTGTCTTTCCGCTGGTTGGTTGGCATGCAACAAACGCATTTCAATGTAGCTCGGTGCATGTGACAATAAACTGAACTGAACTGATGTATTAGATGGGTGTATGTAATAAGAAGAGACCATCTGATCTCAAAACACTTAAAGCTCCAGACTAGCCTCTCCATCTCTTCCTTACCTGATCCTTTCACTGTTAACTATACAATAGTTAGGCTTCAAATGGAGCCCAGAGACCTTGTTCCATTATGAGAGGTTGAGAGTTGGACAAGCTGACCTCCCCTCACCCAACAGGTGAGGTGGAGCAGTCGCAGAGTGTTGATGGGACCTCTGGTAGTAAGTCCTGAGACCCTTTACTTCACTTGGAGGTACAGCATGGAAACAGGCCCTTCAGCCCACCGAGTCCTTGACGACCAGCGATCACCCCGTACACTAGCACTATCCTACACACTAGGGACAACTTACAATTTTACCAAAACCAATCAACCTACAAATCTGTACGTCTTTGGAATGTGAGAGAAAACCCTGGAGTCTTTGAGCTTCACTGGCTGGCAGCTTTCAGTCCTGGACTGATTGAGGCTTTAGGAAGAAATCACAAACTACAACCTTAGGCCGAGTCTGGGTCACATTTGCAGAATGCGTCGGAAGGAACTGCAGAAGCTGGTTTAAATCGAAGGTAGACACAAAATGCTGGAGTAACTCAGTGGGACAGGCAGCATCTCTGGAGAGAATGAATGAAGAAGCGTCTTGACACAAAACGTCACCCATTCCTTCTCTCCAGAGATGCTGCCTGTCCCGTTGAGTTACTCCAGCGTTTTGTGTCCATGTTCACATTTGCAGAAGGTGACTAAATGTTGACATTTTGTGTTTTGCCTGTCAATCAGTGGTCCAATATAGCACCGAACCTTTACTTGCGAAGGGCAGTAGATATAATTAATGTTCAGGGCATTATCATTCTGTTCACACCTCTTGCTGTAGTTTAAGATGCATCAAGAATGCATTTTTTAGTGACAGCTATGTGGACGAGTAGACAATAAATCTGCAAAGGTCCCATCGCATCAGCATTCCTCCAATGCATGCACACTGAGGAGAACTGTTGACATTGCTCCACAATGACAAAACAAAATTGACATCCATCAGCTTTCCAGCACCGTCTATAAAACAGACTACAGTTATAATAAAGAATATTTCAGCGTGTTAGTAAATCAAACGGTAAGTTCATGGCATGTTCTTTATGACCACTATTATTTTAGATGGTAGCCAATTTATCAATTCCAGTCTGAAGAAGGGTCTCGACCCGAAACGTCACCCATTCCTTCTCTCCAGAGATGCTGCCTGTCCAGCTTTTTGTGTCTGTCTTATCAATTTCTTGCTTTGTAAGCAGGGAGTGACATCAGAGCTTCTTTATGGAACTTATTTTTGGGCAGAGCATTCAAACGCGAACTGTTGCCAAATTACTGATAAATAGAGGAACTACCCTTTCACTTCATTTCTGCTTGTATTGAATGAACACATTTCTGCAATAAAAGGTTCATATTTATTATCATCAATGTGTGATGTAATCGTGAGTGAAATACTCCTGGTTCATGGTTTTAATGACCACAAGAGGATGCTTCTGGACACCTCAGTCCAGTACCATTTGAATGTCCAGGAGACCCCCCTGAATGTTTAAAATATATATTTTTAAATCACAGCTGGGCAGCTGCTGCCTCACATTGACCCAGGTTTGATCCTGACCTCGGGTGCAGTCTCTCTAGTTTAGTTTAGTTTAGCGATGCAGCGTGGAGACAGGCCGTTCGGCCCACCAAGTCCACACCGGCCAACGATCCCCGCACATTAACGCTATCCTACACACACTAGGGACAATTTACATTATACCAAGCCGATTAACCTACAAACTTGAGCGTCGACCGAAAAAAAGATCTCGGAGAAAACCCACGCAGGTCACGGGGATAACGTACAAACTCCGTACAGACAAGCACCCGTAGTCAGGATCGGACCCGGGTCTCTGGCGCTTTTAGGCAGTAGTTCTACCGCTGCGCCACGGAGCTGCCTCTGTGGGGCTTACGTGACCTCATGGGTTCCCTCCGGATACATCGGTTTTCTCCCGCATCCCTAAGATGTGCGGGATTTTAGGTTAATTGACCTATTAATAAAATGACACAAGTATGTAGGGAGTGGATGAGGGAATGGAAAATGTAGAACTAGCGTGAATGGGTGATCGATGGTTGACATGGACTCAATGGGTCAAAGGGCCCGTTTACCTGCTGAATCTCTAAATTAGACTCAACTAAACCTTTTCTCACAGAGAGTGGTGAGTCTGTGGAATTCTCTGCCTCAGAGGCCAGTTCTCCAGATACTTTCAAGAGAGAGCTAGATAGGGCTCTTAAAAATAGCGGAGTCAGGGGATATGGGGAGAAGGCAGGAACGGGGTACTGATTGTGGATGATCAGCCATGATCACATTCAATGGCGGTGCTGGCTCGAAGGGCCGAATGGCCTACTCCTGCACCTATTGCCTATTGTCAAACTAATCTCATCAGATAACTTCATGGAGGTTGGCACTATTTAGAAACACCATCATATTAAATAAAGTTCAATGGCCAAATATTAAGTCCATGAACATCGCTTTATAAAATTAAGATACAATGTGATCACTGCTTGATAATCATTGTGGAGGAGATACCATTATCATTTAGGAGGTGACATCTCCTTCAGGCATCCACTAACATCATCTTTATTTCTTAGTTGCTTCATTTCAGTTCAACACCCATAATGGCCTCAGAGGGCGGTGGAGGCAGGTTCTCTGGATGCTTTCATAGAAACATAGAAACATAGAAATTAGGTGCAGGAGTAGGCTATTCAGCCCTTCGAGCCTGCACCGCCATTCAATATGATCATGGCTGATCATCCAACTCAGTATCCCGTACCTGCCTTCTCTCCATACCCTCTGATCCCCTTAGCCACAAGGGTCACATCCAACTCACTCTTAAATATAGCCAATGAACTGGCCTCAACTACCCTCTGTGGCAGAGAGTTCCAGAGACTCACCACTCTCTGTGTGAAAAAAGTCTTTCTCATCTCGGTCTTAAAGGATTTCCCCCTTATCCTTAAGCTGTGACCCCTTGTCCTGGACTTCCCCAACATCGGGAACAATCTTCCTGCATCTAGCCTGTCCAACCCCTTAAGAATTTTGTAAGTTTCTATAAGATCCCCTCTCAATCTCCTAAATTCCAGAGAGTATAAACCGAGTCTATCCAGTCTTTCTTCATAAGACAGTCCTGACATCCCAGGAATCAGTCTGGTGAACCTTCTCTGCACTCCCTCTATGGCAATAATGTCCTTCCTCAGATTTGGAGACCAAAACTGTACGCAATACTCCAGGTGTGGTCTCACCAAGACCCTGTACAACTGAAGTAGAACCTCCCTGCTCCTGTACTCAAATCCTTTTGCTATGAAAGCAAACATACCATTCGCTTTTTTCACTGCCTGAAGCACCTGCATGCCTACTTTCAATGACTGGTGTACCATGACACCCAGGTCTCTCTTTCAAGAGAGAGGTAGATAGGGCTCTTAAAGATAAAGGAGTCAGGGGATATGGGGAGAAGGCAGGGACGGGGTACTGATTGGGGATGATCAGCCATGATCACATTGAATGGCGCTGCTGGCTCGCAGGGCCAAATGGCCTACTCCTGCACCTATTGTCTATTGGCATATACAGTGGCTTGCAAAAGTATTCATACCCCTTGAACTTTTCCACATTTTGTCACGTTACAACCACAAACATAAATGTATTTTATTGGGATTTTATGTGATAGACCAACACAAAGTGGCGCATAGTTGTGAATTGGAAGGAAAATGATACATGGTTTTCAAATTTTTTTACAAATTAAAAACTGAAAAGTGTGGCGTGCAAAAGTATTCCGCCCCCTTTAACTCTGATACCCATAAATAAAATCCAGTGATACCAATTGCCTTCAGAAGTCCCCTAATTAGTAAATAGAGTCCACTTGTGTGTAATCTAATCGCAGTATAAATACAGCTGTTCTGTGAAGGTTTGAAGAACATTAGTGAACAAACAATGTTCCTTCGGCATCATGAAGCCCAAGGAACACACCAGGCAGGTCAGGGATAACATTGTGGAGAAGTTTAAAGCAGGGTTAGGTTATAAAAAAAATATCCCTAGCTTTGAACATCTCACGGAGCACTGTTCAATCCATCATCCGAAAATGGAAAGAGTATGGCACAACTTCAAACCTACCAAGACATGGCCGTCCACCTAAACTGACAGGCCGGGCAAGAAGAGCATTGATCATAGAAGCAGCAAGAGGCCCATGGTAACTCTGGAGGAGCTGCAGAGATCCACAGCTCAGGTGGGAGAATCTGTCCACAGGACAACTATTAGTTGTGCATTCCACAAATCAGGCCTTTATGGAAGAGTGGCAAGAAGAAAGCTATTGTTGAAACAAAGCCATAAGAAGTCCCGTTTGCAGTTTGCCATAAGCCATGTGGGGGACACAGCAAACATGTGGAGGAAGGTGCTCTGGTCTGATGAGACCAAAATTGAAGTTTTTGGCCTAAATGCAAAACGCTATTTGTGGCGGAAAACTAACACTGCACATCACCCTGAACACACCATCCCCACTGTGAAACATGGTGGTGGCAGCATCATGCTGTGGGGATGCTTTTCTTCAGCAGGGACAGGAAAGCTGGTCAGAGTTGATGGGAAGATGGATGGAGCCAAATACAGGGCAAACTTGGAAGAAAACCTGTTAGAGTCTGCAAAAGACTTGAGACTGGGGCGGAGGTTCACCTTCCAGCAGGACAACGACCCTAAACATACAGCCAGAGCTACAATGGAATAGTTTAGATCAAAGCATATTCATGTGTTAGAATGGCCCAGTCAAAGTCCAGACCTAAATCCAATTGAGAATCTCTGGCAAGACTTGAAAATTGCTGTTCACAGACGCTATCCATCCAATCTGACTGAGCTTGAGCTATTTTGCAAAGAAGAATGGGCAAAAATTTCAGTCTCTAGATGTGCAAAGCTGGTAGAGACATATCCCAAAAGACTTGCAGCTGTAATTGCAGCGAAAGGTGGTTCCAGAAAGTATTGACTCAGGGGGCTGAATACTTTTGCACGCCACACTTTTCAGTTTTTTATTTGTAATAACATTTGGAAACCATGTATCATTTTCCTTCCACTTCACACTTATGCACCACTTTGTGTTGGTCTATCACGTAAAATCCCAATAAAATACATTTACGTTTGTGGTTGTAATGTGACAAAATGTGGAAAGGTTCGAGGGGTATGAATACTTTTGCAAGCCACTGTATAACCATATTTCTAATCACATGCACAATTTTCAGTGCCAGCTCAAAAGCAGATGAATGCCAACGTTCCTAGCAAGGTCAGGAGAGGGTATTCTGACTGGCCCAAATGTCCGTCTGCAGACTTTATGCCCATTTTACTTTAAAGAACATGTCTAGCTTTCTAGCTCAAAGTGCGAGAGGGACTCAGCGACTCAGGAAGCATCTGTGGAAGGAATGGATGGACCATGTTTGACGTCGGGACCCTTCTTCAGACGGGTTCAGTCCCCACTTGAATCTGAAGAATGGTCCCGACCAGAAATGCCTCCACCCATTGCCCCCGCAGATGCTGCCCCACCCTCTGGGTTCCTCCAGTACTTTGTGTTTTGCCCATGATTCCAACATCTGGAGTTCCTTGTGTCATAGATTCATACGATCAGAAGTGATAGGAGCAGAATTGGGCCAATCAGCCCATCGTCTACTCCGCCATTCAATCATGGCTGATCTTCCTTTCCCTCTCAACCCCATTCTCTTGCATTCTCTCCACAACCCTTGACACCCTTACTAATCAGGAACCTATCAATCTCCACCTTAAAAATTTCCAATGACTTGGCCTCCACCGTATTATGCGCCACTGAACTCCACAGATTTCGGATGGCAACTTTCTGATGGCAGGTTCTGTCTGCAGAAACAAAGTCTGAAACCTATGGTTGGGATCCACAAAGCAGCACTCCTCCTGCCAGCTCCTCTGTGTTTCACCACCCAACACGTGTTCAGCACCAAAGGAAACGGTGCGGACACCTCAAAATTAATGATGCCCACTCTGCTGAAAGGTATCGTGGGGGCCAGCTGCTTCTGGCTTTCAATTCTGAGACAAGCGTAAAACTTGCATAATAATTATGGAAATGATACGCATATACAATGTTCGACTTGGCATTGTTCAATGTAAAATCTGTTGGCACTTAAGGTCACGAAGAAGGGTCTCGAGCCGAAACCTCATCCATTCCTTCTCTCCAGAGATGTTGCCTGTCCTGCTGAATTACTCCAGCTTTTTGTGTAACTTATGCTCTTTTATCTTAAGTCATTAAGCCACCTTGGGAATGTTAACATTTGTGAACGTTTTCAGGTTCTTTTATCTGATTTCTGTTGCCCTGTTTTCCAGTGGATTGTGAAAATATACGTTGAAAGAGACGGCATCCGAGTTTTGCTTTCAACACAAGGTGACCGTTGCTATGTTGAAAAAACTAAACAGTAACCCACCGATTATAAAACTCAACGCACAAGTTGTTCCTGAAACTCCAATGCAGAGATCTCTCTTAGGAATATATGTGGGCTCCCAACAGAAACCTTATCAATGCTGTGTTTTCTAGTACCTAAAATTAATTAGAAGTTCAGCAAACTTTCCACAAAGTTTTCGTCTCCATCTATTTTTGAAAGAAAGCAACGGCATATATTTCAGAGGGTTCCCAGTGCAAATAAATAGCCTGCAGCTGATTGAAACAATGAGAAGGAACATGACTCTAAGTGCCAGTCAATACTCTACTGGGAAAATAGTGCCGCGCGTACCTAATTGTCCATTCGGGCCTTTCTCCAGGATGATGTCAGGGATCTTTTCCTGAGGCAGAACGGGGAGCAGGTTCTGGGCAGCACGCCCCACCATCAGGGTGAGCTTGACTGGAGCAGCCCGCAGCAGGATCATGGCATTCTCGTGTGAAATGTTTGTGACATCAAAGCCATTCACCTGCACAACAATGGAAACGTTAACTTACAATTTGCCCTTCCTACAAACTTCTTCTCTATATATATATATACCATCTAATTTAGGATCCATTTCCCTGATCTTTCTTGTCAAATATCTCATCCAAAAGATAGGCCTTCTGAAGTGCAGCACATTCTCAGTACTTTCCCCGTAACGTCAGCCTAGATAATATTCCTCAAAGACCCAAATCCCAGCAATTTGTCAGCCATGACTTCAATGCAATTCAGTTAGAGTGTTGTGGTTAAGGAGAGAGCGTTCACGTCGCGGCCCTGTTTCCACCAATCTTTCCACCACAACACACAAGAACCACAAGAAGCGCAAGATGCCATTGTATGCAGATGCCGAGGAGTGTGTTCAACTATGGCTAAACAGTTTCTAATCTTGTGATGTGGACACGATAAGAAGTTACTTGGTTCACAGACCTGTTCTGCTGCTGCAAGTTAAGGGCCTGTCCCACTTGGGGCGTCATTTGCGTGTCATTTACGCGACATCATTTACGCGTCACGACGTGCGCAGGGCGTGCACTCCGCGAGCATGGCGCATGGTGAGACGTGGTGGTGTAGGCAGTGACGCACGGTAGCTCGTGGCGTCCCAGGATTATGGGATTCTCAAAATCCTCGAGCGCCACCTGTGTGACGCGCAAATGACACCCAAGTGGGACAGGCCCTTAAGAATTTGCAAGTAAGAAGGCTGGTTAGCGCGCAACAAAAGCTTTTCACTGCACCTTGGTACACTTGACAATGAACAAAACTGAAACTGAATTTCATTGTTCAATTACATTGGCCATTAAACAATCTTGACTGTTGACTCAGTTGAGTGAGTGGGTAGATTCTTGGCAGAAGAATTATAATTATAAAGTTATCCATCTCGGGAGGAGAAACAGAAACTCACTCTCGTCCACCTCTGCAAATTGGAACGCACTGACTTTGATGTCAAGAGTTGAGAGACGATGGCACTCCATATGCCTGGGAATGGTGAGCAAGGATAGACACTTTCCTCCAAGGTTCATTTCACATGTTACCTACGCTTGTCACTTTATGCAGTTTATCAGGAGTTAATGAACAGCGGTGAATGTCAATGCATAAATGCCGCTGGTGAAAGTGTAGCAAAGATGTTGACTGAGA
Organism: Okamejei kenojei; assembly: GCA_035221665.1. Taxonomy (NCBI): domain Eukaryota; kingdom Metazoa; phylum Chordata; class Chondrichthyes; order Rajiformes; family Rajidae; genus Okamejei; species Okamejei kenojei. The sequence goes on from CM069165.1 coordinate 15,741,405, forward strand.
CAGAGCATTTCAGTGACGAGGAGGGACTGGAGAGGAGTGGAGGATATACAGTCGCTTGCAAAAGTTTTCATACCCCTTGAACTTTTATACATTTTGTCACGTTACAACCACAAATGTAAATGTATTTTATTGGGATTTTATGTGATAGACCAACACAAAGTGGTGCATAATTGTGAAGTGGAAGGAAAATGATACATGGTTTCCAAATTTTATTACAAATAAAAAACTGAAAAGTGTGGCGTGCAAAAGTATTCAGCCCACCTGAGTCAATACTTTGTAGAACCACCTTTCGCTGCAATTACAGCTGCAAGTCTTTTGGGATATGTCTCTACCAGCTTTGCACATCTGGAGACTGAAATTTGTGCCCATTCTTCTTTGCATAATAGCTCAAGCTCAGTCAGATTGGATGGAGCGCATCTGTGAACAGCAATTTTCAAGTCTTGCCAGAGTTCTCAATTGGATTTAAGTCTAGACTGACTGGGCCATTCTAACACATGAATATGCTTTGATCTAAACCATTCCATTGTAGCTCTGGCTGTATGTTTAGGGTCGTTGTCCTGCTGGAAGGTGAACCTCCACCCCAGTCTCAAGTCTTTTGTAGACTCTAACAGGTTTTCTTCCAAGATTGCCCTGTATTTGGCTCCATCCATCTTCCCATCAATTCTGACCAGCTTCCCTGTCCCTGCTGAAGAAAAGCATCCCCACAGCATGATGCTGCCACCACCATGTTTCACAGTGAGGATGGTGTGTTCAGGGTGATGTGCAGTGTTAGTTTTCCGCCACACATAGCGTTCTGCATTTAGGCCAAAAACCTCCAGTTTGGTCTCATCAGACCAGAGCACCTTCCTCCACATGTTTGCTGTGTCCCCCACATAGTTTGTGGTAAACTGCAAACAGGACTTCTTATGGCTCTGTTTCAACAATGACTTCTTGCCACTCTTCCATAAAGGCTCGATTTCTGGAGTGCACGACTAATAGCTGTCCTGTGGACAGATTCTCCCACCTGAGCTGTGGATCTCTGCAGCTCCTCCAGAGTTACGATGGGCCTCTTGCTGCTTCTATGATAAATGCTCTTCTTGCCCGGCCTGTCAGTTTAGGTGGACGGCCATGTCTTGGTAGGTTTGCAGTTGTGCCATACTCTTTCCATTTTCGGATGATGGATTGAACAGTGCTCCGTGGGATGTTCAAAGCTTGGGATATTTTTTTATAACCTAACCCTGCTTTAAATTTCTCCACAACTTTATCCCTGACCTGTCTGGTGTGTTCCTTGGGCTTCATGATGCTGTTTGTTCATTAATGTTCTCTAACAAACCTCTGAGGCCTTCACAGAACACCTGTATTTATACTGAGATTAGATTACACACAAGTGGACTCTATTTACTAATTAGGTGACTTCTGAAGGCAATTGGTTGCACTGGATTTTATTTAGGGGTATCAGAGTAAAGGGGGCTGAATACTTTTGCACGCCACACTTTTCAGTTTTTTAATTTGTAAAAAAATTTGAAAACCATGTATCATTTTCCTTCCACTTCACAATTATGCGCCACTTTGTGTTGGTCTATCACATAAAATCCCAATAAAATACATTTACGTTTGTGGTTGTAACGTGACAAATGTGGAAAAGTTCAAGTGGTATGAAAACTTTTGCAAGCGACTGTAATAAGGTTGATCGAGGTGTATAAATTATGAGGGGTATGGAGAAAAAATGGCCTGTGCAGAAATTTTCCAACAACGCCTACAACGATTTCCTGCTGCAATTATTGCTTTGCTCCAGCACAACAGAATATAGTAGGCATGAATACAGAACAGATCAGTGTGTCCATATACCATTATATAAATATATACATAACCGTAAGACAAAAGAACAGAATTAGGCCATTCACTCCATTGATTTTGGGGGTATTTGGGGGTGACCACACATACAGTATATCCGTACCTAAGGAAGAACACACCTACCATGCGGGAATGCTGCACTTTGATGCTTGTGATGGCAGGAAAGTGGTGTGAGGGGAGACTGGATCAACCAGGTCTGTGATCACTAATGTATAAATGACTGAATATGGATCTTAGTGAAATATACAAAATTCGGACATGGATGGACAAACTGCATGTCGGGAGGGTATTCCTCCTGGCCTGAGAGCTTATAGTCTCCGAACAAGTTATATTACTAAAGTGGATCCTGACCCGAAACATCACCCATTCACATTCTCCAGAGGTGCTGTGTGACCCACTGAGTTACTCCTCTATTACTCCTGAACTACTTCCAACCTCATCGGTGACTCTCAGACTATCATTGATCGGACTTGTCTAGCTTTTTCTTGCATTAAACAGTATTCCCTTATCCGAACCTGTGCTCGATTGTAATCAAATATTGTCTTTCCGCTGACTGATTCGCAAGCAACAAAAGCTTTTCAGTGCACATGTGACAATAAACTAAAACTGAACTAGGGAGTTAGATGTGGCCCTTGTGGCTAAAGGGATCGGGGGGGGGGGGGGGTTATGGAGAGAAGGCAGGTACGGCAGGTACAGGATACTGAGTTAGATGATCAGCCAAGATCATATTGAATGGCGGTGTAGGGTCAAAGGGCCGAATGGCCTACTCCTGCATCTATTTTCTATGTTTCTATGTTTCTATGAAATGACAAAACTAAAACTGAACTCCAGCACTTGGTTTCCTTATAAGTCACTTCAGACCGAGATGAGGAGAAATGACTTCACTCAGAAGACGGTGAGGAGGCGGAATTGACTATGCAGGCCAAGTTGCTAAATGTTTTTAAGAAGGAGGAAGACATATTTCTAGATATAAAATTCATCGAGGGACATGGAGAGGAAATGTAAATAAGGTATGGAAAAAATAAAGATTCGCCAAGATTTTACTGAACGACAACACATTCTCAAGGGGCAGGATGGCCTATTTTTTTGCTCCTAATTTCTGCCTTCCTTATGTTTCTACACCTCACTCGATGATGCAAAGAGTTGAGCGAGCGAGTGCTGTCTTGGAAACTAATCACAGGGTGAATCATTCTTACGAGTGGGTGTTTGTGAGCAGCTGAGGGTAGGAGGGCGAGAATCAATGCAAAGACTAGATCATTCCGCAGCTTAGGCGAGCGAGGCTGAACCCAGTGACATTTAGGAAGCCGGGCAGGTTTATCAGCTACTGTCTTATGGTGGTTTGCTGACGTTACAGAAATGGGTGGTACACAAAAGTGCTGGAGAAACTCAGCGGGTGCAGCAGCATCTATGGAGCGAAGGAAATAGGCAACGTTTCGGGCCGAAACCCTTCTTCAGCAGCAAAGGAAATAGGCAACATTTCGGCCCGAAACGTTGCCTATCTCCTTCGGTCCATAGGTGCTGCTGCACCCGCTGAGTTTCTCCAGCATTTTTGTGTACCTTCGATTTTCCAACATCTGCAGTTCCTTCTTAAACACTTACAGAAATGGGTGGCAGGCTTGTGACGTTTAAAGCCATCAGCATTCGAGAGAAAGAGATCTGAGGGGAATTGTTAGCCCTTGAATTGAGACACTGTTGAATAAACAAAATATCTTCCAAAGGATTATTGATCCTCTTTTTATTACTTTTTGCACTGCACTTTAGTGCATAAATGAGTCTGATGACAGACTAATGATGAGACAGGGGAATATTGCACAACACTTTCCTGTGCAGTGGCAGGCTATATTAAAGAGGTAAACATCCCGATAATGGTTATTAGCTCTGCAGCACTCTATAAACTTATCAGCGCTTCTCAAAAATATCACTGCGGGATTTATGGATTTTATGTAACGATTCCCCAATTGAGTTTCCTGATGATCTGCAGATGAAAAGAGATTGATTGCAAGATGGGGCAGAGAGTTATTCATTTTGGCAATCACCGGATCAATTGGTGTTTATTTAGCAGCCACCTTTCCAGATAAACCTCCCTCAACCACGGATGGTAAGAGATACACACTCAATGAAACGAGATACTGACTGACACCATCTCCCCTGCAACACAGTGTTAGACACAGAATCATAGAACAATAGGTGCAGGAGTAGGCCATTCGGCCCTTCGGAGCCAGCACCGCCATTCAGTGTGATCATGGCTGATCATCCACAATCAGTACCCCGTTCCTGCCTTCGCCCCATATCCCCTGACTCCGCTATTTTTAAGAGCCCTATCTAGCTCTCTCTTGTAAGCATCCAGAGAACCTGCCTCCACCGCCCTCTGAGGCAGAGAATTCCACAGACTCACCGATCTCTGTGAGAAAAAGGTGTTTCCACGTCTCCATTCTAAATGGCTTACTCCTTATTCTTAAACTGTGGCCCCTGGTTCCGGAACCCCATATCCCTCGATTCCGTTAGCCCTAAGATCTGATTCGAACTCTAGCTCTCTCTTGAAAACTTCACCCAAATCTCAGAACATCTCAGAGCCCTGTCCGATTCGCCAGTGCTCCTGCACGCTGTGTCTGGTCAGAAGGCACTACTTCCATCCCCCTGTCCAACGTACTTTACCCTGTCCCACTTTCCCCACCCTCTCACACCCCCTTCTTGAACCCTCTAACCTCCCCCACACTGCGCACTGTCCAAACCACACCCTCCCATACACTGAACCTTGTGTGAGCCTCCCCCCTCTCTCTCCCACACACTGTACCCACTCCAACCCCCCCCCCCCCCCCCCCACCCCCATACCTGTTTCCAACCACACCCTCTCACACACTCCCAGGGTGCGGCAGTAGAGTTGCTGCCTCACAGCGCCAGAGACCCAGGTTCGATCCTGACCATGGGTGCTGTCTGTACGGAGTTTGTACGTTCTCCCTGTGACCACGTGGGTCTTCTCCGGGTGTTCCAGTTTTCTCCCACACTCCAAAGACGTGCAGGTATGTAGAGCACAATTGGCTTCAGTAAAAATTGAAAATTGTCCCGCGCATGTGTGTAGGATAGTGTTAGTGTGCGGGGGTCGCTGGTCAGTGTGGACCAAAGGGCCTGTTTTTGCACTGTATCTCTGAACTAAACACTGCACCTTGAATGATCCTCCCACACTCTCCCACACACTGTACCCGATCCAAACCCCTCCTTCTCTTATACAGTGCCTGATTCAAACCACACCCTTCCATACATTGAACCCTGCCCGATCTACCATACCCCCTCATACACTTAGTTTGGTTTAGAGATATAGCATGGAAACAGGGCCTTTCACCAACCAAGTCCACACCGAGCATCGGTCACTCCCTCACACACATATCTAACTTTCTCTCACACTTGGGGCAATTTTACAGAGGCCAATATTACAGAGGCCATGTGACCAGAACCCACATGGTCACAGGGAGAACATGCAGACTCCGCCTAGAACAGCGTCCGACGTAAGGATCAAACCTGGGCCAGTGGCATTGTGAGGCAGCCTCATTAATGGGGTGGAAGATTGCAACCTTCACGTGGTCCCCCCTGTTTCGACTAATGCAATCAACTCGACGTGCACAAACAGAAGATCAAATAGAACAAGTTGTCCGACAACTTTAGGCTGTCCTCGCCTCACGCAAGAAAAAGAAGAAGCTTCATTAATGTGCTGCCCCACGCTGTAAGTTGTATGACCCTCCCCCCACCAACACTTCACAGTCAAGATTTATACACTAATAACTCGGATGCAGAATGGGTACATATCTACCAACCTTACCGTAATGAGCCTGTCTCCTGCTTTTAGTCTGCCGTCGGCCTTGGCGGGGTTGTCCAGCACGCTGCGGATATAGTAGCAGTTGTCCAGTTTGCTGCGCACCATGGTGAAGCCCAGACTTCCCTTCTTATTTTTCTTCAAGTTTACGTACATCTCATATTCTCGTATTATGGGCTAAAGAAAGGAATCAGCGTGTGACAATGACAATGAATACACCCTGATCCAATCGCACCCGGCATGCCCACGGCACAGATCCAAGACAACTTGGGGATTTCCATTGTTGAAGTAACCTGTGTATTAAGGCACCTTGTGCGCAGGTGACCCACCATTTCCTTTACCTTGCACTCGACACTATGTCTTGGCGAGAACCTACATGAGGTTTGATTAATTCATTGACCTGAGTCCAAATGTTAAGAGTGCAGCAATTCAGCCTCCTTACCCACACCAAGACCTGTGCTCCTATACATAAGTGTGTGCAGTCTCTCGGCCTATCCCATCTTTCATCCCTCCACCATTTGGTAACTATGGTAACATCTGGCTGGGCTCTAATGTGTGGAATCTCCTCTCCAAATCCCCTTTGTTCTTCATATCTCTTCGCTCTAATGCGAGTAAATGGGACCAGTGTTGATGGTTGCCATAAACGTTGGTTGGGCCAAAGTGCCTGTTCTATGACTCTATATAGACTCTCCTTAAAACTAACCTATTCTTGGATTTCACCATCTTCAGATCAGAAAGGAGAGGGATATAGGCCTTACACGGCCAGGTGAGACTGGTGAGGATGGGGCATCTTGGTTCACATGGGTAATTTGGGCTGAAAGGCCTGTTTCCATGTCGTATGACCCCATCACTCTGTGTGGTTTAGTTAAGGTTTGCTGATGGTCCTCTAAAGTTCATTGGATTAAAGGTACGATACACAGATAACTTTTCTGATGGTGTGAGCAGATTCAAACATGAGGATCAATTGTTGGAGGATCACTTCCCCAGCAGTCTAGATCTGGGTACCTTTCCAGGCCTAAAAACCCTCTCCTCACCTGCCGAGCAGGGACAAGATGGAAACAGCCACTACATGGAATTATTGAGCTTCTTAAAGCCAAATGAAACACCAATGTGGGCTCCACCTTCCCATGCTCATCAGTGCCGGTTCTGTTTGTTCTGAACCTTTTCACACCTCTAGTTTCCCTCTCCCACAACTGTCCATCTGAAGATGGGTTTCGACCCGAAACGTCACCTATTCTTTTTCTCCAGAGATGCTGCCTAACCCGCTGAGTTACTCCAGCATTTTGTGTCTATCCCCTCAACTAACATTTCCTCTCTCAGACAACCGTCGATGCTGGTTCTGATAACACTCCTGTGGACCAGCCGACATTAAAGGCTCTGTTTAAATATAATTGTTGATCTCGCCGGGTAGACTGCAAAGGAAGTCGATTCGAGATCAAACAGTGGACCTCTCAATAACAGGGTGACCTAATGTGCAGTGGTTAAAAAAGCACGCACAACTTTCCCAACTTGATGTTCCCATCTTCAGGATCGCCCTGTGACCTGGTAGTGTGAGCAAGCAATCGTACACTGTTGAATATCCCCAACAACATGGGTCCATCCAGCTCCAGCCACATTTCCCTGTGATCTAGGTTTTCCCCGGGTTCTCAAGTTTCCACCCAAAAACATAGAGCTGTTGTGTGTGTAATGTGTGGTGAAGGAAGAAGCAGATTACTTGTGTGTTGCCACCATAACTTATGTGTTGGTGGATTGTGGTAGTAATCTGGGTGTTGGCTCTATAACCTGCTTGTTGGTGGATGAGTGTGGGTGACTTGTGTATTGGTGGAAGATGGCAAGATTAGTGTGTTATCACTATAATGTGTGTAGTGGTAGATGGGAGAATACTTGTGAGTTGGTGGAAGATGACAAGAGGTGCGTGTATGTGAATGATGGTCAGGAACGTGTGTTCGTAGATTACAATCGGTATCTTGTGTGTTGGTGGATAGACAATAGGTGCAGGAGTAGGCCATTTGGCCCTTCGAACCAGCACCGCCATTCAATGTGATCATGGCTGATCATCCCCAATCAGTACCCCGTTCCTGCCTTCTCCCCATATCCCCCGACTCCGCTATTTTTAAGAGCCCTATCTAGCTCTTTCTTGAAAGCATCCAGAGAACCTGCCTCCGCCGCCCTCTGAGGCAGAAAATTCCACAGGCTCACCCCTCTGTGAGAAAAAGTGTTTCCTCGTCTCCGTTCTAAATGGCTTACTCCTTATTCTTAAACTGTGGCCCCTGGTTCTGGACTCCCCCAACATCGGGAACATCTTTCCTGCCTCTAGCATGTCCAAGCCTCTAACAATCTTATATGTTTCAATGAGATAACCTCTCATCCTTCTAAACTACAGAGTGTACAAGCCCAGCTGCTCCATTCTCTCAGCATATGACAGTCCCACCATCCCGGGAATTAACCTTGTAAATGCTGGACTACTGTAATGATGCTGGACTACTTCAAGTTGGGGGATAATGGTTGGTAACGTGTGTGTTGGTGGCAGATACGTGCGTTGCACTATGACGTGTGTTGGTGGATGGTTGTGTGTAACTTGTGCTTTGGTGGATGATGGGGAATCAAGGTGCATTTGAGAGAGAAAATGGGCTAAAGGGAATTAAATGAAGGAGTGGAACAGATAGGATTGCACTGAGAACTGGCTTAGAATCAACGGGCTGAATGGCCTCTATCTATATCATATGGGAAGTAAGATAATACATTAAATATATGAGGAAACAGCCATAGCTACATCAAGATTGGTCAGTGAAGAAAAAACGTGATGGTGGCAACTTTCAATAAGTGTCCCGACCCGAAACGTTACCCAACCTTGTTCACAATGATGCTGCCTGACCATCTGAGTTACTCCAGCACTTTGTGTCTTTTTTTGTAAAAATAACTGTTCTACATGGCCAACCCCTTATTCTTAAACTGTGGCCCCTGATTCTGGACTCCCCCAACATTGGGAACATGTTTCCTGTTTCTAACGTGTCCAATCCCTTAATAATTTTACTATATATTTGTTTTCATAAGATCTCCTCTCATCCTTATGTACTATAGAACCAGTAAAGAGAACCCATTTACATTGAAGAAGGGTCTCGACCCGAAACGTCACCCATTCCTTCTCTCCAGAGATGCTGCCTGTCCCGCTGGGTCACTCCAGCTTTTTGTGTCTATCTTGTACTGCCAGCAGTTCTGTTCGGAAACAGTATAGGAAGTTTGTGATCGTGATGGAGGGAGTGCAGAGGAGATTCACCAGGATGCTGCCTGAGTAAGGGGACTTCACGGGCTATGGGGAGAAGGCAGAAGAATGTGGTTGAGAGGGAAAGATCGATCAGTATAATTGAATGGTGGAGTAGACTGGATGGTCTGAATGGCCTATTTCTGCTCCTATGACTTATGAAAATAAGCTTGGTCCCTGGAACAGGGGCAGAGAGAAACCAGCGGAGTTCCTGTTCCCAATCATTACTTTTCAAAATGTGCGTGCATATACAATTTAATCTGATCTGTTTTACATGGCTGGATATTTCCTTCCCACTCTCTGTTTATCTCACGGGTAATAAGATGGCCAACTGGATTGTGCGCAGCCCACAGCTGCCAATGGCCAATGCAACCGACAGTAGTAGGCCAGCCAGCAATGATAACTTCGTTAAAACAAATGACACCAGGCAGAACAATTTTCAAACCAGGTATCATATGAAATTATCAATTCCTAAATATGGTGGGATGGAGATTTCAAAACTGCTCTCCAGACTGCAATCCTCACACAATGTGAGCTCAGACCAGTAACAGATGAAAAGGCAAACAGTGAAATAATTATAAAGATATTAATATTACCAGAGGGAAATGTAGGTGGAACTGATCTATAAAGCACTTTCAGTAATAATGGGATCAGTGATATAAATTCATATCATAAAGTGTACTTAAGTTAATATAAATTTAATTTAATTTCAGTCAGAACAAAGTGAATTGTGAAAGGTCACCTCATATTCATGGAAAATGGCTCTGTGTTTATCCCTCATTGATAAACTTTCTAGAGTCAGCCATTTTATTTGTTTAAAACTTTATCGTAATATCCTTTTAGCTGCGTAATGCTTCACGGCCTAGGTAAAGAGGAAGTTTGTTCACATAGTGCAGTGGCTTTGAACAACAGTAGACTGCCCTTGACCTTAATAAGAGAGACTTCCTAGTTAGGGTTGCCAACTTTCTCACTCCCAAATAAGGGACAAACAGTCAGAATATGGGACAAATTCCTGATGGCAATTCGTTGACCGACTTGGCCGTGACCGGGTGAATGATTAGTTGGCCCGGGTGCTGGACTGCACACAAAACCCAGCCAGCGGGCCAGGTGAGGAAAGTTTTGACCCGGACGCCATCCTACTCATGAACCGCTGATCGGCCATGAGAAGGAGGGGTGGTGGTGTCGGCGGTAAGCGAAGTTCCGAAGGTCGGACAGCTGGCCGGGCTGCCGGCCACAGGCGAGGGGCTGCTGCTGCACTCCATGGGCTGCACTACGTCGGGACGGGTGAGGCGGGGCCGGACGCGGCGCTCCGACCCGCCAGTCCCCTCGACCTGAGTAGTAGCAGCCAATACACGGGACAAGGGCAGTCCAGTTTGGGACAAACCAATTTAGCCCAATATACGGGATGTCCCGGCAAATACCGCACAGACGGCAACCCTATTCCTAGTGCTGATCATTAAGCCTCGTCAGTAGAGCAGAGAGGGGCATCTGTCCATCTGTTACTGTGAAGAGCTATAGTATGTGCAAGCCAAGACCTTATCAGCAGCTAGTCCCATGCTATCAGCCTCCACCAATGCCAATCAGTTCTGTCGGTCACCCAGATTAGATCTTTTTTCCACTTAGATACCTCAGAGGATGGCCAAATAATTTGAAATAATAATATTATTTAAAAACAACATTACGACAACGATTAATGAACTATTATGATAGGTAAACCCAAGGTACCCTGAATTAGTTGAGCTTCCAAGACCCAGATCCTTCTTGTTAAACTGGAAATAATACATGCATGTATCAAGTTGCCGCAGTGTATTCCTGTTCTACGTTTCAACTGGGGAATGACCCCAGATCTTCTTGCATGGTGAGCACGCAACAAAAGCTTTTCACTGTACCTCGGTACACCTGACAATAAACTAACTAATCAAAACGATCCCAGGAATGAGTAGGTTAACATGTGATGAATGTTTGATTCCACTGGGACTTTATTCGCTGGAGTTTAGAAGATTGAAGGGGGACCTCACTGAAACGTACAGTGAACGACTTGGTTAGAGTGGATGTAGAGAGGATGTGTCCACTAGGGAGACTCTAGGACTAGAGGTCATAGCCTCAGAAATTAAGGATGTTCATTTAGGAAGGAGATGAGGAGGAATTCCTTTAGTCAGAGGGTGGTGAATCTGTGAAATACTTTGTCACAGAAGACTGCAGAGGCAAAGTCAGTGGATATATTTATGGCAGAGATAGATAGATTCTTGATTAGTCCCCTCGACCCGAGGTGTCACAGGTTAAGGGGAGAAGGCAGGAGAATGGAGTTAGGAGGGAGAGATAGACCAGCCATGATTGGGGTCAAGGAAAGAGCGTTCACGTCGCAGCCCTGTTTCCACCAATCTTTCCACCACCACGCACAAGAAGAAGACAAGACAGACACCATTAGGTAGGCGGATGCCTAATCTTGTGTGTGGACTCGACATGAAGAAGAAGCCATGATTGAATGGCAGAGTAAACTCGATGGGCAGAGTAAACTTGATGGGCCGAATGGCCTAATTCTGCTCCTATCAATGATGACCTGATGCTAAGATTTTGACCTGATTCTGCAGTGATTGCTGCAGAAGCTTTGTGTCACCCCTGAGTTTGCACAAGTGCCCTGTTCACTGCTGGTGTCAGAGGCAGCCAATTTTTACTCTGAGTATAAAACGGTTGCCCTTTGCTGGTAACCTCAGATGTCCCTAATGTGGTGCTGAACTGCCAACAAAAATACAGTACACGACACACTGTTGATGCAAAATCAGTACTGCACATTTACTCCTTGCAATTTCTCTCCTCATAGTAGCATTATACAACGGTTTACCAAAATTAACACAGGATTTATAAAAAATATATTTCCTTGATCTATTGAGGCCAAGGTTTTCAATTGCCTCTGGTATTAATTGCTTTTAATCTATTTCTTTACAAACGGGATCACTCTGAAATTCTATCGTTACAAGAAGCCCTTCTCCACTGAATATTCAGACATAATTCCAGTAATACTGACGTTATAAAAAGGCTGAGCATCAACTCATATAATTTTGGGAGTGTAGTTATTAAATCGGAAGAGAAGATTTGTGCCACATCTGCGAGAAGTCTAGTCCATTCATTCTTGATGCATAGACATTCAGAAAGACTAGTACGCTATCAGCAAGTGAGCTATAACGTGGTGAACAGTGTAAAACATCTATCGTTTTACAGAACCACATCATGCCACACTTACTAAATTTGGATCTTCATCATCATCATCTTCATTCCTCGATCCGGCTTCCTCTTCAGAATCCATCTCCTCGACATCTTCCCACTCAGTTTTAACATTCGTGTCTTTCTCTGCCGCTCCCGAAGGCTCTGGGGAAGAAGGCACCTGGACGCAAGGTTTGATGGTCGGCCCGTTGGGTGTTTGACTGTCTGGGCTTTCGCACAATGAGGACGTTGAGCTGATGGTCAAGTACTCTTCATCCACGGGCGTGGGCGACGACACTTCGGGCTTGTAGAAGTAGACTGGCAACCTGGAATCTCTTTCCCCAGTCACGCTGCATCGGGAGCTGTGAATTGCAAAGAAATGTTATTCGGGGTGTGAAACAGCAAAACATAGAAACAAAGAAAATAGGCGCAGGAGGAGGCCATTCGGCCCTTTGAGCCAGCATCGCTATTCATTGTGATCATGGCTGATCGTCCTCTATCAATAACCCGTGCCGGTCTTCTCCCCATATCTCTTGACTCCACTAGCCCCGAGAGCTCTATCTAACTCTTAAATGCATCCAGTGACATGGCCTCCACTGCCCTCTGTGGCAGGGAATTCCACAAATTCACAACTCTCTGGGTGAAAAAGTTTTTTCTCACCTCAGTCTTAAATGACCTCCCCTTTATTCTAAGACTGTGGCCCCTGGTTCTGGAATCGCCCAACATTGGGAACATTTTTCCTGCACTTAGCTTGTCCAGTCCTTTTATAATTGTGTATGTTTCTATAAGATCCCCCCTCATCCTTCTAAATTCCAGCGAATACAAGCCTAGTCTTTTCAATCTTTCCTCATATGACAGTCCCGCCATCCCTTGTGAACCTACGCTGCACTGCCTCAATCACAAGGATGTCCTTCCTCAAATTAGGAGACCAAAACTGTACACAATACTCCAGATGTGGTCTCACCAGAGCCCTATACAACTGCAGAAGAACCTCTTTACTCCTGTACTGAAATCCTCTTGTTATGAAGGCCAACATTCCATTAGCTTTCTTCACTGCCTGCTGTACCTGCACGCTAACTTTCAGTGACCGGTGTACAAGGACGCCCAGGTCTCGCTGCATGTCCTCCTTACCTAACCTAACCCCATTGAGATAATAGGACTTTCACGATGTATTTGCTAAAATCTATACTGTACTAGAAGACCCACCCAACAAGACTGGAAGTGAAGCTGGACCTGCATTGAGATTGGACGTGAAGTTGTAATTAAATTAAATGTTGTGAGCGAACGCAGGTCCAACAAAGCGAGGGCGGCAGGGTAGCGCAGCGGTAGAGTTGCTGCCTCACAGTGCCAGAGACCCAGGTTCGATCCTGGCTACGGGTGCTGTCGGTACGGAGTTTGACCTGCGTGGGGTTTCTCTGAGCACTTTCCCCCCACACTCCCACACACAGGTTTGTAGGTTAATTTTATTTGTTATAAATGCAAACATTGTCCCCAGTGTAGGATAATGTTGTTGTGCGAGGATTACTGGTCGCTGTGGACTCGATGGGCCGAAGGACCCGTTTCCACACTGCTTCTCTAAACTAGACTGAACAGAAGCTAATTTTGGTTTATTTAGACACATTTTTTTCAAAGACGTGATAGTTAGAAAATACACAGGAATTAAAATCCTTGTCGACAAAGCCATCAATTACTTGAGATCATAATTAGTTTACATGTTCGGTAGGGGACAGTAAAGATGCAATGGTCTGTTACGTCTACACTGCTGCGACAGTGAGCTTCAGTTACAATCTAAGCAAGAAATTATTCCACAATCTCAATAATGACATTTTTCATCGTATGGCAATTAATATTAATCAATACAAAAATCTGAGGCAGCACTTTGCAATGATCTCTTGGGAACTTTCTAAATCCTTAATAATTTTTTGTTTCCACTTTCACAGTGTATTTGTTAAAATCTATACCCTACTAGAATTGCAGTGAGGTTATTTGTGTCCTTTACCCTCTGAAATCCCGAAGTTGACCCCTGGGGAACATGATCTCAGGTCGGTTCTGATGGAACGTAATGCTTTGGATTCAAGTTCAGGGGAAGAAGATTGTGCGGCACGGAGGCGCAGCGGTAGAAATGCTGCCTTACAGCGCTCCAGCACCAGAGACCAGGGTTCGATCCCGACTACGGGTGCTGTCCGTGCGGAGTTCTCCCCGTGACCGTGTGGGTTTTCTCCGAGATCTTCTGTTTCCTCCACACTCCAAAGCTGTACAGGTTTGTAGGTTCATTGGGTATAAATTGTCCCTAGTGTGTATAGGGTAGTGTTAGTGTGCGGGGATCCATGGTCGGTGCAGGCTCGGTGGGCCAAAGGGCCTGTTTCCGCGCTGTATCTCTAAACTAAACTAAACTAAACTAGCATCATTTCCTTTTAACCTCAAACAACTGATGTTTTACCCCAATAATCAAGACAAAGGGAATATTGTGGTGGAAGCTGACAGGGACATAACCCAAAGCTCAATGGATCAAAGACATCATCTGCTATTTAGATTGTTATCGGTAATGACTCCCAGCAATTGTGACATCTCTGACGAAATTTCTCCAGAGATGCTGCCTGACCAGCTGAGTCCCTTCTGCATTTTGTAACTCAACCAGCATCTGCAGTTCCTTTTTATTGCATTACAAAAGCAATTTTGCAGTAGGGTGGCTCAGTACCTCAGAGTGCCAGTAATCCAGGTTCAATTCTGACCTCCAGTACTGCCAGTGGAGATTGCTAGGTCTCACTATTGCTCTGTGGGCTTCCTCCAAGTGGGTTCTTTCCCTCCCAGATCCCAAAGGTGTGTGGGCTGCACATTAATTACATTAAGGGTGGTCAATCTGTGGAGTGCATTGCCACAGAAGTATGTTTCCACTAGTGGGAGAGTCTAGGACCAGAGGCCAGAGCCTCAGAATAAAAGGACATACCTTTAGGAAGGAGATGAGGAAGAATTTATTTAGTCAGAGGGTTGCGAATCTGTGGAATTCGTTGCCACTGATGGCTGTGGAGGTCAAGTCAATGGATATTTTTTAAAGCAGAGATTGACAGGTTCTCGATTAATACGTGTGTTGGAGGTTATGCGGAGGTCAGGAGAATGGGGTTGAGAGGGAAAAGATAGATCAGCCATGATTGAATGGCGGGGTAGACTTGATGGACCAAATGGCCAAACTCTGCTCCTATAACATGAACCTATAAACTTAATTGGCCACTGGAAACTGCTCCCAATGTGTAGGGATGTAGTAGAATCTGCAGAGAGTTGTGGGGAATGTGGTTTACTGTAGGATTAGAGTCAATGGATGCAAGGTGTCAGTTTGGATCTGGTTTCTGCGCCGTATGACTCCCTGATGTGCCAATGAAATATTAAGCAGCTATCTACAGGGAATAATACACACAGCAAATACTGATATTAAAGCAGTAAACCTATTGAACCTATATCAGTGGCAGGTAGACAAAAATGCTGGAGAAACTCAGCGGGTGAGGCAGCATCTGAATCTGAAGATTCAGTCTGAGTCTGATCTGAGTCTGAAGAAGGGTCTCGACCCGAAACGTCATCCATTGCGTCTCTCCATAGATGCTGCCTCACCCGCTGAGTTTCTCCAGCATTTTTGTCTACCTTCGATTGTTCCAGCATCTGCAGTTCCTTCTTGAACCTATATCAGTGAACTGCGAGTTTTACCAAGCATTCAGAGGAGACAATACAATGGAATATGTAGAAAGGAACTGCAGATGCTGGTATGTACTGAAGATTGGCACAAAGCGCTGGAGTAAATCAGTGGGTCAGGCAGCATCCCTGGAGCAAAAAGGATGGGTGGTGCTTCTGGTGATATTTCGGGCCAGGAACCTTCAGAAGGGTCCCCAATCCAAAACGGCACCCATCCTTTTTCTCCAGAGATGTTGCCTGAGCCGCCGGGTTACTCCAGCACTTTGTGTCAATCTTGAATAAAATGGAATAGTTGCCCTGCCAGCAACTACCAGCCTTTGCTATTTGCGACACTGATGCTGCAAGACATCAGTTTCTTGTGCTGTGAAATGCATTGACACTTAGTGTCAGCACCCCATTAAATGCACATCTCTGTCACTCTTCAATTTCATCGTTAATATTTTACTCATAGTGAGCTATTAGGGTGGCACAGAAGTAGAGTTGCTGCCTTATGCCCCTGTCCCACTTAGGAAACCTGAATGGAAACCTCTGGAGACTTTGCGCCCCATCCGTGCGGTTCCCGGAGGTTCCCAGAGGTTTTTGTCCTCCGGCAACCACCTCGCAACCGGCTTCGACTAAACAATTACCGATTTTTAAAACGGAAACCACTTTCGATCATTAGGGAGACTGACAAAAACCTCCAGGAACTGCACGGATGGGGCGCAAAGTCTCCAGAGGTTTCCGTTCAGGTTTCCTAAGTGGGACAGGGGCATTACAACACTAGAAACCCAAGTTCAAATCTGCCTTTACGGGTGCTGTCTGTGTGGAGTTTGTACGTTCTCCCTGTATTTTCACCCCATGGATTTTCTTCGGGTGCTCTCGTTTCCTCCCACATTCCAAAGACGTACATAGTTGCAGATGAATTGGCTTCTGTAAATTGTAAATTGTGTCTCTGGAATTCTCTGCCACAGAAGGTAGTTGAGGCCGGTTCATTGGCTATATTTAAGAGGGAGTTAGATGTGGTCCTTGTGGCTAAAGGGATCAGGGGGTATGGAGAGAAGGGAGGTACAGGATACCGAGTTGGATGATCAGCCGTGATCATATTGAATGGCGGTGCAGGCTCGAAGGGCCGAATGGCCTACTCCTGCACCTATTTTCTATGTTTCTATGTATGTATGATAGTGCTAGTGTATGGGGTGATCACCAGTCGGTGGGTCGATGGGCCTGTTTCCACACTGTATCTCTAAAGTCAATAAATAAGAGGAACTGTCTAGCAAGTCAACCTACTGTATCAGAGGCAGGATTTCTGCAGGCTCGGAATTAATGTTTGTGCCTAACAGTTCACATCAGCCATAACTTGAAGAAAATGCTTGGTTTGCAGTAAATAATATCCTTGAACAAGATGTTCATTGTATTTAGCAGTGCTTCTGTCATTATAACATTTCATTGCCCCTACACACAGATGGAGCAACATTGAAGGAAATGCCAACGTGATAATAAATATAAAAAGTAACGCATAAAATTGGTCTATCAATTAAAAGGATCATTTGCTGAAGACAGTGAAGAAAATACTACTGTTACTTGTGGTGACAGTTTTTCTCCTCTCCCTTCCCAGTGAGGGTGCTTTCTCAATGCATCTGACAAAAACTATATTTCACAATAGTTTAGTTTTGATCAGAGACACATTGAGTCCGCTCCGACCTGCGATCCCTGCACATTTAAGGGCCTGTCCCACTTACGTGACCTTTACAGGCGACTGCGGGCACCCGTGATAGATCGCCAAAATTTTGCAACGTGTTGAAACAGCAGCGGCGACCAGAAAGACGCTACGACTCTTTGGAGACCTCTCACGACCATGCAGGCGACCCCTGGTGACATGTCGCGGGTGACCTCTCACGACCATATGGTTGTGAGAGGTCTCCTATGGTCGTGAGAGGTCTCCAGAGTCTTTCTGGTCGCCGCTGAATTTTCAACATGTGGGACAGGCCCTTAACGCTATCTCACATACTAGGGACAAGTTACACTTATGCCAAGTCAATGAACCCAAAAACATGTAGGTCTTTGGAGTGTGGGAGGAAACCCGAGATCTCGGAGAAAAGGCACGCGGTCATGGGGAGAATGTACATTCTCCGTACAGTCGGGATCGAACCCGGGTCTCCGGCGCTGCAGGCGCTGTAAGGCAGCAACTCTACCGCTGCGCCACCGTGAGAGACTGAAGCGTGTGGGACCTGCATAACTCATAACTGCTCACCCAACAGTCTTACTTACGCAACCCTTGATAAATTCGTGGAGCACTGATTAGGTGCGTTGGGCAATTGAACACAATTGCCAGGGCTCATGGCATAATCATTGAAAGAAAAATGCAACTGCAATGATTCAATTGGCAGTGAAGATAATCAGATATTTCCCCAAGCTGGTCTTTTTCCCATAGAGCTTCAGTTGTAAAAAAAGTTTGAATCTGTGGATTGATAGTGTTCTGGAAAAAATAATAATGCAAAGAGTATGCAACTACTGTGATTTCTCTCATATGCCCACCAACTACTCCCTGATACACTTCCATGTACCTTTTCTATCTGTGTACAATATTTTTTTACATTATTAATGTACCATTCTCTCTGCAATGCAATCAAGATTACTTGTGGCATTAAATTTATTAAAGCCACCTCAGGATATCGCTAGAAATGACCATTCTAGCGCAGTGAATGCTTTGCTAAAATTTCGAAGCAACAGGCAAATACAGGAAGAAATCCTCAGCTGGCAATCGGAAGAAAGTCCGGCCTGTATTTCACAATAACAGAAAATGCTGTGAACACTCAGCAGGTCAGGCTGGATAGAGATAAAGTCAACGTTTCCAGCAGAAGATCCTGACGAGGGTTGATCTTCGACCCAAAATGTGAGCTCCGTTTTTTTGCATCAAAACTGAGGAAGAGACAAGGGTCTCGACCCGAAATGTCACCCGTTCCTTTTCTCCAGGGATGCTGCCTGACCCGCTGAGTTACTCCAACATTTTGTGTCCATCTTTAAGAGAGAAAACAGATTGGTTTAGGTTTGCACCAAAGTAGATGCAAAGTGCTGGAGTAACGCAGCGGGCCAGGCAGCATCCCTGGAGGAAAGGGATAGGTGACGTTTTGGGTCGGGTAATTTCTATCTAAACTAATTTCTCGTTCTCCAACTCTGATGGTAGATCTTCAAGCTAAGATAATAATTGATTTATTTTCCATAGATGCTGCTTGGCCTGCTGAATCTTTCTGCCATTTTCTGGTTTTATATCAGATTGAGTAATAGAGTCATACAACACAGAAACAGGCCCTTCAGCCCAACTTGTCCATGCGGACCAAGATGCTTCATCTATGCTAGTTCCTCCTGCCGATGTTTGGCCCATATCCCTTTAAACCTTTTCTATCTGTGTACAATATTTTTTTACATTATTAATGTAATATTATTACATTATCTGCCACAACTACCTTCTCCAACAGGTTGCATATACCGAGCACCATCTGTGTGAATAAGTTGACCCTCAAATTTCCTATAAATCTTTCTCTCACCTTAAACCTATGTCCTCTGGTTCTTGATTCCCCTACTCTGGGTAAAAAACTGAGCATTCAACCCATCTATTCCCCTCATGATTTCATACACATCAATAAGATCACCCCTCAGCCTCATGTGCTCCAAGGAGTAAAGTCCTAGCTTGTCCAACCTTTCCCTATAGCTCAGGCCCTCGAGTTCCGAGGTATAGGGAGGATCTTCTCTGACTCCACAGTCAAAAAGCCACAACAGAGGATGTACTTCCTGCGGCAGCTGAGGAAGCACAATCTGCCACAGGCAATGATGGTCCAATTCTACACGGCCATCGTAGAGTCTGTTCTCACCTTCTCCATCATGGTCTGGTTTGGCTCAGCCACCAAGCACGACACCTGGAGGCTGCAGCGAATCGTCCGATCAGCAGAGAGGTTATTGGCTGCAAGCTTCCCTCCACTGATGAACTGTACACTGCAAGGGCCGGGAAGCGAGCGGGCAAGATCATCTCTGACCCCTCTCACCCTGGCCACAAACTCTTTGAATCACTTCCATCTGGAAGGCGACTCCGGACTGTCAAAGCTGCCACAGCCAGACATAAAAACAGTTTTTATCCACGAGTAGTTGCTCTACTCAACAGCCAAAAATCTGTAGCCTCCATTTGATCTGGTATTTTGTTGGTTCATATACTTGATCAATGATGTTTTATCATTAATGTCTATTATTATTAATGTTTAGTGTTTTCTGAGTCAATCCTAACTGTCACTGTATGTCATGTTGTTACTTGTGGACGGAGCACCAAGGCAAATTCCTTGTATGTGAATATTTGGCCAATAAACTTACTTACGTACTGTACTTACCAGCTTAATGACATTCTGTCTATAGTAGGGTGACCAAAACTGAACATAACACGTCAAAGAAGATTTCACCAACATCACGTACTACTGTAACATCCCTAATTCTGTACTCAACACTCTTAATGATGAAGCATTCATGGCCACCCTATCTACCTGTGATGCCACTTCAAGGAGCAATGTATCTGCACTCCTAGATTCCTCTGCTCTACAACTCTTCCCAAGGCTCTACCATTCCCCGTAAAGATCCTGCCCTGGTTTGACATCTCAAGATGCAACTCCTCATATTAATCTCCAGTCATCATTCCTCGCCCATTTGCCAGCTGATCAAGATCCTGCTGCAATTTCTGATAACCATACTCACTATCTACCATACCGTGATTTCCAGCATCTGCATTTTGGACGAATCTGGCTGTTAAGGGCCTGTCCCACTTGGTAGTGACTGTTGCGCTCGTCATCATGCATCCTCATGCGTCAGCACGGCCGTCTGGAGCGCGTGACGTCATTTGAATACCCAGTTTATGATATTTACCCAGTTTATGATATTTATGGTGATTTTCTAAAATGTTCCCGTTTTGTGTGTGGTGCTAGCGATTGGAAAACTACAGATGTAATGCCCCTATTCAAAAAAAGAGGTGAATGAAAAGTAGGAAGCTGCAGACCAAATTAATCTGTAGGAAGGAACTGCAGATGCTGGTTTAAATTGAAGAAAAACACAAAGTGCGGGTGTAACCCGGCGGGACAGGCAGCATCTCTGGAGAGAAGGAATGGATGACGTTTCGGGTCGAGACTCTTCTTCAGTCTGAAGAAGCGTCTCGACCCGAAACGTCACCCATTGCTTCTCTTCAGAGATGCTGCCAGTCCCACTGAGTTACTCCAGCATTTTGTATCCTTATCTGGTTTGCTCTTCTATTTCTACCAACTGCACCCCTTCTCATGTCATTCGTTCATCCAGCTGTAGGAGATACAACATTTGTCTTTTTAACCCCTTCCTTACCCGCAATCCAGGGACCCAAGCAGTCATTGCATCAACTCACTTTTGCACTTTCCTGTTTAGTATATTTTGGTGTTCACCACGTAGTTTTCTCTATGAAACTGCAAATTTTTAAATCACGCGCGCTTATATCCATGACGCGTAAAAGGCAGGCCGACTGCATATGGGCGGCGCATGGTTATGCACGTAATCATGAGTCACCACGCACTCCACGTACGAGGTTAGGACGTCAGCGTGCAACCGCAGTACGTCCGCGTGCTTAAGCGATACGCCAGGCCGGTGGCGCGCAAAGATTTCGTGCAGTACGAAATCCTGGAGCGCCGCGCAATACCGCTCGCAACTCCACACTCCTCCATACCTCTCCATGCGCCCGTCCCACGCTACTCACATGCTACCCGTGCGTCATAACGTGACGACCACATTTTTGGAGGTCGCGTAAAAGGCGTGCAAATGACGGCCAAGTGGGACAGGCGCTTTAGTTCCACAGTTAAGAGATTGCAGCCACAGAAGACGTAAATAATAATAAAGAATTGAGTCTAAGGACAGGCATAGAAGAAATAAAAGAGGGAGATAAATGAGAAAAGGCAGAAAAAGGAAAATAAGAAAAATGGGATGTTAAAGCTTTTGAGATAAAGGTGAAATTCTTCAGAGCTGATAAATATTGTAAAAAAACACAGCATCGTTTGTGAAGATACAGAATAATCTTATTTACAAAATTTATCAGGGGGTATGGGGAAAAGGCAAGAGAATGGGGTTAGGAGGGAGAGATAGATCAGCCATGATTGAATGACGGAGTAGACTTGATGGGTCTGATTCTGCCCCTATCACTTATGAACTTCAAGTACATTTTGCTCCTTGCCTGAAAATTATTAATCTAGTCGGCGAATTGCAAATGGATTTTTGGAGGTGATATTATTTTTGATGCCCCAAATACAAACAACAGACTCTTTTACTGTTGCACGCAATTCATCCAGCAAGAGTCAGCTACCAAGTTGCATGACAAAATACTGAGAAAATGGGCTTTCAAACGGCACGCGTTAAAAGCCATCCGTCATCAGCAGGAAGATGGAAAGGGATGTTCCGTGAAATATAACGGTAGGATCCCGTGGCACGGGGGATGAGTTCATGATTTGTACCGGGGATGCAATTGATTACTGCTGTCTGAAACCTACTGAAACACGAGAGCATTCTGCGAACAATTGTCACTGTGGGTTTATGACCTATTACATGGAGCGGGTGGGAAGAGCCACAATGGAAATGCTTCATAAGACTGGGTGATCCAATTTTCTATTGGGTAATGAAATGCCATTGATGTGCGACGCTGGATAATAGGGAAAGGTGAGAATCAGTTGAATCAAATATCAGGCCTGTGAGCACAGGGAAATTTGTTGAGCGAGGCACTCGTGTGATAAACGACAATGATATATCACAAATGCAATGAGGTCTTTGGAAGTCATCAGAAAGATTTGAAATGTTTTTGTTTAGAGTTATAGGGATATGGATGGAAACTAGTTCTGTGTTATCCCACTTTCCCATCCAATCCCTACCCACTCGGGGAAAATTTACAGAGGCCAGTTCACCTATAAATCCGCACGTCTTTGTGATGGGGGAGTAAACCGGAGCACCTGGAGGAAATCCATGTGGTCACAGGGAGGTCGTGCAAATCTCACACAGACAGGATCGAACCAGGGTCTGTGGCGCTGTGAGGTAGTAGCTCTACCAGCCGCGCCACTGTGCTGCCCGCTCTTCTCCGTTAACTCTGCTTCCCCTTTAACAGGTGCTGCCTGACCGTTTTTCCCCATACTCTCTGTCTTTATTGGAAAAAGCTGGCTGACCGACTGCTTAATTCACGTTCTGAATTTGTTCCACGTGGAGCTCTGTTAGTCTGCCCCCACATAGAGACCAAGCCCTGGAGTAAAGCCTGTGTGCAGAGCCTGAAGACAAGGAGCCAAAAATGGCCACGTTTGGTGCATTGTCTGCAGTTCTGTTCATCTCATTACAGGAAGGATGTGGAGGGTTTGGAAAGGGTGCAGAAGAGATTTACCAGAATACTGCCTGGATTAGAGGGTATTATCTATAAGGAGAGGTTGGACAGAGTTAGATTATTTGCTCATGAGCATCGGAGGCTGAGGGGAGACCTGATACAAATTTATAACATTATCAATGACATACTTAGGGTAGATAAGGGCAGAGTCATACAGCTTGAACACAGCTTCCCCAGACTGACCAACACGCCCTATCCACACCAGTCCTGCCTGGTTGCATTTGCCCCTTATACCCACATTCCTATCTAAAAGTTTCCTAAGTGTTGTGATGGGAACCTTTTCCCTTGGGTGGAAATATCAAAGACATAACAAAGAATAACAAAGATAAATATCAAAGGCATAGCTTGAAGGCGAGAGGGGCAAAGGATGGCAGTGGAGGCAGGTACGATAGTGGTGGTTTGAGTCGCGTTTAGATAGTTACAAGGATGTACAGGGAATGGAGGGATATGTCAGTGGAGATTAGTTTAACTTGTTCATGATTCGCTGAGACATTGTGGGCCAAAGGGCCCTGCTCCTGTGCTGCTCATAGTTTAGTTTAGTTTAGAGATACATCGCGGAAACAGGCCCTTCAGCCCAGCGAGTCCGCGCCAACGAGCGATCCCCGCACATTTACACCATCTTACACACATTAGGGACAATTTGTACAGGGCAAACCTGTACATCTTTGGAGTGTGGGAGGAAACCGATGATCTCGGAAAAAACCCATGTGGTCACGGGGAGAACGTACAAACTCCGTGCAGACAGGCACCCGTAGTCGGGAATTAACCCAGGTCTCGGACGTTGCAAGCGGTGTAATGCCCCTGTCACACTTAGGAAACCTGAACGGAAACCTCTGGAGACTTTGCGCCCCACCCAAGGTTTCCGTGCGGTTCCCGGAGGTTTTTGTCCTCCCTAACGGTCGAAAGTGATTTCCGTTTTAAAAATCGGTAATTTTTTAGTCGAAGCCGGTTGCGATGCTAGTTGCCGGAGGACAAAAACCTCCAGGAACCGCACGGAATCCTTGGGTGGGGCGCAAAGTCTCCAGAGGTTTCCGTTCAGGTTTCCTAAGCAGGACAGGGGCATAGGGCAGCAACTCTACCGCTGCACCACCGTGCTGTCCTTGTTCTGTTCTCTGCTTTAATCAGATCTGGAAGGAATAGTGCGCAGCCAGAACCAGAACTGAACATATTATTGATAAAGACTGAAATAGGAAAGAGTATGGATTCTCCTTCGGTACACACATTCTCCTGTAGGTATAATCTAACTTTCATTTTCATTCCCAATCTCCCATGGCGACAGGCCTGCATTACTGCCCAATTAATGTGAAGGTTGGTGGGACTGCAGTGCCTGATTGTGTTCTGATCATTGATGAATGGTGAATGATAGACCACACACACACCACACTCACACACAGGCATTTTAATACACAAATGCCTGAGAACCCAGCAAATGCATCACCCGCCTAACATGATAGAGCAGAGGCCATATTGACTGAGCAATCGAATCTAGCAGAGGCCAACTATATAATTATCTCTCAATTAGTTTTTTGATTCCGAGTTGCATGGTAGTTTATTGAACATGCTGCACAAAGGGTTGCAACTTTCTTTTTATGTAACAATGCTGATGAGTCTTACATTTTGTAAACCATTCACTGCTTGCTTGGATTAATAAAAATAATAATCTTTGAAAGGTTGCGTTTATTGTATCCTTGACTGGCACTTCTACCCCCACAGTGGGGGCTGTGCCGTCCTCAATCTAGTCCCTCACTGCTTCTCCACCCGTTTCTCAGCCTTTGGTTTAGAGATACAGCATGGAAACAGGTCCTGCAGCCCACGGAGTCCACACTGACCATCGATCACCCGCTCGCACCAGTTCTATGTTATCCCACTTTCTCATCTACTCCCTGCACACGAGGCCAATTAAGCCAAAAGCCAGCCCACACATCTCTGGGATGTGGGAGGAGACAGGAGCACCCAGAGGAAACTCTTGTGGTCACAGGGAGAAAGTGCAAACCCCACACACACACACAGAGCCGGAGGTCAGGATCGAACCGGAGTCTCTGCCGCCGTTAAGTAGCATCTCTACCAGCTCCTTACCTCTGACACCCCTTTTTAGTCAAGGCTTTAGAACCTTCTCCAGATACCTTTTTTAACTGCTTATACTTCTGTGAAGTGCCCCAAGCCAAATTGCTTCGTTAGTTTAGTTTAATTTAGAGATACAGCACGGAAACAGGCCCTTTGGCCTACCGAGTCGGTACTGACCAGCGACCCCCGCACATTAACACTATCCTACACACACACACACACACAAGGTACAATTTGCAATTTTACCAAGCCAATTAGGTTACAAACCTGTACGTCTTTGGAGTGTGGGAGGAAACCGAAGATCTCGGAGAAAACCCACGCAGGTCACCGGTTGAATGTACAAATCCACACAAACAGCTTTCAGGATCGAACCTGGGTCTCCGGCGCTGCCAGGCAGCAACTCTACCGCCACGTCACCGTTCTTACATTAAGCCAGGTTCTGGTCATCGTGCTTACCAAGGGTGCTACAATGATCATAAGTGAATGTAGGTCATGGGCAGCTGAACAGTACCTCTGGTCGCACTGTATGTGTGCCATCTCTGGGTGTTTTTGGAAACTTACACACACAGGAGGTGGCATGATCGGCAGTCGGTGGAGGGAGCAACACAGGAGAGAGGAGAGAATCTGGTTTCCTTTACAAAGATTAGCGCTTGGCCCACCACGGCCTACTGGACCTCCTGGGTGCTAAACCACTTTAACTCCCATTCCCATTCCTATACCCGGACCTTCTCCATTGCTAGAGTGAGACCACAGGCAAACTGGAGACACACCTCCACCGCTTGGGTAGTTTACCGCATAATGGCACGAACATTGGATTCTCCCATTGCAGATAACTTTGAACAGCTCTGCCTTCTCCCTCCCCTGGCTCCCCCACATTTTCCTCTCTTCCCCCACCCCTCCCCAGTGTCCCACCTGGACAAGCACCCATTTCCCCTCTACCCTTCCACCCACAATCCTTCCTCTGTCTTCACAATTTGCAACTCTTCATCTCACACCTTTTGTTTTAATCTCTGGCTTTGTTGAACCATCTTCCTATCAGTCCCCCCCCCCCTCCCCCCCCCCCCCCCCTTGCCTGTGTTGTCCATCTATTAACTACCAGGCTTTGTCCTGCCCCTTTTCCAGCTTTCTTCACCCCCTCCCCACACACAATCAGTCTGAAGAAGGATCCTGACCCAAAATGTCACCTGCCCATGACCTTCAGAATGGTACTTGACCCTCTGAGTTACTCCAGCACTTTGTGTCCTTTCTTACACTATGAATACCTCAACCTGGGAACAAAGACAACACTTTGAACGGCCAGGCAAGTATTGGATATTTGCTGTGTAGGAAGGAACTTCAGATGTTTAAGAAGGAGCTGCAGATGCTGGAAAATCAAAGGTAGACAAAAATGCTGGAGAAACTCAGCGGGCGAGGCAGCATCTATGGAGCGAAGGAATAAGAAGGAACTGCAGATGCTGGAAAGTCTAAGGAACTTCAGATGCTGGTTTACACCGAAGATAGACACAAAATGTTGAATAGAAGGAATTGCCGCCGTTTCGGGTTGAGACCTTACGGGTTGAGACCATTCTTCACACAGCACAAGTGTAGGGTAAGAAGGGTGAGGAAGGGTCAGTCTGAAGAAGGATCTCGACCCGAAACGTCACCTATTCCTTATTATCCAGAGATGCTGCCTGACCCGATTTGATATTTCCTGCTGCAGGATTATATTTTCGCAGAATGTGAATGTTCCAGCCACAAGGTGCTTATCTGGTGTTGAAGTGTCGTGTGGTTATTTGAGGCTACCCCAGACAAATGGTGCTCACCTCTCTGCCCGTGCCAGGGCAACAGGTAAGTCACAGGCAGAGTAGCAGTTCTTCCTCAGGTCTTCCGCCAGAGCGGTGACTAATTCCAAGTTTGCGGCGTCCAGTGGTATCTCTTGGAATTGCTGTTCCCGTTCAGAGGCCTCGTCCACTGTGTCCAACCCCCGCTGGTGATGGCCCGAGTCTTGGGACCATCCGAGACCGTTTGGCCATTCTCCAACCTCTGCCCCCTGGTGTGGAGCACCCTCTGCTGGCAGCTCTGGCAACGGCGGCTCGGGCGGCTTCAACACGGACAACTCTTTCATGGGCGATGCAATGGGGGTCTGGCGTTTCAAAAGGAAAGGTGGACAGTGGGCAACTTTGTCGGTGCTAAATGTTAACATTGAGAACAGGCTTGTGGCTCAAGGCCCAGAATTACTCGCATGTCTCTCAGTAACTCCTTATGAGAAAACATCATCAAAATACATCAATAACCTCAATCACAATGGACTTGATTTCCACAGCTGTAAAGTTTGCCCATATATCCTAGCCCTGGAAGGAAGTAAACCGGATGAGGGATTTAGAACCACATTCACACTATCCTACACAAACTAAGGGCATTTTTTAAAACATTTATACCAAGCCAATTAACCTACAAACCTGCACGTCTTTGGAGTGTGGGGGGAAAACCGAAGATGTCGGAGAAAACCCACGCCGTCACGGGGAGAACGTGCAAACTCCGCACAGACAGCACCCGTAGTCAGGATCGAACGCGGGTCTCTGGCGCTGTGAGGCAGCAACTCTACCGCTGCTCCACCGTGAACAGGTTGAACTCTGGGGGAGATGTCTATCTTTGATCTCCATACCCAGGAATATGGAGCTCTGTCATACTCCACTGTTGATATGAATGCCAGTGTGTTTCAATTTGTGGAAGGGGATGAGTTCAATAGCTGTTGACCTTCCGTGGCAAAGTGTCATCCAGCATGGTAACAGGCCCTTCGGCCCAGCTGGCCCATTCCGACCAAATGCCACATCCCACTAGTCCTGCCTCTCTGGTTTTTCTTTAGAGGTACAGCATCAAAACAGGCCATTCGGCCCATGGAGACCACGCTGACCAACAAATACCCATATTCTAGTTCTAACCTAAACACGAGAGGAAATTATTACAGAAACCAATTAACCTACAACCCTACACATCTGTGAGAGGAAACCGGAGCAACTGGAGCAAACCCACGCGGTGGCAGGGAGAATCCCAGGTCTGCCCCTGCCTGCCCTGGGGCCAATGTCCATTCACACAAAAGGCTCAGGTCCCTGTGTCCAGTGGGGAGAGCATTTAGCCTATTAGCTTTGTCGTTGGAGAAGTGGGAATCGAACCCTGGTCTTTCACACGGTCAATGTATATACCCCCCCCCCCCCCCCCATTAGTCTACAGCACGACGCATTTACCAAGATTTGGGGGTCGATTTCAGGCAGGAGTCCTGGTGCCGTTCTGCACATCCTCATGGTGACCTCAGGGGGAGCTCCCCGTAGGAGATGAAGCACCTCCTGTTGAAAGGGAGATAAGAGTTGAGCTGGAATCTCGATCCGATACCATCTACTTACAAGCGTTCGGAGCGGTAGCTGTGAGCGCCATGGTAAAGGGGCACAATCATTCACGGGGTAGAACTACAATCCCTTCAATTAATCACACCGATTCTTTCAGCGGCACTGACGGAGAACTGCTGTAGAAGACAGAACGGAGTGTAGCAGGGGGCACCATTAAAGTGTTGACAAAGACATTAGGCTGGAGTCAAAACAGGACAAGTTAGTTAAAAGTGAAATGCAGTATCATTAATCTTAGCTTAGCTAGTCAGTGACCTTGGCAAGAAGGTTAAACCCTTTCACTAAAGAACGGGGGTTGAATAGATTAGATTACAACTTTCCAGCGCAGAAAATTCATGTTTTAATGGCCGATTGGATCAGATATTCCAATATCAATACTGGGTCATTAATAGGCTCATATGTCTCAACTCGTTGCATCTTATCCTCCTGCAGTTAAAGGTCAGTGGGAATTAGTTACATGCTTCAAATACCAAGTGCAAGACCAATGCCGGGCCGAATCCTAAATAAAGCAATCGCCAATGGCTCAGGTAGTCCATGCGGAACTAAAGCACGATGCAGTGTTAGAATTAGCCTCCTACAGTTATTGAAGAAGGAAATATTAGCGTTTCCACCACACTCGCAGTGCAGTAGCGCTGCTGATAAAGCCGCTACCTCATTGCTACAGATCCGGGATCAAACCTGACTTCGGGTCACGACAGTGTGGAGTTTGCATGTTCTCCCTGTGACCGCGTGGGTTTTCCTTCAGGTGCCCCGGCTTTCCTCCCGCGTCCCAACGACTTGCGGGTTTGGAGGCTAATTGGCCTCTGTAAATTACCCCTGGTGTGTAGGGAGTGGATGAGAAAGTGGATAACATGGAACATGTGTGAATGGTGATGGATGGTGAGGGTGGGCTGAACGGCCTGTTTCCACGCAGTTTTACTAAACAAACTAAAATTCTGATCAGAAGTCATCAACTTTAAATGTTAGCTTTGTTCCGCTCTCCACAGATGCTGCCTGACCTGCTGAGTACTATGGAGATTTTCTGATTTTGTTTAATGGGGTTCTTGAATTAGGGATTTTGTTTAATGGGGATCTTGAATTGCCTCCACTACTTCATTGGGAAAAGGTTCATTAATTTCACAAGAGGTTAGACACAAAAAGCTGGAGTAAGTCAGCGGGACAGGCAGCATCTCCGGAGAGAAGGAATGGGTGATGTTTCGGGTCAAAACCCTTCTTCAGCCACAATTTCACAAGACATTGGTCGCTGTTCAGCTGCTCACCTGATACGACAGCCCCTTCACTGCCGCTCCATTGACAGCCAGGATGACATCCCCAACCTCCATCTGACCCGTCTCTTCTGCAGGCTGCCCCGGGAACAGTCTCTTTATTCTCACCAAGCCCCCTCTGGGATCATCTGCTGACGCACACTGTAGGAAACTGAATCCCAAACCTCCGGAATTTTTCCTCATCTTCACCTCAAACGTGTTATCTGTTAACAATATTGCTTGGTTTAGTTCTGTTTAGTTTATTGTCACGTGTGCCGAGGTACAGCGAAAAGCGTTTGTTGCATGCTATCCAGTCAGCAGAAAGACAATATACGTACGATTACAATCAAGCCATTTACAGTGTGGAGAATTGTAGGAGTTCATTTAGGATAGTACGTTTCTATGGCCAACTGTGCAATATGAGATGAAGTGCTGATTTCCCCATTATGCGTCAATTTATTCACGATTTCAGGATGTGATGAATTCATGCATGTGATGCTGCCAGGACCGTGTATCCCTGAGATATATTCATTATTCTGTATGTCTCTGCATCTGTTTGCTGTTTATGAAGACATTCGTTCCTGCAGCAACCTCACCACTGCAACTCGAATTAATTTATATTAGTGTTAAATAGCAGGAATCAGCAACTTAAATGTTTAAATAGAAACCAGCCCAGGAGAATGAACTGGACTTTTTCCGAGGCAGGATTTTTTTTTTACAATATCCAAGTTACAGTCTCCTGAAGGGACAAGATACAGAATAATTCTCTCATCCGATTCGACTTCAGACTTTAGAGGTACAGTGGGGAAACAGGCCCTTCAGCCGATCAAGTCCGCGCCGACTAGCGATCACCCCCCCCCCCGTACACTAGCCCTATCCAACACACACTCTGGATAATTTACTATTGTTACCAACGCCAATTAACCTACAGACCTGCTGGTCTTTGGAGTGTGTGGGGAAACCAGAGCACCCGGAGAAAACTCACGCGGTCGTCACAGGGAGAACGTACAAACTCCGTACTGACAGCACCTGTGGTCAGGATGGATCCCGGATCTCTGGCGCTGTAAGGCAGTAATGCTACATAGTGATTCAGATCACTGTGTTTCTGAGAGAGTGACACCAGATGGATGGGAGATCAAATAAGGGCACATTAACACTACCCTACACAAGGGACAATTTTTACATTTATACCAAACCAATTAACCTACAGACCTGCATGTCTTTGGAGTGTGCGAGGAAACATATAAACATTGAAAACATGGGCAGGAGTAGGCCATTCGGCCTTTCGAGCCAGCACCGCCATTCAATATGATCAATGCTGATCATCCAAAACCCCGTTCCTGCTTTCTCCGCATATCCCTTGGTTCCGTTTGCTCTAAGAGCTATATCTAACTCTCTCTTGAATACAATATTTTAAAGGACAGGCAAAGAGGTTTAGAAAGTGAATTTGTGGACATTAGGGGATCGGAACATTGAGAATTGGCTGCTCTTCGTCAAAACAGCGTCAATGGGTTTTTACATCCCAATTAGAGATTAGATGGAGCTTTAGGTTAAAGGCTGATTAATGACAGTGCGGCCCTCCTGTGGAATCACACGGGAATCTGGGCCAAGATTTCTGGTCTCGACAGAGTGGGTTTTAGTTCTGAGATAAAGCACAGAAACAGGTCCTTCGGCCCACCAAGTCCGCACCGACCAGCGATCCCCGCACACTAATACCATCCTACACACACGAAGGATAATTTAGATTTATACCAAGCCAAATAACCTACAAACCGAAGTTCCACGCGGTCACGGGGAGAACGTACAAACTCCGTACATACAAGCACCCGCTCATTGTATCTAGATGTGTATACAGAATGCCATTGAATCTGAAGATGAGTGTGTTACCAAAATCCTCAGGCTGGCGTAACAGGAATCAACAGACATTTAATTTGAAGAATTCCAAATGCTTGAAATGAATGACAATAGACAGGGGGGAAAAAAAGCTTCAAAAATAACGAGCTTTTTTTGGAAGGATCCAAGCTTTCCTTTGAAATGCATCCCAGAATACAATAACGTCCTCATCCCCTTTCAATATTTCCACAGTGCAAGCTTCAGAGGGTTCCTGCTTTAATTAGCGTGTGATGACGTGTGCCCACGGATTTGATGGTTGCTTCACACAGAATCTCAGTTTCAGCAGGTGCGATAGCGATGAATAGTTCTGCTGAGCAACTAAAAACAAAGTGCTGGAGAAACTCAGCGGATCAGGCAGCATCTGATGAGGGAAATGGACAGGCGATGTTTTGGACCTGGATGCCTTTAGCTTTGTTGTTTTATAAACACACAGTGTGGAAACAGGCCCTACAGCCCACCAAGTCTATGGCGACTATCCATCACCCATACACTAGTTCCAAGTCTGAAGAAGGGTCTCGACCCGAAACGTCACCCATCCCTTCACCCGAGAGATGCTGCCTGACCCGCTGAGTTACTCCAGCATTTTGTGTCTATCTTTCATCCTACGCACTAGGACCAATTGACCTACAAACCTGCACGTCTTCAGCATGTGGGAGGAACCCGCAGCACCCGGAGAAATTCCACGCGGTCACAGGGCAGACGTACAAACTCCGTACAGACAGTACCCGTAGTCAGGATCGAGCCTGGGTCTCTGGCGCTGTAAGTCACAGCTCTACTGCTTTGCCACCGTGCTGCCCTGTCTGCTTCAGATTGGGGGAATTTCCAAATATCCAATTAACCTACCAATCAGTATACAGTGTAGGAGAAAACTGGAGCACCCAGGGAAGGCCCAAGTGGTCACAGGGAGAATGGGCAAACTCCAAACAGACAGCAGCGGAGGTCCAGATGAACCAAAGATTATCCAGGTTGTACGTGTCCAACGTCCCACCTGAGATGAACAAGAGTTTTCTCCCGAAGATAGACACAAAAAGCTGGAGTAACTCAGCGGGACAGGCAGCGTCTCTGGAGAGAAGAAGTGGGTGACGTTTTGGGTCGAGACCCTTCTTCAGACCATCAGACTGGTTAGGGATAAGGGAAACGAGAGATATGGGAGTTTTCACCCCCCGACATCTACAGAGGACTGAAGCCACTGTTGTCCTGCATCCTCTGTTCTCTTCTGCTGTTAATTCCTGTCACTGTCGACTGTGGCTACCTGTAGCCGTGAGGGTAATATTATCTGACACCAGGTTTTTGGTCCTGGAACCTTCATCTGGACCTCTATTCTACAGGTAGCCACCCCAGTTGCCATGTTTATTTTTGCTCTCCTCGAACGTGAGGCTTCTCAAAACTCCTCATAACCCACGTGCAAACTTGCAATGTCTGCCTGCAGCATAGAGGTCCAGATGAAGGTCTTCAGTCTGCCCACCTTACAGAAGCCCGGTTAAGCACATCTCTATTTAAAATTCTCATCTTTATTTACAAATACACTCCTGGCCACAGCAGACCCCACTTCATTGATATCCTACAACCTGGCAAAATTCCAGTATTCCTTCAATTTTTCTTGAAATAACCTACGTTTAATCATTCTACCGTTGTACCTTCAGCTGACAAACACTGAAATCTTCCAATTTTGGTCATTCCATGCCTATATTATTCCTTGCCTGTATTATTGTCTTTCCAGCTAGTGGGAGTTGACGCATTTTGGGAAGTGCTGTAAGGCAAGCAGAGTGGCGTAACTTTAGGAAGAGAGGGGCAAAGTTTAAAAGAGACGTGTCGGGCAAGTTTTTATTTACGCAGAAAAAGATGGGTTCCTAAATCACTCTGTCAGAGGTAGGTAGAGGGATACAGTAAAGGGTTTCAGATAGATATACTAGACCCGTTGTGTCCCGTTCCCTCAACGCAATAGTCCACCACTCACCCCTAGCCCCCAACTGCCCCCAGGGAACGGAGGGATATGGAACATAGAACAGTATGTTCCAGACAAGCTGGACAAAAATGCTGGAGAAACTCAGCGGGTGAGGCAGCATCGATGGAGCGAAGGAAATAGGCAAAGTTTCTGGTCGAAACCCTTCTTCAGACCTGGTTTGAAACCCTTCTCCAGTTCAGGTTTCGACCCGAAACGTTGCCTATTCCCTTCGCTCCATAGATGCTGCCTTGCCCGCTGAGTTTCTCCAGCATTTTTGTCTACCTTCGATTTTCCAGCATCTGCAGTTCCTTCTTAAACATGTTCCAGGCCAGGCCCTTCACCCCACAATGACTGTGCCGAACATGAGGTCAAGACCATCACATCTACCCACACATGACCCGTATCCCTCCATTCCCTGCATATCCATGTGCCTATCCAAAAGTCTCTTAAATGCCACTAACACATCTGCTTCAACCACCACCCACAGTAGCGTGTTCCAGGCACTCACCACTCTCTGTGTAAAAAGAAACTAGCCCTGCTATCCCCATTAAACTGGGTCCCACTCACATTAAAGTATGCCCTCGAGTATTTGATTGTTTTTCAAAAATACGTTTGCACTGCCTCACATAAAATTAGATTTGCAAAATAGTAATCAACACTGTACGACAATAATATACCTGTGTCAAACGCAACTTGAACACATCTATTAAGTTTAAAGGGATGGGTTTGAAAAGGAGGTGCCTCTTAACTGCAAAGTCTAACAATTATCCACACAGGCTCTATGCTGTGGAGACAGATTATAAATGATCCTTAATAGCCAGGAAGGCCTTGCCAGTACACTGGTGACTTGCTAAACATCAGCCCCTACCATCTGTCACAAAGCTGTAGTCCTTGGACGTGGTAGCAGAGGTGGTTGCCATGGAGTTGTCAGGATATTCATCTTGTTTCCAGTGTAAGCTGTCGGCGTGAATGGGCCCCAGTTGATTTCCATTGCCAGGACTTCCAGCTGCCGTCTGATGTCCCCTCTCAAGAACGAGCCGCACCACCTGAAAGACAGGGAGGGAGCGGTGAAGGGACAACATTTGTAGGAAAGAACAGCAGATGCTGGTTTAAACCGAAGGGAGACACGCAATGCTGGAGTAACTCAGCGGGACAGGCAGCATCTCTGGAGAGAAGGAATGGGTGACATTACGGGTCGTGACCCTTCTTCAGACTAACAGAGTGGTCCACAAGCCAGCCACGCACGAAGGTTAATGTCGCCCATCAGCCCTCCTCACATCCCCTCGCCTCTCTGAGTAAAAACACAAAGTGCTGGAGCAACTCAGCGGCTCAGGCAGCATCTGCATCTGGAATGGATAGATGTGACGTTTCTGGTCAGGACCCTTCTTCAGACTCTCGAAGTGTCACCTGCCCATTCCCTCCACAGATGCTGCCTGACCCACTTGAGTTACTCCAGTGCTTTGCGTTTTACTCAATATTCCAGCATCTGCAGTTCCTTGTGTCATCCCTGCATGATATAGCCCTCCCGTTGAAAATCAACAAAGGGAAGCAGATACTGGAGCAGTGTGCAGGAAGGAACTGCAGATGCTGGTTTACACCAAAGATGGACACTAAATGCTGGAGTAACTCGGCAGGACAGGCAGCATCTCTGGCATAGAAGGAATGGGTGGCGTTTCAGGTTGAGACCCATCTGCAGACAGTACACGTGGTCCATGACAACCTAATTTAAAGTGAAACCTGAAATTATGTGTAGATTATGACAGGTGCTTGCTGCAAATTTCTGCAGGCTGTACACTA
The DNA here is from genome assembly GCA_035221665.1 of Okamejei kenojei. NCBI lineage: Eukaryota > Metazoa > Chordata > Chondrichthyes > Rajiformes > Rajidae > Okamejei > Okamejei kenojei. The sequence goes on from CM069165.1 coordinate 15,776,900, forward strand.
TGTGGACAAAGGAATCTGCCTTTTCCCAGTTGACCCTTTCTCCGGTTGTAGAGATAACCCTGACAATATAAGTTATTTTGCGATTTCATGGGTCGTTCACAAATGTTCATGGGAGTTCATCGGCTGACATCCACCTAATACATCTCACTCCTGACACTTGAATAAGTTAGACAGCATCAGGATCGGGGCCAAATTCCTTCCATTTATCATTAGGTCTTGAGGGAAATCCGATTCATGTACGCTTTTGTTTCAGAAATAGTGGAATTAATTTTAATGGGATATTTTCTTCTTTTTTTTCTGTGACGGGAATATTTTCTGAAGCGCGGTGAGCTGGTGCGATGTTGGAAAGGGCACAGACTTCACGAGAGGAGAGTTTTGGACGCAGAAGGTTCCACTTGGAGACAGCTCTGCTTCGGGAAGATCGCAGGCTTAATTGAAAGGTTATCTGGCAAATCGGACACACACAGAGCTGGGGTGAGGCAGAACACGAGCCAAACCGCTGCGTCATCACATGAAAGGTATCATCAGCCTTTCACACACACGTGAAGCTTTCCTGATCAAATTGGCGTTCAGCTGCTTTTTATTTCCCAGTATTTTCCACCGATCCAATATCACAGACGTAGACCGACAACATTATCATTGAAATATAAGATTATTAAGGGCTTGGACACGCTAGAGGCAGGAAACATGTTCCCGATGTTGGGGGAGTCCAGAACCAGGGGCCACAGTTTAAGAATAAGGACTAAGCCATTTAGAACGGAGACGAGGAAACACTTTTCCTCACAGAGAGTGGTGAGTCTGAGGAAATCTTTGCCTCAGATGGCGGTGGAGGCAGGTTCTCTGGATGCTTTCAAGAGAGAGCTAGAAAGTGCTCTTAAAAATAGCGGAGTCAGGGGATATGGGGAGAAGGCAGGAACGGGGTACTGTTTGGGGATGATCAGCCATGATCACATTGAATGGCGGTGCTGGCTCAAAGGGCCGAATGGCCTACTCCTGCACCTATTGTCTATGGTCTATCACTGTTAGTTCCCAGCACAATCACATTGTCTGGGACATATCAGCTTAACATTCTGTACATTGCCAGCATCTACTGTGGCTCAGTCTTCACATTGACTCCACCAGTCGCTTCCTAACTTCTGAGTTATCAAAACTGTGGGTTCAATTCATAAAATTGCAACAACTCTTCCGCTTTCAGCCTCAACTATTTTCCATAATTCTGCAGTCCATGAATGTGCCATTATCACTCTTCGTACAGCTTTAGCAAGGCTTGCATATATTTCTACTCCACTCCTATGCAATAAAGACCAGCGAACATTTGTCCACTTGCATCAATAAAACATTTGCCTGTTGACTGAACTCAACCACATCCCTTTGAGAGACAAAAAGGAACTGCAGGAACCTTGAACCACACACAAAGTGCTGGAGTAACTGAGTGGGTCAGACAGCATCCGCGGAGGAAATGGACAGGCAATGTTTTGATTTGGGAGAGTTCTTCTTCATAAGTTCATAAGTACTAGGAGTAGAATCAGGCCATTCAGCCCATCAAGTCTACTGTGCCATTCAATCACAGTGGATCTATCATTCCCTCTCAAACTCATTCTCCTGCCTTCTCCCCATAACCCCTGACCTTCGGACTGTCGAAGGTAGGGTCCCAACCCGAAACATCGCCTATCCATTTGCTCCACAGGTGCTGCCTGACCTGTTCATTTTGTGTTTCACATCCCCATGAAATAGATTGTTTCCACCTGATGTCCTGATGTCATGAACATAGTCTGAATACGAGGGGCCCAGTGTTGAACCCATTCATTATATCTTTCTAACTAGTTCTAGTTAACTTATTTATCCCATCTCTGGTTTCTCCTCATTAGCCAGTGCTTTACCCAATGCCAATATATTGTGCATAATACCTTAAGCTCGTGCAGTAAGGCTCACTATTGAATGAATTTGGAAATCCAAATACACTAATTCTGATTAATCCACTCTGCTTGATACATCGTCAAAGAACACAAATACATTTGTCAAACATGATATTCTTTCCATAAAATCGTGGTTGACTATGATTGATTAGGTTATGATTTTCTCAGCCTGCTACAGTTACATTCTCCACAACAGATTTCTGCATCTTTCCAAAGATGGATGTGAGGCTATCTGGTCTATAGATTCCTTCTTTTGGTCTCCCTCCTTACTTGAAAAGTGGCATTGCATTCCAAGTTTTCCAATCCTCCAGGACCTCTCCAGATTATATGGAATTTTGGCATATCACAATGAATGCATCCACCTACTCTGCAGCTAATTCATTTTGAACCCGTGAGATATTAAAGTGGGGTCCTTATTCCTCCCATAGTCATTGACCAACTGCGCTGTTTTAAATGGGACTTCTATCACTTTGCCAATATCTCAGTCCATGAGCATACATCAAATGTTGCTGTTCGATGCTCCTTTGAAAGGTCTCAGTTCCTATTGCTATGTTACATTTACATTACAATTGTCTATCACAATTAAGGAGAGTCTTAAATATGAGATTTAGTTTAATTTAGTTTAGACATGCAGCACGAAAACAGGCCCTTCGGCCCACCGGGTCCATGCCGACCAGTGATCCCAGCACACTAACACTACCCTACACACGCTACAGTCATACCAACCCAACTAACCTACAGTCCTGCACGTCTTTGGAGTGTGGGAGGAAACCGGAGAACCTGGAGAAAACCCACGCAGGTCACAGGGAGAACGTACAAACTCCGTACAGACAGCACCATTAGTCTGGCTTGAACCCGGGTCACTGGCGCTGCGCCACTGTGCCTCCGATTTAGGCATGGAAGTCCAAGGTTTGAACCAAAAGGTTAGCAATCAGAAGTGGGGTGAAGCAAATGAAGGATACATGGCACTCAGGATTAGTGGAGGAATGTCAGGATGGAGGGGATTACATGGAATGAGATAAAAGATCTGGTAAATTCCATCAAAAGATTAAAAAAACACCTCATGCAGTACGCGGCCAATATTGTAATCCTTTCTGAGATCCAAATGTCTGGTGTCACAAATCCAGTTTATTCAATATATGAAAGATCCTCCACTATCTACAATACTTAATCATGTGTTTGAATCATAATGATATACCAATGTATGCAAATTTATGCATGATAACTCACTTAGGGTTTATTTTAAACATGGAATTTTATTATAAAAGTCATTAATATTTAGCAATTTGCTACAGTCATGTGAAATAAACGTCAAATTGTACATAGAAACTAAAAATCATGGGTCTATTTCCTTGTTTAGTAAGTAGCAAGAGCAGGGTTGAGATTTAAGTACTGTAAAACGCTATTTCGTTGGATAATTTGCAAGTTCAAAGCTGCATTATATTCATAAGGAGTTCGGATTAGTATTCAGTAGTTAGAATATGCATATTTAATATGCAAATTTAATAGAATTAACCCATAGTTTTGTGGAAAATCATGGGACAAAACATAAAATGATTTACAACAGGCTTTCGGCATCAGTTGGTGATGGATTTCATTTAATTTTGGATGGACATTTCTGCTCATGGAAATGGATCGAAACCCCTGGTGATTTAGTGAATGTTTCAGCTTGTCTGTGATGGATGTCAGTCAAACACCAGGGTACATGCCAAGGGCAATGAACAACAAAGCTTTGCATGTGCAGTGAGGTTTCTTATTATAAAGAGTGTTGGATAATTGCACTATTAATGTTTGTTTCTTAAGTGTACGTACGTGTGCATATATATATATAAATATATATATAATATATATATTCTATATATATATACACACACACATATATATATATATATATATATATATATATATATATATATATATATATGGCTAAATGCAGATTGGAGAAACAGTTACTCTTATTTTGCTTGGGCAGCTTACAGCCCAGTGGTAAGAATTAACTTCAAGTAACCCCGGCATTCCCTCTCTCTCCAGCCTTACCCCACCCAAGTCGCACCAGCTTCTCGTTCTCACCCAGCAAACAGCTAACAATGTTTCCTTAATCATCGTTTTTTTTGCATATCTTTCATTCATTGTTCTTTATCTCTCCACATCACCGTCTATATCTCTCGTTTCCCTTTCCTCTGACTAGTCTGAAGAAGGGTCCCGAACCGAAACGTCACCCATTTCTTCTCTTCAGAGATGCTGCCTGTCCGCTGAGTTACTCCAGCATTTTGAGCCTGTATCGTTTATCTCAATCCATATATTGTGTGTGTGTGTGTGTGTGTGTGTGTGTGTGTGTGTGTGTGTGTGTGTGTGTGTGTGTGTGTGTGTGTGTGTGTGTGTGTGTGTGTGTGTGTGTGTGTGTGTGTGTGTATGTGTGTGTGTGTGTGTGTGTGTGTGTGTGTGTGTGTGTGTGTGTGTGTGTGTGTGTATAAAAATACACACATATATATACACACACACACTATATTGACACAAAAAGCTGGAGTAACTCAGCGGGACCGGCAACATTTCTGGAGAAAAGGAATGGGAGACGTTTTAGGTCAAGACCAAAATATGCGTATATGCGTGAGTATGTGTACTGAACTTTATTTTCATTTATTACATTGTTTACAGTGTACTATGATTACATATTTTGTTATGCTACTGCAAGTAAGAATGTCATTGTTCTATCTGGGACATATGACCATAAAATGCTCTTGACTCTTGGTGAGGTTTAAACAGGCATTGTAAACACAACACAAGAAATACAGCAGTCCAGCAGCATCTCTGGAGAATACGCATTGTTGATGTTTCGAGTCGGGACTGAAGAAGGGTCCCAATCTGAAACGTCACCCATCCACGTTCTCCAGAGATCCTGCCTGACCTGCGTTACTCCAGTACTTTGTGTCCTTAAAACTTATGGAGTTGTGATTACAGATCTGGCCTTCCTCTCAAGATAGCTAGATCTCTGGACTGATATCATCTTCTTATGAGAAACACAATGACCTGCAGTTTCCAATATGCCACCTGTTGTAATGGCCTGACAAGGCAGGAGGAACTTACCTGTCCCGTGTTCTTCAAACGCTCAATAGCTTGCTTATGTGTGATGTCTTGCAAGCTGAACCCATCAACCTCCTGCAGGCGATCACCTGTCATACAGAAGAAAGAAGTAAGGACTGACGTGACATTTATTCCATAATATCAAGCTCTGTATGTTTTGTTTCACCTTAAGCCAAAAGTCAGAACTAATGTTGAATGCTGCTAAAGGCCAAGGATGCTAACTCATTGTCCAACCCCACACCTGCCATGAGGATGATGCAGAGCAGAACAAAGTGCCTGAGGTTAAGCCTCAGGCTTCTTCAAGGTGTTGTGGTGGAACAGCGAGTGTGTGTTGGACCTCAACAGGGAACCTGGACATTTGGGACATTCATCTCAGAATAAGAGGTGGGCCATTTGGGACTGAGATGAGGAAAAATGTAACATCGCTGAGAAGCTTTAGTCAGACGGCAGAATTTTTAGTCAGAATCTGCGGAATCCATTGCCACAGAAGGCTGTGGAGGCCAAGTCAATGGATATTTTTAAGGCAGAGATAGATTCTTGATTAACATGGGGGTCAGGTGTTATGGGGAGAAGGCAGGAGAAAGGAGTTAGGAGGGAGAGGTAGACCAGCCATGATTGAATGGAGAAGTAGACTTGATCGGCCAAATAGAAACATAGAAACATAGAAAATAGGTGGAGGAGGAGGCCATTCAGCCCTTCGAGCCAACACCACCATATATTGTGATCATGGCTGATCGTCCCCTATCAATAACCCGTGCCTGCCTTCTCCCCATATCCCTTGACTCCACTAGCCCCTGGAGCTCTATCTAACTCTCTCTTAAATCTATCCAGTGACTTGGCCTCCACTGCCCTCTGTGGCAGGGAATTCCATAAATTCACAACTCTCTGGGTGAAAACGTTTTTTCTCACCTCAGTCTTAAATGACCTCCCCTTTATTCTAAGACTGTGGCCCCTGGTTCTGGAATCGCCCAACATTGGGAACATTTTTCCTGCTTCTAGCTTGTCCAGTCCTTTTATAATTTGATATGTTTCTATAAGATTCCCCCTTATCCTTCTAAACTCCAGTGAATACAAGCCTAGTATTTTCAATCTCTCCTCATATGACAGTCCCGCCATCCCAGGGATCAATCTCGTGAACCTACGCTGCACTGCCTCAATCACAAGGATATCCTTCCTCAAATTAGGAGACCAAAACTGTACACAGTACTCCAAATGGCCTAATTCTACTCCTATCAATTGGAAACTAATGTATCATGAACTAAAACACACTTTGTGCAAATCATCAGTAACTCATGAGGACCCCTCAGACCACCAACCCCCCAATAACTCAACACCCCACCAATCTGTGGCACAGTTTCAAGGCACTGTTCTGAATCTCGCTAACCTATCCTCAATAGTTACAACTGTGACCCCAAATGGATCAGAGACGTGGTCTGCAATGGGAACTCATTCAGAATCCAGCTCTTGGGTGGTTCGAAGCAGGATGTGAAAGCGAATGGAGTGGGAATGTTATCACTCCAACCTCACTTGTGTCCAGTGCAGGTATGGTAGTGGACAACCACTGAAGCAAGCTGACCCAGAACAGTCAATTGACTCATTGTATGATCCAGAAACCCCCTCCTTACCTCTCCTGACGTGACCATCAAGATCCGCGGCTCCTCCAGGTATGATTGCCTTCACGTAGATCCCACCGTGCTTGACACTGGTGTTCACTCCTCCCTGTGGATCACAGCAGAACCTGCATTAAACAAGCCCTTTCCCACTGGAGATTTTCATGGATGGGAATGTGCTTCCCTGTTGTTGGACATCATAAGACATAGGAGCAGAATCAGGCCATTCAGCCCATCGAGTCTACTCTATCATTCGATCATGGTTGATTTACTTTTCCCTCTCAACCCCATCCTCCTGCCTTCTCCCTGCAACCTATCAATCTCCATTTAAAAAAAAAAACCAAATTATTTTTCCTCCACGATTGACTGCGGCAAAGAATTCCACAGATTCACCAAAATTCCTCCTCGTCTCCACTGCAAAGGTGCATTATTCTATTGTTGATATCAAATCGAGGGACCTCCCCAATCGGCTCCTTGGCATCACCTTCAATGAATCACTGGTGAAGGACAAAGCTTGTCGCTCTGCCGTCGCTTGTCCTTTACTAAGTGAAGATCTGTGGTGGGTCAATTCATTATATTGATCAGCAGTTGAGAAACAGCAAGCGCACTGTTTAATCGATATCTTTAGCAGGTGTCTTCTTTCACCCATACAACAACAAATACAAAGGACATTTATTATCACATACACCAATTGGTGAAGTGAAATTTGACTTGCTCATTAAACTTGTTCTACCGTCTCCTGTGGCAATGGGCCCATGTGTACCACAGTGTTTCCAATCTTAACCCCGTGCACTCCAAGCGTCACCTACCCTTGTCCTCCACAGATGCTGCCTGACCTGTTGAGTTACCCCACCACTTTATTTCCCAGGTAGATATCAAGTCAGAATAGTTTAAATTAAAAGTGCGAGAGGGATTATCTTGGTTAATGTTGCATTAAGTTGACAGGTGTGAGCTGATAGGGTTACTGGATTGAGACTCTTAAAAAGCCAAAATATCATGGAAGTCTGAAGTCCATAATCCTGAGGTCCGGGATTGTTTCAAATAGACATAAGGTCATAAGGAATAGGAGTAGAATTAGGCCATTCGGCCCATCAAGTCGACTCTGCCATTCAATCATGGCTGATCTATCTCTCCCAATTCTCCTGCCTTCTCCACATAACCTCTGACCTCTGTACTAATTATAATTATGAACACTTAGTATAACAGTGGAAGAGAGACACATAAAGCATCTCGGGATAGAAGGAATGGGCGGCGTTTGGGATCGAGACCCTTCTTGAGTGTGGAACAGCGCAAGTAAATTCTTTAATGCTTACTGTGACACTAACTCCAAGGCTGCCCTCGGTTTTAGTCAGCTCCACGCTGTATCTGTCTCCTGGTTTCAGGTCTCGCTCCACTGACGATATCAAACCACCAACCTGTCAACGAGATCACAAAGTAGCAATGGAGATTTTTCTGTCAGATCCAAACCATTATCCGATGGGCCAAATGGCCTAATTCTACTCCCATTAGTCTCTGGTTTGCTGTAGTCCTTCTATAATCCATGACGGGCTGTTAATGATTAACTTTCATGTTAACGCTGTGGAGCCAAGTCAATGGATATTTTTAAGGCAGGGATAGATACAATTTTGTCAGAGGTTATGGGGAGTAGGCAGCAGAATGGGGTTGAGAGGGAGAGATAGGTCAGCCATGATTGAACGTTTCTGCTCCTATCATTTACAAACGTATGAGCTTGAGGATGTAGCTGGCTTGGAGTTTAGTTTGGCTCAGCGGTCAAGGCTGAATCAGAAGGTCAGAGGTTGAAGGTGGAGTGACGTACTTGGGAATGGTAGGGGTACGATCACTAGGTTAAGTCTTCTATCCGACGGCCCTGCCCTCTCGGTTGCTGTCTCTGTCTGTCTGTCTGTCTGTCTGTCTGTCTGTCTGTCTGTCTGTCTGTCTGTCTGTCTGTCTGTCTGTCTGTCTGTCTCTCTCTCTCTCTCTCTCTCTCTCTCTCTCTCTCTCTCTCTCTCTCTCTCTCTCTCTCTCTCTCTCTCTCTCTCTCTCTCTCTCTCTCTCTCTCTCTCTCTCTCTCTCTCTCTCTCTCTCTCTCTCTCTCTCTCTCTCTCTCTCTCTCTCTCTCTCTCTCTCTCTCTCTCTCTCTCTCTCTCTCTCTCTCTCTCTCTCTCTCTCTCTCTCTCTCTCTCTCTCTCTCTCTCTCTCTCTCTCTCTCTCTCTCTCTCTCTCTCTCTCTCTCTCTCTCTCTCTCTCTACTCTCTCTCTCTCTCTCTCTCTGCAGTCACAGGGAGAACATGCACACTCCACAAAGTGAGCAACGAGGTCAGGATCCAACATGGATGACTGGAGGCGTGAGGCAGCGGGATCTCCCATGCCACCCTTAAACCAAAGAAAAGTTAAAGCTTCCAAGTAGAAAGACAATTTATTCTAAGTGTCAATAAAAGCTGGTTAATGCCTCTTCACAGCTCCAAGGATAGTGATATGTTCATGCAGATTATACTTGCCAAATAATTTGAACAACAGCATCTGCATCCTAACCAACATTTAGCCCTTAACTAACCAATAAAACAAACATATTGGCTGCTTATTACCACATTTAAATAATGTTATGAGCTGAAAAATTATTCTCTTTATCAATGCTATCTTTTGAGAGTTTAAAACCGTTAGATATAAAATCAATGTCTATCACAGGCCTTATTTATCAGTTCATTTGCAGAATTATTCAGCACTTGTCACCATATTTAATGAGACTACTGGGCACACTCAAACATTTCACATCGAACAGTTGTGACTGACACAAATGCAACCATTAAACTGATTACTTCCCCCCCATTGTCCCTCCCCACCCACAACCCCGCAGTTAAACATTCATGATCTCCAGCTTATCGAGCAGCAAATCAGAAGATGCAGGAAACACCCTGAAGGTCAGGCAGCAACTGTGGAAAGAAAAGAGCTACGTTTCGAATTGGAGACCTGAAGAGCCTTTGATCTGACGTGCGAACTGCTCCTCCCTCCACGGATACCTCCTGACCTGCAGAGTGTTTCTGTGTTTGGATTTCCTGCATCTGTAGCTATCTTTTTGATTTTCATTCACCTTGGCATTAAGGCAAAAATGTCGACCATTAGTGACTAAGTGACCGCTCGCTCGAGTTATCCCTCGAGATTAAGCCTCCACAAAGAATTCACTGTCTGTGACATATTTTGGTATTTTCGATCTTCACCAATGAACTAACCTTAGGGGTCATTGCCGCCCACAACCCTGTATGGTCTCTGAGCTCCACTGAGAATAGTGGGTGACTGGAACACACTGCCAGAGATGCTGGCAGAAGCATACATGATAGTAGCATTTAACGGGCTCTTGGATTTCATGCAGGCAGAGGACATTAGCTTAGCTCGGCATCCTGTTCTGCACACATTGTGGGCTTAAGTGCCTGTTCATGTGCTGTATGTCGATGGTCTATGTCTTCCATGTTGGAGTAGCAAGTCCACAGAACATATTCTGGGATGGTGGCTTCACGGTCTATCACCAGGGGTATCCCCACTCATCGAGTGCACTGTGTTCCTAATGCCCCTGTCCCACTTCGGAAACCTGAACTGAAACTCCAGGAGACTTTGCGCCCCACCCAGGATTTCCGTGCAGTTCCCGGAGGTTTTTGGCAGTCTTCCTAATGTTGCGATGCTAGTTGAAGGTGGTTGCCGGAGGTTGCAGGTAGTGGAAAGTAAGATCTCCCTGGTGGAATAAAACTGGGTGAAAAAAAGGTCTTACCTTCCACTACCTGTAAGCTCCGCCAACCACCTTCAACTAGCATCGCAACCGGCTTCGACTGAAAATTCACCGATTTTTAAAACGGCAACCTATTTTTAGTCGCGGCCGGTTTTGAATTTTTTGAAATAATCTCCGGAACATAGAAGAAGCGGAAACCACTTTTGACCATTAGGGAGACTGACAAAAACCTCCGGGAACCTCACGGAAACCTTGGGTGGGGCGCAAAGTCTCCAGAGGTTTCCGTTCAGGTTTCTTAAGTGGGACAGGGGCATCAGGAAACAAGCATAATGGCCCAATGGATTCACGCAGATCAGTGGGCACTCTACCATGTTAATCCCATCTCCCAGCACATGGTCCATACCCGTCTATGCCTCATCTACACACTTGTTCAACATACTCAGTAATCCCGCTTCAACCACTCACAGGCAGCAATTCTCAAATCCCCAAAAGATCAAAATAAAAAGTATTGAACTAATCCGTTTTGTAGGGCACAGTTTGTTATTAACCTATTGGCACTTCAGTCAATGACCAGCTGGGGGTGGCACCCCTGGAGGATTCTGCAATTCATCGGTTGTGGGATTAGTTACAGCAATGATCCAGATATGTTCGCTGTTAACAATGAATGGAAGCCAGTTGAAGGGTCTCGACCCAAAACGTCACCCATTCCTTCCCTCCAGAGACGCTGCCTGTTATATCTATCTTTCTTTGGTATAACGCAATTTTTTTTTCTTTCTTTCTTAATTCTTATAGATAATTATAATATATAATTATAGATAATAACTATAGATAGATAATTCTTTATTTCTACTGGGGTTGGTGAGTTATGCCCCTGTCCCACTTAGGAAACCTGAATGGAAACCTCTGGAGACTTTGCGTCCCACCCAAGGTTTCCGTGCAGTTCCCGGAGGTTCCCGGAGGTTTTTGTCAGTCTCCCGAATGATCGAAAGTGATTTCCGTTTTAAAAATCGGTAATTTTTTAGTCGAAGCCGGTTGTGATGCTAGTTGAAGGTGGTTGCCAGAGGACAAAAACCTCCGGGAACCTCCGGGAACCGCACGGAAACCTCCTTGGGTGGGGCGCAAAGTCTCCAGAGGTGTCCGTTCAGGTTTCCTAAGTGGGACAGGAGCATTATGCCCCCGTCCCACTTAGGAAACCTGAACGGAAACCTCTGGAGACCTTGCGCCCCACCCACCTATAGAACACAGAAGAAGCGGAAACCACTTTCGACCATTAGGGAGAGTGACAAAAACCTCCGGGAACCTCCGGGAACCGCACGGAAACCTTGGGTGTGGCGCAAAGTCTCCAGAGGTTTCCGTTCAGGTTTCCTAAGTGGGACAGGGACATTACTTTGCCAGTGGATGCAGGCAAGTGTTAGAATCAGTACGGAGCTGATGGGAATGTGGGGAAGAACAGATTGCAGAGAATATAAGTAGAGATTGAAATTGTTCAAAGAGCCGCCAGAGAGAGGCCAAAGTGACCTGTTTATTACCGTCACCTGCGTCCTGTGGAGCTGGGTAGAAGGGATGCTGGTCTCGGGTATCAGGTCCACTGCAGGGGTCTTGTGGTTCTGGCCTGTTGGACACGGGCTGGTACGGCAGCATTCCTGTGAGCTCTCTCGTCTGTTCACCTTGCCCTGTGATGTTGCTGTACCTTGACGAGCAGACTCAGATGCACCTGAAACCAGGAGAGAAGCACAGAAACATCGAAGGTTGGTGCAGGAGTAGGCCGTTCCGCCCATCGAGGCAGCACTGCCATTCAATACGATCATGGTTGATCATCCTAGAATCAGTACACTGTTCCTGTGTTTTTTCCCCCCATGTCCCTTGATTCCGTTAGCCCTGAGAACTATCTCTAACTCTCCGTTGAAAACAGGGTGAACAGGTTACTGGGCATCTAACGCACACAGAGTAAGGAAATTCCTCTTTCACGCTACGTACTTCAGTCACCTGGCTTCATTGTTTAGTTTACTTTAGAGATACAGCATGGAAACAGGCCCTTCGGCCCTCCAAGTCCACGCCGAACATCCATCACCCATTCACACTAGTCCTTTGTTATTCCAGTTTCTCACCCACTTCCCACACACTCGGGGCAATTTACAGAAGCCAATTACCCACCGTGGTTGGGATGTGGGAGGAAACCTGGAGCTCCCGGAGAAACCCACGCAGTTACAGGGAGAAACTCCACATAGACAACTCCCGATGTCAGGATCGAACCGGAGTCTGCGGTGCTCCAAGGCAGCAACCCTACCGCTGCACCATCCCGGTGCAGGTGAGATCAAAATCTGTTGGGAATTCACTGGGAGTTCATCGAGCGACAGTGGCGAGGATAGTTCCCTGTCATGAAACAAATCTCAACCCGAGAAGGAACTGCAGGTGGTGCTTTAAACCGAAGATAGACACAAAAGGCTGGAGTAACTCAGCGAGACAGGCAGCATCTCCGGAGAGAAGGAATGGGTGACCTTTCGGGTCCAGATCCCTTCTTCAGATCCAAAAAAACGTCATCCATTCCTTCTCTCCAGAGATGCTGCCTGCCCCGCTGTCTATCTTCGGTTTGTCTATCTTTGGTTTGTCGCAACCTGGAAGAGGCAACTTGTGAATGAATACCTTTTGGTTGAGATATGATCAGTATCACTTCATCAGGCGAATTCTGAAGGACCTCCATGGCAGTTCGGAGAGTGACTCCCTCTAGACTGTCGTTATTCACTGAGATCAGACGTCCTCCTTCAAGACAAGGGAAATCATTGAAGCAGCAAATACCAGACCATTAAGAAACCTCGCTGTGATTGTAAACATCTAACAAGAAATAGCCCTGTCCCACGGTACGAGTTCATTCCAAGAGCTCTCCCAAGTTTAAAAAAAAAATCAAACTCGGGGTAAGCGCGGAGAATGAACGTAGCGGGTACGTCGGAGCTCAGGGACGTCTCTTAGCGGCTCGTAACGCTAAAGGCAGGTACTCGGGAAGACTCGTTAACGGCAGGTAAGCTCGGGAAGACTCGTGAAGATTTTTCAACATGCTGAAAAATGTCCACGAGAGCCCCGAGTACCGACGAGCGGCCATTACTATAAATCTCCGAGTTCGAAACAGGGCAAACTCGGGAGAGCTCTTGGAATGAACTCGTGCAGTGGGACTGGGCTTTTAGTCCTCACCTTCTTTAATACGCCCATCCTTATCTGCTGGTCCTCCTGGAACGATAGCTGTGATAAAGATCCCCAGATCTAATTTTCCAGTTCTCTCTCCTCCCACAACGGTAAACCCTACAAAGAGAATAAATAGGATCTGTGAGCCTGGACGTTCCCAGGTAATGTAGCCCAAAGCTTTCTCATTAAACATTAGCCCAAGATACGTGAGAGGCAGAAACAAAGAACTGCCGACGCTGGTTTATACCAAAGATGAACACAAAGTGCTGGCGTGACTTAGAGGGTCAGGCAGCATCTCTGGAAGAAAAGGAATAGGTGACGTTTCGAGTCTGGACTCTTCTTCAGACTGAAAGTAGAGGGTGAGCATGAAGCAACTGGACGGACTGAAGTGTAGCTGTTCAATAATGTACCTGTACAATCAGCAGTGTCACAACACAAATGGACCCTTAAGTTTAGTTCAGTTTAGAGATACACGTAAACAGGCCCTACGACCAACCAAGTCCGCACTGACCAGCGATCCCCGCGCACTAGCGTGTAACTTGTCACACTAAGGATAATTTACAGTCTTACTGAAGCAACTGAGCCTACAAATCTGTATGTCTTTGGAGTGCGGGAGGAAACCGGAGCACCTGGAGAAAACCCACGCGGGTCACGGGGAGAACGTACAAACTCCGTACAGGCAGCTTCCGTGGGCAGGATCGAACCCAGGTCTCTGACACTGGACTTAAAGCAGCATCTGTACTGCTATGCCACCATGCCGCCCCTTCGAACTATCTTACTGGACGTTTTCTTGCACATTACGCAAAATCTTTTACCCCCCCCACCCTTCCCTGCCTCACCTGAATTTGCACCTGTTTCTCCTCTCCCTCCACCTACATTGCTCCCTCTGGCTTCACAATTCACAACTCCTCAATCCTTCTGTTTCACACCTTCTGTATTGTTGTCCCTTACCTTAGTCCAACCGTCTGACGATTAAAACCCTCCTTTGCGTGTGTTCACCAATTTGCCGCCAGACCTTATTTTTCCCTAGACCATCCACTCCTCCAGCTTTCTTCCCCCACCCCCCCACCGTTAAATCTCTGAAGAAGTGTCCCGACCCGAAACGTCACCTATCCATGTTCTCCAGAGATGCTGCCTGACCCGCTGAGTTACTCCAACTCTTTGTGTCTTCGTTTGTAAACCACCATCTGCAGTTGCTTGTTTTATACAGAGAGAAGTATAGGAGTAAAGAGGTTTTTCTGCAGTTGTATAGGGCTCTGGTGAGACCACATCTGGAGTATTGTGTACAGTTTTGGTCTCCTAATTTGAGGAAGGACATCCTTGTGATTGAGGCAGTGCAGCATAGGTTCACGAGATTGATCCCTGGGATGGCAGGACTGTCATATGAGGAAAGATTGAAAAGACTAGGCTTGTAGTCTTATAGAAACATATCAAATTATAAAAGGACTGGAGAAGCTAGATGCAGGAAAAATGTTCCCAATGTTGGGTGAGTCCAGAACCAGGGGCCACAGTCTTAGAATAAAGGGGAGGTCATTTAAGACTGACGTGAGAAAAAACTTTTTTACCCAGAGAGTTGTGAATTTGTGGAATTCCCTGCCACAGAGGGCAGTGGAGGCCAAGTCACTGGATGGATTTAAGAGAGAGTTGGATAGAGCTCTAGGGGCTAATGGAGTCAAGGGATATGGGGAGAAGGCAGGCAAGGGGTTATTGATAGCAGACGATCAGCCATGATCACAATGAATGGCGGTGCTGGCTCGACATTCATCATTCATTCGAAGGGCCGAATGGCCTCCTCCTGCACCTATTTTCTATGTTTCTATGTTTCTATGTAGGAGGTCAACCTGTGAACCTAATGGTGGAGTCGAACAATGGCGACAGTAAGGCTTGTGACTCCGAGCCAAATCATGTACATGCCAAAGGTGGAGGTTGTTGTGGCTTCTCCACGAGAATGACAAACCAAAGCTATTGCTCGGTCAATGTGGAAGCCATTTGCAGCCAAATCGCTCATTAACGTACCAAACCCAAATTTGGGATCTTTCTTCAGATTTACAAAAACGATCTCCCGTTCAGGGACTGTCAGCTCTTCATCCATTTTGCTCTTCAATGGATCTGTGGATAAAAGGTACATGTGAGCTCATGGTAAAAAAGCTAATGTCAACACTGCTGAATCTAAGTGGAATTCACTGCGTTCGAGAGAGGGCAGCACTGTTGGCCCACGGGTAGTGAGCTTTATCACAGCTCCAGCATCTCGGGTTTGACTCTGACCATGGCTGCCGTCTATGTGGAGTTTGCACGTTCTCCCTGTGACTGTGTGGGCTTCCCCCGGGTGCTCCAGTTTCCACCCACACACCAAAGACAACATGGATAGGTGGCGTTTTAGGTCAGGACCCTTCTTCTGGGGCTTCAATTGTCGTGAAGTTTGTAGCACAAATATAGAAACAAAGAAAATAGGCATAGGATTAGGCCCTTCGCCCTTCAAGCCAGCACCGCCATTCAATAAGATCATGGCTGATCATCCAGAATCGGTACCCTGTTCCTGCTTTTTCCCCATATCCCTTAATTCCCTTAGCCCGAAGAGCTATATCTAACTCTCTCTTGAATACATCCAGTGAATTGGCCTCCACTGCTCCATCTGTGGCAGAGAATTCCACAGATTCACAACTCTCTGGGTGAAAAGGTTTTCCCTCATCTCAGTCCAAAATAGCCTACCCCTTATTCTTAAACTGAGACCCCTGGTTCTGGACTGCCCTAACATGGGGAACCTTTTTCCTGCATCAAGTCTGTCCAATCCCTTAAGAATTGTATATGTTTCTATAAGATCCCCTCTCATCCTTCTAAATTCAGTGAATATAATATCGATCCATTCAAGCCCAGAACGTCAACCTACAAAATTGAAGTTTACGGAGCAAAGCCTTGCCTGTAGCAAGTACACTTGGAGAATACATTGGCATTCAGGTACAAACTATAAGTTTCTAACACGTGCGTCAACATGACAGGGGCAGCTCATAACATGTACATCCCACCACTCTTCCCCCCGTCCAATACAAACTGCTGTGGGAACTCAGCTGGTCAAGCAGCATCTGTGGAGGCAAAGGGATGATTGACATTTTGGGTTGCGATCCTCAGGTTCAGGTTCATTTTTGCCACAATATGGCACCAAGGTACAGTGATAAGCATTGTTTACCATGCTATTGAATTAGATCAAATAATACGATAGATAAATGCAATCAAGTCAACTCGATCCAGCATCGGGACTGAGAGTGCAGAGGGAAAATAGCATATATACGGTGTAAGGGAGGTTTAGGATGGAGGCTCCTAGATCATAGATGGATCCAGGATGATGGGGTTCGATTGGAAGATAGAGCAGATGTGGAAGGGGGAGGGGAGTGTTTTGAGACTGAGGATGGCAGATAGAAACATAAGGAAACAACATTGGGCAGATGGAGCCAGGTGGAGTGGGGAAAGGGAGCAGGTGGTGGCAGAGGCTGGAATGGGGCACGTGGACCAGATATAGCAGGGATGATGGGCAGAAGGATGATGGGGGGGTGTAGTGAATCCAGGTGCCAGTGGGTGGGGAGGTGGGGAATGGAAAAGGTGTACAAAGGGAGAGAGAGCATAGATGGAGTGGGAAAAGAAGACATGGTGTAGATGACCTAAAATTGGACAGTTCAATGTTCCTCCCATTGGGTTGTAGGCTATCCATGTGGAATATGAGGTGCTGTTCTCTTAGTTTGTAACCCGCCATGTCCTGGCAGTGGAGAAGGCCAAGGACTGACAGGCCGGTGTGGGAATGGGTAGGGGAGTTAAATGACATGCGACCAGATGCCCAAAACATCAACCATCCCTTTTCCCTCCACAGATGCTGCTTGACTTGCTGAATTCCTCTAGCAGTTTTATTTTTGCTCCAGTTTCCAGCATCTGCAGTCTCTTGTGTGCCCTCTCTCCCACGAGCTGAAGAGAGTGTAAGCGTCATCTCCCCCCCTCCCCCCCCCACCACCCCCCCCCGAGCAGGCGGCTGAACTTACCAATCTCATCACCCTGGCTTGAGATCGCACTCTGCAAACCTAAATACCTCATTCTTTCCTTCAAGGCAGGGAGAATTTCAGACTGAGATACACTGCCCCTTGTGCTGCAAGAGAGAGAGAGAGAAAGGTAGGTTTAGTTACCAGCACAGTCACACAGCAGCCCTGGGTTCAGAAAATCTCAGCGTCCAGACCCATAGTTATGCAGCACAGAAATAATCCGTTTGGCCCACAAGTCCACACTGACCATCAACCACCCATCTACTTATAGAGGTGTATAAGATCGTGAGAGGAACGGATCGGGTAGATGCACAGAGCCCCTTGCCCAGAGTAGGGGAATCGAGGACCAGAAGACATAGGTTCGAGGTGAAGGGGAAAAGATTTAATAGGAATCTGAGGGGTAACTTTTTCACTGTAGCAACTGCCCACCTACTAATACAACACAGTCCCTTTAAACAGTGTAGAGTAGTGGATCAAGAGGAATTCTGAGAGAAGATGTACTGATGCTAATCATTTAGTATTACCCTTATTCATGTGAAATGACAAACTTACCTGAGTTAGGAATCATTGATGATGATTACAAAATCAATGTGCCCCATTTGCTCCAGACAACATTCTCTCCTTAGTCATTTTCTTGTGGGCAATCTCATTCCAGATATTTATTAGTCCACTAATCTGATTTCAAACTTCATTGGGAGCTTTCACATCCAATGAAGGAAGTTAATTTTACATTTATTTGAGACAGTGTTGCCTACTTCATGGAGTTTGAGAAGTAAGTACTTCAGATTGCTGGCAGCCCCAATATTGAACACCTGAGGGCTGAACTTTCTACTTAATTTTCATCACAGAAAATTGAAAAAGCCTGTTCATTAGTCTTCCTCAAGCCCCTTGTATGAGAAAACATATCTCAGAGCTTAATTGACAGCCTAGAAACTTCAGATAAATGAGATGGTGATGATAACTGTGTTATCTGCAATATCCTACCTTCATTCAATTTGCTTTTGTTATGGTATAGAGCGACTGACTTGAATTCAGATAGGGAACTGCATGCATTATTCATGCTGTCTCCATACACATATATTGGGAGGTTTTGCCTTCAGCATAACAATAAAAACCTATAATTTGGACTTTATCGCAGCTATTCAATGAAACACCTACAGCCCCCTGAGCGACTCTCAGTGTTACATGACTCAGTTGGTTGTCAAGGTGCCCAAATGTTTGCCCGTGGCCATTCTAGGGCACGGTGGCGCAGCGGTAGAGTTGCTGCCGTACTGAACCAGAGACCGGGGTTCGAACCTGACTATGGGTGCTGTCTGAACGGAGTTTGCACGTTCTCCCCGTGACCTGGGTGGGTTTTCCCCGATTGTGTCCCAGTCTCCTCCCACACTCCAAAGACGTACATGTTTGTAGGCTAATTGGCTTCTGTAAAAATTGTAAATTGTCCCTTGTGTGTGTGGGATAGTGTTAGTGTATGGGGATCGCTGGTCGGTGCACTCGGTGGGCCAAAGGGCCTGCTTCTGCACTGTAGAAACTAAAATACTAAATCTGCAGACATTATTCATGCTGGCTCCATACACATTATATTAGATATTGCCTCCAGCATAACAATAACAAACTATAATTTGTACATTATCACGGCTATTCAATGATACACCTGCAAGCCCATGGCGGCTAACTGTGTTACATGACTCAGTTGGTTGACAAGATACCCAAACGTTTCTCTGTGGCCATTCTGGAATTAACCTAAGATAGACACAAAAAGCTGGAGTAACTCAGGGGTCAGACAGCATTCATTGGGAAAAGGAATAGGTGACGTTTCGGGTCGAGACCCTTCTTCAGACTGGAAGTCAAGGGAGAGAGGGGACATAAGAGATATAGACGGCATTGCAGAGAGATATAGAACACATGAATGAAAGATATGTAAAAAATTAACAATGATAAAGGAAACAGGCCATTGTTAGACATGGGCCAGGAGTAAACCTACCCCCAGACTTGGCTAGTTCCTGAAGCAGTCATGCCTGCCATCAGATTGTCACAGGATTTGCTCAGTGCTCCAATGGAGATGGTGTCCACGTTCGGTCGGCTCAGGATGGTTTCTGATCGGGAAATATTCCGCATCTCCTCAAAGTATTTGTGCTGGGAGTATTTCTCCTCGTTCGAAAGCACGGACGGAAAAACGTGTTTCTCTGTGGGGAAAACAAAGTCGTGAAATGCACCAACAAAAAAATGCTGAGGTGATTATTGAATTCCCAATATCTGAATTCCACGGTGAGGGAGAATAGCCCGATCGGTACTGATCTTAAAGATTGGCTCGGGACTTCCATAGCCCGTATTCAGTTAAATCACGTGAAAAAAATGACACATGGCATTGAACATTAGGCAAACTAAATTCCCAGCCAATTTAGCTTAGTTTACACGCCAGAGACCTAGGTTAGATCCTGACTACGGGTGCTGTCTGTACGGAGTTTGGACTTTCTCCATGTGACCGTGTGGGTTTTCTCCAGGTGCTCTGGATTTCGTACAGGTTTGTAGGTTAATTGGCTTCAATAAATCGTAAACTGTCCCCGATGTGTGCAGGATTGTGCTAGTGTGCAGGGATCGCTGGTCGGCGCTGACTCGGTTGGGCTTGTTTCCACGCTGTATCTCTAAACTAAACTAAACTACGATACAATACAATAGAACTTTATTTATCCCAGGAGGGAAACTGATCTGCCAACATTCATAAAACAAGATATATGAAACATGAAATTAAAGTGACGAGTGGAAAGGATTGGGGATGTGCAAAGATTTAGGGATGAGTTTGGGGGGAGTCAGACTACCCCACGTCAGAAGAGGGAGGAGTTGTGCAGTTTGATAGCCGCAGGGAAGAAGGATCCCCATATAACCTATACGGAATCTCCGCTGCCCCATCCCTGGGGTCATGCCCAACCGAGACTCCCAGGGCTTTCTCAGGTGCTTCTCCCTGTCGGTCTGCTCCTGGGCCTGGCCAAGATGGCCATTCGTGGGTCCAGGCAGCGGGCAGTCGACGGCCGCACAGCAGTCGGCTGCCTGCCCCTCTTCCGGGGTTACGTCCGTGCCCGCGTGTCCCTAGAGAGGGAACACGCGGTGTCCACGGGGACTGTGGAGGCTTTCCGCGAACGCTGGTCACCGAGGGAGGTCGAAGGCATTATAGATAAAAATGATAATATTTTAATTTGAAACTTTGTTTGTAAAATGCCAAATATAGGCATTTTCTGATTGTTTTAATGTTTTGTACTTGTTGATTTAAATAAAAGCATTTGTTAAAAAAAAAAGGGCTTCTCAGGTGCTTCTCCCTGTCGGTCTGCCCCTGGGCCTGGCCAAGATGGCCATTCGCGGGTCCAGGCAGCGGGCAGTCGACGGCCGCACAGCAGTCGGCTGCCTGCCCCTCTTCCGGGGTTACGTCCGTGCCCGCGTGTCCCTAGAGAGGGAACACGCGGTGTCCACGGGGACTGTGGAGGCTTTCCGTGAACGCTGGTCACCGCTGGAGGTCGAAGGCATTATTGATAAAAATGTTAATATTTTAATTTGATAACTTTCTTTGTAAAATGCCAATATAGGCATTCTCTGATCGTGTTACTACTTTGTATTTTTGTTTGTTCTGAATAAAAGCATTTTGTATGAAAAAAAAAGGGGTTTTCAGGTGCTGGCGTGAGGAATGTCTCTCCTTGTCTAAAACAGAGCCCTGGTGGCGTTGGCACTCACCGCTTGCAGAGGCAGCCTGGCTGAGCTGGCGGGAGTTCATCTGTACCTGGAACCTGTGCTGAGCTGAGCACAGCTCGATGAGATACTTGCAGGTCTTGCTGTTTTCCGTGAGGAAGACATGTTTCTTCCCGTCCGAACTGCTTTGAACCGTAAACTTCTTCCTCTGGAAAGTCATTAATCAGATCACCAAGTCCGTCAGTAAAATAGAAACGAGAACTGTAGAAGGGTCTCGACCCAAAACGTCACCTCCCCATGTTCTCCGGAGATGCTGCCTGTTACTGCAGCACTTTGTGCTCTAAGAGTCAAGCACTCCATATCTAAGAGTAAAGCAGTCTGAAGAAGGGTCTCGACCTTTTCCTATTCTCCAGAGATGCTGCTTCACCCACAGGGTCAGTTACTCCAGCATTTTGTGCCTATTCTCATTTTTGTCACGTGGATACAAAGCAACATATTTGTCCGATAGTTAGAGCGACACAATGGTACAGATGGTTGTCTTGCTGTTCAGGAGACTGAGGTTCAATCATAACTCTTGGTGCTGTCTGTGTGGAGGTTGCACGTTCTCCTTGTGAATGTCAAGAATCAAGAGTGTTTTATTGTCATATGTTTCGGATAGAACAATGACATTCTTACTTACAGCAGCACAACAGAATATGTAAACATAGTACACTGTGAACAATATAATATGTGGGGAAAAAAATCAGCATGCGTGTACACACATACGCACACAGACAACAAAACTCGTTTTCAGATTTTGAGATTTCCATTTTTTTTTCCTGACATAGATTGTCCAGTCAGTGGCGCAGATAAGTGGCAATGGAGTTGAATGCAGAAGCAATCTACTTGGAGCACTGCACCAAGACAAGGAAATACAATATCAATGAGAGGTTGTGGAATTGTGTGGAAGAGCCAGGAAGCGAGCGGCGAAGATCATCTCTGACCCCTCTCACCCTGGCCACAAACTCTTTGAATCACTTCCCTCTGGAAGGCGACTCCGGACTGTCAAAGCTGCCACAGCCAGAGATAAAAAAAAGTTTTTATCCACGAGTAGTTGCTCTACTCAACAGCCAAAAATCTGTAGCCTCCCTTTGATCTGGTATTTTAGTTGGTTCACATGCTTGATCAATGGTGTTTTATCATTAATATTTAGTGTTTTCTGAGTCATTCGTAATTGTATGTCATGTTGTTACTTGTGGGCAGAGCACCAAGGCAAATTCCTTGTATGTGAATACTTGGCCAATAAACTTACTTAAAGAGGAATGGGGCATTGGAGTGCACATCTGTACTTGCATGTTACCTACACTGCAAAACAAGCTAGTTTAAAAAATGAACACATTAGGAAGTTGCCCTTATTAGCCAAGGTAAAGAATTGGAGTACAGAGAAAGATAAGAAGGAATTTCTTTAGTCAGAGGGTGGTGAATCTGTGCAATTTATTGCCACAGAAAGCAATGGATATTTTTAAGGTGGAAATTGACAAAGATTCTTGATCAGTGAGGGTGTCGAAGGTCACTGGGAAAAGGCAGGAAAATGGGGTTGAGAGGGAAAGATAGGTCAGCCATGATTGAATGGCAGAGTAGACTCGATGGACCGAGTGGCCTAATTCTGCTCCGATGATTAAAGAACTTATGAAATTAAAAGCAGGCAAGTTACGTTAGAAATGCACGTACAGCACTAGTTTTGTCACAACTTTAGGACTGCACGGTTCTGGTCTCCACATTCCTGGAAACGTGTTTGTTTTGAGAGGGGGTGAAGAGATTTCCGAGGATTTTCATACTGGAAGTCTAAAGCTGTGAGGAAAGATTGACTAGGCTGGGGCTGATTTCTCTTTTGCCCAGAAGGCCGCGGGGAGACTTAATTGAGGAGGATGTTGGAAAACAGAATTGTAAAAAAGAGCTGGAAATGCTCTTCTGAACCTGGATGAATTCTCATTTATTATATTGTTCACAGTGTACTATGTTTACATATTCTGTTGTGCTGCTTTAAGTAAGAATCTCATTGTTCTATCTGGGACATATCTTCTTCTTGCGTTTGAGGTAGCAGAAGTCTGCAGCAGGGTGATGCCATCCGGTTCGACATCCGCAAGTGCCCGCCCTAAAAAGAGCGCATACTCCGGGTTGGCACCAAGCTGCGGCTCTGGGGCATATGGCAATAAAACACTCTTGACTCAAAATTTCTTTTTTGAGCCCTCAGTGTTGTATTATGATTATTTGGAAATTAAGGCCTTGACCCTCATCCTGAATACCCCTAGATTACAGAGCAAACACTGATAGCGACCTGCGTTGCTACGCATGATCCCTGTCCATAACAACGCAGGTCAACATCATTATTTGATTATTCCTCAGGACGAGAGGAAACAGTGAATGTAGACGGTATAGCACAGAAGCAGGTTCATAATGAAACAGTGTTTGTAATGAAAATGTGCCAAGTTAAACAAATCTGGTCTGCCTGCATGCATGGCACATACCCCCTCACTCCCTGCATATCCATGTGCCTATCCAAAGACCTCCTACATGCCACTATTGTATCTGCCTCCACCACTACCCCAGCAGCTTAATCCAATCACCCACCACTCTCCGTATAAAAAACTTCCTTTCAACTTTGTCCCTCTCACCTTTATGCCCTCTAGATTGTAACATTTCCAACTTGGGGGAAAAAGTATCTGATTGTCTACTCTATCTATGCTTCTCATAATATTCTATCCTCGATGCCCTGACTGATGACATTTTTCTTACTGTTTAAGAAGGAACTGCAGATGCTGGAGAATCGAAGGTAGACAAAAATGCTGGAGAAACTCAGAGGCAGCATGTATGGAGCGAAGGAAATAGGCGACGTTTCGGGTCGAGACCTTTCTTCAGACTGCTTTGATGCCATCTTTGCTATTCTATCTACTTGTGTTGCCCCTTTCAGAGAGCTGTAGACTTGGACCACCAATTGGCATTTGGGACGTGGACTTGAGTTTGAGGCACAACTTACATTGAATGTGATCCGTTGCATTTCTCGCCACTGAAACCGTAGACTGGCGATCCTCGTGCTGTTCTTCACCTCGTAAACGATGATCCCTTTGGCACAGATTCCCAACGCCATGTCCTCCCCTGCAACCTTCTTCTCCCGAGACACTCGGTGGAAGAGCACTCCGTACTCTGGGAGCTGCTGGGTGACCTGCAATGTATCGTTCGATGCACCGACAGTTAGCATTTCATTCCAACTTTCCTTCGTTTTCACACCTTACCCTTCCATATCTCAGTGCCTCCCTCGGCCCTGACTCTCAGGCTGATGTAGGGACTCGACCCGAAACGTCACCCATCCCTTCTCTCCCAGAGATGCTGCCTGTCCCGCTGAGTTACTCCACCATTTTGTGTCTATTTTCCTGCACACCCTCGGTATGTCCGACGGAACCTCATTTAATCCCTATTATCCGCGTTCAGTCACAATCATTACCTGGGTGGAGGAACAGTCCACAAGCAGCAATGATTCACCTGATCATCTAATCCCTGCTGGTGTGAAGAAGCCGGTCTCAAGCAATTCACTGAATACTATGAGATACCGCTGAATATACAAGGTGGTGGAATATGTATGGGAATTTCAGAGAGCTGACGGCTCTAGAAGGCTGGAACTTTCAGCGAGTGGTAACTGCTCACATGTACTCAATCTATAGCTTTGTCCATTAGTATTATGCAATCGTAGAACATAGTCTAATACGGCACAGGAGGAGGCTCTTTGGCCCACAATATTTGAGTCGGATATGATCTCAGGACTAACTGTTGATCTAACTGTTGATCTCAGGACTAACTGCACATCTGACTGCTCATAATTCATATTTCTGCCTTCCCTGAATTTCCATATGCCTGTTCTAAAGTGTCTTAAGAGTCATAGAGTCATAGAGTGTGCAAACAGGCCCGTCGGCCCAACTTGGCCACTCCAACCAACACGCTCCATCTATCCAAGTCCCACCTGCCTGTATTTGGCCCATATCTCTCCAACCCTATCCAATCCATAATACCTGTCTAAATGTTTCTTAAACGCTCTTAAATATCACTATCATATCTGCCTCCATTGGTTCAGTTTAGTTTATTATACACGTGAAAAGCTTTTGTTGCATGCTAACCAGTCAGCTGAATGACAATACGTGATTACCAGTCCCCGGGCACTGCGTTCCAGACACTCACCACCCTCTGTGCAAACAAACCTGCCCCAGACATCCCCTTCCAACTTTGTCCCTCTCACCTTAAAGCTGTGCCCTCTAGTGTTTGATATTTCCATCCTGGGAGAAGGGTTCTGACTGTCTCCTCGAGCTCTGCCTGCATAATGTGATATACTTCTCTCAGGTCTCCCCGCAACCTCCAGCATGCCAGAGAAAACAATGCAAGTCCATCCACCCTGTTTGCATCAGACTCAGTCTGAAGGGGAGTTTAGATGGACACACGCATGGAGATAGAGCAGGCGAAGGTATCTGATGGGATTGCTCTGCCCACTGCTGGCATATACAGGGCTAGCTGATCTCATTCTGTGCCACTGCGTGCAGCGGTAGAGTTGCCGCCTTCCAGCGCTTAGAGCACCAGGCACCCGGGTTTGATCCCGACTACGGGGCCGTCCGCACGCAGTTTGTACGTTCTCCCCGTAACCTGCGTTGCTTTTCTCCGAGATCTTCGGTTTCCTCCCACACTTCAAAGATGTACATGTTTGTAGGTTAATTGGCTTGGTATAAGTGTAAAATTGTCCCTAGCGTGTGCAGGACAGTTTTAGCATGCGGGGATCGCTGGCCGATGCAGATTCAGTGGGCCGAAGGTTCTGTTTCCGTGCTCTATCTAAACTAAACTAAACTAAACACTGAAGTGTAATGATTCTCCGTTCCTAAATGGCCTTGTAAACCGCTCGGGACAGTGGGTCAGTCACCCAATCTTCCCCCTCATAATCTTATGTACTTCCATACTTCCCGCAATCTCCAGCGTTCCAGGGATTGTTTTAGATGGGCTGAGTTTCTCTTTAAATAAACAAGGAAACATAGGGACTGAGCAGAACATTGAACCAAAGTGATGGGGTGGGAGATTGCAACCTTCACGTGGTCCGCCCTGTTTCAACGGATGCAATCAACCTGGCGTGCACAATCAAATAAGATCAAATAGAACAGGTTGTCCTCCAACTTTAGGCTGTGCACGGCATACGCAAGAAGAAGATGAAGAACCAAGGTGGCAATAATATTTTGCAGTTACATTTGCATTGTACCTTCAAATACTCCATCTCGGCCTCCTCTTCAGACAGGTCAAAGTAGGTGGCGTGAAGTCGTGGCAGCTCCTCTTTCACGCACGTCATAGCCATCTTTGCCAGCACACTCGGAGGAATGTAGTGCTCCACTCGGTAATAGTTCTTGCCATGCACCTTTCAAAGACAAGACAGTACTTTAGGTGTAGGAAGAAAGTGCAGATGCTGGTTTTAAACCGAAGAGAGACACACAAAACTGGAGTAACTCAAGCAGAGTTCTGACAGCATCTCTGGAGAAATGGAATAGGTGACGTTTTGGATCGAGAGTTAGAAAGAGCTCTAGGGGCTGGTGGAATCAGGGGATATGGGGAAGAAGGCAGCCATGGGTTATTGATTGGGGATGAACAGCCATGATCACAATGAATGGCGGTGCTGGCTGGAAGGGCCGAATGGCTTCCTCCTACACCTATTTTCTATGTTTCTATGTTTCAGACTGAGAGTCAGAGGAAAGGGAAACTAGACTTTAGGGACTGTTGTTCATCTCTTGATGTGTGTGCCATTAGCTCTATTTTTATTTCTTCACATCTCCTCATGTTCAGGAGTTCACTCTCAGAACCAGCATATATTGCCCTTTCGCCGGTAGGTCTTGAACTGGGAGCTTTGCTCCAATGTTTCAGATCAACCACAGTGGCTAGGGTGGCAGAATTCCTCCACTCAAAGACATTGATGATCCTGATAGGTTTTATGGGTATCTGCACCAATGTGTTTACCTCATTGGTGACCCTCACACTATCTTTGATCGGACTTTACTGGCTTTACCTTGCACTAAACGTTAGTCCCTTTATCATGTATCTATACATTGTATATGGCTCAATTGTATTCACGTATTGCCCTTCCGCTGACTGAATAGCACGCAACAAAAGCTTGTCACTGCACCTCGGTACAGGTGAAACTACTGAGTGAGTGGTTTTATCATGGCCTGCTTTGGTCTATCAAAGGCCCAAGAATGAACGAGTATGCAGAAAGTGGTGGACATCGCCAGGTCCATCTCAGGCATTGAACTCCCCGCCATCTGCAAGAAGCATTGCCTGAAGAAGGAGATAATATCATTGCAGGCCCACACCGCAGTGGCCAGGCCCTCAATCCGGCAAGTTCAGGAGCCTGAGAAACGTGACCTCCAGGTTCAAGAGCTGCTCCTACCCACAGTCTTTGTGCTCTCGAACCACCCTAAGCACAACTCCACCTCAGCAATGAATTCTTATGGACTTTGGATTGTACTATGATGAGCTGGTTGCCTAGTATTACTGATAATTTAATGTGTTATTGTTTTTTTTAATATTTATTTGTCATGTTGCTGGATTAACCTGTCAGCAAGTCAGAATTTAATTATTCTGTTCCTGGTGCATATGGCAATTAAACGCTCTTGCCTCTCTGGACTCTTAAAATCAGGAGCTCACAATATGTTGTGTGCCGGCCAAGGATGAGTAATGGTGTTCTGCCACTTGCCGTTTGCTCACCTCTGGAACATACTCTCCAAACTCTGCTTGCAGTGCCAATGCACCCAGCAACAGGGCTGTCTCATCACTGCAATACAAGTACTCTTCAAGGATGTCCTTCCTCAGCTGCAGGTAATACTGATGTCTGGTTAGACTGTGCCTAGAAAGCAAATACACATTCATAACATTCAGGTATTTTATATATATATATACGTATATATATACCTTGAGGTATATATACCTGCCCACAGCCGCAAATCACTAGAGAGGATGGCGAACGCAGCACAGCACATCACTGGCAACTGTCTCCCGGCCATTCAGGACATTTTCCACCATCACCAAGGACCACAGCCACCCAGCACGCAGACGGTTTTCCTTGTTACCTTAGGCAGACGATATAGGAGCATGGCTGCACGTACCACCAGACTTAAGAACAGATTTTACCATCAGGCTTCTGAATTCATAAACACATCATATATGTTGATTATTTTATTTATTATTGTCTTTTACCTACCAATGTCAATATTATCTTATCTTATCTTATTTTTATCCTTGTTATATTATTGCTGAGGTAACCCGTTGTCTTGTCAAACACATTTCATTGTACCGTTGACCCTGTGTTAACCTACATGTGACAAATAAAACTGAACTAGTTGAGGTACCTCATAACAGTTAACTGTGCGAATGAGAAAGTCCTGCCTTGAACATCAAACTAGATGCCAGCCTTGTCTCACAAATGCGCACACATCAGAATGTAGACACAAAAAGCTGGAGCAACTCAGCTGGACAGGCAGCATCCTGGGAGAGAGGGAATCAGGTCGAGACCCTTCTTCAGACAACAGGTCGGGAGTTTTAATCAAAGTCAAAAGAACTGAAAATATAATCCAGCTGGTTTGTAGGTTAGGTACCTTAAATTGGAGAATTCAATGTACATAGTGTTGGGTTGTAAGCCGCCAAGTGGAATATGAGGTGCTGTTCCTCCAGTTGGCGTGTGGCCTCACTCTGACAATGGAGGAGGCCCAGGACAGAAAAGTCAGTATAGGAGCAGGAAGGGGCGTTAAAATGGTTAGCAAACGGGAGATCCAGCAGACCACGTTGGACCAGTGCAAGTGTTCGACTAAATAGTTGGCAAGTCTATCGCATTTTCCCTTCTCTCCTTGCAAGCTGAAGTGCTAATTGTCCCAGACAGGTGCAGGTTCTTTCCAAGTATCCTTGCAGCAAATTCCCTGTGCAGAGCCAATCACCCCAGAATGTGGCATTGGGTTTGCTCATAGAGTTAGTGCCGTGCGTCACACTGAGAGGCTCCAATGTGTTCCACTTCAACTGCTAACTGGCTCTTTAGAGTGGAGCAACGTTCATTCTGTACAACACGTTCATCTGCTTTGAGTCATCTTTGATTTTTGCCTCAATCGTGTCGCACGCAGGAAAACTGTCCGTGATGATTCACTGGGCATCCTGGCTACTTTCAGACAATATCTCTACAATGGAGGGATTTGGGTCTTGACATCATGTTCGACACAAGTATAGTGGGCTGATGAGCCTGTTCTTGTGCTGTGCTGTTCCATGTTCCACAATGTTTCGGATGGGAACACGTCTACAGACTGATGAAGTAGATTGAAAGAGAAAGCCGGAAATTAGAGGTGAGTGTGAGACAAAGCCGGGCAAGTGATAGGCGGACAGCAGGTGAGGAAGAGATCGCCAGGTGGGCGGAGTAAGTGACAATGGCTAGAGGTGAAAGAAAACAAAAGGGTGTCCGAATCTTTCCGGTTCACATATCACAAACCAGTAGTTTCACGCTCACAATTACTGTTTTCTTCCATGTCCATTCAATTATTTAATTTGAACCTTTCAAGTTTCCATAGTGGGATCAAACCCATGATTAGTTCATGTTCTTAAGTGATCGGAGCAGAATTAGGCCATTCGGCCCGTCATGTCTACTCCGCCATTCAACCATGGCTGATCTTTCTCTCCCTCCTAACCCCATTCTCCTGCCTTCTCCCCATAACCCCTGACACCCCTGATCTCAGATCCACAGAGTGTCCCAGATTTTAGGCAGGGATTTGAACACCGCCAGATCGATGATATGGCCCCAGGATTCTCACCAGTTACTGTTACCTTGAGCTTACTCATAGGCTTTTTCCTAAAGCTCTTGGAATTCAAAGCCTAGTTTTGAAACCCCAGCATTCCATCAGAGTGCCTTTTATTACAATCGATTGGGCACAACAAGCTCATCAAAGCCAGGCAGGAAGCTGTGCTGTGCCTGAATTGGAACATTGCCCTCAATTATCTTGCAGTTCAGGCATTAACCTTGTTTGGGAGGCTGAAAAAGATTCCACAGCTCCACGTTCAAAAAGAGCAATGGAATTCTGCAGAAAACCTGACCACAAACTATCTCTCGCTCACCACAGCAGTGTAGCTGCTCATTGATTTTCACTGCTGTGTGTGGGCTTGTGATGAGTTTTCGAACAAGAGTCGTTTGCATTTTGCTGCCCTGCGCAGAGCTACAAGGGAAAGGATTTATACATCGTGCCAATAATGTCCTTGTGCCAAGCCAGGGAGCTTTAACAGCCAGTGCAGTACTTTTGAGATCCGTGCATTGTTTTCCTGCAGTGGCCAACGTGTGCAACATCCATTGACAATAACGATGAGATGATCTGCATTTTATTTGCCCTCACGGTTCAGAATGAACAAATACAGCTATGAGATGTAATAAAGGGTGTCAAAAAGTCAGGTATTAAAGTGATTTTCACTGGAATTGGGGGGGGGGGGGTAGGGGGCAAAGGGTGGGGATGGGGGGGATGGTGGGTGGGGGAGGATGGGGATGAGTGAGCTGCTGGGCTGATGAAAAGAGAAGCCAAATGCGGGGACATTAAAATTGTGACTGAATGCTTTGATGGGAAGTGGGTTGCCATAGCAATGCACACAGGAAGTGGAACACAATTAGTCCATTCTCCCGACCAGCCGAGATACTCCTGCTCTTTGTGTCATTTTTTTGAAAACCAGCACATCTGCACCCCTTCCTTTGTGTCGAGGCCAGTCGCCTCCTCCTCCTCCTGAAGTAGGGATCTCCAGAAATCACAGGAAAAACGGGGAAAGTTTGCCACAGGGAGCTTTGTACCTGAGGCAAAGAATAGACGAGAAATAATAACTTAGGGAGACGGGAAAGATTTAATAGGAACCTGAGGCACAACTTTTTCCACACACTGGGTGGAGGATAAGTGGAACGAGGTAGTTAACGGAGGCACTAGAACAACATTTAATTGGCATTTGGACAGGTACACAGATAGGAAAGATTTAGTGGGATATGGACTAATTGCGGGCAGGTGGGACTAGTGTAGATGGGGCATCTTGGTTGGCACGGGCAAGTTGTACCGAAGGCTTGTTTCCCTACTGTCTGACTGTGAGGGGGGAGGGGAAGAACAATGGACAATGGGGCAGGGGGACCAAAGGACAATGGTGACCCGGCGTGGGAGAACCGCTGTGGAGGACAAAGGGGAGCTGGCGTGCTTTGTAACTTTGTAGGTGCCTGCTATTTGTAAACAATGTGTTTGCAAGCAAAGAATCTGACTGTGCCTAGTCACACGTGACAATAAAGTATTCCTATTCCTATTGTGTTAGTTTATTAGTTAGTTAGTTAGTTAGTTAGTTAGTTAGTTAGTTAGTTAGTTAGTTAGTTAGTGCTACAGGCCCTTCAGATCACCGAGTCTGCGCAAATCAACAATCACCACACACACACATTACTAGCTCAAGCCTACACTCTAGAGACCATTTACAGAGGCCAATTAACCGACAAACCTGCATCTCTTTGGAATGTGGGAGGAAACCTGAGCACCCGGAGAAAACCCACGCAGTCACACAGGGATGTCTTCAAGAGTCTGATAACAGCGGAGAAGAATCTTTACCTGAACCTGGTGTACATGCTTTCAAAGTTTTGTATCTTCATCGCAGACTTGGGATGATGATACAAACACTTGTATCTTCAGAGAAGGACCAGTCCTTGATTATGTGGGCTGCATTCCCTAGGAAGCTTGGTGTAGATGGAGTCACTGGAGAGGAGGGGAAGGGGGGCCTGAGGAGGGGGGGGGGGGGGGGGGGGGGGGGGGAGAGGAGAGTTGGGGAGGGGAGAGATGGGGAGCGTAAGAGAGGGGAGTAGAAGGGTGAGGTTAGTGGAGGGGTTAGCGGAGGGGAGGTGAGGGGAGGGGAGGAGGGGCTAGATTGCGTGATGGACTGGGCTACATTCACAGCTCTCTGCAATTTCTGGCAGTTTTGAACAGAGCAGTTGCCATACCAAGCTGCAATGCATCCAAATTTGAGGCTTAATATAGTGCTGCTGTAGAAATCGGTACGAGTCTTTGGAGACATGTTAAAATTCCTTCGTCTTCTCAGGAAGCAGAGGCATTGGTGTGTTTTCTTGGCTGTCTTTGGGGGCAGAATTTGTGGGGGAGTTGATGGGAATGTGGTGACAACAACATTAGAATAAAGTAGGATTGTTGAGAATGGGTGCCGAATTGTTTATATGGAATGGATGGATATGTATCTGTGTTGTGTCTGTCCATTAATTTATATTGCCCTTGTAAATCATTCTTCCCAAATCCCCATTAATTCTCCCCAGATTCTGCCACTCAGTGACAAACACTGAGAGGAAACTAGAGCATTCATGGCAAACCAACATGAGTAGAGAGAGGGACGAAAATGACACAAAGTGCTGGTCAGGCAGCATCTCTGGAGAACGTGGATAGGTGATGTTTTGGGTCACCCAAAACATGAACTGAAGAAGAGTCCTGGCCCGAATTGTCACCTATCTATGATCTCCAGACGTTGCCTAGCCTGCTTACTCCAACACTTTGTGCCTATTTTTGCAAGCCAGCAACCTCAGTTCCTTGTTTCTATGCGGTTACAGGGAGAATGTGCAAACTCCACACAGACTGCACCCAAGGCCAGGATTAAACCTGATTCGCTGAGGCTTTGGGGCAGTAGTTCTTCCTCCTGCAGTACTGCACGACTGAACAGTAGGAGACACACAGAAACCTCAACTAAAACACAAGCATGTAAGAGCCCCCCTAATGTTTGGTGTCCTTGCAATGGACAAGCTTTATGGATCAAGATGCCAAAGAGCTACATTGATATCAAATGTGTAGGAAGAAACTGCAGATGCTAGTTTAAATTGAAGATAGACACAGAATGCTGGAGTAACTCAGCAGGACAGGCAGCATCTTTGGAGAGAAGGAATGGGTTTCGGGTCGAGTCCCTTCTTCAGACTGATGTGATGATATCAAATGTTGGTTTCAAAGCCAATGTCTACAATCAATGAATGACTACGAGGGAGAAATGCGAAGACCCCACGTTGGTGACTGAACTTTTTTTCACTACTCACTGAATTATACTGAAGTTTTCAACAAAGAACTTGATCCTTAGAAATAAAGTAAAGTTGACGATGGCTGTTTTTCTCTTGGGAGGATCCTTCCAGCCATGCGGTGCTGTCTTGTGCAGCTTGGTAAAAGGGTCAAGAAAGAAATATTCCTTCCCTGTAACACAAACAGGACAAGGTGGCTGTGGATGAACATTAAAACAAAACAAAGCACCACTCGGTCAAAGTCAGCAGCTATGAAACTGATCATTTCCTTCAATGTGCTTTGTTGGGTCTTTCATACTCGAAATGCTCATCGTGTTCTAGATTTTTGTCACTGTCTTTTAAAACCAGGAGTATGAGGTGCCTGTAAGATGACAAGATTCCATGCTCCAAAGTCTGTTGTGTAGACCAATCCACCATAAACTGTAAACGTAACATAAAAGATCATCGAATTTCATGCATACAAACACTTAAGAGTAGATCAACGTTTTCATGGTCTTCCTGACTGGATTAAACATTTCAAACATTTTTGATTTTCATTCTGTTCATTTCCCTTGCATCTCATTACACCATTGGAGACCCTGGAACCAGCTTTAAATAAACTTTATCCGACTTTCATGTTATATCTTGCACTAAATGTTGTACTCTTTACCCTTTATCTGTGCTCTGTGGACGGATTGATTGTATTAATGTATAATCTTTCTTTGCAATAACAATAACAATAGACAATATACAATAGACAATAGGTGCAGGAGTAGGCCATTTGGCCCTTCGAGCCAGCACCGCCATTCAATGTGATCATGGCTGATCATCCCCAATCACTACCCCGTTCCTGCCTTCTCCCCATATCCCCTGACTCCACTATCTTAAAGAGCCCTATCTAGCTCTCTCTTGAAAGCATCCAGAGAACCTGCCTCCATCGCCGCTCTGAGGCAGAGAATTCCACAGACTCACCACTCTCTGAGAAAAAGTGTTTCCTCGTCTCCGTTCTAAATGGCCTACTCCTTATTCTTAAACGGTGGCCCC
Source organism: Okamejei kenojei (assembly GCA_035221665.1). Lineage (NCBI taxonomy): Eukaryota > Metazoa > Chordata > Chondrichthyes > Rajiformes > Rajidae > Okamejei > Okamejei kenojei. Next base: position 15,811,216 of record CM069165.1, read on the forward strand.
TGGTTCTTGACTTCCCCAACGTCGCGAACATGTTTCCTGCCTCTAGTGTGTCCAAGCCCTTAACAATCTTATATGTTTCAATGAGATCCCCTCACATTCTTCTAAGCTCCAGAGTGTACAAGCCCAGCCGCTCCATTCTCTCAGCATATGACAGTCCCGCCATCCCGGGAATTAACCTTGTAAACCTACGCTGCACTCCCACAATAGCAAGAATGTCCTTCCTCAAATTAGGGGACCTAATAACCCCAACTATTAAATCAGGAAATGGTGTTTGGTCGGGTTAAAGTTACAGTTACCAGCAGGCTATGTATTCCTACTGACAAAATATGAAAAACACCCACCAATAACCTACCTAGAAATCAGAGTCATACAGCACAGAAACAGGCCTTTGGCCCACTTGGTCCAAGCTGACCACAGGGTGTCAGGGGAGAAGGCAGAAGAATGGGTTGAGGGGGTAGGTTAGATCAGCCATGATTGAATGGTGGAGTACACTTGATGGGCCGAATGGCCTAAATATTTCTCAGGTCCTCTCCAAATCTCTTCATCGTCATTTTAAACCCAAGTTCTTTGATTTTACTGGTACCTTGCAATAACAAACTTTGCCAAACACTAATTAAAAAAATGAATAATGCCCCTGAACTAAACGATAAATCAAAGGAAGACATGAGTGACTGGGGCGATACAGTGGTAGAGTTGCTGCCTCACAGCGCCAGACAACCGAGTTCGATCCTGTATATGGGTACTGTCTGTACGGAGTTTGTACACTCCCCCCTGTGGCCGCGTGGGGTTTTCTCCGGGTGCTCCGGTTTCCTCCCACACTCCAAAGACGTACAGCTTTGTAGGATAACGGCATTGATTTAAAAAAAAAATTAATTGTCCCGAGTGTGCAGGATAGTTCTAGTGAAGGACTCGCTTCTCCCCCACATCAACGGCGGTGCAGGCTCGAAGGGCCGAATGGCCTACTCCTGCACCTATTTTCTATGTTTTTATGTTTCTAAACTAAACTAAAAAAAAAGATTGCAGATATTGGAATCACGAGCAAGCATTAAACTGCTGTAGGAACTCAGTGGGTCTTGCGGCATCCACGGAGGCATAGAGATGGAGATATTTAGGGTCGAGACCCTGTATCAGGATTAAGGCCCAAACATAGTGGAGTAGAGATTGCAATACTCAGAGAGGAATAAAATGGTTATCCAAATTCCACGCACTGTAGATGGTAGAGTAATGGCATTGAGTAACAACTGACTCAACACATTGTGTACGCGATCACACAATGAGAATGGTCCTATAACGACAACTCCAACTCATACATTCCCCACGTTTGAATATGGTTATTGTACTGGATTAATAACAAGAATTCATTGTCAAATCACAGAAAGGTGGTAACACGATTTAGTAATGGATGCAAACACAAACAACTCCACTGAGGCAATCCGATGGCAGATTGGGGCCAGTTCTCATGGCATCCGTTCTAATTAACTGCAGAAGGTTCCCAACTCAAAACGTCACCTATCCATGTTTCCCAGAGATGCTGTCTGACCTGCTGAGTTACGCAAGCACTTTGTGCCTTCTCTAATTCATTCCTAGTGTTTGTGACACATAAAACTAAGAAAAAACATTTACTGGCTTCACTGGTGTAATCAGATTCACAGGAAATGAACAAAATGAATATTCAAATATTTAAACCAGACAGGAAAGGGCCTGTCCCACTTGGCTGTCATTTGCGCGTCACGCAGATGGCGCGCGAAGATTTTGTACATCACAAAATCCTGCTACGCTGCGCGCGGCCGCGCGTCACTGCCTATGTCATCGCGCACCTTGCGCCGTAATGCGCACCATGTGTGCATCACATGCGTGTCACGACACACGCGTCATGCGCCGTGACGCGTAAATGATGTCGCGTAAATTACGCGCAAATGACGGCCAAGTGGGGCAGGCCCTGAAGACTGTGGACACTTGATCTGTTCTCACACAGATACATATACATAACATGTGCACACACACTAACGTGTTATTAGTACCGAGCAAAGTATAAACACTGCCCTCTGCTCATACTCTGACCCTTCAGTGCCCTGGTCTTCACCATTAGTTCTCCTTGTACTTTTTAGGTAGTTTATTTAGTTTAGAGATACAGCATGAAAACAAGCCCTTTGGCCCACTGAGTCAATGACGGCAGGAAGGAACTGCAGATGCTGGTTTAAACCAAAGATAGACACAAAATGCTCAGCCTGAAGAAGGGTCTCACCCTGAAACATCACCCATTCCTTCTCTCCAGAGATGCTGCCTGTCCCGCTAAGTTACTCCAGCATTGTGTGTCCATCTCCGATCGTACACTCTTTCTATTCCACGTACAAGTAACAATTTACAGAATTAACCTAAAGTCGGAAGAACGGTCCCGACCCGCAAAGTCACCCACCCTTTTTCTCCAGAGATGCTGCCTGACCCGCTGAGTTACTCCAGGACTTTGCGTCTATCTTTGGTATAAATCAGCATTTGCAGTTCTTTGGTTCTAACCTACAAACCTGCGTGCCTTTGGAGCGTGGGAGGAAACCGGAGCACCTGGAGAAAACGCACACTTTCACAGGGAGAACCTGCAAACTCCACACAGACAGCACCTGAGGTCAGAATCGAACCCAGCTGTCGGGCGCTGTAAGGCAGCAGCTCTACTGCTGCACCACCATGCCAATAAATCAGGCTGGTGTCCTGTTACATGTATGGAGGCACCTATCTAGCATCTCATTCCAGTTTTCATGTGCTGTAATTTAGGTGCCATATAGTCACGTTTGTGTGTGTGTTAATGTAGGCACACACGTGTAGACGCTACACTTTACACTCTGTATCTTCTCCTTTGCTCTATTGTACATGAGTTTGAGTTGATTAGTCATAGAGTCATAGATTAATACCGCGTGGAAACAGGCCCTTTGGCCCAACTCGCCCAACTATGTCCCAGCTACCCTAGTCCCACCTGCCTGCCCTTGGTCCATAACTCTCCAAACCTGTCCTATCCATGTACCTGTCCAACTGTTTCTTAAATGATGGGATAGTCCCAGCCTCAATTACCTCCCCCGGCAGCTTGTTCCATACACCCACCACCCTCTGTATGAAAAAGTTACCTCTCGGATTCCTATTCAATCTTTTCCCCTTCACCTTGAAGCTATATCTCTGGACCTCGATCCCCCTTCTCTGGGTAAAAGACTCTGTGCATCGACCTGATCTAGTCTGTGGAATTCTCGGCCTCAGAGGGAGTGTAGGCAGGTTCTCCGGATGCTTTCAAGAGAGAGCTAGATAGGGCTCTTAAAAATAGCGGAGTCAGGGGATATAGGGAGAAGGCAGGAACGGGGTACTGATTGGGGATGATCAGCCATGATCATATTGAATGACGGTGCTGGCTCGAAGGGCCAAATGGCCTACTCCTGCACCTATTGTCTATTGTCTATTGTCTATTCCCCTCATGATTTTGTACACCTCTATAAGATCTCCCCCCCTCATCCTCCTACGATTGTGTTTATGTATGGTACATCTGATCCGACTGAACAGCATGCAGTACCTCAGTACACATGACAATAATAAACCTACATAAACAGTAGTTTCATTGCCATTGGACCTCCGACATCTTTAGTCCAGTTCCAGTGTTTCCTGACTGACCTTGCACTTGCAATTAAAACAATATAACGGGAGGAAGTTTTCTATTGTGCCATCTGGCCAGGACGGTCCTCCATCTGTGCTATCACGCTCCCCAGATGTCCCCTGCCACCCATGAAATTTAATTTTCCTGCTGGAATCTTGCCAAGCTGCAGAAAAAGACTGCCAAGCCTGGAATGTTGTTAGGAAGTGCTACAAAAAGCTTGGTTGAGAAATAGCTCTGTCAAGGCATTTTTACTTTTAATTTGAACACGGGCAACATCTGTTCACCAGGAAGAGTAAAGATGTACACTTAAATTATCCCTGCATTATTAGCTTGAGGTTGGGGTACGTGTGTTGGGTCTACTATAGAATTGTCCCATCCACTGCTGGCAGACAATAAGTGTTGGATACTAAACCTTATTTTTTTACAAATTGGCTCACGTTTGATTATACAGTAAAACTCCAAACTCACAGAACATATCTTTGACTCGCTGTTAATTGAAGAAATAATTTAAAAGTTTAACTGCCTTGGGATGGCGGGAATGCGACGTCATAAACTAACATTCCATGCGATTAACTGGGTTTATATCCCTTCTATGAATATTCATGAGTATTCTAGAAACGTGATTGGTCAATCGGTATTCGATGAATAAAAAATAAATTGCACTAGCTCCGATTATTTTTAGCTATTTTCTCCTGGGCAGCACTGCGCATGCTCTTTTTACTAATTTCTTCCTTGGTAAAACTGCGCATGCTCAAAACTCGGTCACGAAATGTAAGTCGATTTATTTTCTGTACTTTTTATTTTTATTAGATGTTATGAAGGGATATAAAACAAATATACCACGCTTTTAGTTCAAAAGTATAGTGGAAATTATACTTTTCGGAGGGACTGTCAATAGTAACTATTTTTTAGTACTATGCCAGTCCCTCCTCAGATAGATAATTTCCACTATACTTTCTCACAGCTTGGTATATTTGTATAATATATTTTAACATATAAAACACGTCAGGGGTTATGGGGAGAAAGCAGGAGAATGGGGTTAGGAGGGAGAGACAGATCAGCCATGTTTGAATGGCGGAGTAGACTGGATGGGCCGAATGGCCTAATTCTGCTCCTATCACATGAATTTGTGAACTTATGAAGGCAGGGCTCATAACGTTGGCACCTATGGCTAATATTAACCTCTGTTACTTCCAGATCTCAGTGCCCCGTGGACAAACGAATACTCAGTTTACACTCGTTCCACAAATGCATTGTTACATTTTAAAGGAAAAAATATTGTTGAATTGTAAGATCATCCAGCCATCCATCCTGTCTATGTGAGTTTGCCTTGGTTCACAACTCTTCGCATCGTTAGTTTCACACGAAAAATCGCCACGTGATTGCGTAATCGTTAGGCAGTTTTCTTTATTCCACTGAGACCATAACTGGGGCCTCTTCCAAATCTGCAGAGATCAGGGACAGATTGGGGAGGAGGGGTTGGGCAAAGGTGGGTGTGGGTAGGGGACGTGGCAGTGAAGGGTGAGTTGAATCTATTCTAATGCACTCCATTGCGATTTTGATAGGAATCCCCTGGATCACACAAGATCTAGCCTGGGTCACGTATGTGTTGTTTTCCTGGACCCACCACCAAAGTTAAGCTTTCAACTTTTAACCTCTAGAGTGCTCAAAATGCAATTTTCCAGCTTGACTCCAGAGGAATCAACAGAACATTGGAAAAGATGACTCACAAAGGCTCACAAAGATCGAACAATAAATCAGCTGAACTGTTCATATAAACAACAGGAATGACTCAGAACCAACCAGAAAAATGATGCAAGGATATCTTTGAAAAACGTACCTTTCAGACAAGCAAGGCCAAAGTAGAAATGCTCCACGAGGTTGGTGTACGCCACGACCATGTCAAATACATCACTGCCCCTCGACTTCACGTCACATTTCACTTGCAAACATTGTCCGTTTGGTATGATGACACTGAGTTCTCGCTGTGACAGATGCACCTTCCCTTTCTTGCTCTGCAAAGAAGGAACTCCAATGCTTTAGTGGAGTTTAGCTAAGAGATACGCGTGGAAACAGGCCCTTCCACTCCAACGAGTTCGCACTGACCAGCGATCCCCATACACCAGCACTATCCTACACACCAGGGACAGTTTACAATCTTTCCAGAAGCCAATTAACCCAACTACAAACCTGTAAGTCTTTGGAGTGTGGGAGGAAACTGGAGCACCTGGGGTAAACCCACGCAGGTCACGGGGAGAACGTACAAACGCCGTATAGACAGTAATCATAGTCACGATTGTACCCGGGTCTCTGGCGCTGTAAGGCAGCGACTCTACCGCTGTGCCACCGTTACCTGACTGTGGACTGATCACCTCAAGCCAGTGTGACTCACAGAACACATCAGCTTGTCAAGCGACAGCCTAATCACAACACGCACCCACTCTGATTGAAATCATCAGTAATGGTCCAGAAAATGACACTTTTTTTTTTAAACCAATTTAGCAATTCAGCTTCGGACAAAGTTAGGAAAACCCAATTTTAACTTGGAAATATGAGCTCTTTCTTACAGTATTGCCTATTAGAAACATAGAAAATAGGTGCAGGAGGAGTTATTTGGCCCTTCGAGCCAGCACCGCCACTCATTTTGATCACGGCTGATCATCCACAATCAGTTACCCATGCCTGCCTTCTCCCCATACCCCTTGATTCCGCTAGCCCCAGGAGCTCTATCTAAAGGGGCTGTCACACTTGGGTGACCTAATCTGCGAGTTTAGAAGAGTGTCTTCGTCCTTCAAACTCGCAGCATGGTCGACACGTGGTCCTAGGAGGTCCTATGAAGCCGCCGGAACTCTCCTTCACGCTTGAGGTAAATTCCCGCATACTCGTGGCCTCAGCTAGGTCGCGGAAAATTTTTCAGCATGTTGAAAAATTTTCCCCGAGTAAAATTAGGTCTGCATTGCACTTTTTAACTCGCAGTGCAGTGGAGTGGGTCGCTATGTAGTTACAGGTAGCCATAGGCAGCAGTAGGACCAAGGAAGAATGCCCGCTAAACTTTATTATACTTCTTAAAAGTGTCTCCACTCCTTCTCCCCCCCCCCCTTCTGCCTCTCCCCTCTCTGCTTCTCCCCCTCCACACTCTCTAATGGTCTTACCGTTACTGTGTAGCCTTCTTCATCGCGGGTGTGAATATTTCGGACAGCGCTCCCCCGCTTTCCCTGGCCCCCGCTGTGTGTGTGTGTGTGTGTGTGTGTGTGTGTGTGTGTGTGTGTGTGTGTGTGTGTGTGTGTGTGTGTGTGTGTGTGTGTGTGTGTGTGTGTGTGTGTGTGTGCGCGTATGTGTGTGTCGATCCAGCTTGCGGTTTCAAAGCGGACGGTCGATTCAGCTCGAGGCTTTCCAGGCGAGTGCCCTTGAGCTGGAAGGTCGAAGACACTCTTTTTAACTCGCGGATTAGGTCACCCAAGTGGGACAGCCCCTTAACTTTCTTTTAAATTCATCCAGTGAATTGGCCTCTAATGCGGCAGAGAATTCCACAAATTCACAATTCTCTGGGTGAAAATGTTTTTTTCATCTCAGATTAAAAAGGCGCGGAGGCAGAGGCGACGGAAGAAAAGCTCAACGTCGTGGCGGACCCGGAACTCGTTGAGGTGGGGGCGGAGGGGAACGAAGGTGAAGCCTCTGTTGTGGACGTCACACAGGAGATTGGGTTCCTCACCACAATCGAGCCGGGCAGATCCAGTGCCATCGTGGGACCTCCGGCCATCCGAATAAACTCTGGCCCCGAATATCGCTGCTGCAGAGAACAGGAAACAGAACCATAGAGTCATCACACATATACATGGAGGCCGGTCAGCCCATTGTGCCAATACTATCCCTTCCAAAGAATGCACCAGTTAATATCGCCCTGCTTTTTCCGCCCCATAGAGGGTCCTGGTCATAGAGTCATACAGCACGGAAAACAGGCCCTTCGGCCCAACCTGCCCATGCTGACCAAGGTGTCTTATCTACGCTGGTTCGATATAGCCCACATCGGTCTAAACGTTTCCTATCTGTGTACTTGTCCAAATGTCTTTTAAATGTTGTTATCGTCCCTGCCTCAACTACCTCTTCTGGCTGCTCATTCCGTACTCCCACCACCCCTTGTGTGAAAAAGTTGCCCCTCAGGTTCCTAGTAAACATTTCTCCTCTCACCTTAAACCTATGTCCCCTGATTCTGGATTCCCCTACTCTGGGTAAACAACTGTACATTCACCCTATCTATTCCTCTCATATGCTTCTGATTATTTGAATTATATACGACATACACTTTTGAGATTGAATCTGCGCTCAAGTGGTATATTCCACCTGGAACTTATGAACATTTAACTCTTCACAGCCTTCTCCCTACAAGTCAATACACTTGCATTATGACATCCTCTCACAGTGTTAAAGGCCTGCCCCACTTGGCCGTCATTTGCGCCTCATTTACTCGTCATATGTGAAATAGGTCGACGCGTCGTTACGAGCGACGTCGCGCGCAAATCCCGCGTCATCATGCCATCTGGTGCGCGTGACGTCATTAGAATACCGCCCAGTCCTGCCTCATAATTTAATATGATGATACTGGAGGAAGCAGATATGATAGTAGTCTTTACGAGGCTTGTAGATAGGCACATGGAAATGCAGGGACCACAAGTTATAGGACTAGAATTAGGCCATTCGACCCATCAAATCTACTCTGCCATTCAATCATGGCTGAACTCTGCCTCTGAATCCCATTTTCCTGCCTTCTCCCCATAATCCTTAACACCCAGTCCAATCAAGGATCTGCCTTTAAAATACCCATTGGCCTCCACAGCCCTCTGTGGCAATGAGTTGCCCAGATTTACCCTCTGACTAAAGAAGTCCCTCCTCACCTCCTGTCTAAAAGAGTGCCCTTTAATTCTGAGGCTATGACCTCTAGTTCTAGACTCTCCCACCAGTGGAAACATCCTTTCCACATCCACTCTATCTATGCCTTCCATTATTCTGTAAGTTTCAATGAGGTCCCCCCTCATCCTTCTAAACTCCAGCGAGTAGAGGGATATGGATCATGTACAGGCAGATGAGATCTGCTTACACTGGCATCATGTGCGACACAAACATTGTGGGCCGAAGGGCCTTTTCCTGTGCTGTGTTGTTCTATGTTTTATGAAGTTGATATGCCCACAGCCTCAACTCTACTAGTTCTCCGCAGCCATCAATTCTTCAAAATGATCTTTCCAGAATGTATCTTCTACCCCCATCTTAAATGCTCTCATCCACCAAACCTACACAATCCTCTGGGGTCAAGAATCCCAGAGGTTTGTGGATTCATTCTTCTCAGTACATTACCGAAAGCAAAATGCAATCATACCTTTCCCTTTTGGTGCAAGAAGCAGGGCACTGAAGCGGCTCTCTGCGGCAAGCTCTTGGCCTCGTTCAGGAATGCAGCTGGGATGTACGAGCCTCCACTCAGTAGGTATTCACCTTCACTCTCCAAATGGATCCCACTGGAGTTGGTACTTAACGTACTCAAGGACCTTCACAAAGGAAACAGCAAGTTATACCCAACTCGTTCAATAGCATCAACCTACTGCTACAAGAATTTTTTAAATTCTTGATTAGATCGGGTGTTAAGGATTATGGGGAGAAGGCAGGAAAATGGGATTCAGAGGCAGAGATCAGACATGATTGAATGGTGGAGTAGACTCGATGGGCCGAATGGCCTAATTCTACTCTATTTACAATTACAATTCTATCCATGTAAGTGCGAATAAGAACAAAGATGTATTTTTGTATTTTATGAATGACCTTGAAGCTCAGAAGAAACAGTGATTTGTCACCGTTATGAATCTTGAAATTTAGACTATCTGATTAATTTTGTTTTATTTCATGAATTGCCTCCTTGGTAACTCGCATAATCCAAATCAAGATGATTCTTGCCTTTTGTAAATTAATAAAATGCTGCATTGATGTATTACTTTTAAATGTAAACCCAAAGTGTTTTCCAACTAGTGATATGGTTTTTGAAATGTAGTCTCCTCTGGATGGCAGGGAATGCATAATATGGACACAGTGACGCAGTGAATACACAAAAGTGGTTAAGCAATGGGTCGGTCAGAACATTGCAAATTCAAAAGCAAAGTCTAATGGAATATGCATATTTGAAATTTTTGAAAATTGAGGCATCAGAGACATAATCTGTAGAGAGAGAAAAATGGTGCCATTTCAAGTCATGAGGGAACGCAATGATCTGACCTTAAGTGTAGGAAGGAACTGCAGATGCTGGTTTAAACCGTAGACACAAAATGCTGGTGTAACTCAGCGGGACAGGCAGCATCTCTGGAGAGCAATGGGTGATGTTTCGGGTCTGAAGAAGGGTCGCGACCCGAAACGTCACCCATTCCTTCTCTCCAGAGATGCTGCCTGTCCCGCTGAGTTACTCCAGGTTTTTATGTCTACGGTTTAAACCAGCATCTGCAGTTCCTTCCTACACTTAAGGTCAGATCATTGCGTTCCCTCATGACTTGAAATGGCACAATCTTTCTCTCTCTACAGATTATGTCTCCATACAGACAGCACGCTCCCACGCTCATAGTTTGTACAGGTTTGTAAGGTCATAAGGTCAAAAAGGAATAGGAGTAGAATTAGGCCATTTGGCCCTTCAAGTCTACCCCTCCATTCAATCATCTCTCCCTCCTAACCCCATTCTCCTGGTTATATCCACCACCTTCTCTTTTTATATTAATATTAATATTTAATATGCTTCCTCATTGCACAGGAGGCCGTATCAGCCCATTGTGTCATGTTGCTCATGTTGCTTTACTGACCACTATTTTTCCCATATTCCAACTTCTGCCAGATTCTACCACTCACTTATACACTTGGGGCAATATGCAGTGGCTAATTCGCCTACCGGCCCATACGTCTTTGAAACGTGGGAAGAAACCAGAGCACCAGGAGGAAACCCACACGGCCAAAGGGAGAACGTGCAGAATCCACACAGAAACTCCGGAGGAACAAGTTCGTAAGTTCCTAATTTGCAGGAGCAGAATTAGGCCATTCGGCCAACTAAGTCTACTACGCCATTCAATCATGGCTGATCTATCTCTCCCTCTCAACCCCATTCTCCTGCCTTCTCCCCATAACCCCTGACACCCTTACAGCTCAAGATTGAACATGGCTCACTGGAGCTGTAAAGGCAACAGATCTACCCCACTGTCCTCACCTTTAAAATAGGGCCATGAAACCTTTTATAAGCAGCTGATGGCTTAACATTTGTTCCAGCTGACAGCCTTTTCAACAGTACGTTGCCTAGACACTGAACTGGGAGGGAAAGTCTAGATTGTATGTTCAAGTTTCCATAATGAGACCAACGTCTGTCTGCATGCTACAACTTAAATAAAATGACATTCAGTCACATTAATAAAATACTGACAAAATCCTTGAAACAAATAACCTAAATCGCAGAATGAACTGAAGTTCAATGCGGATTACTAAAATTCACCAGGAGGATGAACGTATTAATTACTTTGTCTGCGGTCTAATTTAGTGATAATAAAAAGTCCACGTGAGTAAAATCTTTAACGTAACAAGATAAGGTGTTTCACGCAAGTGCATTCAGACAAGATTTAACAGCGATGCCTGATGAAATATTTGGAGAGTTAATTAAATGTCTCAATGGAAGTGGTGATATTTATGCAGAGAATTACAGTATTTAGGAGCTGGGCAAGGGAAGGCATCAGCTGCCAATAATGCCAATAATGGATATCAGGGTTGCTCAAGGAACCAAAGCAGATAAATCAGAGGCTGATCTGGAGAGGTGTGGATCGTGTGCCGACAGACAAGAGTCGGGCTTGGCATTGTGTTGGTACAGGCATTGTGGGCTGAAGGGCCTGTTCTTGTGCTGTACTGTTCACTGGTCTCTGTGCATATAATCAAATGACAATTGACTCTATTTTTCCCCTCAAAAGGGGTGGCACGGCAGTGCAGCGGTAGAGCTACTGCCTCACCGCGCCAGAGACCCAGGATCGATCCTGACTATGGATGCTGTCTGTATGGAGTTTGCCTGTTCTCCCTGCGACTGCGTGGGTTTTCTCCGGATGCTCCAGTTTCCTCCCACGCTCATAGTTTGTACAGGTTTATAAGGTCGTAAGGTCAAAAAGGAATAGGAGTAGAATTAGGCCATTTGGCCCATCAACTCTACCCCTCCATTCAATCATCTCTCCCTCCTAACCCCATTCTCCTGCCTTCTCCCCATAACCTCTGTCACCCGTACTAATGAAGAATCTATCTATCTCTGCCTTCAAAATATCCACTGACTTGGCCCCCACAATTTTCTGTGGTAGAGAATTCCACTGTGTAGGTTAATTTGCATCGGTAAAATTTCTCAATTGCCCCTAGTGTGTAGGATAGTGCTGGTTGACGGAGCGATCGCTGCTCAGTGCGGACTCGGTGGGCAACAGTGCCTATTTCTACGCAGTATCTCCAAAGTCTAAATTCCAAACACTGGAATATGCTGGTAAATGATATTCATATATTTACTCTCGACTTATCATAACCTAAAAATAAATAGTTTCTCACGCAGGAAGATGGCAGCAGCATTAGCTGTTAATTCCTTTCAAGAGCCAGTCAAGGAGCAGAAATGGCAATGAGTATCAATGCCAACTGCCTTCTTATCAAATCAGTTCAACATAACAGGCTGAGAAAGTCCAGCTTGATAAACTAGGAGCTGTGAACTCAAACACAAGAATTTGATGAGGCTCTTGGTCCGTTAATTGCCCTTGAAGTTTTGATTATGACTCAGTGCATGTAGCAAGAGATGATCTCCAGACAGTGTGTGAATCACAGAGCAGAACATGGGACCTGATGGTTTGGCCATCGATCCTGTCAGATCAGGCTTGCCCTTCCAAAAAAGGTGCTGGCATTTTGGCGGCACTTCCTCACTAAAATGCTCTTCCCAGCATCGCACTGACAATCCGAGCTTCCAGCCCCGTCATGAAACTCAATCTCAAGGTGAGTTTAAAAGAGATGTGCAGTGGCAAGTTCCTTTAATGCCCCTGTCCCACTTAGGAAGCCTGAACGGAAACCTCTGGAGACTTTGCGCCCCACCCAAGGTTTCCGTGCGGTTCCCGGAGGTTTTTGTCCTCCGGCAACCACCTTCAACTAGCATCGCAACCGGCTTCGACTAAAAAATTACCGATTTTTAAAACGGAAAACACTTTCGACCATTAGGGCGACTAACAAAAACCTCCGGGAACCGCACGGAAACCTTGGGTGGGGCACAAAGTCTACAGAGGTTTCCGTTCAGGTTTCCTAAGTGGGACAGGGGCATAACACAGAGGGTGGTGAGTGCCTGGAACATACTGCTGGGGGTGGATGTTGAGGCAAATACGATAGTGGCATATACGGGACTTTTGGATAGGCATATGGATATACAGGGAATGGAGCGATCTGGATTCTATGCAGGCAGCTAGGATTTTGCCTTGTCATCACGTTAGGTATAGAATGTAGACCAAACAACCTGCGTGTATGCTATACCGTTCCATGTCCTGTGATCTTTAGAGCGTGGGTGAATCTGTGGAATTCTTTGCCACAGAAGGCCGTGGAGGCCAAGTCAGTGGATATCCTTAACGCAGAGATTGATAGATTCTTGATTTGTACGGGTGTCAGGGCTGATGGGGAGAAGGCAGGAGAATAGGGTTAGGTGGGAGTAGACTTGATGGGCCGAATGGCCTAATTCTACCATTCCTTATGACCTTATGATCAAGCAAAAGACAATGGACTGGAATAAGCTGTTCATGTGTTTACTCTGTGTAACCTAAAAAGTAACAAACCAGAACAACGACTTCCCCATCACCCCAGCTCCACATACATTAAATACCAAATACCACCCTTATCATCTACCCCCGCACTCTGGACGTAACCTTGAGCCTCTTCACTATCCTCAGCTTGCATGAAGACTATATTCCTCTCTCTCTCACATTTGTCAGTCACTGGTCCCTGGAGCTCCAACCATAGTGATTCCACACACTCATTGTCTCAGCCTTTCCTTCCACTCCCATAACAGTGTGGCCATCCCACACCCGTTACCAGGCAGCCTATTCCCTTGCGTTGTACCGCAGAATATTTACTTCTCCACCTTCACATCTCAGTAACATCTACTGGATCTAGTTCAGTTTTAGTTTAGGAAGGAACTGCAGCTGCTGTTAAACCGAAGATAGACACAAAAAGCTGGAGTAACTCAGCGGGACAGGCAGCATCTCTGCGCAGAAGGAAGGGGGGGTGACGTTTCGGGTCGAGACCCTTCTTCAGACTGAAGTCTATCTTTAGTTTTTGTTTAGTTTAGTTTAGTTTGGAGATACAGCACGGAAACAGGCCCTTTGGCCCACTGTGTCCGCGCCAACCAGCGATCCGTGTACACTAATAATATTAGAGCAGTATGGTGGCGCAGCGGTAGAGTGGCTGCCTTACAGCGCTTGCAGCACCGGAGACCCGGGTTCAATCCCGATTACGGATGCTGTCTGTACGGAGTTTGTACGTTCTCCCCGCAACCGCATGGGTTTTCTCCGAGATCTTCGGTTTCCTCTCACACTCCAAAGACGTACAGGTGTTTAGGTTCATTCTCTTGGTAAATGTAAAAAAATTGTCCCTAGTGTGTGTAGGATAGTGTTACTATGCGGGGATCGCTGGTCGGCACGAAACCTGGGCCTGTTTCCATGCTGTATCTCTAAACCAAACTATCCTGCACAATCGGGACAATTTACAATTTTTACCAAAGCCAGTTATCCTACAAAACTGAGGTAGACAAAAATGCTGGAGAAACTCAGCGGGTGCAGCAGCATCTATGGAGCAAAGGAAATAGGCAACGTTTCGGGCCGAAACCCTTCTTCATACGTGTACGTTTTTAGAATGTGGTAGGAAACCGAAGTACCCAGAGAAAACTTACACGGTCACGGGGAGAACGTACAAACTCCGTACAGACAGCATCCGTAGTCGGGATCGAACCTGGGTCTCTGACGCTGTACCGCTGCGCCAACGTGCCACCCTAATATTTAATATCCCCAGCCTGCACGGTAAATATATTTATCTGTATTTTTGTTATTATTACAAGTATGTCTGCTTTTAGAGACAAAAAAGCTCTTGTAAACACTATACTATGTCCCCTGATTATGGCCTTAGCTGCCGAAGCACTTATACCGTTGATAATCCTGCTTTGAACTGTCTCTTCAGTCGTGTAACTTTACCCTTATCTGCACCCGTCACACACCCTCATCTACTGCATCCGATGTTCCTGACGTGGCCTTCTGTACATCGGCGAGACCAAGCATAGGCTCGCCGACTGTTCAGTTTATTATCTGAATGGTGTCAGATTAAGAAAAGGGGAGGTGCAACGAGACCTGGGGGTCCTTCTACATCGCTGAAAGGAAGCAAGCAGGTACAGCAGGCAGTGAAGAAAGCGAAGGGCATGTTGGCCTTCATCGCGAGAGGATTTGAGTATCAGAACAAGGAGGTCCTCCTGCGGTTGTACAGGCCCCTGGTATAACCTCACATGGGGTATTGCAGGGTGGGTTCACCAGGTGATATGATGAAATAATGGATCGACTCGGCTTATATTCACTGGAATTTAGAAAGATGAGAGGGGATCTTATGGAAACAGGGATCTTATTGGACAGGCCAGATGCAGGAAAAATGTTCCCCATGTTGGGGGAGTCCAGAACCAGGGGTCACAGTTTAGGAATAAGGGGTAGACCATTTAGAACTGAGATGAGGAAAAACTTTTTCACCCAGAGAGTTGTGAATCTGTGGAATTCTCTGCCACAGAGGCCAGTGGAGGCCAATTCACTGGATGTTTTCAAGAGTTAGATATAGCTCTTAAGGTTAATGGAATCAAGGGATATGGGGAGAAAGCAGGAATGGGATACTGATTTTGGATGATCAGCCATGATCGTATTGCATGGAGAGTGCTGGCTCGAAGGGCCGAATGGCCAACTCCTGCACCTATTTTCTATGTTTCCATGTTTCTGAACATTTGGATCTCCCAGTTGTTAATCATTTTAACTCCTCGCCCCATTTCCATACTGACCTTTCTGGCCTGGACCTCCTCCATTGCCAGAATGGGGCCACATGTGAACTGGAAGAACAGCACCTCATATTCCACCTGGGTAGCTTGTAGCAGACTGAGCATTGAAGTCTCCAATTTTATGTGAAGAAATGACTGTAATATGAGGTGCTCTTACTCCAGTTTGCGTGTGGACTCTGTTCCTCGATTCCCCTACTCTGAGTGAAAGATTCTGTGCATTCACTCTATCTATTACCCTCATGAGCTTATACATCTCAATAAGACCAGCCACGTCCTTCTTACAGCCATTGTTGCCAGTGGCTTGTAAGGCTGGAGGACATTATAAGAATAGGGAGCAAAATCGATTAAACTGTTAACATGTTATGTTGCTCAAGGCAAAACCGCCTCGAAAATCAAGAGAATTTTAGAAGTGTTCTATCATCAAAGCAAATCCTGCATTTCAATACTCCAATTCAAACTCCAAACGGCAAAAAATAATGAGAGTGCCTTAAAGGCAAAAGCAATTTATGGCAACTGTATCCATTGATAGAAGTCGGGCTGTGTGAAATTACTACGACAGTCTATTCAGAAAGAATTGCAGGAGATGAAGTTAAGTTGAGTTTAATCTATAGTCACGTGTACTGAGGTACAGTGGAAAGCTCTTGTTTCGTGCTAACCAGTCAGTCGGCAGAATGACGGCAGAAACGGCCGCACGGTGGCGCAGCGGTAGAGTTGCTGCCTTGCAGCGCTTACTGCGCCGGGGACCCAGGTTCGATCCCGACCACGTGTGCTGTCTGTACGGAGTTTGCACGTTCTCCCCGCGACCGCGTGAGTTTTCTCCGAGATCTTCGGTTTCATCCCACACTCCAAAGACGTACTGGTTAGTTTGCAGGTCAATTGGCTATGGTACACTGTAAGTGTAAATTGTCCCTAATGTGTGTACGATAGTGTTAGAATCATGGAATCATAGAAAATAGGTGCAGGAGTAGGCCATTCGGCCCTTCGAGCCTGCACCGCCATTCAATATGATCATGGCTGATCATCCAACTCAGTATCCTGTACCTGCCTTCTCTCCATACATCCTGATACCTTTAGCCACAAGGGCCACATCTAACTCCCTCTTAAATATAGTCAATGAACTGGCTTCAACTACCTTCCGTGGCAGAGAATTCCACAGACTCACCACTCTCTGTGTGAAAAATGATTTCCTCATCTCGGTCCTAAAAGACTACCCCCTTATCCTTAAACTGTGACCCCTGGTTCTGGAGTTCCCCAACATCGGGAATGCGGGGATCGCTGGTCGGTACGGACTCGGTGGGCCAAACGGCCTGTTTCTGCGCTGTATCTCTAAACTAAACTAAACTAAAAAATAAACAATGCTTGATTAAAATTGAGCCATCCACAGTGTACCATTTAGTTTAGTTTAGTTAAGAGATACAGTGTGGAAACCAGGTCACCAGGTCAGCAGCGACCAGCGATCCCCGCACACTAATACCATCCTACACACACTAGGAACAATTTTACATTTACACCAAGCCAATTAACCAACAATCCTGTACGTCTTTGGAGTGTGGGTGGAAACCGAAGATCTCAAGGAAAGCCCATGCAGGTCACGGGGAGAACGTACAAACTCTGTATGGACAGCAACTGTGGTCAGGATCGAACCTGGATCTGTAAGGCTGTAGCTCTCTACCGCTGTGCACCGTGCCGCCCAGGAAACAGGATATGGGAATAACGGGAATAACGTTTAGTTTTTTTAATCTTCAGGAAGGGAAGGTCTCACAAAAATATATATATAAAGCTGTTGCCACAGTTTTAGAATGTGAGAGTGAAATGATTGTCACTTGTTCTCAGCTGTACATGGCATACCTGTCGGTGAGGTGTCGGTAACGGCTTGCTATTGAACTCCTGTTTTGCGTTCTCCACTCTTCCTGCCGATGCCAGCTCCCTGAAAACACAAAATCCAATTACTCACAAAGTCACAATGCTCTCTGGTAACAGCAAGTAGGGCATGGCTGTTTCTTCACTCTGAGAAAACCCTTCGGACTTGAAAGAAGGCCGGCGTCTGACCCAGGGCAGTGCCACACTCGGGGAACGACTGGGACACATTTCAATGCTGCAGCTCGCGATGGAGACTGGGTTCTCTCCCCACTGGGAGCATGGCTTCTATCGCTGCACCTTGAAGGAGCCTTTAGCCTTCCTGCAAAGTGTTTTTGCTCGTCCCTCATCCAGTTCAGCAAAGTAGCCACTAAACTAAAGCTAAAAATAGCAATCCTTTGTGGCTTGAGAATAATCCACTTAATCTTTTCATTAGTCAGCATGAGAGAGGCTAATAGTCTTTCTGCTTCAGGCACTGGTTTGTTTCTCTTGATCAAGGGCCGTGTCAATGTTGCGCAGTAAAAAGACTTATGGAATAGTGTTGAGGACCATACCTTTGTAACATTAGGAGGGAGACATAGATCAACCATGATTGAATGGCAGAGTGGACTTGATGGGCCGAATGGCCTAATTCTACTCCTCCTGTTTCCCAAGACCTAATACCGCAGGCAAAAATTGGGAACTGTCACCCTAGCTTGAGAATAAACTTCCAACAGTCTCTCATGGTATTCACTGACTTTGAAAGTAACATTGTCACCCTCTTGGAGATCTGTGGGCAGTTAATACATGCTGGTTGTTCCTTAAATAAGTACAGAGGGCAGTACTTTCCCTCACAGAGTTATCTGGATTACTCTTTGTACATTGTTTAGGGACACATCATGAAAACAGGCCCTTCGGCCCACCGAGTGTGCGCCATCCAGCGATCCCCACACACTAACACTATCCTACATGCACTAGTCCAATTCTAATGTCGTCTTGATTCAAACTCGGGGAATGTCCGTAGCGAGTGCGTAGGAGTCCGTAGATATATCGTAGCGGCTCGCAATGCCAGCCGTAGGTACTTGGGGCGTCAGGTAAGTCGGGACGTTTTTTCAGCATGTTTAAAAATGTCCATGAGTAAAATAATAGCCCCGAGTACCTACTGCTGGCTATTCCCATAATGCTCCGTGCTTGAATCAAGGGGAAAACTCAGGAAAATTCGTGGTAACTCGGGAAAGTGGGACAGGGGCTTAAGAAACTGACAAAGAAGGGTCTCGACTCGAAACGTCACACATTCCTTTTCTCCAGAGACGCTGCCTGCCCCGCTGAGTTACTCCAGCATTTTGTATCTATCTTCGGTTTAAACCGGCATCTGCAGTTCCTTCCTTGAAACTAATCCCTTATTGAATGTAGAATGGCCAGTAAAATGTTCTTCACAATCAATGAAAATCAGTGTCTTTAGTCTCCTAATCTCTGCGTGAGTCTTTGAACCTGAATTAATTGTACGGTAGAGATCTTAATTTGAATTCAATGGATCATAGACCTTTGCCTAACATACACATTGACTATCACATCAGGATCTCAACCTCGAACAACGATGCATCTATTCAAAAGCTCTTAGTCTCGAGGCTTTATGAATAATGAACTAACTGCTCTGCTAATTTTAAACCATCTGCTCACAACATTCCTAATACAGTAACAGTCGCCAGGGGACAGGCATAAAGACTGAAATCTTAGAACTGCCTCTCTCTCTCTGCGACTTCCAACGGAAGGAACAGGATGAGAATGGGACGGGGCTGTGATGCCGTTAGTGGAGCGGCTATTTCGCAGCACCAACGCCCTTGGGTCAGTCCTGAGCTGTGTGGTCAGTGTGGAGTTTACATGTTGCCCCTATGGGTTTCCTCCGAGTGCTCCAGTTCCCTCCTGCATCCCAAAGACGTGTGGATCGGCAGGTATAGTTGGCCTGTGCAAATTGCCCCCAGTGTAAATGGATGGTGTAACTGATGGAAATGTGGAGAGAACAAGTGATTTTGAACAGTAGTGAGGGACGAGGATTGGTCGGAGAGCTGGCACAGACCTGGGTCACTTGGAAACAAGTAAACAGGCTGGCCCTTGAAAATGCAGGCTGTGCCAATCGTCAACTCATGTGACCTTTCTAAATCGCCGTTCATTGACACCAGCGGATATCGGCCCAGACTGACTGCTTCCCTGCGGTACGAGAGATCTTACTAATATAGAGATTCTAATCGAGTCCAGAACCAGGGGCCACAGTCTTGGAATAAAGGGGGGGTCATTTAAGACAGAGGTGAGGAAAAACGTTTTCACCCAGAGAGTCGTGAATTTATGGAATTCCCTGCCACAGAGGGCAGTGGAGGCCAAGTCACTGGATGGGTTTAAGAGAGAGTTAGATAGAGCTCTAGGGGCTAGTGGAGTCAAGGGATATGAGGAGAAGGCTGGCACGGGTTATTGA
Organism: Okamejei kenojei; assembly: GCA_035221665.1. Lineage (NCBI taxonomy): Eukaryota > Metazoa > Chordata > Chondrichthyes > Rajiformes > Rajidae > Okamejei > Okamejei kenojei. The sequence goes on from CM069165.1 coordinate 15,831,229, forward strand.
TAGGGGACGATCAGCAATGATCACAATGAATGGCGGTGCTGGCTCGAAGGGCCGAATGGCCTCCTCCTGCACCTATTTTCTATGTTTCTATGTTTCTATACAGTGGCTCTTCGGCCCACCGAGTCCACACCGACCAGCGATCCCCGCACACTAACACTTTCCCGCACACACTAAGGATAATTTAAAATTAAAAATTTGAATGAGAAGGTGCATGGCATGATTAGCAAGTTTGCAGATGACGCAAAAGTGGGTGGTACTGCAGATAGTAAGGATGGTTGTGAGAAAGTGCAGCAGGATCGCGATCGGTCGGCCAGGAGGGCTGAGGAATGGTTGATGGAATTTAATGCAGAGAAATGTGAGGTGTTGCATTTTGGGAAATCTAACATGGGCAGTGAATGGTAGGCCTCTGGGTAGTGTTGTAGAGTTATAGAAGTTGGCAGGTCATGTTGCAGTTATACAAGATGTTGGTCCGCATTCAGAGTCTTGTGTTCAGTTCCGGGCACCATGTTATAGGAAAAATGTTGTCGAGCTTGAAAGGGTACAGAGAAGATTTACGAGGATTTTGCCGAGACTCGACGGTCTGAGCTATAGGGAGAGGTTGAGTCGGCTGGGACTCTATTCCTCGGAGACTCACAAGCCCTGTAATTACTTGATGACATCATGACATTCAAGTTTCATGACATCAAACAGGAAATTAGAAATGCGTGCAACGAAGGTAAAACCGTTATAATGGGTGACTTCAATCTACATATAGATTGGGTGAATCAAATTGGCAGGGGTGCTGAGGAAGAGGATTTCTTGGAATGTATGCGGGATAGTTTTCTAAACCAACATGTGGAGGAACCAACGAGAGAGCAGGCTATTCTAGACTGGATATTGAGTAATGAGGAAGGACATTGTTAATTCAGAAACACGGGTCCTGAACTTAAAGAAAGGTAACTTTGAGGGTAAGAGACGTGAATTGGCCAAGATCGACTGGCAATTGATTCTTGAAGGGTTGACGGTGGATATGCAATGGAGGCCTTTTAAAGACTGCATGGATGAACTACAACAATTGTTCATCCCAGTATGGCAAAAGAATAAATCAGGGAAGGTGGCGCATCCGTGGATAACGAGGGAAATCAGGGATGGTATCAAAGAAAAAGATGAAGCGTACAAATTAGCCAGAAAAAGCAGCCTACCAGAGGACTGGGAGAAATTCAGAGACCAACAGAGGAGGACAAAGGGCTTAATTAGGAAAGGGAAAATGGAGTATGAAAGAAAACTGGCAGGAAGCATAAAAACTGACTGCAAAAGTTTTTATCGATATGTGAAGTGCAAAAGATTAGTTAAAACAAATGTAGGTCCCTTGCAGTCAGAAACGGGTGAATTGATCATGGGGAACAAGGACATGGCAGACCAATTGAATAACTACTTTGCTTCTGTCTTCACTAAGGAAGACATAAATAATTTGCCGGACATAGCAGGGGATCGCGGGTCCAATGAGATGGAGGAAATGAGTGAAATTCAGGTTAGCCGGAAAGTGGTGTTAGGTAAATTGAATGGATTAAAGGCCGATAAATCCCCAGGGCCAGATAGGCTGCATCCCAGGGTACTTAAGGAAGTAGCTCCAGAAATAGCAGATGCCTTAGTGATAATTTTTCAAAACTCTTTAGATTCTGGAGTAGTTCCTGAGGATTGGAGGGTAGCTAATGTAACCCCACTTTTTAAAAAGGCAGGGAGAGAGAAAACGGGGAATTACAGACCAGTTAGTCTAACATCGGTAGTAAGGAAACTGCTAGAGTCAATTATTAAAGATGGAATAGCAGCGCATTTGGAAAGTGGTGAAATCATTGGACAAAGTCAGCATGGATTTACGAAGGGTAAATCATGTCTGACGAATCTTATTGAATTTTTTGAGGATGTAACTAGTAGAGTGGATAAGGGAGAAGCAGTGGATGTGTTATATCTGGACTTTCAGAAGGCTTTCGACAAGGTCCCACACAAGAGATTGGTATACAAACTTAAAGCACACGGTATTGGTGGTTCAGTATTGATGTGGATAGAGAACTGGCTGGCAGACAGGAAGCAAAGAGTAGGAGTGAACGGGTCCTTTTCAGGATGGCAGACAGTGACTAGTGGGGTGCCGCAAGGCTCAGTGCTGGGACCCCAGCTATTTACAATATACATTAATGATTTGGACGAGGGAATTAAATGCAACATCTCGAAGTTTGCGGATGACACGAAGCTGGGGGGCAGTGTTAGCTGTGAGGAGGATGCTAGGAGGCTGCAGGATGACTTGGATAGACTGGGTGAGTGGGCAAATGCATGGCAGATGCAGTATAATGTGGATAAATGTGAGGTTATCCACTTTGGTGGCAAAAACAGGAAGGTAGACTATTTATTTGAATGGTGACCAATTAGGAAAAGGGGAGATGCAGCGAGACCTGGGTGCCATGGTACACCAGTCATTGAAAGTAGGCATGCAGGTGCAGCAGGCTGTGAAGAAAGCAAATGGTATGTTGGCATTCATAGCAAAAGGATTTGAGTACAAGAGCAGGGAGGTTCTACTGCAGTTGTACAGGGTCTTGGTGAGGCTACACCTGGAGTATTGCGTACAGTTTTTGGTCTCCTAATCTGAGGAATGACATTCTTGCCATAGAGGGAGTACAGAGAAGGTTCACCAGACTGATTCCTGGGATGGCACGACTTCCATATGAAGAAAGACTGGATAGACTCGGCTTGTACTCGCTGGAATTTAGAAGATTGAGGGGTGATCTCATAGAGACTTACAAAATTCTTAAGGGGTTGGACAGGCTAGATGCAGGAAGATTGTTCTCGATGTTGGGGAAGTCCAGGACAAGGGGTCACAGTTTAAGGATAAGGGGAAGTCTTTTAGGACCGAGATGAGAGAATCGTTTTTCACACAGAGAGTGGTGAATCTGTGGAATTCTCTGCCACAGAAGGTAGTTGAGGCCAGTTCGTTGGCTATATTTAAGAGGGAGTTAGATGTGGCCCTTGTGGCTGAAGGGATCAGGGGGTATGGAGAGAAGGCAGGTACAGGATACTGAGTTGGATGATCAGCCATGATCATATTGAATGGCGGTGCAGGCTCGAAGGGCCGAATGGCCTGCTCCTGCACCTAATTTCTATGTTTCTATGTATCCCTGATGCCCTTTTAGTTTAGTTTAGAAGCAGGTCGTTCAGCCCACCGAGTCCGCGTCCACCAGCGATCCCCGAACATTAACACTATCCTACACACTAGGGACAATTTACATTTATACCAAGCCAATTAGCCTCCAAACCTGCACGTCTTTGGAATGTGGGAGAAAACCAGAGCTCCCCAGAGAAAACCAATGCAGGTTGCCGGAGAACGTGCAAACGCCACACAGACAGCATGAACCCGGATCGCCAGGATCGAACCCGGGTCTCTGATGCTGTAGTCTGAGAGTTTGAAGAAGGATCTCGATCCGAAACATCACCCATTTCTTCTATCCAGAGATACTGCCTATCCCGCTGAGTTACTCCACCATTTTGTGTCCATCTTTGGTGTAAACCAGCATCTGCAGTTCCTTCCGACACACATCCTCTTGCCCTTAATGTGCTTACAACAGTGGGAAGTTTCTTTACTGCTGCATGCCAGTGATAGCCTTCTTTGCCCTCCTGATCTCTTTGATTAAACACCCCCAAAATTCCTGAAGGGCCTTCAGGAATGATCCTATAACGGAGCAAGATAGTCCACGCGACGAAAAAGACGTAGTACGGTCATGGGCAGATTAATGGGCAATTTAAGGCCCCATTTCCATAACCGGCTTCCGACTCCGCACCAAAGATCCCATAGGATAATAGTGCGGAGACGGAAGCCGGTTACGGAAACATCCTCATAAAAATAAAAGTTATTTGGTAAAAATCTTCTCATTTTCAGAATTTTAATTTATTAACACAAACTGTTCCCCCGCAACGTTGATTACACTGCGAGTCGGTTCGGGTTGGGTCCGGTTACGGAAATGGATGAAAAAAAGGCCCACGTTCCGTTCCGTTGCGTACTACACGTCAGCCCATTGCATTTAGCAGGAGTGGTCTTTCTTGCTCCGCTATAGGATCTTTGCTTCCCAGTGTATGGTTCGCAAAATAATACTTTCTGAAATGTCAGCACTCTTTTGCAGATAATTTGGCAGCTACTGCATCTCTCCAAGGCCAACTAAATAAACACGTTGGAATCTTCATGGCCAGTTGGATCAGCAAAATTCCTATTAATGCTCCGTCCAAAATCATCCCTGATGGTGAAGCACTTCCACAGCATTGCCAGTGCTGATAACCTGGAGTGGACGACTGCCGACTCTCACAGTCTGCTGATTCCGAATCGGAATCAGCAGACTGTGAGAATCAGCAGTGGTCTCATGCGTAGCACAGTACTGACCAGTTTAGCTGGTGCACCAGGCACCCGGATAAGTTGCTGTGTTTATTGCTCCAATACAGCGAGCGGAAAATTGACGTTAAAGGATAGATTAAGCTGCGGTGCTCGTCTTGAGCAGAAATGCTGCAAATTCATTCCCTGGCAAAATGCTTTTCAGATTACAGGGTGGCAGCTGTTAACCAGTGATTTCATTTCACATTTGGACACAGCCGCTGGGAGAGATGTGTACCTGCTCTGTTCACTGTAACATTAGTCAGAGGGTGGTGAATCTGTGACATTCATTGCCACGGACGGCTGTGGAGACGAAGCCGATGGTGAATTTTAAGGCAGAGATTCACAGATTCTTGATTAGTAAAGGTGCCAAGGCTCATAGGGAGGAGAATGGGGATGAGAGGGAAAGCTATGATTGAATGGCGGAGTAGACTTGATGGGCCGAATTGCCTAATTCTGCTCCTAGAACTTATGAACGTGTATCTTTCAATCAAATCAGTCCTATTTATCAGTGTTTCAAAATTTTAGACGGCAGGAAGTTTAAAATTGTGGTCAAGGCCATTCATGGAAAACAAAGTACAGGGCCCTAGTAAGACCACACCGGGAGTATTGTGTGCAGTTTTGGTCCCCTAATTTGAGGAAGGACATTCTTGCTATTGAGGGAGTGCAGCGTAGGTTTACAAGGTTAATTCCCGGGATGGCGGGACTGTCATATGCTGAGAGAATGGTGCAGCTGGGCTTGTACACTCTGGAGTTTAGAAGGATGAGAGGGGATCTTATTGAAACAGATAAGTTTGTTAAGGGCTTGGACACGCTAGAGGCAGCAAACATGTTCCTGATGTTGGGGGAGTCCAGAACCAGGCGGCCACAGTTTAAGAATAAGGGGTAAGCCATTTAGAACGGAGACGAGGAAACACTTTTTCTCACAGAGAGTTGTGAGTCTGTGGCCTCCACTGCCTCAGAGGGCGGTGGAGGCCGGTTCTCTGGATACTTCCAAGAGAGAGCTAGACAGGGCTCTTAAACATAGTGCAGTCAGGGGATATGGGTAGAAGGCAGGAACGGGGTACTGATTGGGGATGATCAGCCATGATCACATTGAATGGCGGTGCTGGCTCGAAGGGCTGAATGCCCTATTCCTATTGTCTATTGAAATGGGTGAACAGGAAAATCGACTAACATGCCTTAACCAGTATGATCAAAGGACTACAAAATTGGCAATGCACGAGGTCTGAGGAATGATGTATTTGATGGGTTAATTTAGGTGAAAAATGGACAGAGATATTATGAGAGATACAATACCATATCAAATGTGTTCCCCAAATCTAAGAGTAGCTTGTCCACTGGTTGTCCTTCATCTATAGGACATCTTTCTTCTTCAAAGGACACAATAAATTATTCCAACATCATTTAGTTTCACGAAATCACGTTATCCACCGGATTGTCTTCGATTTTTCGATATGTCTTGTTAAAATATATTTAGTAATAGTTCCTCTGCCAGATGATAAACTAAATGCCTGGTGGTTACCAGTTTTCTGTCTCCTTTTCTTAATAAAGGAATTGCATTTTTTTCCAATGTAACTGCTGAAAATTAGCACATACCCCCGTGAGCATTGACAGTGTTGGAAGTAGAGATGGTCGTAAATGTCAAATTCCAAGGAGTCAATATCACCAACAACTTCTCCTGGACCACCCACATTGAAGCAACGACCAAGAAAGCACCCCAACGCCTCTACTTCCTTAGAAGGCTTCAGAGGTTTGGCATGTCCCCTCTCACCAACCTCTACAGATGCACCATAGAAAGCATTTTATCAGCTTGGTTTGGGAACAGCTCCATCCAGGACTGCAAGAAATGGTAGCAAACTGTGGCCATCACACAAACCAACCTCCCTTCTACTGATTCCATTTGCACCTCACGCTGCCCTGGCCACTCCCTCTTCTCCCCTCTCCCATCAGGCAAAAGGTACAGAAGTGTGAAAATGCACACCTCCAGATTCAGGGACAGTTTCTTCCCAGCTGTTATCAGGCAACTGAATCATCCTACCACAACCAGAGCAAGTGCTGAATTACTAACTACCTCTTTGGGGACCCTCAGACTATCCTTGACCAGACTTTGCTGGATTTACCTTGCACTGAACGTTATTCCCTTATCATGTATCTATACACTGTAAATGGATTGATTGTAATCATGTATTGTCTTTCAGCTGACTGGTTAGCACGCAACGAAAGTTTTTCACTGTACCTCGGTGCGTGTGACAATAAACTAAACTACAGCTAAAATGAACTATTATTATTTTGCTTTTTATTGACTGTTTAAGAAAGTTGCTTAGAAAAGATTCAAGGATTAATCTCCTCAACACTTCTATGCGCATGAGAGCTTTATAAATTTATTAATGATAATATAATAAGCGGTGGGCAGGAGTTAGTGGTCATGTTTTTTTAGTTTAGTTTAGAGATAGAGTGCAGAAACAGGCCGTTTGGCCCAGCGATCCCCACACACTAACACTATCCTACACACACTAGGGACAATTTACATTTATACCAAGCCAATTAACCTACAAACCTGTACTTCTTTGGATTGTGGGAGGAAACGGAAGATCTCGGAGAAAACCATACAGGCAGCGCCCGTAGTCAGGATCGAACCCGGGTCTCTGGCGCTTTAAGGCAGCAACTCTACCGCTGCACCGTTGTGTTTCCCCTGACGAAATGTTAGTCAGTTTGAAGAAGGGTCTCGACCAGAAACATCGATCAGTCTGAAGAAGAGTCTCGACCCAAACCGTCATCCATTCCTCCTCTCCAGAGATGCTGCCTGTCCAGCTGAGTTACTCCAGCATCTTGAATCACTTCCCTCTGGAAGGCGCCTCTGGACTGTCAAAGCTGCCACAGCCAGACATAAAAACAGTTTTTATCCACGAGTAGTTGCTCTACTCAACAGCCAAACATCTGTAGCCTCCCCTTGATCTGGCATTTTGTTGGTTCACATGCTTGATCAATGGTGTTTTATCATTAATGTTTTATTATTATTAATGTTTAGTGTTTTCTGAGTCACTCGTAACTGTCAATGTGTGTCATGTTGTTACTTGTGGGCGGAGCACCAAGGCAAATTCCTTGTATGTGAATACTTGGCCAATAAACTTACTCATTTACTTACATTTTGTGTCTACCCACAGTTATAACAGCCCACAATAAAGCTCTCTGAGTAACTCTGAATAAATGACTGAATTCTTGACTTATTGGTCACTCTCTCTCTGCACTAGTCTGACGTTAACATTGGGAGACAGACTGACTGATCAGCATAGGCTAACCTTTCTATGCCAAAGCTGGGGCCTTGTTGATTATAATTCAAGCAAATGTTTCCCAGCACATTGCTCATCCCACAGAACTCCAGTATTTGTCAGGATAGATTACCTCCACTGAAGAATGTTTCCCCTTTTTCACTGACTGTAGGCCACTAACTTTTAATCAAACTGAAACATCCTGAGATTAAGGACCGTTCCAGGGAACAAAGAGTGTAATCATTGCAAGGGTAATGATCCAAGCTATATAGGTTTATTCACCATTTGTTAATAATTCCTAATGCAACGGTTAGAGCAAGAGCAACCACTCTCCCTGCAGCAATCAACATGTTCCCTGCTTAGATTTATTCTTGCAAAACAAAGTCTTTGCTGGATACTAATGATCTCCATGAGACAGCAACATTATGACATTAAAAACACACACAAAATGCTGGAGTAACTCAGCGGGACAGGCAGCATCTCTGGAGAGAAGGAATGGGTGATCTTATGGGTCACAACGTTTCTTCAGAGTCTGAGGAAGGGTCTCGACCCAAAATGCTAGACACACTAGAGGTAGGAAACATGTTCGCAATGTTGGGGGAGTCCAGAACCAGGGGCCACCGTTTAAGAATAAGGAGTAAGCCATTTAGAACGAAGAAACACTTTTTCTCACAGAGAGTGGTGAGTCTGTGGAATTCTCTGCCTCAGAGGGCGGTGGAGGTGGGTTCTCTGGATGCTTTCAAGAGAGAGCTAGATAGGGCTCTTAAAGATAGCGGAGTCAGGGGATATGGGGAGAAGGCAGGAACGGGGTACTGATTGGGGATGATCAGCCATGATCACATTGAATGGCGGTGCTGGCTTGAAGGGCCGAATGGCCTACACCTGCACCTATTGTCTATTGTCTAAAACATCCATTCCTTCTCTCCAGAGATGCTGTCTGTCCCACTGAGTTACTCCAGCACTTTGTGTCTTTCTTTGGTGTAAACCAGCATCTGCAGTTCGTTTCTAAACATTATGACATGTTTAGAATTATGACTTAGTTAGAATTTTACTGTATCTCCAATAATGAAATGCCCGAGGTTCAGCTTTATTATTTCCACTACTGCTCCAGACACTAACGGTACTGAGGTAGAGTGAAATGTTCTGCTTAGGATGCTGAGCATTCAAGTCAGATAATACTGTCCATAAATACTATCACGCCAAACTCATGTACAATAGGTCGAGCAAATGGGAAGATACAGAGCGCAGAATATAGTTCTCAGCATTGTAGCGCATCAGTTCCACCGACAAAGTGTAATGTGTGCAGTGGGGTAGAGATGATTCGGGCAATACCCTAGCATATGGAAGGTCCATTCAGAAGCCTGATAAGAGAGGGAAAGAAACTGTTCCTGAGTCTGGTGGTGCATGGGTTCAAGTTTCTGTATCTATTACCCGACGGAAGAGGATGGAAGGAGGAATGACCGGGTTGGGAAGTCTTTGATAATGTTGGCTGGGGCACAGTGAAGTGTGGATGGAGTCAATGGTGAGGAGTCTGGATAATCTCCTTGATTCCGCTAGCCCCTAGAGAGGTCACGGTGGCGCAGCGGTAGAGTTGCTGCCTTACAGCGAATGCAGCGCCGGAGACCCGGGTTCGATCCCGACTACGGGTGCTGTCTGTAAGGAGTTTGCACGTCCTCCCCGTGATCAGAGTGGGTTTTTTTCCGAGATCTTTTGCTTCCTCCCACACTCCAAAGACATACAGGTTTGTAGGTTAATTGGCTTGGTAAATGCACAAATTGTCCTTAGTGTGTGTAGGATAATGTTAATGTGCGGGGATCGCTGGTCGGCGCGGACCCGGTGGGCCGAAGGGCCTGTTTCCACGTTGTATCTCTAAACCAAACTAAAGGGGCTGTCCCACTGCGGTGACCTAAATGGCGAGTTTAGAAGAGTTTAGGAGAGTTTGAAAAAATGTCATGTTGAAGACCTCCTTCAACCATGTTGAAGACCTCCTTCGAGCATGTTGAAGACCAGCTTCAACCATGTTGAAGACCTCCTTCGAGCATGTTGAAGACCTCCTTCAACCATGTTGAAGACCTCCTTCGATCATGTTGAAGACCAGCTTCGACTAGCTTTGGGAATATTGGACACCGAAAAGTGGAGAGTGAAGACAACCTCCTTCGATCTCCTTCGACCTCCCTTTGACTATGAAGGCTATCTACGACTACCCGCGATTACCTACGAATAACATGCCGACCTACTCCGTCCTACTTCGACTAAACCTATGAGTAAAAAAAAAAAAAAAAGATTTTTTCCATGGCGACCTTTTTTCACATCACGGGCATTTTTCAGCATGTTGAAAAATACGCCGCGAACTAGCTGAGGCCTCGAGCACGCAGGGACTACTCTCGGGCATGAAGGAGAGTTACAAAGACCTCCGAGAACCTCGTGTCGACCATGCTGCGAGTAAAGAGTCGAGGGCAAACTCGCCAGAACTCGCGGATTAGGTCGCCGCAGTGGGACAGCCCCTCAAAGCTCCATCTAACTCTATTTTAAATTCATCCAGTGAATTGACCTCGACTGCCATCTGTGGCAGATAAAGCACGTGGGCGCAGAAATGTATTGGCTTTAAGTCAGAGCTTTGGAACAGCGGCACGGTGGCGCAGCGGTAGAATTACTGCCTCATAGACGCTGTGGACCATCATCACACCACCACAGTGTGGAGGTCACCAGATGACAATCGAGAGCCTGGCTCTGTTGCTTCTCCCCTCTCACCCAAGCCTGTTGATGCTAAGGGTGACACGTACCCACTGTAGCTCTGGCCCCATCACTTGTACAACATACACACTTATTGCAGGAGGGGGGTCAGAATTGGCTGGGAGTAGTCCTGGTGCATTCCACTTCCCTTCCACCTACCGTCCACTGGGACTGCATGCTCCGATCTCTGCCACCCTCCATGCCTCTGCTTGGCCCTTGCATAGGCATCCAACGCAGAAGTGATGCAAGCTTCGGAAGAACTGTGCATCCCCTTGTCTCCCAGGTCTGCCGGCTGCGGTCTGCCGTTGAGAAACTCCTTGGATTTGGACAGGTAAGAAGAAACTCCCATGAGGGGCTTGGAAATGGCGCCGCTTCCGTTTGTGTCTGGGGCAGTAGTGGAAGCCTTGGCGTCGTGGTTCTGAAGGACGTGGTCTTGGCTGAAGCTCTTGGTGATGGGCCCCGAATGGAGGGAGTTCTGTTCACTCAGGGATCCGCTGGACAACCTCAAGTCAAGCCCCTCCTCGGTCCTCTGAGGAAATCTGTCCTCCTCTGCAAAAAGAAAATGTTCACATCAACTCAATCCTTCTGGGAAGTAGAGCAGCACCTCACTCTGAATTGATAATTAGATTTCATTTAGACAGGCGCATGGAAAGGACAGGTTTAGAGGAATATGGGCCAAATGCAGGCAAGTGGGACTAGTGTAGATGGGACATGTCAGCTGGAGTGGGCAAGTTGGACCGAAGGGCCTGTTTCCATGCTGTATGACTATGACCCTATCATAAGACCAAATGCAATTGCCATCTCACAAGATTGAAAAGACTAGGCTTGTATTAACTGGAGTTTAGAAGGATGAGGGGGGGATCTTATAGAAACATATAAAATTATAAAAGGACTGGACAAGCTAGATGCAGGAAAAAAAGTTCCCAATGTTGGGCGAGTCCACAACCAGGGGCTTAGAATAAAGGGGAGGCCATTTAAGACTGAGGTGAGAAAAAACCTTTTTACCCAGAGAGTTGTGAATTTGTGGAATTCCCTGCCGCAGAGGGCAGTGGAGGCCAAATCACTGGATGGATTTAAGAGAGAGTTAGATGGAGCTCCAGGGGCTAGTGGAGTCAAGGGATATGGGGAGAAGGCAGGCACGGGTTATTGATTGGGGACGATCAGCCATGATCACAATGAATGGCGGTGCTGGCTCGAAGGGCTGAATGGCTGCCTCCTGCACCTATTTTCTATGTTTCTATGTTTCTATCTCCTTCTGCCATTTTAACCTCAATACTGATCAGCAAAGAATCATAATTCATAAGAGGAGTAGATCGGGTAGATGCACAGAGTCTCTTGCCCAGAATAGGCGAATCGAGGTGACATCGGTTTAAGGTGAAGGGGAAAAGATTTAATTGGAATCTGAGGGGTAAATCTTTCACACGTTGGATGTATGGAGCGACCTGCCAGAGGAAATAGTTGCCTCTGGGACTATCCCAACGCTTAAGATACAGTTAGACAGGTACATGGATAGGCAGGTTTGGAGGGATATGGGCCAAACGCAGGCAGGTGGGATTAGTGTAGCTGGGCATGTTGGCTGCTGTGGGCCAGTTGGGCCGAAGGGCCTGTTTCCATGCTGTATCACTATGATTCTGTGACTAAAGGAAGCTGCTGGCGACTAAGGACGTGAGGTATAGGCCGGTAGGGAGGGACTGGGGTATTATCTCCAGCGCCTTCAAGGTTGGCTAGAGGCACCCCTGGGATACAGAGGCAGTCTTTAGCTCTCAACCCACTTTCACCTGATTCTCAGTCTGAAGAAGGGTCTCGACCCAAAACATCACCTATTCCTTTCCTCCAGAGATGCTGCCTGACCTGCTGAGTTACTCCAGCTGTTTGTGTCCGGCTTCAGTTCAAACCAGCATCTGCAGTTTCTCCCAACACATTGTAGCCTTGAGCTGGCTATCCTGTGGGAATCATTAACCCACTTACATTGAGCAAGGAGCAAGTAAGAACTAGGCTTCAGAAGTTGAGCAGTAGCAAAGCTTCAAAACCCAGAATTATTAAGTAGTCTATTTTAAAACACTAAAGCAGAAACTATCCCGGTATTTGAGATGAAGATCCCGCTTCTATCTCTCAACGCCTGCCACTGCTGAGTAACATCACCACACAACAGCGGCACGGTGGCGCAGCAGTAGAGTTGCTGCCTGACAGCGCCAGAGATCCGGGTTGGATCCCGGCTACGGGTGCTTGTCTGTACGGAGTTTGTACGCTCTCCCTGTGACCGCGTGGGTTTTCTCCTAGATCTTCGGTTTCCTCCCACCCTCCAAAGACGTACAGGTTTGTAGGTTAATGGGCTTGGTATCAATGTAAAACTGTCCCTCGTGCGTGTAGGGTAGTGTTAATGTGCGGGAGGCGCTGGTCGGTGCGGACTCGGTGGGCCAAAGGGCCTGTTTCTGTGCTGTATCTCTAAAACTCAAATCTAAAAACCTGGAGGCAGGAAATAACATCATTTAAATGACATTTGCCCCGATGCGTGGGAAATAGACAATAGACAATAGACAATAGGTGCAGGAGTAGGCCATTCGGCCCTTCGAGCCAGCACCGCCATTCAATGTGATCATGGCTGATCATCCCCAATCAGTACCCCGTTCCTGCCTTCTCCCCATATCCCCTGACTCCGCTATCTTTAAGAGCCCTATCCAGCTCTCTCTTGAAAGCATCCAGAGAACCTGCCTCCACCGCCTCCTGAGGCAGAGAATTCCACAGACTCACAACTCTGTGAGAAAAAGTGTTTCCTCGTCTCTGTTCCAAATGTCTTACCCCTTATTTTTAAACTGTGGCCCCTGGTTCTGGACTCCCCCAACATCGGGAACATGTTTCCTGCCTCCAGCGTGTCCAAACCTTTAACAATCTTATATGTTTCAATAAGATCCCCTCTCATCCTTCTAAACTCCAGAGTGTACAAGCCCAGCTGCTTCATTCTCTCAGCATTTGACAGTCCCGCCCTTCCCGGGAATTAACCTTGTAAACCTACGCTGCACTCCATCAATAGGAAGAATGTCCTTCCTCAAATTAGGGGACCAAAACTGCACACAATGCTCCAGGTGGGACCAAAACTGCACACAATACTCCAAGGTTTCGAGCGATATGGCCAAACATGGGCAAATGTGATAAGCTCGGATGGAGCTTATGGTCGGCATGAACAAGTTGGGCTGAAGGGACTTGTCCCACACTGTACGACTATGACTCAAGGACATGCAAGTTGTAATTTGAAGCAATATTTGTCATTCAATCATGCACCATGGAAACCAGCCCTTCAGCCCATCAAATCCTCACCATGTGTTTATGTACTGTTAATTTATTTGTCTGACTGGACCCATTTATTCAACATATTCTCATCAACTCCCCCAAATTCTACCACTCACGTACATGCACTAGGGGCAACTTACAATAATCAATTAACACGTCTTTGAGATGGGGGAGGAAATCGCCGCACCCCTTGGAAATCGTACCGGGTCACAATGAGAACATGCAAACTCCGTACAGACAGCACGCCGTACAGATGTCAGGATAGAATCTGGGTCCCTGGATTTCTGAGGACAGCTCCCGCAACTGAACCGCTGAGGGTAATTCAGTATCACCTCTCCAGCACAGGAAGCTTAATTTATTATTGTCACGAGGTACAGTGAAAAACCGTTTTTGTTGTGTGCCATCCAGTCAGCGAAAAAGCTATACATGATTACAATTAAGTTGTCCACACTGTACAGGTATGGAGGGTATAACCTTTAGCACAAGATAAAGTCCAGTAAGGTCTGATTAAAGATAGTTCAAAGGTAAATGGGAGGCAGGTACATATCGAGGGAGATCAGCAAGACTTGGTAACTGAGCACAATCTCTGCACTGCTCGAGCAGACTGCTGGGTCCCAGCCTCCCTGTTCAAATCCTCAGGTAGGTAGCAGGACTCGTGAAGCCTAAAGGGCCTGTCCCACTAACGAGACCTTGGCTCGCAAATTACGCGACCTCGTGGTCGCTTGAAGCGTACGGGCACCGTATGGCAGCGCGGGGCCGGTCCCACTTAGAACCGCGGAGTTGTGCGGGGCTGGTCCCGACATCGCGCGGGGCTCCGAAATTCTTGCAGTGGCCGAAATCTTCACGCGCCAACTGCCTGTCGGCACTTAGCGTGTGGCGTTGCGTGATGACGTCACCGCTCGGCGTGGCATTGTGTGGTGACGTCACCGCCCGACGCCGTGCGACGCCCAAATTCAGTCGGCCCGCCTCTTGCCCAGCTGATTGGTAAGCATGACGTAAATGACGTCACGTGAACACGGCTTCCGGTTGGTCGCGCCAAACGCACGCGATCGCATGCAAGTGGGACAGGCCCTTTACACATTCAGTGACCGTTGTTGGTCACCACTAAAGGTCTGTGGCATTAGTTTAGTTTAGTTTAGACATGCAGCGTGGAAACAGGCCCTTCAGCCCAGCTGGTCCGCACCAACCAACGATCCCTGCACATCCACACTGTCCTACACACACTAGGAACGATTTACACTTACACCGAGCCAATTAACCTACAAACATGTATGTCTTTGGCGTGTGGGAGGAAACCAAAGATCTCGTAGAAAACCCACGCGGTCACGGGGAGAACGTATAAATTCTGTACAGACAAGTACCCGTAGAAGGACACAAAAAGCTGTAATAACTCAGCGGGACAGGCAGCATCTCTGGAGAGAAGGAATGGGCGACTTTAAGGGTCGAGGCCCTTCTTCAGACCCAAAACGTCACCCATTCCTTCTCTCCAGAGATGCTGCCTGTCCCGTCGAGTTACTCCAGCTTTTTCTGTCCACCTTCGGTTTAAACCAGCATCTGCAGTTCCTTCCTACCCGGGCAAGTGCCCGTAGTCGGGATCGGACCCGGGACTCTGGCGCTGAGCGCGCTGTAAGGCCACCGTGCTGCCCTGGGACTACCTTTGTGGGTGACGGTTCGGCGAGTCACGACGGGCATCTCAGGCAACGCTTTGCGATGCAACCTCTCCCGTATCACCGCACTACGATCATGCTGAATCACGGCGCAGTCTCTCTGCTCTCCCTCATCCCCCTGGAAAGATAATCAAAAGATCATATGAAAGGCATATTTATGGTCAGGACATAGTGTGATAGATTCTTACAGCGTGGAAACAGGCCCTTCGGCCCAACTTACCCACACTGGTCAATATGTCCCATAGACGTACCACCTGCTTGCTTTTGGTCCATATCCCTCTGAACCTGTCCGATCCATGTACCTGTCTAACTATTTCTTAAACTAAATGTTCCTTATACTCCAAAATGCTGGAGTAACTCAGCAGGTCAGGCAGTGTCTCTGGAGAATATGGATAGGTGACTTTCGGGCCGGGACCTCACTTCAGACTGTCTGATGAATGGTCCCAATCCAAAACCTATCCATGTTGTCTAGGGATGCTGCCTGCTACCCACAGAGTTACTCCAGCACTTTGTGTCTTTTTATTTGTAAACCAACGTCTGCAGTTCCTTGTTTCTACTTCCTGGTCAGGACAATTTCCAACCAGACAGCAACATTATTCCTGTCTAATCAGAGAATCTTTTCAAAATTTGCCACACCATAAAGAAATGAAAAACTGACTGCAATCAGACTCAAGATGCAACTTATACTGACTGCAGTGTGATGCTATTCTGTACAGTTCAGAGGTCACACATCAATTACAGGTTGTCCTCATCTATGTTTCAGGCAACCGAACCATCCTATCACAACTAGAGAGCAGTCCTGAACTACTTTCTGCCTCATTGGTGACTCTCAAACTATTCTTAGGTAGATAGAAATGCTGGAGAAACTCAGCGGGTGAGGCAGCAGCTATGGAGCGAAGGAATAGGTGACATTTCGGGTCGAGACCCTTCTTCAGACCGATGTGGGGATGGTGGGAACGGGAAGAAGCTCAGACCATCCTTGATCGGTCTGTGCTGGCTTTACCTTGCACTAAACGTTATTCCCTTATCACGTATCTACACCCTGTAAATGGCTCGATTGTAATCAGTATTTCCGTGACAATAAACTGAACTGTAAGCTGTGATACTAACACCAGCTGCCTATCAAAGACAATCCCATACTAGAGATGTGGCACAGCATTTCACTTGGATACAACTGAACAGCTCACAAATAGAGATGAACAAACCAGATGGAGCTTCGACCAAGTCTGGGAAAGGTTGAAGGATCATTAAATCAAAGCATCCACTTTGTTCCTCCTTCCACAGATGCTGCTTGACCTGTTGAGCATTTCCTGCATTTTCTTTCTTTGTTATACAATCCCATCATGCCAGTTCATTGTCATATCCATCCATTTGCACAAAGATCATTACAATACAGAATGAGGCCATTCTTCCCATTAGTTCCATACTGGCTCCCAGCAGAGCAATCCCATCGATCCCACTCTGTTCCTCCCATTTCCCCGTGGCCCTGTAACTTATATTCTCTCACATATTCCTTTCAACTTCCTTCTTTGAACACATTATAAATGCTGCAATACAGTGTTGAGAATGAGGAAAATGGTGACAGCAATGTTTAACTGCGGGCATTCTGTACCTAAATAATGGACTAATCAAATCAGACTTCCAGCCTCTGTTTTAATTATATATAAACCATTAAGGGCCTGCCCCACTTGGGCTTCATTTACGCGACATCATTTACGGGTCACGACGTGACGTGCCCGTGATGCATGCATGGCATGCATTACACGCGCATGGTGCGTGGTGACGTAGGCAGCAATGCACGGTCGCTTGCGGCGTCCCAGGATTTCGGGATTCACAAAATCTTCACGCACCATGATGTGCAAATGACGCCCAAGTGGGACAGGCCCTTTAGTGATCACACTAATGATATGATCAAAAAGCTTTGCCAAAGAGCGCACACAATGCAGAAACAAGGAATGCTGATTAATACACGAAAGGACACTAGGTGCTGGAGTAACTCAGCGGGTCAGGTAGCATCTCTGGCAAACATGGATAGGGGACGATTCGGCTCAAGACTTAGTTTAGTTTAGAGATACAGTGTGGCTGCAGCCTCAGCACCAACCGGTGACCACCCCGTACACTAGCCCTGCCCTACACACTATGGACCATTTACAATGTCTGGATTGTGAGAGGAAAACCCATGTGGTCACAGGAAGAACGTACAAACTCCACACAGACAACACCCGTAGTCAGAATCTCTGCCGCCGTAAGGCAGGAACTCTGCTGCTGCGCCACCGTGCCTTCAGACTGAACATAGGTAGGTGACATTTCGGGTCGAGACACGTTAGTTTAGTTTAGTTTGGTTTAGAGATACAGCCCGTGCGGAACAGCGATCCCCGTACACTAACACTATCCTTCACACTGGCGACAATTTTACAATTTTTCCAAGTCAATGAACCTACCAACTTTCTTCAGACTGTAATGGGCACAGTAGCCTTGTTGGAATTGGACAGGCTGCATTTAGCTGCAGAAGAATAAAGACTAAGCATTTACTGAAGAAGGGTCTCGACCCGAAACCTCACCCATTCCTTCTCTCTAGAGATGCTGCCTGTCCCGCAGAGTTACTCCAGCTTCTTGTGCCTATCTCCGGTTTAAACCAGCACCTGCAGTTCCTCCCTACACAAAGCATTTACTGACCTCCGCTGTGCTTCCCAGCACCAGTTGAGCAAGTTCCTTCAGGTACGTGCTTGGCGGAAGAGCTCCTGAGCTCTGCCAACGTGCCTCGCAGATTTGTAAAATGGTGTCCGAGGATACTCTCCGGTGTGGCGTGTCGTCGCACATACTCAGGAGGAGGTCGTTCAGCTGGTCACCGAGCTGGATGGGCTGTCAAAAGGCACACAGGAAAGACTGTGAAAGAAACAAGAGAACTAAAACACGAGCCTTTAATTTCACAGTGAAGTAATCCAGCAGAACCCTATGATCACAATGGCGCTCAATATCATCTTCAAAAGAGTGGTGACCATGCAGGTGATTAAGTGTATTTTTTTTAAACTCGACGAGAGAATAATTACACACTTTGAAATATTCCAACTATTCCTTTCATGATGCAGTGAGGTGTTCTGCAAGAAAAAAATATCATTGTGAGGGTGTTAAGAAAAACATTTGGCCCATGAAATGCGAGCTCATTGTCACCACCATCCAATTAGATCTACTCTTTCCACAAAGATTATGACAATACAGAATGAGGCCATTCCACCCATCAGTTCAATGCTGGTCCCCAGCAGAGCTCAGATCTCATCAATTCCATTCCATTCATAAATTCATGTTTATTAGAATCAGGAGCAGAATTAGGCCAATCGGCCCATCAGGCCTACTCCACCATTCAATTATGGCTGATCTAACTTACCCTCTTAACCCTATTCTCCTGCCCTCTCCCCATAACAGCTGACACCTATACTAATCAAGAATCTATCTATCTCTGCCTTAAAAATATCCATTGACCTGGCCGCCACAGCCTCTTATTTCCCTGCAGCCTTGAAACTTATTTCTCTCTCACGTTTCCATCAGTTTTTTACTGCAAATAATCGTTGCCACAATCTACACTAGGAATAACTCGCAAAATAAATCCATGCAGTCACAGGGAGCACATGCAAACTCCACACAGACAGCACTGGAGGTCAGGATCACACCCGGACCTGTGGAGCTGTGAGGAAGTAGCACAAACTGATGTGCCACCCTACTTCCTTTCCAAACTTTCCAATTTGACTGTGGAGTAGTTGAGGCAAGCAGAGACCATTCTGTCCGTTAAACATATTTCGCCATTCAATCTGATCATATGATTCATGCCTCTGATTTTCCCTCCCATTCCTTTAATGTTCAAAAATCGAGAACGGACACAATAACTCAACGTCCACAAATTCAGGGGCAAGGAATTACAATGCTCTGAATGAAGGAAATGCCTTTCACTTCAAGGCCCTGTCCCACGATGCGAGTTCATTCAAGAGCTCTCCCGAGTTGAAAAAAATCAAACTCGTGGTAAGCACGGAGAATGAACTAGCGGGTACGTCGGAGCTCGGGGAAGTCCCTTAGCGGCTCGTAACGCTAACGGCAAGTACTCGGGAAGACTCGCTAATGGCAGGTAAGCACGGGAAGACTCGTGAAGATTTTTCAACATGTTGAAAAATGTCCACGAGAGCCCCGAGTACCGACGAGCGGCCATTACCGTAAATCTCCGAGTTAGAATCAGGGCAAACTCGGGAGAGCTCTTTGAATGAACTCGTACAGTGGGACAGGGCTTTCAGCCTTAAATTGCCAAACGCTAACCTGAGTCAGGGACGCGTTAGTTAGATGCTCAGGAGTCCAAGGAACAGCACTGACCCCTAATCGTACTCGAGGAGGAAGAGAGTGACTGAAAAATAAATAATACGAAGGATCCTGATGCACAGTACTTCCGTATGCTCTTGTGTTCCCTCAGTGACAGGGATTTTCCTGGTTGCATGTTACATCTGATGTTGCACATCCCTGTGAATGCTGCCTCGACCTGCAATGGATCAAACTGGGCAAAGGCCAGGACTTTGGTACATGTCCCCAGCTCACCCTAAACACGGTGATAAAAGCCGAGTCTTATCCTGCCCTCACTCAGAGGTGAAGTAAACAGCCGTGTCCCATTTGGGCTTAACGGCCAGGTTTGGGTTCAGGACCGCAAGCTGGCGCAGCGGCACAGTTGCTGCCGTACAGCGCATGCAGCGCCGGAGACCCGGGTTCGATCTGTCTGTACGGAGTTTGTACGTTCTCCCCGTGACCTGTGTGGGTTTTCTCCGACCGGTTTCTTTCCACACTCTACAAACGTACACTATAGGTATGAAGGTGCATAATTGGCTTGGTGTATGTGTAAAATTGTCCCTAGTGTGTGTAGGAGAGTGTTGGTGTGCGGGCATCGCTGGTTGGTGCGGGCTCGGTGGGGCGAAGGGCGTTTCCGTGCTGTTTCTCTAAACTAAACTAAACTAAATACCCCGCGGAATTTAGTTTAGTTTAGAGATTCAGCGCGGAAACAGGTCCTTCAGCCCATCGAGTTCGTGCCAAATAGCGATGCCCGCACACTAACACCATCCTGCACACACTAGGGACAATTTACAATTATACCAAGCCAATTAACCTACAAACTTGCACGTCTTTGGAGTGTAGGAGAAAACCGAAGATCCTGGAGAAAAGCCACGCAGTCACGGGGAGAACGTACAAACTCCGTACAAACAGCACCCGTAGTCTGGATTGAGCCCGCGTCTCTGGTGCTGTAAGGCAGCAACTCTACCTTATTAAGACATCACGTGGGATCTGCTTCCGAGCTGAATCGTGATGCTCGTGGCAACCAGCTCCAAAGGAAGTGGGCAGCAGCAGACCTGACTGTGCCGGCAGGTTCCCAGACTAAGATGGCAGATTCCCAAACTAAGATGGCAGGTTCCCAGCCATCACAGACCTTAATGAACCAGATTCACCAACACCAGATAAGGGAGCCATCTTACCATCCTTACCCAAGGCAGACCCATCAAAGCGGTAGATTCATAACTTCCTCCTGGTTTTGGTATAAATTTGGGATGCCTTATTAGTATCAGTGAGATCAGTAGCCTCCCTAGTCCATGAAGAAATTTAAAAAAGTTCTGAATTCCCAGAATGGAGAATTATCACCAGGAAAATGGGAAGTAAAATCTCAGTTATTTCGTCTTCACATTTTACTTCTGTTCAATGTTTTGAATTATCACATTTTTTAATGTTTTTTTTCTCATTAACTTTTCTTAATGGTTCCAATAAATGTTACCTATTTATTGATTTCATCCAGTGAAGCTTAAACTATTGCTTCTGAGGGCTTCGTGTCATTATTTGATGTGCAGCTTTCAATCGCTGTATGTGAAGATTGCAATGTGAGATTAGAGTATTTGTACTATATTTGTACTATGTTATACACTACTGCACTGGAACAGCGGGGGAATTCTATAAAGAGTATACTTTAAACTATCAAATGCATCCTCCCGTGAATGCTAGCACCCCCTGCTCAGATACACAAAATCAAAAAATGTTTAAAAGCATTTGTGTCATTCTGTGGAATTGATTGCCACAGACAGCTGTGGAGGCCACGTCATCGGGTATTTTTAAAGCGGAGATTGATAGGTTCTTGACTCGCACGGGTATCAAAGGTTATGGGGAGAAGGCAGGAGAATGGGGTTGAGAGGGAAAGATAGATCAGCCATGATTGAATGGCAGAGTAGACTTGATGGGCCGAATGGCACAATTCTGCTGCTATGACTAATGAAAGCAACAAAGAATTGTCCACATATGAAGACAACTGCACAACTTTGGAAGAGAGGTAGGAATGCAATTTATTTCTGCCCAGGCAAATTAGACCAGAGAAATAACAGACTGCAGATCCTGGAATCTGGAGTTAAAAAACTGCTGGAAGATCTCAGCAGGTCAAGCAACATCTGTGGAGACAAAAGGATGGCCGGCGAATTGTGATTCTGCGAGACCTGCAGTAGTGAAGGGACAGATGGTGGGTTGGAAAGGAGGGGGGTAACCACTTGTGTTTAAGAAGAAACTACAGATGCTGGAAAATCGAAGGTACACAAAAATGCTGGAGAAACTCAGCGGGTGCAGCAGCATCTATGGAGCGAAGGAAATTGGCGTTTCGGGCCGAAACCTTTCTTCAGAGGAGTAACCACTTCCGGGAGTAACCACTTGCCTGGTCAGCTTGGACCAGGAGAATGTCTATGACAGACTATCATACAGGCACATGATGAGCCTGCTCACCGAAATGGGCTTTGGTGAAGGAATCCAGAATTGGATAAACAGCTCCGCAAAGACAATGGTAGCACGGAGAAATAAACGGGCACAAAGTGAAGAGCTTGCCCAAGAGACCTGGAGTCAGCAAGTCTACTCTCTGCCTCTGCTGTCTTGTTTGTGTCTTGTATTGATCCTATTGCCAAATCTATTAGGCTTCACAGACTCTCACAGGTCAAAACGACCCTCCATGTGGGCAACATTGCCATCTTCTGCTCAAACCCACTGTGGGCCCACAGCCGTATAACACAGGGTTGTGCTCTGTGGGCTGTTCCCTAGAACTGAGAGGTGTTTCACGTTCTGAGGGACTGGGGTGACTTGTTCACATATCACTGGAAGCCAAATTTAGTTCAGTTTGGACAGACCCTTTGGCCCACCGAGACCACACCGACCAGCGATCCGCACTCATTGACAGTATCCTACACACACTAGGGACAATTTTACATTCATAACAAGCCGATTAACCAACAAACCTGTACGTCTTTGGAGTGGTGGGAGGAAGCAGAAGATCTCAGAGAAAACCCGCGCAGGTCACGGGGAAGAACGTACAAACTCCAAACAGACAGCACCCGTGGTCAGGATCAAACCCGCTGTAAGGCAGTAGCTCTACCACTGTGCCACCGTCCACCCAATGTGCAGGCACAGAGAGCAATTAGCAAGGCCAACGGCGAGGATGTAAGTATCAGAGACATCTTGCTTGAATTACATTGAGTGCTGGAGAGAGCACATTTGCACAACTCTGGTTTCTGAACCCAAGGAGGGTGGTATATGCAGCATAGGATCACAGATAGACGGTGGGTTAAAGGGGAAGATGAACTGTTGGATCCATACTGATTATGGTTTCAAAGTGAGAGGTAATCTGTTTGAAATTGGTAACAGTTTGGCGGAGTGGATGGAGAGATGAGTTTCCATTGGCAGAAATAGCTGCCGTGAATGGGTTTTGTGTTATCTTCTCTAAACAAGGGATTAACCATTCGGAACAAAGATGAGAGGAAACATGGGCCGAATGGCCTTCCCCTGCTTCTATTCCTTGGGTGGCCCCATAGCAGAAGCGTCCACGTCGCGGGGCTGGAAACTGGAAGCATCCCGAGCTAATTCCGCTACCACCATCATCTATTGCGACAAGTGATTATCGCCGGAAGCTTATGACCTTTTCCGGATGGACGATGACAGCGAGACCAACATTTGAAACATGGAAGATGGACACGAAAGAAGAATATTCTTTGGGTTCTTCATTAGACTAATAGAAAGAGGGGGAAATTATCAGTTTCAATGTCAGATTTTATCTCTGCTCTTAATAGAGGAAGAGTTTATATCTATGAATGGTTTAGCATCGTTCATTCAAGGCTCAGAACTCTGTCACTTCTCACCTGTGCTTCAGGAAGCTGGTAATCCGCTGCCCAGTACAAGGTCATCCCCAGCGAGTACACGTGCATCTGGAAAAACAACGGAGAGACCAGATGAAACGAAGCACGGCCACAACCAAAGACTGGAAAGGAAGGAAGAGAAGGGAAGGTAGGGCGGCGGTAGATCGCTGGTCAGCACGGACTCGGTGGGCCGAAGGGCTTCTTTCCGCGTTATATCTCGAAACTCTAAAGTTTAAAGTGTGAGGTCTTGAATGTTAGGAGGTGAAATGTACAAGGAAAGTGTACAGTAAATGACAGGTCCCTTAAGGGGCTGTCCCATTTGGCCGTCATTTACGTGACAGGCCGTTAGTGACAGACGCGCAGCGGTCACGCGCGTCATCCTGCGTCCGCAGAGCCGTCTGGAACGCGTGACGTCATTTGAAGATGGACACAAAATGCTGAAGTAACTCAGCGGGACCCGCAGCATCTCTGGAGAGAAGGAATGGATGATGTTTCTTCAGTCAGAAGAAGGGTCTCGACCCGAAACGTTGCCCATTGCTTCTCTCCAGAGATGCTGCCGGTTCCGCAGAGTTACTTCAGCATTTTGTGTCTATCTCCTATCGTCTTGGCCCCACTTGGGGAGTAGGAGTGGAGGCGGATCCAGATCCGCGACGGCCGTGAGCCCCAGGCCGAGCTCATTTGCCTGCTTCTGCTGCTGTTGGAGGTGAGACCTTGCGCCGCGCCAGGGTCTTGGGCCTGTCCCACTTTGGCCGTCAGATACGTTACAGGCCGGTGGCGCACGAAGATTTCGTGCAGGACGAAGTCCACACTCCTCCACGCCACTCCATGCGCCCGTCTCGCGCCACCCACACGCTCGCAGGTCGCGTAAATGGCGCACGAATGACGGCCAAGTTGGACAGGCCCTTTAGGATCCTTGATTACAGATAGCATACAAGTCCATAGCTCCCTGAAAGTAGTTAGGGTGGTGAAGAAGGCATATAGCATGCTTGCCTTCATGGGTCAGGCCATTAAGTATAAATGTTGGGACGTCATGTTAAAGTATAAAATTTGGTTAGGCCACATATGGAGTACTGTGTGCAGTTCTGGTCAACATGCTGCGGAATGGATGTGAAGGCTTTGGTGAGGGTGCGGAAGAGTGCCACCAGGATGATGCTGCCTGGATTGGAGTGTAAGCAGAAGATGGACAAACTTTCATTGCCGAATTCATTGCCAAACTTTCATCCGAAGCCAAGAGTCGATCTGATAAAACGATGTAACATGAGGAAAGGCACAGAAGAGGGAGATCTTTCTCCTGGCATGGAAAGGTCAAATATGAGACAACATAGGTTTAAGGTGAGAGGGGGGAAAATTTACAGGAGATGTGCAAGGCAAGTATTTCTGCAGAGAGGGTGGTGGGTACCTGCAACATGCTGCCAGGAGAGATGGTATAAGCAGATACAAACGATACAAAGTGGAATTTGGACAGAAACGGGAACACGCAGATAAAGAAGCGATATGCACCTTTGTGCAGGCAGATGGGATTTTGGCATCGTGGTCGACATAGACACTGTGGGCCAAAGGGCCTGTTTCTCTGCTGCATTGTTCTCCAACTACAATGGGGAAGCTGAGGTCCAGACCATGCTTCTGTTTGCCATGGTATAGTGATGGTTCCTGCACACCATTTGCACCCAACGGCTTGCAACTCTGAGTAAGCCCAGTCACCAGCTCCTTTGTGACATTCTTCCCTGCCAACTTAATATCACACCAGATAGGCACAAGGTGCTGGAGTAATTCAGCGGGTCAGGCAGCATCTCTGGAGAAAAAGGATGGGTGACCTTTTGGGTCGGAAACCTTCTCCAGTCTGACGAAGGGTTCGACCCGATACGTCACCAATTCCTTTTCTGCAGAGTTGCTGCCTGACCCGTTGAATAACTCAAGCACTTTGTGAGTATCTTTGGTATAAACCAGTATCTGCGGTTACATTCTACACTTAATATCACAATGAAGTTTGTTGTGCAAGGCACCAATATTTGTATTATTTATTTATTTGTTGACCCTAACTCTAAATAAAATACATGGGTAATATGCATACGTATTACACAAAGGTGGCAGAATATTTCCAGGAACTGAAGGGAATTTTCCTGGTGTATCTGTAGTATATCAGATGTACTTCATAGCAGTTGTGTAATGGATTTTTTTGATAAAAAGCTAGAACTATTGTAATGATAGACACAAAATTCTGGAGTAACTCAGCGGGACAGACAACATCTCTGGAGAGAAGGAAAAGGTGACCATTCGGGTGAACCCTTCTTCAGATTAGAGAAGGGTTCTGACTCGAAACATCATCCATTCCTTCTCTCCAGAGATGCTGCCCGTTCCGATGAGTTACTCCAACGTTTTTTCTCTATCTTCAGTGTAAACCAGCATCTGCAGTTCCTTGTGCAGGACAGGAACTGCAGATGCTGGTTTAAACTGCAGATAGACATAAAATGCTAGAGCAACTCGGCGGGACAGGCAGCATCTCTGGGGAGATGGAATGGGTGACGTTTCGGGTCAAGAAGGGTCTCGACCCAAAACGTCACCCATTCCTTCTCTCCAGAGATGCTGCCTGTCCCACTGAGTTACTCCAGCATTTTGTGTCTATCTGCAGTTCCTTCCTACGCTAATGATTCTGGTCGATACACATTTCTCCCTGTAACAAATGGCTGTGCTGATTAGAGCCACAACCTCCTCTCCCCTCCTCTCCAGCGGAATTGATTTGATTCAGGGCACATTTTTGGAAGAGTTTTTTTTAACAAGGGGGATTACTTCAGTAAGAGGTTGAGTTTTACACTCTGCATATATATTTGATGATTTGCTTGAGGGCAGTGAATTTGCATGAAATTGCCTGAGAGACCATCCAAGCCCACAATCCGTGGGCTGGGAAAGCTGCTTCACACAAATTCAGATGCAATTGACATTTGAAAACCTAATCTGCTTTGTTTCTTTGTACACAATACAAACTCACCACTGCTCGAGCTTGTGTTCATACAATGGCCTAATTTAGCGATAGTCTTAGCATGGGGCTTTTATTAGATCCTCCAGCTTTTTGAATGCTGTACTCTGCGGTCGCCTAGGTAACGGAATACCAGCTCTGACATTAGTTTAAGAGCTCGAGCGTTTGTCACTCTGGTGCTGGGATCCATTAGAGATGATCAGCTTGGGTGCTTTGCTATTCAGCGCAGTTCGCTCTGTGGAGGCAGCTCTTCATTCGAGGTCCCTTGGACGTGGGCTATGCAAGCATCAGCTTCATGCACAAGAGGCAGAGAGTAGACAAGGGCAGTCGCCCTTGACACAAAATGCTGGAGTAACTCAGCGGGACAGGCAGCATCTCTGGAGAGAAGGAATGGGTGACGTTTCGGGTCGAGACCCTTCTTCAGACTGATCTAACGGGTGACGTTTCGGGTCGAGACCCTTCTTCAGACAGTAAATTGATGTTGCATCAGACAAAGGCGTATTATAATTAGCTCTGCTCACTATAGTTTAGAAGGATTGGGAGACCTAAAGAGAGGAGAGGAAAAATAACTATATTATGTGCAAAGTTGTGGAATTTCAGCCATAGGTTAGAATGAAGAGGTTGGAGCTCGGTTTACTTCTGGGAGTGTGTGGCGATAAGACAATAGACAATAGTCCCTTCGGCCCTTCGAGCCCGCACAGCCATTCAATGTGATCTTGGCTGATCATCCCCAATCAGTACCCCGTTCCTGCCTTCGCCCCATGTCTCCTGATCTAGAGAAAGAAGTGGCAAGTTCACTAGAATATGTGCAAGGATGTGGTATTAGAGAAGTAAGTTGATGCTCACTATAGTTTAGGAAGGGTGTGGTGATCTAGAGAACAGCGAGGAAACTTCAGGGATGTGGAATTTCAACCATAAGGTTAAAGTGGAGAAGTAGGAGTAGTTTTGGGAACAAAAACTGAGAGTGGATTCGACGTGGATTTGCCCAAAATTTGAAATTCCAGACAGAACCATCCACTGAATATAGATTACTTTATTTCAGGGTATCTAAGATTTGTGAACAAAAGTCATGATACGCTGGGATAAAGCAAACTCTTTTCTTCAGTGGATGGTGCAATGTCTGGAAGGCACTCATTTCAAATGTTGGGCAAAAGTTACAATGATGGAGTCAGGGAAACACATTTATACAGGAAGTAGTTACAATTTGGAATTCACTGCCCTTTGGGATGAATCTACACTGAGAAAGGATTTGGATAGGCCAGAGGGAAAGTACTTTTTGCCAAGTTTTGAAGACAGAATGGAGGAATGGGACTGATGTGATATCTGTACTAGGAGTGGGAATAGACTCAATGTGCCCAGAGGAGCCCTTCTGGGCTTAGGATTGCCATCAACACATCCCTTGCCTCCAGCGATGCTGCCTGACCCGTTGATTTACACCAGTATTTTGTCTCCTTCTTTGAAACCACCACCTGAGCTTCAATAGATAGACACAAAATGCTGGAGTAACTCAGCGGGTCAGGCAGCATCTCTGGAGAAATGGAATAGGTGGCATTTTGGAGCGACACCCTTCGTCAGACTCTGAAGTCTGAAGAAGTGAACATTTTTGTGTGTATCTTCGGTATAAACCAGCATCTGAAATTCCCTCCTTAATATCTGCACTTCTTTGATACTAACATATTTTATTCCCCTTAGATGTTCTATAATTTGCAATTTTTTATTTCCCATTCATACTTTGGTAAGTGCACAAGATATGTTATCCAGGGGGTTGTGGACCACCAAATTCATTCTGGTGAAGGTGTACCCGTAATGCTGTTTGACAATAGACAATAGGTGCAGGAGCCGGCCATTCGGCCCTTCGAGCCAGCACCGCCATTCAATGTGATCATGACTGATCATCCCCAATCAGTATCCCGTTCCTGCCTTCTCCCCATATCCCCTGACTCTGCTATCTTTAAGAGCCCTATCTAGCTCTCTCTTGAAAGTATCTAGAGAACCAACCTCCACCGCCCTCCGAGGCTGAGAATTCCACACACTCACAACTCTCTCTGTGTGAAAAAGTGTTTCCTCATCTCCGTTCTAAATGGCTTACCCCTTATTCTTAAACTGGACTCCCCCAACATCGGGAACAGGGAGCTCCAGGATTTGGACCCAGCGATGGAGAAGGGTCAACCATACATGGCCAGGTCAGGATGTTTTGGAACCTATGGGACAATGCATGGGTGGTGGTGTTCCCATGCATTTGTGGCCCTTGTCCTTCTTGGTAGTGGAGATTGCAGGTTTGAGAGGAGCTACAGGAGTGGCCTGGGCCACTGACTGCAGCATCTTTCCTGGATGGTCCACACCGTAACTATGTTCTGCCAGTGGTGGAGGACACAAATACTTAGAGTAACGGACGACGTGTATACTATCAAGCAGGACAAGATCATAGATTCAGGATGATACAGCGTGGAAACAGGCCCTTTGGCCCAACATGCTCACACCAGTCAACATGTCCCACCTACACTAGTCCCACCTGCCTGCGTTTGGCCTATTTCCTTCCAAATCTGTCCTATTCATCTACCTGTCTAAATGTTTCTTAAACATTGGGGTAGTCCCAGCCTCAACTACCTCCTCTGGCAGCTAGTTCCATACACCCACCACCCTTTGTGTGAAAATGTTACCCCTCCGATTCCTATTAAATCTTTTCTCCTTCATCTTAAGCCTATGTCCTCTGGTCCTTGATTCACCTACTCTGGGCAAGAGACACTGTGCATCTACCCGATCTATTCCTCTCATGATTTTATATACCTCTTTTTGATCACCCATCCTCCTGTGCTCCAAGGAATAGAGTCCCAGCCTGCTCAACCTCTCATTGTAGCTCAGACCCCTGAGTACTGGCAACATACTCGTAAATCTTCTCTGTACCCCACTCCCGCTTGACAACATCTTTCCCATAACATGATGCCCAGAATTGAAGAAAATACTCTGAATGCAGCCTCACCAATGTCTTATATAGCTGCAACAGGTGTCAGTCAAGCAGACAGATTTGACCTGGTTCTGGAGCGCAGTTGAAGCTGAACTCATCCGGGCGTGAAGTAGAGAGCACTCCAGTGAGTGGAAGAGAACACAGAACCTGGGGCCACAGTGAGTTTGAGAGAGCGCAGGAGAGTGGAAGAGAGCACCAGGACTCGCTGTGTGGAAGAGAGTGCAGGAACCCTAGCGTGAAGAAAGTGCAAATATCACTTAATGAGCCAGATGCTGAGCCTTCGGTATTTCCAACAAATGAAGCAACAGACAATCAGCATTTTACGACCTAAATAAGATATTATCCTCTTAGCCTAGGGCTAGGGTTACACAATTGGAGGCAGAAATACATATCTGGCACAGTTCAATGTACCGTCACTAATCTACAGAATGGTCATTCAAGATTCAAGATTTGAGAGTTTATTGTCATGTGTCCCAGATAGGACAATGAAATTCTTGCTTTGTTTCAGCACAACAGAACTAGTAGGCATGACTACAGAACAGATCAGTGTGTCCATATACCATTATATAAATATATACACACATCATGACGACTCTGCCGATACTGTGGTTAGAGATAGCATGTATGTTCAATAGTTCATTGAGATTGTTTATTGCACACAGAGTTATGTGTGCACCAAGCTAAGATGTGAGATAGATGCTGGAAAATATTCCATATCAGGAGCCTACAAACTGGAGAGCAGCCCACATAAAACACAAACATTAAAACAGAATGTAACAGCTGATAAAGAAGGTGTGTCACAAGGTCAAGGTCATACATGATAGGAGCAGAATTAGGCCATTCGGCCCATCAAGTCTACTCCGCCATTCAATCATGGCTGATCTATCTCTCCCTCCTAACCCCATTGTCCTGCCTTCTCCCCGTATCCTCTGACACCCTGTGCGTGCGTGCGTGCGTGTACACCAGGGTGCATTAATTTCCTCACTAGATCAGCAAGTCTTCTAGTTGACACCTCATTCAACATTAAAATCAGCTGTTAAAATAACACTGCACTGCATCTCGACTGATGAAGTTATAATTGACCCCCCCCAAAGAATGAATGACATTTAATTATTATGACATCTGACATGTCACAGTGAAAATCTAGTTTTGTACACCATACACTAAGTGGGCAAATAGCCTCCAAGAGTATAGGGCGCTGAGAATATTACAAAGTGTTCAATGGTGTCTCAATGGTCCCTCTACACCCCTCTACAGCACCCCCCCTCCCTCTTTGTTCCAAGCGGTCCCCCCATTCTGGGTTGATATAGTTGACCCCCTCGCAAGCTATCTGCGGAGGGGTCAGGTGTGAAGTGCCGCAGTTGGTTTTAGCATTCCTAGACTGCAAGCATGGAAAATCTCCAAAACCCCGATGAGTCTTGTCCAGGGGCTCCTGGTGTGAGGTCCGGACACGGGGTAGGTACATGAGGGCGGGATTGCACTGGGCAATGCATTGTGACAGCCACATCCAAGATCAGGGCTCAGCCATAACATTGAACAGAAGGTTGGGTGAGGCGTGCAAACTGTTGGTGGCATCAATGGCCCTCAGCTAAACAAGGCCGCACAGCGATCAGGACTAGAACTAGAGAGAGCAGAGCTAGAAACAACACAATATAGAAAGGTGACATCCTATAGCCATACTGAATCCGTCTTTAATGATCAGTTAATTTACGTCCTGGCTATGTGCTCTTATAGTCAATATGTAGAATTCTGTGCATATCAATGTGGGATTAACCAGGAACTGTACAAGATAATGAGCCAGCCCTTCAAAACAAGAGGGAATGTGCCTGGTCGATCTGCATTCATTAATTCACATTCAATTAGCATATATAAATATGGTTGAATCCAAATTTACTGTGCGATTGAATATTATCAGGCTTAGGAGTTTGTCTTCTCTAGATCAATTTGCTGATTAAAACTAACAATTTGCCCATTTTTCTGGCAGTGCACCTCCTTATACTTTATATTATTCATTCAGACACTCAAGCAAACAGATACAATGGAAGAGACTGCACCCAAGCAGATGCAGGCAGCGCTCATTACAAAGCGGTGCCAGAGAGACTGCCAAGTGTTCTGCCATAATGAGAGCTCTTCAATGAGCAAGGTGCTTTCAATTCAGCTCCTGTGGTCCACTGTGCCAGCTCATTAGTCTGGATGAACCTCCTCCATTAATAGCAGAAGGCCTTAAATTTACTTGTTGCCGTTGGCAACAATTCTTCACCATGCCAGAGCAATTTGGTCTGAAGTGAAGATAGACACAAAATGCTGGAGTAGTTCAGCAGGAGAGGCCCGCACCTCTGGAGAGCAGGAATGGGTGACGTTCTGGGTCGAGACCCTGCTTCAGGATCATTCTCCCCAGAGATGCTGCCTGTCCCGCAGAGTTACTCCAGCTTTTGGATTATATCTTGGATTTAAACCAGCATCTGCAGTTCCTTCCGACACTGTCCCGAAGTGAAGAGCTGTCAATAAGGCCAACTACCATTAAAATATATCCGTCTAGGACATGCACACACACTTGGTGCAGTGCTGATTTATTCCTTCACAAGCAGAGCTGAATGTTTTATGAGTCTGCAGGGTCTCGACCCAAAACTTCACCTATTCCTTTTCTCCAGAGATGCTGTCTGACCTCGGAGTTCTTCCTGCTTTTTGTGTCTATCTTCTGAATAGTAATTCGGTTGAGATTGAATTGAAAGACCAGGTGCCGGCAGTTCATGGTATATAAGTGCATAAGACATAGGAGCAGAATTAGGCCATTCGGCCCATCGAGTCAGCTCTGCCATTCAATCATGGCTGAACAATTCTTCTCCCCTCAACCCCAATCTCCTGCCTTTTCCCCCTAACTGTTGATGCTTCCTAATCAAGACCCTAGCAATCTCTGCTTCACAGATACCAAATGACTTGGTCCCGCAGCCGTCTGTGGCAATGATTTCCACAGATTCACCACCCTCTGGCTAAAGAAACTCCTCCCCTCATCTCCATTCTAATATATCATTGTAAGTGTGACATTGGCCTGGGGTTGCCTCAAGTACACACACTCGTGCACACACGCATATGCCCACACGCACACACACACACACACACACACACACACACACACACACACAGTGGACATACACACACATGTGCGCGCACACACGCATATACACACACACACAGTGGACACACACACAGTTGTACATACAAACAGACATACATAGCAAAGAGGATACTTAACCTTAATATTCCTCAACACAGATTAAAGTGTTCCAGGTTATTAGTAACATAGCTGGAGTCATTGCCCCGTGATATGCCAAGATAAAATGGCATTCAGCCTAGTAATCTATGGTTTAGTACCTGAAACAAAATAGTCAGAGCTGCCAGATTCTAAGAACAACCTAAGTTTCTTCTCCACTTATGATTCCAGTCCCACCTCAAGTGACTGACAAACGCTTCCTGAAATGCCCCAAGAGGTTATATTTGATTGGCACAGCAGTGCCTCACAGCACCAGAGACCTGGGTTCGATCCTAATCTCAAGCTGTCTGTATGGAGTTCGCACGTTCTCCATGACCATGTGGGTTTCCTCCGGGTGCTCTGGTTTCCTCCTACTTGTGGGTTTGTAGGTTAATTGGTCTCTGTAAAAATTACCTCTAATGCGTGTGGGGTGGTTGAGAGAGTGGGATAACATAGGGATAGTGTGTGAACAGGAGCTAGATGGTCGATGTGGACCTAGTGGGTCGAAAGGCCGGTTTCCATGTTATTTAAGTTACATATTACACAAAAGGCCAAAGGGCCTGTATTTCCGCGCTGTATCTTTAAACTAAACTAAAATGCCTCCCACTGAATCAGCAAAACATTAAGACGGAGAGTGGATTAAGATGTATTTTGGGCACTTTTCTCTGCAAAGAAAATATCTGCAAACATGCAGATTGCTGCTGTTATAATTATGAATGTTTCCACAAAAAGTGTTTTCGAGGAAACACTTTTTCTCACAGAGAGGTGAGTCTGTGGAATTCTCTGTCTCAGAGGGCGGTGGAGGCAGGTTCTCTGGATGCTTTCAAGAGAGAGCTAGATGGGGCTCTTAAAAATAGCGGAGTCAGGGGATATGGGGAGAAGGCAGGAACGGGGTACTGATTGGGGATGATCAGCCATGATCACATTGAATGGCGGTGCTGGCTCGAAGGGCAGAATGGCCTACTCCTGCACCTATTGTCTATTGTCAATATTGTCACACTTGAAGTACCAGCACATAGTTCCGCACTCACTCACAAAAGATAGAATTTCGGGATAGATCAACGTAGTCCCAAATCAAATCAAACTGAACGCTCCTGCTTTTACACTGGAATCAAACACTTCATCAAAAATTTGGCTAAAATTCAGTAACAGCTGCGACTTCCAATTTCAGTCATTAAAACCGGGAGACCTACAATGATTAAACTCCCCAAATTGGCTAGGTCTTTGAACACACAAAGTCTTGGGACGGATTAGCCGACCGAATATTTACAGTAATACCTGCTTTATTTCAATCTTTTAATCCTTCGTCCTTAAGACCAAATGTATTTATTATAAGATTTGCTGCTCTTTTCACTTCATCAGAATTGGCTTCCTGACCACTGGTGAAGCCCTGGTCTCCCAAGCCAATTGCTACGGGTTTCCCATGCCTGCTTGGTGCTTCATTCCTCCGTCGAGCTTGGATGTAGTTCAGTTTATTGTCACGTGTACCGAGGTACAGTGAAAAGCTTTTGTTGCGTGCTATCCAGTCAGCAGAAAGACAATACGTGATTACAATCGAGCCCTTTACAGTGTACAGATACATGATAAGGGAATAACGTTTAATGCAGGTAAAGCCAGCAAAGCCGGAACAAGGATAGTCCGATGGTCACCAATGTGGTAGATAGTAGTTCAGGACTGCCCTCTGGATGTGGTGGGTTGCCTGAATTTTTAGCATTCACTTGGCAGAATTTCCTTCACTCAGTAAAATAAGCTTTATGCACTTAAACAAATGGAGGTAGTTCACAAGTGCACAAGTTATTGGAGTAGAATTAGGCCATTCGGCCCATCGAGTCCACTCCGCCATTCAATCGTGGCTGATCTCTGCCTCCTAATCCCATTTTCCTGCCTTCTCCCCATAACCCTTGACACCAGTTCTAATCAAGAATCTGTCTATCTCTGGCTCATGTGAAACCAAACTGCTTCCTCAACCACTCACAGGAAGAGACAGCAGTGGACTAACTCTCCCAAAATGGATTGTATATCTGGCAGGGATTTTGTGCACATTTTTTTTTGCTTACTGCCTGGTGAAAAGTTGAAATTGGTCATCAATGCTGCCTCCAGCCCTGGACTATTTCCAGAATTGTGTAACAGACAATAGGGAGTTACGGTGATGCAGCTGTAACCAGCAGCGTTACCAGAGACCCAGATTTGATCCTGACCTTGAGAGATATCCGTGTGGAGTTTCATACAATTCTGCCTGAATTGCAGAGCAGGCAGCATCTCTGGAGAGAAAAAGGATCGGTGACGTTTCAGGTCGAGACTGTTCTTCATTTGGGTCAGGCATGCTCTCTGGAGGAAACAAATGGGTGACGTTTCGGGTCTGATTCGCCACCTATCCTCTTTCTCCAGAGATGCTTCCTGACCCGTCGAGTTACTCCAGCACTTTGTGTCGATCGTTGCCACCTCAGTCTCCTCGGTAAAGCAGGAACGTCACATCAATGGATACAAAAAAGGGGATGAACTGCCTCTCTGCTTTGAGCTTTTAAGATAATTGTCCCGTGTTGCCTCTGAAAGGAGTAATTTGACCCTTGAATGTTAGCGTAAACAAATGCTGGCAGGCAGTGATTTTATACTCCTCGATATTTTACTACCTTGAAATCAATGACACAGATATAAAACATGTGGCTAAACTACTATAACTGATTTACACCATCACAAGTCAAAATATAACCAAGGTGAGTCCATAAACCTAGGCAACAATTTACAAGCATCCTGTCAATGTGATTACATTGTATGTACATTTTGGTCACCTGCAGCACTAGATTACTCATTTTCTTATTTTCTAAAAGAAGTGTAGAAAGTAACCCAAGGGGAAATTCTAATCTTTGATAATCTACAAATACTTGTGGAGATGTTTAACTGGGGAATCACGATCTGGTTTCACTGTCCCCGACTCAAGATTCCCTCCAAGCGAGGCAACTGTGGGAAAGTCATTCAACAGAAAAGAAAACAAAAACGGCAAAAGGAAAATATGCAAGTCCTTTGGAAAGAAATACACAAAATCTCCATAACATTTCCGAGCAACAACAACATCCGCACTCCAAAGATGTACAGGTTTATTGGCTCGGTAAAAATTGGAAAATGTCCCTACTGTGTAAGGATAGTGCTTGAATTCACTGGATGTTTTCAAGAGAGAGTTTAGCTCTTCGGGCTAAAAGAATCAAGGGATATGGGGAAAGGAACTGCAATGCAGGAGAATCGAGGGTGGCTGGAGAAACCCCCGCTGAGTTCTCCAGCTTTTTGTGGATTCTGATGCAGCTTTAAAAAAATACATGATCGTATTGAATGGCGGTGCTGGGTCGAAGGGCTGAATGGCCTACTCCTGCATCTATTTTTCTATGTTTCTACGTTTCTAATGCTAGTGATTGCTGGTCAGCTTGGACTGAGTTTGCCGAAGGGATCCTGTTTCCATGCTGCATGTCTAGAGCAGGGGTCGGCAACTTTGTTCGGCATAGGAGCCAGGACGCATGTCTGTGAGCGGATGGCGGGCCACATCTATCACGTGTACACATGGATCCCGCCCCCATCCCGCCTCAGATGGCAGGCATCAAAGCACGTGTTCACAGAAGGTAGACAAAGATGCTGGAGAAACTCAGCGGGTGAGGCAGCCTCGTGCAATCCTTGCATGTCTCACCCGCTGAGTTTCCCCAGCATTTTTGTCTACCTGCGATTTTTCCAGCATCTGCAGTTATTTCTTAAACGCGTTCACAGAAGGTGCGCGGCTGTGTCGGCGGCTCTGAGCAGGATGCGGTCTCAGCGGGCCGGATGATTACGGGGAAAAAAATCCACTTGCGGGCCGGTGGATTTTGTGTTACGGGCCGCATTCTGCCCGGGGGCCGTAGGTGGCCGACCCCTGCTCTAGAGTCTGAAGTAAAGTGAAGTGAAAGACTGTGCAGCTCCACAGTGGGTTTGAGTTACCATGGACCAGGTGCGGACCAGCTCTACATCTCCCTAGTGGACCAGCTCTAGATCTCTCAGTCCTGTGACACTATTACTGAGAGCACGTGTACCAACCTCATCGAGGAAATCATCGAGAGATAAGGAGCCATTTTCCTCTTACCTTTTCTATTGCAAGCTGTGAGCTCATCCTTCTTCCCTGGAGTATTTCTGGGGCAGTAAAGGCGTAGATGTCTCCCCCTGAGGCATTGCTTCGGAAAGATAACTCACCGCTGGCTGACAACAGCACTGACCAGGGGCAGATAATGTAACTGAAGGCAGCGCCTGTAATGAAAGGCAGAAAATGAAGATAGCAATGAAATCTCTTTTAACAGATCAATGAGGCATCACTGATCAACTGATCACCAGTTGGCTTTCTTTACATGCTGGGGCCGTGAATGGCATGAGATGTTAATGCTCCAAGGACCAATGCAACATCAAAATGGGTGACGAGAACAACACTGATCAGCAGTGATTGGGAAGTAAAGACGTGTGTGGATTCAAATCATTTCACCTGTCTTCAAATTTCTATTTAGTTTAGTCTTGTTTGGCTTTAGTTTAGAGGTACAGCACAGAAACAGGCCCATCAGCCCAATGGATTGCTGCATTAGAATCTGGTTCTACACATCCCCACAGGTTAAAGTGACCTCTATGTCTTCAATATCAGTAAAGGGCCTGTCCCACTGTACGAGGTAATTCAAGAGTTCTCCTGAGTTTTCCCCTGATTCGAACTCGGAGAATGTCCGCAGCGGGTCCGTAGGAGTTCGTGGAAGTCCCGTAGTGGCTTGTAGTCGGGAAATCCAGTAAACTCGTCAAGTTTTTTCAACACTGTGAAAAATGTCCACGAGTAAAAAAATACTCGTGATGAAAAAAATGGTTACCTTTTACTCGTACGAGCCACTACGAGACATCCACGAACTTCTACGCACCCGCTATGGACATTCTCCGAGTTCGAATCAGGGGAAAACACGAGAGAACTCTTGAATTACCTCGTACAGTGGGACAGGCCCTTAATAGTCACCGAGAAAGCTTTCAAGTGAATTTACTTGACTTATCTTTGCTGAAACCCAGTGCCAGCATGAATCATAGACTGGCCCTTTGTTAATAACAGCCAAGCTGATTGCAAACACGAGCGCAGGAGGATGTGAGGTAATCTTGCAGAGGCGTGCAAGGTCATGAGGGGAATAGATAGGGTGACGGCCACAGAGTCTTTTACCCAGAGCATGAGAAGCAAGAACCGGAGGGCATAGGTTTAAGGTGAGAGGAGAAAGATTTAATAGGAACCTGAGGGGCAACTTTTCCCACACAGTGGGTAGTGGGTATATGGAACGAGCTGCCAGTGGAGTAAAGGAGATAGTGAGATAAAGATATTGCAACAACATTTAAAACTCATTTCAGAAATGTTTTAAGAAGGTATATGGGCCAAACACCAGCATGTGGGACTGGTGTATATGGGGCATCTTGGTCAGATCTGGCAAGTTAGGCTGAACGGCCTGTTTCTGTGCTGCCTGACTCTATGACTCTGTAAACCAGCTCGACTGACTGATCAAGAAACCAGCTCCATCGAGCTCCCCAGGTGACCCAGCAGAAAGTCCTCTTTTCATTTTTCAGAAATCTTTTGGCTCTACTTCACAGCCAAGTGAAGTTACTCATGCGTCCAAAGAAAAAGCAAAGGCTTTGCGCGCTTGGCTGCCTCCCTGAAGACTTATTTGGCAGAGCTTTAAGGTCAGAGGGGAAAAGTTTAAAGGAGATGTGCGGGGCAGGTTTCTTTCCTCACACAGAGGGTGGTGGGTGCCTGGAACGCCTTAATGGTAGGGGGGGAGGGGGGAGGGAGGGGGGCGGGGTGCAGGGGCAGAGGCAGAGGCAGATACGACAGGCACATGGATATGCAGGGATTGGAGGGATATGGATCACATTGAGGCGAAGGAGATTACCTTGGCATCATATGGAGGAAGGAACTGCAGATGCTGGTTTAAATCGGATAGACACTCAGTCTGAACAAGG
Source organism: Okamejei kenojei (assembly GCA_035221665.1). Taxonomy (NCBI): domain Eukaryota; kingdom Metazoa; phylum Chordata; class Chondrichthyes; order Rajiformes; family Rajidae; genus Okamejei; species Okamejei kenojei. Next base: position 15,869,918 of record CM069165.1, read on the forward strand.
GGGGTCCCGATCCGAATCATCAACTATTCCTTTTCCCCTGAGATGCTGTCTGACCCGCTGAGTTACTCCAACATTTTGCGTCTAACTTGGCATCATGTTCAGCACAGATATTGAGGGCCGAAAGGCCTCAATATTCTAGCTTTGCTTCAGCACAACAGAACATAGTAGGCATGAATACAGAACAGATCAGTGTGTCCATATGCCATTATATAAATATATACACATATGAATAAATAAAGATGTCATCAGTATGATTTAGTAATTATTTGTGAGGCCTGACCCAAACCAACCCCCCTTGGGAAATGAATCCCTGTTAATGGGTGACTTTCATTTACAGCATGTTCCCACAGAGGGAATAGCTGGAAAGAGATGGTAAATTCCAATGTTACATCCAGCAAATGCTTGCCTTTCCCCTTGATGGGGCAGTGCATTGGGCTCTGGCTAAGGGGACCCATTGCCCACTCTTGTGCTTGCTTGCATCTTGTGTAAAACCTTCCAAGTCTGAAGAAGGGTCTCGAACGGAAACATCACCCATTCCTTCTATCCAGAGATGCTGCCTGTCCGGCTGAATTCCTCCAGCATTTTGTGTCCATCTTCCAAGGAGAAGGCTGTACTGATGGGAATGGGGAGTTCCGCCTTCTCCTTGCAAGATAGTGTGGTGCCTGTGGTGTACAGTTGTGCGTACAGACACCACATGGTCCCTGACACTGTGACTGAGACCTGCTTCTGGGAACACAGGCTCTGATAACGCTGAGGGCGTCACACTGATCTGCCGATCACCACACGTAGATGTGGAAGAAGAGGTGGAGCTTTCACAAGATCAGGCTTCTACGATTCAGTCCTCCCGTGATCGCAGCTCCCCGCCGTCACTCCGGTGACTTACTGCCCATTCCACTCAGTACATTGTGCAGAAAACAAATGGGATCTTGAGGGGCACCACAGTTGATCCTGGCTACGGGTACTGTCTGCGTGGAGTTTGCACGTTCGCCCTGTGACCAGGTAGGCTTCCCTCGGTTGCTCCGGTTTCCCCCCCACATCCCAAAGACATGCAGGTTTGTGGGTTAATGGGCCACAGTAAATGACTCTTAACCTAATTTGGGCGTCGCACGGCGTCGGGCGGTGACGTCATCGCGCAACGCCACTCCGGGCGGTGACGTCATCGCGCAACGCCACTCGCTAGGCATACGCCATCAAGACGCTGTGTACGACCGCAATGCGCCTGCGTGCCGACAGGCCATTGGCAAGCAAATATTTCGGCCACTGCAAGAATTTCGGAGCCCCGCGCAATGTCGTGACCAGCCCCGCACAACTCCGCGCTTCTAAGTGGGACCGGCCCCGTGCGGCCATACGGTGCCCGTACGTCTCAAGCGTCCACGAGGTCGCGTAATTTGCGAGCCAAGGTCGCGTAAGTGGGACAGGCACCTTAACTTGTCGCAAGCCTCTCGCAAGCCCTGACAAGTAGATGAAGTTACTTGTGTAGGAAAGAACTGCAGATGCTGGTTTAAATGGAAGACAGATCCAAAATGCTGGAGTAACTCAGCGAGACAGGCGGCATCTCTGGAGAGATGGATTTGGTGATGTTTTGGGTCTGAAGAAGGGTCTCGACCCAAAACGTCACCCATTCCTTCTTTCCAGCTGAGCTACTCCAGCATTTTGTGTCTACCTTAGATGAAGTTACTCTCCTGTTACCTTATAGTTTTCATGACAACATAATCCAAAAATTGGCACTGAACCAACAGAGTCCTGCACAGAAATGCTTTGAGAATATTTATTCGATTTGTCGCAAGGTGCCTTCAATTGTTTGGCTTTGAACACACACACACACACACAGTGCCGAGGAATGTACTCAGAGAGCTGTTGTCCTGGCGTTCTGCGGATCTTGTTACAAGCTTGAGAAGGTGGCCCAGGTCACTTTACCCCTGACGGTACTCAGCTGCCACGCAGCATCAGAAAGATTCCCTTTGATTGTTCAAGGAGGAAGCCGAGCAGTGGGGAACAGAGCACAGACATCTTCAAATACCTTCAGCGTGTCCACAATGCAGGAACTGTTAACAAAAAAATGCCTCGAATCCTTCAGGGACTGAAAGCCCATGCTAATTTCTGAACCTCTTGTCGAGTCAAAAGACATTCTGTGACTTGTACAATAATGGCCCCAGGATCGAATGTATTTTGGCACAGATAAATGACCTTATTCTTTATTCAGTGGCAGCTTGACCTGTATGTAATGGATGGTAATTTCACAAACGCTATTGTATTGGTGCAGACTTGCCACTTTCAAGCATCAGAACCCTTAGTCATACAGCAGCAATATTTCCAAATACATTTCAGTGTTATGTCCCAAGCATTTACAGTTATAAAACCTGCCAAGAATGCTTGACCCTGCTTATTGGACAGAGATTAATATACCAAGTGTATGCCTGACCTGTTTCTATTCTGGTGTATCTTTGTGGGATGAGGGTAAGAGTGCAGAGTGCAGGGGTGTAGGGCAGCAGGGTGGCACAGCAGTACAGTTGGCAGCCCCACAGCGACAAAGACCCGGGTTCGATCCTGACGAAGGGTGCCGTCTGTACGGAGTTTGCACGTTCTCCCCACGACCGCGTGGATTTTCTCCGAGATTGTCGGTTTCCTCCCGCACTCCAAAGACGTCCAGGATTGTGGGCTAATTGGGTTCGCTTAAGATTGCGGTTTGTCCCCAGTTTGTAGGACACTGCTAGTGATCACTGGTCGGAGCGGACTCGGTGGGCCGAAGGGCCTGTTTCCGTATTGTATCTCTAAAAACTGCAAACGACTCGATTGTAATCATGTATTGAATTTCCGCTGACTGGATAGCACGCAACAAAACATTTCACTGTACCTCGGTACATGTGACAATAAACTAAACTCTACAGCTGCAGTAGATGTAATATTTCACTGATCCAATGTGCCAAATGGTCTCATTCAGTGCTGTAAATTTCTATTCCGCTATTTAACTGGCGTATCGATCCTTTATAACACAAGACGGAAGAACGTTCATTCAACAATTCTGTGCCCTGGAGGATTGATTTGGCTTTTGGACTACAATGCCATTTTGGGTAAATTCCCCATGAAGTATGGCACTGACGCACCCAATTGATGAACAAGATGGTTCCATATATAGATAAAGTTAACCCTTGTTGTAACGGACCGCTATATAACGGATTTTGGTTACAGCGGATGGACGTACCGATGGCTGCAGACACCATCCCCGGCCCTCACGTCACCCGACTGCCCACGGCACTCCCTGCTCGTACCGCCACGCTGCCCACTTGCAGGCTGGACCCTTGCTGGCCCACACAGCTTCCTCAGCTACTTCCAGCCGCCGCCACCGCCGGCCCTTACCTGCACTCCGGCCGCCCGCGGGCCGTGGCCATCGACTCCGCCGATCCCTGCCTCTCCCCCGGCCGCAGGCAGAGCGGGGCAGTCAACTCACCCGGATTCCAGGCCGTTCCAGAGCGAGAGCCTGAGGAAGGGTCTTGACCCAGAATGTCACCTATCCATGTTCTCTAGAGATGCTGCCCGACCTGCCGAGTTACTCCAGCACTTTGGGTCCTTTTGTGTATTAAACCAGCAACTGCTCGGTTGCACAGAGGTATAGTTGCTGCCTTACAGCGCTTGCAGCACCAGCGTCGCGGGTTCGATCCTGACTACTAGTGCTGTCTGTACGGAGTTTGTACGTTCTCCCCGTGACCACGTGGGTTTTCTCCGAGATCTTCGGTTTCCTCCCACACTCCAAAGACGTACAGGTTTGTAGGTTAAGTAAGTAAGTACGTTTATTGGCCAAGTATTCACATACAAGGAATTTGCCTTGGTGCTCCGCCCACAAGTAACAACATGACATACAGTGACAGTTACGAATGACTCAGAAAACACTAAACATTCATAATAATAATGTTGGGGAAGTCCAGGACAAGGGGTCACAGCTTAAGGATAAGGGGGAAATCCTTTAAGACCGAGATGAGAAAGACTTTTTTCACACAGAGAGTGGTGAGTCTCTGGAACTCTCTGCCACAGAGGGTAGTTGAGGCCAGTTCATTGGCTATATTTAAGAGTGAGTTGGATGTGGCCCTTGTGGCTAAGGGGATCAGAGGGTATGGAGAGAAGGCAGGTACGGGATACTGAGTTGGATGATCAGCCATGATCATATTGAATGGCGGTGCAGGCTCGAAGGGCTGAATGGCCACTCCTGCACCTAATTTCTATGTTTCTATGTTTAATACAACATTAATGATAAAACATCATTGATCAAGCATGTGAAACACCAAAATACCAGATCAAAGGGAGGCTACAGATTTTAGGCTGTTGAGTAGAGCAACCACTCGTGGATAAAAACTGTTTTTATGTCTGGCTGTGGCAGCTTTGACAGTCCGGAGTCGCTTTCCGTTGGCATGGTATAAGTGTAAATTATCCCTAGTGCGTGTAGGATAGTGTTAATCTGCGGGGATCGCGGGTCAGTGCGAACTCGGTGGGCCAAAGGGCCTATTTCCACGCTGTATAACTAAACTGCAGTTGTTTGTCTCAACCACTTATGCAATGATAATCTCTTACATGAATATAACGGACATGCAGCAATAACGGACAACCCCCCCCCGCCCCCATGGTCATTTATAACAAGGGTTTAGTGTTAGTCCGTTGCAGTAAGATTGGTCGTATCAATGTGGAAATTGCCCAGAGTAGAAAATAATGAGTCTGGGTGCCAGCCAAGATTCTGATACAACGATCCTTCCTTAGGTCAAAGATAAGGCTAAATAAAGATGAAAGGTTATTAATTGAATTGGCTCTTTTCCTCCCCATTTTCATGGGTATTTGAGGCACCTTCTGTTTTGTTTCACATGACCAACAGCCACAGATTGAAGTTTTTGTTTTAAAGAATAAACAATCTTTGTTTTTTGAGTGCACGAATCACAGCACTTTCTAAAATAGATCACACTGAACAAAATTCTTTTGAAGCCATTGTACAATGAGGAAAAGTGCATCCAACCTCAGCAACAGAATGTAAACTCTCAGTCTATTGAGGAGCTAAACACACCAAGAGGAATCCTCTTGCTCCGCTTTGGCCACTGCTATTCAATCTTCTACACAGAAACATAGAAAACAGGTGCAGGAGTAGGCCATTCGACCCTTCGAGCCAGCACCGCCATTCAATATGATCATCTAAAATCAGTACCCCGTTCCCGCTTTTTCCTTGAATCCGTTAGCCCTAAGAGCTAAATCTAACCCTCTCTCGAAAACATCCAGTGAATTGGCCTCCACTGCCTTCTGTGCCAGAGAATTCCACAGATTCACAGCTCTCTGGTTGAAAAAAAAATTCCTCATCTCAGTCCTAAATGGCCTACCTCTTATTCTTAAACTGTGACCCCTGGTTCTGGACTCCCCCAACATCGGGAACTTTTATTCCTGCGTCTAGCCTGTCCAATTCTTTAAGAAGTTTTATACGTTTCTATCCTACAGGACAGTGAGGGCTTTGGTTCCATGTCCCATCTGACAACTCGAACACAGCAGTACACCTTCAGTGCGCTCATTTATGTTGTGCTCGCAAGCCTAAGAATAAAAGAATGTACCTTTAGAAGGGAGATTTTAGTTTAGAGATACAGCGCAGAAACAGGCCCTTCGGCCCAACGAGTCCGCACCGACCTCCGACCAGCGATCCCCGCACATTAACACTATCCAACACTCACTAGGGACAATTCTACATTCATACCAAGCAAATTATCCTACAAACCTGTGCGTCTTTGGAGTGTGGGAGGAAACCGGAGATCTCGGAGAAACCCCACGCATGTCACGGGGAGAACGTGCAAACTCCGTACAGACAGCACCCGTAGTCAGGATGGAACATAGGTCTCTGGCGCTGAAGCCAGCAACTCTACCGCTGTGCTACCATGCAGCCTAATGAACCCCCTCCAATGAAAGAAATCTTTCTTTCAGCGGGGAACGCACATCGTACTCTAGAGGTGGTTTCACTATTATCTTCTACTTTTTTTTTTTTTTCACACCTTATCTTTTTTTCATACTCCAATCCCCATGAAGCAAGGGTCTTGCCATAAGCCTTCCCCAGTACCAATTTCCCTGCGGGCATGAATAAAGTTCGATCGTATCGCATTGTATCGTATTACCTGCTACACTGGTCTGCTTGCTTACAATGGGGGTATTCTAATATCACACTTATAAATCTTATATATTTGCTCTTTCCCCAGTGCCATTCTCTATTGCATTTTTATAATTGGGACCAGTTCCAAGCATAACTGGCGGATCTGATTCATTGCCAATTCCAATCTGTCAACCGTGAATTAAATAATGTTCGGAGTTCTGTGAACAGTTGCCAAGGCACCATTTGATTCTGCACTGTGCAGCAGGCAAATGCAGCGTACATTGTTAATGATAGCACCCCCCCCCCCCCCCCCCCCCCCCCCCCCCCCCCCCCCCCCACACACACACTGTCCCCAAATGGGCAGGAGAGGCCAGCTGAAAATATTACTATGATTAAGATCGTTGCACATTACTGCAAATGAAAATCCCGACAGCACCAGGGTCCAGAAGGGAGGCAAACCCAGGCTTTTTACATAGAAACATAGAAAATAGGTGCAGGAGTAGGCCATTCGGCCTACCCCTTAGTTTAAGACTAAGGGGTCGGCCATCTAGGACTGAGATGAGGAAAAACTTTTTCACCCAGAGAGTTGTGAATCTGTGGAATTCTCCGCCACAGAAGGCAGTGGAGGCCAATTCACTGGATGTTTTCAAGAGAGAGTTCGATATAGCTCTTAGGGCTAACAGAATCAAGGGATTTGGGGAGAAAGCAGGAACGGGGTACTGATTTTGGATGATCAGCCATGATCATATTGAATGGTGGTGCTGGCTCAAAGGGCTGAATGGCCTACTCCTGCACCTATGTTTCTCCATGCTAATATACTTGTACTGAACTGTATGCAAAAATGAATTTCACTGTACCTCAATACACAAGACAAACAATGTAGCACTGGACCACTGAAACAGACTCCAAGGGCCTAACCTGTGCCTTATGTCAACTCCTGCCTGGGTCGTACATTAACCCTGCTACACCCAGCAGGGTGAGCATTGTGGCGACCTTTAGGCTGGAGCTGACATGTCACTGGGTTTGTGATCCGAGGAACAAGACAAGGCCATTGAGGCCAAACACACGCTTTAGTTTTAACATTCAGCAAGGAAACACACCCTTTAGCCTATTGAGTTCCGTACCAACCATCAACCACAATAACCATATAACCATATAACAATTACAGCACGGAAACAGGCCCTCTCGGCCCTTCCAGTCCGTGCCGACCATTTGTTTTCCCCTAATGTACATTAGTTTGACACTAATCCATTCTGTTCTCTCCTCGCAGATTTGTCCCGCTTACTCTGCAGGTCCTATGTTCAATCCCCCAACCCGCTTAGGGCCAAGCTATTCTGGACTCGGAGACAGCGAAGGGAAGATATTTTCTAAAATTGCACATGTTGGACAAATTGCACAAATCTAAAATCAAAGCGGAAAACACTCAGCAGGTCAGCCAGCCTCTGCGGAAGGAGAAACAGTAACAATAATGCCTCAGGTCAGTTGTCCTTCGTCAGAACTGACAGTGAAGGGAATTCAGATACCAAGTTACCACCTGCTCCATTTTTTAGTTTTCCGTTTTCGAGAAAACTGTTTCCCCGCGTGGAAACAGGCCCGTCGGCCCACTGAGTTCACACCAATCTGCGATCCCCGCACATTAACACTACCCTACATACACTAGGGACAATTTTACATTTACACCAAGCCAATTAACCAACAAACCTGTACGTCTTTGGAGCGTGAGCGGAAACCGAAGATCTAGGAGAAATCCAACGCAGGTCACGGGGAGAACGCACAAACTCCGTACAGACAAGCACCCGTAGTCAGGATCGAACCCGTGTCTCTGGCGCTGTAAGGCAGTAGCTCTACTGCTGCGCCACCGTGCTGTTAGTTAATGCTGTTAGCCAACATTTGGCTATCCACTAATACAGGGTCAAAGGCCCAAGGGGATTAAGCACATTCATTCATGAAGGTATGAAGAGTTGTCCGTGAAGCTGTTCTCGGCCGCTGTGTTAATTCGCAGATTATCAAAGCACATTTTGATGGAGTGATGTGTGATGCAGAAACCAATCAATAGCATCAAGCCGCGGATGTTAAGGTGAGCAAGAGTCAGCTAGCATTTACATTAAATCTACACTTTCCTACGCTTGGCAATCAAGCAGGCAAATACGGAGTATTTACTTGGTGATGGCAATGCAGCTGAAGGCATGTGCTCAAACTGTTAGGCTTGTATGAAGCTGGTTCATTGCTCATCATCAACACCGTCCAGCCCACAAGTAACCCTCAATCGCTCCCGTGACAATGTGATGTTCAACTGAGAGCTTCACAACTGACTTGGGCCATCTACAAATCTCGACCATCCGATTGTGCACGCGCAACTCTGCGCGTGTTTCTGTGCATGTGCGTGCACGCGCGTACCTCTGTGCGTGTGCGAGCACGCGCGTAAGTCCGTGCATGCACATCTCTGTGTTTGACTGAGTGTGCATGCATCTCTGTGTTTGCACGTGTGTGGATAGACGCAAAAAGCTGGTCATCCAGCATCTCTGGAGAAAAGGAAATCTGACCCGATGAGTTACTCCAGCTTTTTAGACAATAGACAATAGAAAATAGGTGCAGGAGTAGGCCATTTGGCCCTTCAAGCCAGCACCGCCATTCAATGTCATCATGGCTGATCATCCCCAATCAGTGTTTCTCTTCAGTTAAATAAAGTAAAGTATCCTTTATTGTCATTCAGACCTTTTGGTCTGAACGAAATTTCGTTACCTTGCAGTCATAACACATAATAAAAAACAAAATACACAATAAACACATATTTAACATCCACCATAGTGAGTTCACCAAGCACCTTCTCACTGTGGTGGAAGGCAAAAGTCTTAAAGTCTTTGTCTTCTCCCCTCCTTGATCTCCCTCTGCGCTGAGGCGATCCAGGCCTCCGATGTTATCGTCCACTAGGCCCACGGCCGAGCCTCCGAAGCCGGGCTGCCGCCACCGCCATCGCCGGAACACCGCCACAGCTCTGAAGCCGGGTCCGCCGCTGGAACGCCACCACTGGAACGCCACCGCTGGAGAAACACAGCTCTGAAGCCGGGTCGCCGCTGGAACGCCACCGCTGGAACGCCACCGCTGGAGCGCCACAGCTCTGAAGCCGGGTCGCCGCTGGAACGCCGCTGGAGCACTGCAGCTCTGAAGCCGGGTCGCCGCTGGAGCACCGCAGCTCTGAAGCCGGGTCGCCGCTGGAGCACCGCAGCTCTGAAGCCGGGTCGCCGCTGGAACGCCGCTGGAGCACTGCAGCTCTGAAGCCGGGTCGCCGCTGGAGCACCGCAGCTCTGAAGCTGTGCCGCCGCCGCTGGAGCACCGCAGCTCTGAAGCCGGGTTGCCGCTGGAGTACCGCAGCTCTGAAGCCGGGTTGCCGCTGGAACGCCGCTGGAGCACCGCAGCTCTGAAGCTGGGTCGCCGCTGGAGCACCGCAGCTCTGAAGCCGGGTCGCCGCTGGAGCACCGCAGCTCTGAAGCTGTGCCGCCGCCGCTGGAGCACCGCTGGAGCACCGCAGCTCCGGGCCGGGCCACCGCAGCTCTGAAGCCGGACCGCTGGAAGCTGGAAGGCCGCCATAGCTCCGAGGCTGCAAGCTCCGCCATTAGGCCTCAGCACAGATGGAGACGGTGACGGGGGACACGACAAGAAAAGTCGCATCCCCCCCAAAGGGAGAGACTAAAACCCTGTTTTCTCCCCCCCCCCCCCCCCCCCCTCCCCCCCCCCCCCCCCCCCCCCCCCCCCCCCCCCGCCACCCATATACAGCCTAATAAACCAAAATTCTAACTAAAACAAACGCAGGAAGACAAAAAGAAAAGAAAAAAACAGACGGACTGCAGGTGAGCCGCAGCTGCCAGGCAGCGCCGCCACTTCCGGATATGGCACAGTAAACTGTCCCTAGTGTAGTTTAAACCAGCATCTGCAGTTCCTTCCTACACAATGAAATCCTTAATTGCAGCAGCACAACAGAATATGTAAACATAGTACACTGTAAATAATGTAATAAATGAGGAAAAAAGTTCAGTGTGTGTATTAATACACATGCACATAAACATAATCTGAATTGAGCCTGAAGAAGGGTCTCGACCCGAAACCTCACCTATTCCTTCTCTCCAGAGATGCTGCCTATCCCGCTGAGTTACTCCAGCTTTTTGCGTCTACCTTCGATTTAAACCAGCATCTGCCGTTCTTTCCTACACATAAACATACATCTATATACGGCATGGATTTCCTCCGGGTGCTCCGGTTTCCTCCCATATCCCAAGACATGCTGGTCGATATATGAATAGTCACAGTAAATTGTCCCTAGTGTAGGTCGGTAGTTAGAGAAGTGCAGATGTTAGAGCTTGTGGAGAGAATAGGTAACTGGAAAATAAGCAGGGAAGTAGGATTGCCAGCATAGACTTGATGGGCCAAATGGCCCAGGAAATATGAGAAGCTGAACAAATGTTATTATTTTCATTCACATCCATGAAACCCTTGGGAAATTTCTCACACAATGTAAATACTGGCACGCATCGAGCCAGTAAATTTGAAAATAAATTACCTTCCACAGAATTCTCCTGCAGGACCTGCAAGGCTTGCAGTAACAAAGCCCAGATGTCATCATCTTCAACAGGGCTTCCCTTGGCCTCCAGAACTTCAGTCAGAGTCACGTAAGAATTATTCATCTCTGACCTGAGCAACCCTGAAATGGAAGAAGCGTGGATATGAATCAGAATTGTTGGCAACATCGTAAAAATAAAATCGCAGAATGTCAGGACAGAGACCTTTCAGCCCAATATCTCATTTCAGATCATCTATTCATTGATTCCCACACCAACACTATTTCTCACTCTCCTGCAATTCTGTTCATTTTCTGTTAAAGTTCGCGCTAATTCTGATTTCAATCAATGTGTTACAGATTATTACAGCTTGCTACATGGGGAGAGATATATTCTCAGTGCCCACTTGAGTTACTTTACCAGTTTTCTTAAAGCAGTATCTTCTGGCCACTAATTCACCTGTCTGGCAAAGTCATTTCACCGTGTTGATTGATTAATTGATTGACCGATAAATCGATTGATTGATACTTCATTATTACATGTGACATCTCACAGTGAAATTCTTTCTTTTGCATAAAATATGCAAAGAGTTGCCAGGTATAGGGCACCGGCAAAGTTATATTATTGTCCCCAATGCTGGGTCCCCCTTTGTTCTCGACGGCCCACCAATGCCAGGCCCCTCTTTCATTCTCGGCTTGCATCCTCGACCGACCTCCAGCACCCACCGTGGGCCCTTCCTAGGCTGCCCGCCTCCGCGTCCCCTCTTGGACGGTTCCGCGGCACTTCCCGGGAGCTTCTGATGGCCCACCTCGCTCTCCCACGGCCCGCATTCGTCGACCGCCCACCTCCCTCCTCGACGGCCCACCTGACCCCTCGGCCGCGAGCAAGAATAGCCGTCGAACAACAGAGTTCACCTTTCAGACAAACTATGTAGCACCCGAGGCTTAAGCCGACCGTTTGTGAGCAGTTCACATTCCCCTGTTGGTATATTGCTGGTAATGCCATCACTCAGACTGACTTTCACTTGCACAGGATGCGTGTATGCAGGCAGAAACATCACTCTGAGATGTTACATCAGCACAGGGCCATGAATTATTTAGACCTTCTGCAAATTAGTGAGAGTTAGAAAGCACACAAACATCAAGGCTTCAAACAAGTGAACCCCAGGAAATGATCATCTCCACAGGTTGCGTACAATGCCCACCTCAAGACAATGCCAAGCACAGAGAATGATTTGCAATGGTCCATCCATGGTCTTAGGGTTTGTTCCCTCCCCAAGTCAGGAGTTGTTTTATCATAATGTCCCAAAACAGAACAATTAAATTCTCACTGGCAGCAGCGTAACAGGTTTGTAAAGAGAGTACTCAATAGATAATATAATAGACAAACAAAAAGAAAGTTCAATAGGTTAGTTGGTTATGGTAAAATTGTAAATGGTCCCTAGTGTATGTAGGATAGCGTTGGTGTGCGGGGATCGCTAGTCGGCACGGACTCGCTGGGCTGAGGGGCCTGTTTCCACACTGTATCGCTAAACTAAATAAATGAAACAAAATAAAATAAAAACCCAATTTTAAAAAAAGAACCAAACAAAGCCCCACAGTCGCTAGTGTGATAGGTGCAGGAGGAGACCATTCGACCCTTCGAGCCAGCACCGCCATTCCATATGATCACGGCTGATCATCCAGAATTGCTGGCCAGTTTGAAGTTCGGAGTTTAGTTGGAGTTTGCAGCGTTCAATAGCCTGATGGTTGTTGGGAAGAAGCTGTTCCTGAACATGGAGCTTACAGTTCTGTGATCCAATACCTTCTTCCCAGTGGCATGATACAGCATGAAATCAGGCCATTTGGCCCATCGAGTCCCGGCCGACTAGGCAATCCCCATACACCAATGCTATCCTGCACACGAGAGACAATTTACTATTAAACCAAGCCAATTAACCTACAAACCTGTACGTCTTTGGAGTGTGGGAGGAAACTGGAGATCCCGGAGAAAAACCCATGCAGGTCACAGGGAGAACGTACAAACTCGTAACAGGCAGCACCCATAGTCAGGATCGAACCCGGGTCACTAACGCTGTAAGGCAGCAACTCTACCACTGCACCAACATGTATGATGTACAGATACACGATAAAGGGAATAACGTGAATGAGTCTTGAACTGATACACTGATTCCATCTACGTGTTTTGGCTCCAGAATTCTTGTACCAAAAAGAAACATCTGTGGAGAAGTAATTTTTTGTCACTTTTGCGTAAAATGTATTCATTTTAGTCCAGTCATGTAGGAAACAGTTTGTGAGACAGCTGGTGGCCCCTTAACAGCATGCGGTGAAGGTTCGATTTTACATCTGTCTGAATTAGAATTTGTGCATTAATCAATTAGGCAGGGCTCAGCACTGAAGCTCCAAGCAGAAGACCCGAGCTTCCGTGTCACCCAGGAACGTGGCTCTGATCCGATACTGGACCCGGCCACTGCAGTTAATGACCATAAGGTAAGTCGCAGTTGATTTCTATCTCAATTTGTGTCACTCAGTACGGCCAAAGAGGCATCTGGCCATGGAGTCTCAGAGAGATGCAGCACAGAAACAGACCCTTAAGGGCCTGTCCCACTTGGCCGTCATTTGCAACTCATTTATGCGTTATTTGTAAATTAGGTCGATGTGGTGCGCATGGTGAGACGTGGAACCGCCTGCGGTGGCACGCGGTATCGCGCGGCGCTCTAGGATTTAGTACAAGAACGAAATCCTCGCGTGCCACCTGCGTGACGTATCGCGTACACACGCTGACGCATTGGGTACGCATGCTCTCGCATTGGCGTCGTACGCTGGCGTCCCGACGTCTCACGTGTATCGCGTGGTGATGCATGGTTACATCACTGTGCGTCAACATCCTGCCGTGCGCCGCAGGATATTCTAATGACATCACGCGCACCAGACTCGTGATTTGCGCGCGACGTCGCGCATCACGACCTGCCGACCTATTTTACATACGACGCGTAAATGAGGCGCAAATGACGGCCAAGTGGGACAGGCTCTTTACACTCACCAAATCCACAAGGATCACACAGCCCCCACCGTTACAACAATTTTACCGTTCATCGTTTTATTCTCTCCACATTCACAGGGGCGATTGACAGTGATCAATGAACCTGTCAACAACAAATTGAGGGTAGACAAAAAATGCTGGAGAAACTCAGTGGGTGAGGCAGCATCTATGGAGAGAAGGAATTGGCGACATTTCCTTTGCAAATTCCTTCTCTGCATAGATGTTGCCTCACCCAGTCAGTTTCTGCAGCATTTTCTGTCTACGTTCGATTTTTCCAGCATCTCTAGTCCTTCCTTAAACGACAAATTGAGGATGTGGGAGGAAGCCGGAGCACCCGGAGTGAACCAATGGAGTCACAGGGAGAGCGTGCAAACTCCACAAAGACAGCACCCAGTTGCTGCAGCTGTGCGGCAGCAGCTTCATTAGCTGCACATCTCCAGCCAGCTGGTTGGGGTGAGGGGGGAAGGTTGGCTTATGAGGAAAGGTTACCTGAACTGGTGTTTAATCAGAGGAAGGAAATACAATTGAGGGGACTCAATGGAGTGGATGTGTGGAGGATACCTCCTCTTGGGAAAGAACCTAGAACTTGGGGCCTCTTTAAAAATAACTGGTTACCCATTTAAGTCAACCAAGCACCAATACTTTTATTTCTCTGAGGGACATGAAACATAGAAACATAGAAAATAGGTGCAGGAGTAGGCCATTCGGCCCTTCAAGCCAGCACAGCCATTCAATATGGTCATGGCTGATCATCCAAAATCAGTATCCTGTTCCTGATTTTTCCCCACATCCCTTGATTCAATTTTTGAGTCTTTGGAAATCTTTCTTTAATTCAAGCAGATTGCTGAATATTTTTAAGATAGAGATGGATGGATTCTTGATTTAGCAAGAGGATGGGCAATCACCAGAGGGAGGCAGCCATGTGGAATCGCGGTTACAATTAGATTAGTCGTGATCGTATTTACTGGTGGAGTAAGCTGAATGGCTGGAATGGCCAACTACAGCTGCTGCTTCATATGCTTGTCAGCTCCCTGCCTGCCATTACAGCAAGTTAGTGTGTGTCATACCTATGACACAGGTCGTTCCATTTGGATTTTGACTGAACCTACCCTAAAGAGGGTGATACAGCCCATAGCTGGCCCTTCGGCCCAATGAGACCATGCTGACCCACACCCGACCATTCACACTAATCCCCTGTTATTTTTAGATACACAGGCTCTTTGTCCATGTCGACCAGTGATCCCCACACACTAACACTATCCTACGCACATTAGGGACAATTTACAACTATACCAAACCAATTAACTTACAAACCTGCACGTCTTTGGAGTGTGGGAGGAAACCGGAGAACGCAGAGCAAACCCACGCAGGTCACGGGGAGAACGTACCAACTCCGTACAGGCAGCACCCGCAGTCAGGATGGAGGCCAGGTCTCTGGCGCTGCGAGGCAGCGACTCTGCCGCTGTGCCGTTAATCTCTCCACATTCCTATCCACCCCGCTGGTTTCTCCTGCTCACGCGCATATTTACGGAGCATTTACCGCAGCCATTTACCCAAACTATGAAGAGCGTTGCAGGAGGAAACCGGAGCACCCGGAGGAAACGTACACGGTCACGGGGAGAACGTGCAAACTCCACACAGATCGGACCAAAAGTCTGGATAGAATCTCAGTCTCTCCAACTTTGAGATAAAGGATATACTAACTATACCAACCGTGATGTACTCAGATGTACCAATTATATGCCAGCCTTAAATGTCACTGGAAAGACACAGTAAAATTTAAAGGGGCATTTCAACCATTTCCAGTCTGATTTCTTGCATTGGCTTCTTAGCAAAACACAGACGGAACACGTATCATTAGCTGCCGAGAAAGGCTGGATTGGAATCATGAGAACACACCTTCTTCATGAAGTTATTAATTATGGAGAAGGGGAAGCTTATTCATGTTTCATTAAAAAAGTAATTGGATATCTTGTGCATGGAAATTAATTTCAAGAAAGCTTCCACAGTTGCCCTGCCTCAAGATGTACTCATTTCAAAAGGTTCCCCAGAGGCTAAACCATCACAGAAATAGATGCCTTGAATGTTGCTTAGGCTATATAGACTTTCACCCAAGAGGCTTTCTCTCACTTCATTACCAATGGGGACATTATCTCCATGTATTTACCTCAGTCTTCCATCAGACTCCTCCATCCCCATTTATACATTTGGGATAAGATGATAAAATAAAATCCAGTGGTAATTCCTGGAGTCAGTGCTGGATAGAATCATAGTCAGTCATACAGCAAGGAAACAGGCCCTTCAGCCCAACTTGCCCCATCTAGCTAGTCCCACCTGCCCTGGTTTGGCCCAAATGCTGTTATAGCACCTACTTCAACTACCTCCCATGGCAGCTTGTTTCATATACCCATCACCCTCTATATGAAAAAGTTGCCCTTCATGTTCCTACTAATTTTTTCCCTCTAATCTTACATCTATGTCCTCTGGTTCTGGATGCCTCTACTCTGAGTAAAGGTCTCTATGAACTCACCCAAAACATCCCCCTTATGATTTTATACATCTCTAGATCAATCTTCAACCTCCTGCGACCCAAAGGATAAAGAATAAAATCCAAGCCTCACCCATATCACTCCCTCATTTTGATCCTGAAGACTGTGGTGAGTACCTACTCTAAAAACAAAACTACAAGGCCCAACTTTCACTGACACACTGTCAGAGATGATGTGGTCTTAGTCCTTCTTCCCCAGGTAGGTTTCTATAGGGTGGCACAGTGACACAACTGGGAGAGCTTCCATCTCAGGGTTTGTCCAGAAACCCTGGTTTGATCCTGACCTCGGGTGTTGTCTACATGGAGTCTGCACGTTCTCCCCATGACCATATGGGTTTCCACCAGGGGCTCTGCTTTTTCCTCCTACTTCACAAAGATGTGCGGGTTTGTAGGTTAACTGGCTTTTAAAAATGGCCATAATACTCCCAAGAAGATGTGTCGAAAAAAACGATGAAAAAATCGGAAGGTGAAGATCTTAGAACTTTTATTGCAAGTGAAATTGTTGGCTTAAAGGAGGAACTAAAGAGTGAACTTGCAAAAACGAACGAAGAATTGAAGATTAATTTTGGGGAAGAAATAAAAAAAATCAAGGAGGAAATGATGAACTTAAAGCTTGAAATTAATATCACGGCTATGAATACATCGGATAAACTGAAGAAAGAAATTGCAGAAATACTGACTGAACAAGTTGCAAGTATGACAAATGAGACAAATGTTAAAATCAGAAAAGTGACAACTGATCTTGAAGAAAGGCTGAATCCTGTGGAGGTAGGGTTACACAAAAAGCTGGAGAAACTCAGCGGGTGCAGCAGCATCTAAGGAGCGAAGGAGATAGGCGACGTTTCGGGTCGAGACCCTTCTTCAGACTGGTCAGGGATCAGGGAAACGAGCGATATAGACGGTGATGTGGAGAGATAAAGAACAATGAATGAAAGATGCAAAAAAGTATCGATGATAAAGGGAACAAGCCATTGTAAGCTGTTTGTGGTGTGAAAATGAGAAGCTAGTGCGACTAGGGTGGGGGAGGGAGATAGAGATAGAGGGAATGCCAGGGGCCCGAGGGCTGAGGGAGAGGTGGGAAGGGGAGGAGACAGCAAGGGTTAACAGAATTGAGAAAATTCAATGTTCGTTAACACATCGTTAACACTCCTGTGGAGGTAGCACTGAATCAACAGACGTTAGCCATAAAGGACCTTGAAGGACTAGCCGAAACAAGTCTTCAGACTACGGCAAAACTTATCACAGAAAACCAACACTTAACTGAACTACTGGGCAAAATAACTGAGAAATGTACTGAATTGGAATGTCGCCAGAGAAGACAGAACCTAAGAATGGCGGGTATTCCAGAAGGGAAAGAGGCGGATCAAGATCCCCGAGAATTTACTGCAAATTTACTGCAAAACGTTTTATCTCTGGATCAAAAGCCTTTACTTGCTCGAGCACACAGAGTGATGAGATGACAGACAAGACAAGGTGCTCCCCCAAGACAAATGATAATAAAAATTCAGTACGACTATGTCCTGGAGGAGATAATGCAAAAAAACTACAAGAAACAGAAATCTTACATGTGAAGGAAAACGGGATCAGTATCGATCGACTTTACCAAGCAGAGGTCTCCAGGAAAAGAAAAACCTTTAATGAGACCAAAAGAATCTTGAGGGAAGTGAAGAACTTGAAATATGGTCTGAGGTATCCAGTTACCCTAAGAGTCACCTACAATCAGAATGAACGCTTTTTCACCAACCCTGTGGAGGCACTGGACTTTGCCCAGAAGATTAAGGCTCGAGAGGAAGCTTGAATAATACTTTTAAAAACTGAACTTCATCACTGAATAAACTGACTTTGCAGGACTGGATGGAACTAAAGTCGTGTCTAAGGCTGGAGAAAAGATGTGGATCAGAAACTCTCCCATGGATACTAATAATTAGTATAACTGCACTACTAATACAATATAACTAATAAATACTAAAACTATAACGTGGTATTTTTACTAATCAGAGCTAATAATTATCACTAATGACTAATACCTACCTATAATTGAATGTTTAGTCAAATATAGAGTTTGATTTCATTTGCCCTCTTGGAAACCTTTTTTTTCTTTTTTTATTATTATGTAAGTTAACTTACAATCTGGGCAGTTAATATTAAAAATATGAATTTTTGGTTAGTAGAGACAGATAAACAACCAATCTGGTTAAAAATGGAAAAAGAAGATTGTACGCCTTTTGAAATTAGCTCGATTTTATTCGCTAAAATTAAACTAGGTAAGAAAATCTATAGTGAAAATCCTATAATAGAAAGTGGGATACGTATCTGGAAACAAATAAAGAAAACATTAAAATTGAAATGTATACCACTAGCCTTTACCATTGTAAATAACATTACATTTAAACCTTCAATCATGGGCAAAGGTTTTTTACAATGGAAAAACTATGGAATTAATAAGATGGGTGATCTTTATAGGGAAAACTCCTTCATGTCGTTTCAAGAATTACAACAAATTTATGGATTACATTCAAAAGATTACTTTAAATATTTACAAATTAGAGACAATGTAAAAGCAAACACACAAGAAATCAGAAATAGAAAGACAGAGATTTTAGATGAATGTCAACACAGAAAAATTGATATCATATATTTATAACATTTTATTGGAAAACAATGTCCCAATGACAGAAATATATAGGCAATCATGAGAAAACTAATTAGGTCAATTAATTAGACCAGAAGTATGGGAGGAAAGTTTACAACATATACACCATTGTTCATTAAATGCTAGGCACTCTCTTATACAATTTAAAATATTACATAGATTGCATTATTCAAAATCCAAATTACATAGTATTTTTTAAATGTATCTGCCATATGTGATAAATGTCAGCACTTAGAAGCTAACTTAACGCACTCATTTACAAATTGTATAAAAATTACTAAAGTTTGGACAGAAATATTTAAGATAATTTCGAATGTTGTTAATATGAATCTGATCCCCAACTCAAAATTAATAATATTGGGAATATTAGAAACAGATCAATTAATAACAACGAATCAAATAATTTTTATTGATTACAGTTTAATAATTGGGAAAAAATTAATATTGAAATTCTGGAAAGGTCCTACACCCCCCACAACCAAAATGTGGATTACAGGAATGTCGGAGACACTTCATCTGGAAAGATTAAGGCTTGTCCTACTGGACAAGTTGGATCTTTTCAGAGGGATATGGTCTCCATTTATTGAATATTTAAAGGGTCAAAATGGCTCGGTGCGAGATCCTGACTGAAGCCTGAATAAAGGAATGGATGAAGAATCATATATAACAAATCATGGATACATCTCCAATGATGGATAACCTGTTTAACACTCCACTCATTTTTTTTTTTTTTTCTACTTTTACTTTATTTTTCTCGATCTTTTCCTATCTGCAATTTTTTTAAAAAATGTATAGAAATACAAATAAGACATAATTGTTAATATTACTAATATTACGAATGTATGTGACAGGCATATTCTTTAAATATGTACTTACGTCTAGTAAAAATATTTAACAAAAAAATGGCCATAATACGCAGGGTGTGGATGAGAAAATGAGATGACATAACGTGTGTGAGCGGGAGATCGATGGCTGGCATTGTCTCAGTGGGCCGAAGGGACTGTTTCCATGCTGTTTCTCCACACTAAACTAAAAGATGAGGGGGGGATCTCATTGAAACATGTGGAATAGTGAAAGAGAGAATGCTGAGAGGATGTTTCCACTGGTGGGAGAGTCGAGGACCAGAGGCCATAGATTCAAAATAAAAGGACATACCTTTAGAAAGATGAGGGGGAATTTCTTTAGTCAGAAGGCAGTGAATTTGTGGAATTCTTTGCCAAAGATGGCTGTGGAGGCCATCAATGGATATTTTTAAGGTGGAGATTGACAGATTCTTGATTAGCAAGGGTGTCAGGGGTAATAGGGGGGATGGCAGGAGAAGGGGTTGCGTGAGAAAGATGGATCAGCCAAGATGCATGGCGGAGTAGACTTGATGGGCCGAACAGCCTAATTCTGCTACTAGAACTTGTGCAGGCACGGAAATCGCTAAGAAAACATGCGGGGGACACAATTTCTTGGCGGCGACCCGCGCGCATGCGCACACACGCGAGGCTTCGGCCGTGGGCCCTGTGGACGATATCATCGGGAGCTGACCTGGTTGGTGATCGACTCCGATCTCCAGCAACAGCAGCTTCGTCCGCCCCGAATCGTGGGGCTTGAATCGGCCCGTTCACGGGGTCTTTCATCGGCCGGCGGGGGCTTCAACATCGGGAGCTTCGATCGCCTCGATGCAGCAGTTTGATTGTAAGCAACGCCGGGCGCTGAAAGGCCGATTCAACCCTTAGAAAGCGGCTGATACGATCCGGATTACAAAACATGTGGGGAATCGTCCCCCACCTCTCAAAGGGGGGGGGGGGGGGGGTGAGGGCGTGTCCCCCCTGTCCCCCCCAGGATTTCCGCCCCCTGTGTGAAGACCCCATGGCACGATCCAAAGAATGGGGCTGCTCTCCTTGTGCCTGGGTCTCCATTATCTAACCAGTGCTGCTCACCGCTGATGGGACTTGATGCTGCTGCCATTTGTATTTTACAAGAGCAGCTTATTCCAATGGCTGCGTTGGGGCATTTTATAGCAACAAGGGACAATTCAACCCTTCAGGCCGATCATCCGTTTCTGTAACGTGCTCCTGCTTTGACAGTTCAGGAATTTTAACAGCGCATTCTCTCTTCCCTTTCCAGCTCACTGCAGTTCGCACACAAGCAAAGGCTTTGATGGCAAGCCCAAGGACAAAGAGTATTTACTCGAAACTTCAACGCACAGTTGAAGTTTATAGCAATGAATTACGGCTTAGTTCAATAACCAGGCAACGGGGACTAGGAAAGCATCTCATGAATGCTGCCGAGGACAAGCTCTGCCTTGTGGTATTTGCCATAGTTCATCTGCCCTGTGAAGACTTTCCACGTATGAATACAGAGACCTCTGGCTTTGTACACATCCTTGCAGATGGGCTCGTCACAAATGGTTGAGGCGGATGTAAATAACGCTGTATTTTACAGCATCTCATATTTCGCCTGGGCAATTTACAACCAAGTGGTATGAATATTGATTTCTCTAACTTCAGGAAACCCCTGAATTCCCGCTCTCCATCTCTCCCCAGCCCGAGTAGGCCTGTCCCACCAGCATGCGACTGTATGCGGCGAGCGTGACCAAACGTGCTGGCTTGAGCCGTACGGCCTCGCGGGGCCGGTTCCACTTCGAACCGCGGAGACGTATGGAGTTGTGCGGAGCAGGTCCCGACATCATACTCACCAATCAGCTGGGCAGGAGGCGGGCCGAGTGAATTTGGACGTCGGGCGGTGACGTCATTGCGCAATGCCACGCGCTGCGTACGGCGTCCAGACGCTGCGTACTGCGTCATTACACTGTGTACGACGTCGAGACGTTGCATACGTCCTAAATGCGGCTGCGGGCCTGTCGGCCGTTGCCACGCGGGATTTTGAACAGTGTCAGCTTTTCGGAGCCCCGCGCGATGTCGGGACCAGCTCCGCACAAACTCCATACGGCTCCGGCGATCGAAGTGGGACCGGCCCCGCGAGGCCGTACGGCTCAAGCAACCAGGTTAGGTCACGCTCGCCTCATGCAGTCGCATGCTGGTGGGACAGGCCCTTGAGTAAGTAAAGTAAAGTATCCTTTATTGTCATTCAAACTGTCGCCAGTTTGAACGAAATTGCATACCTTGCAGTCATAACATAAAATAAAATAACAGAACACACAATTAACACAGTTTAGCATCCACCACACTGAGTCATACCAGCTTCAAAGTCGTCTTGTAGTGTCTCATTGTCTGTAACTCGGTCTCACCTAACCAATACCTAACAATAACGTGTTTTCTTTATCAACCTTTTTGCTTATCTTTCATTCATTTGTTCTATACCTCTGTACACCACCGTCTATATCTCTTGTTTCCCTCCCCCGACTCTCCAGTCTGAAGAAGGGTCTCGACCAGAAACCTCACCTATTCCTTTTCTCCAGAGATGCTGCCTGACCCGCTGAGTTACTCCAGCTTTTTGTGTCTTTCTCCATATATAAGCACAATCCCCAGGTTAGTACGGAATATACGGAACAGCCCTTTGTGTCCATGTGCAAAGGGCAGCATTTTACAGTCCCAGCTGCAGCTGACCACAAAGGCCCATTGCAGCTGTCACCTCCATTCCGGTCATCCGGCGAACCGTCATCCCACTCCGTGCACTCCTCGTCAGCCCTTGTTCCCCTGAGGGTGCAGAAGGTTAGACCCACCCTGGCTCTTCTGCCCAACATCCCCAGCTGTCTACCATCATTTTCTTCTCCGATTCCCGGTCATCAAGGGTGGGCTCGCCGACCTCTCTCTCCGGGTACATTCCCGGTTCCGTTGTGGTCGATCCGGGCCAACTGTTGGAAAATGTCCGCAGCCACTCAGGAGACAATCTCGTCGCATGCAGCTTGAATCAGTGCGAGGTGAGTCTCAGCCGCATACTTGGAGCAAGGACGCACCCAGCTCTGCTCCAGAGGACTCGGGTGAAGATTTCATGAGGGAGAAGGCAGCCATGGGTGAAGAGTACGTTTACAGTTTGTTTTCACGGCCGCCATTTCTTGTTCATCCTTACTCGAAGGACAGTCAATTAGCAGTCATAACTGGTGGTTATGAAGTCGCAAGTAGATAGGTCAGACCAGGCAAGGACAGCATATTCCCTCCTGGGAATTGTACGACAATGCAACAGTTTATTATTACGGTAATTGGGGTTTATTTAATTCTCAGTTCAGATTTATTTGATTACTTGAATAGTGAGCTGCCACATCGGGATTCGAATGCCTGTCTCTGGATCAATGATCCAGAACTCTGGCTGCTAGTCCTGTAACTTAACCGCTACGCTACCAGACCCCTGCACGCGTGAGGCTATCAGTCCTGCCTAAAGGCCTGCACCAAATGTCATGGGGCATGTGAGAATCAAACTTCATGGGGATTTTGTGGGGGAAATAAAGATTGATAGTGCTGGGGTAACTCAGCAGGTCAGGCAGCATCCTGGGAGAACATGGATAGGTAACGTCTCGGGTTGGGAAGACTCCCGACCCGAAATACCACCTATCCACAATCTCCAGGGATGTTGCCTGACCTGCTGAGTTGAAGCCCTGTCCCATTGTACGAGTTCATTCAAGAGTTTTCCCGAGTTTGCCCTGATTTGAACTCGGAGATTTACGGTAATAGCCGCTCGCAGGTACATGTTGAAAAATCTTCACGTCTTCCCGAGCTTACCGCGTTTCCAGAGTACCTGCCGTTAGCGTTACGAACCGCTAAGAGACGTCCCCGAGCTCCGACATACCCGCTACGTACATTCTACGTGCTTCCACAAGTTTGATTTTTTTCTGATTTGAACTCGGGAGAGTTCTTGAATGAACTCGTACAGTGGGACAGGGCTTTTACTCCAGCGTTCTGCATCTTTTGTTTTGTGAACCTGCATCTCGCAGTTCTTTGTTTCTACAGGCTCTTCATGGAGTTTGGAGTTGATCCATTCCAGTGTGAAATTAGTAGCAAGCTCGTTTGCAACCCCGGTGGAACCAACACAGTTTCACCATCAGATGGCTAATCTCCCAGCTCTCATTACAGCTAAATACTTGCAGGAGGCCCATGAGGTGGTTGAGGCAGGTACAACAAGACATTTGAACGGTGCATGGTTAGAGAATTGTTGGCCAAGCGTGGGCAGGTGGGACAAACACAGATGGGACATCATGGGCAAGTTGGGTCGAAGGGCCTGTTTCCGTGCTTTGCGACTCTGTGACTCTAATCTCCGTACCTGATAACACCAAGTGCTGATCACTTCAATGACAAGTCGTGCTAGTGGAATCGCAGCGTTGTACAAACTCCACTGGAGGAGAGGAATTTCAAAGCTGTATTCATTCAAGATCTGCAACAGGACGTTTAGAAATAATTCCAATTGCAAGGCTACTCACGTGGCGTTCCTGATGATATCATTTAAACCCCGTTCAACATGAGGAAACTTACTGCCAGCACCTGACCTTGGTGCTCCTATACACTTACATCAAGGCAAGCTGGCATTTCAAACAGAACCTTTCATGCTGCCTGAAGTGCATTTCCAGCACAGTGTGTGTATCAGAGTGGTACACTACATGAACAGGAACATAGTGTACTCAAATAGACACGAAATTCTGGAGTAACTCAGCGGGACGAGCAGCATTTCTGGAGGGAAGGAATGGGTGACGTTTCGGGTCGAGACCCTTCTTCAGACCCGAAACGTCACCCATTCCTTCTCTCCAGAGATGCTGCCTGTCCCGCTGAGTTATTCCAGCATTTTGTGTCTATCTTCGATTTAAACCAGCATCTGCAGTTCTTTCCTACACACAGGACGTTTGTATGTACTCACACATGCCCCACAGTGAGAAACGTCAGAACCATGTCTATAGGGGCCACTCTGCCTCACGTGCCGCTTGAGGAACTTGTCAATACCATGTTCTCTCTTCTGCTTTGATTTTCACTGACGTTTAACCTCAGCCATATAGGAACGTTTCAACCCTCAGCCGAACAGATCAATCGGTCTCGGCTCATTCAACGACCGAGTCTGTATACTTAGGGCATGAACCTTAAGTTGGCATGGACACCGGTTCATAAGTTCAGAAGTGATAGGAGCAGAATTAGGCCAGACGGCCCATCAAGTCTACCATTCAATCATGGCTGATCTATCTCTCCCTCCGAACCCCATTTTGCTGCCTTCTCCCCATAACCCCTGACACCCCTACTAATCAAGAATCTATCTATCTGTGCCTTAAATATATCTCTTGATTTGACCTCCACAGCCTTCTGTGGCGATGAATTCCACAGATTCACCACCTGACTGAAGAGATTCCTCTTCATCTTCCTAAAGGATCGTCCTTTAATCCTGAGGCCTCTATGACCTCTGGTTTCTCCCACTAGTGGAAACATCCTCTCCCCGTCCACTCTATCCAAGCCTTTCACTGTTCGGTAACTTTCAATGAGGTTCCCCCTCATCCTTCTAAACTCCAGTGAGTACAGGCCCTGCAATCGCCAAAGTGGGAACGAACAACATAATCTGCCTCCAACTAGGACATAGAGCTACACAGCACGGAAACAGGCCCTTCAGCCCAAACTCATCCACGCTGACCAATTTTTCTAACGCCACTCACCCATTTCAGTTCCGCTCAAAAACCTGGATCGCCTACGGAGCCTAGAAGATGGAGCCAACCAATTAATATTTTAATTATGGTTAAGCACCTGAACGCACAAGGCCACCGATCATCTAAGTGCCGAAAAGTGCAATCTAAAAGAATAAAGTTATTAAAATATTGAAGATACACGCCCAGAGTTTCAACCTACTGTCCTGTTGCCAAGACTATGGGCTTTGTGTTGACATCAATATTGAATTTGAACTGGTTGTTAAGAGTATACTCACCACCTCTGGGCAGTAAATATCTCTGTGATTTCTTATCTCATTACATTGCTATCTATTATTAAAACATAAGCTTACCATCGCCCACGGTTAGAAGACTCAGAGCTTTTTACCCATATTTTGACTTATCACACAGACTCTAGTTCAGAGATACATCATGGAAACAGGCCCTTCGGCCCACCGAGTCCATGCTGACCAGCGATCCCCGTACACTAGTTCTATTCCACATGCTAGGGGAAGTTTACAGAAGCCAATTAACCTACAAACTTGTATGTCTTTGGAGTGTGAGAGGAAACGGAGCACCTGGAGAAAACCCACGTGGTCACAGGGAGAATGTACAAACTCCACACAAACGGCAACTGTAGCCAGGATCGGACCCGGGTCTCTGGCGCTGTAAGGCAGCAACTCCACCGCTGCGCCCACTGCTAAAGAGAAATTCACTTTGTGAATCTCTGTACATGTGATAATAAAGTCTGAAGAAGGGTCTCGACCCAAAACGTCACCCATTCCTTCTCTCCAGAGATGGTCTCAACCAGCATCTACACACTGACACTTACAGTGTCGCTTTAGATTATCAGGAGGACTCAAGACCTGACCCACACTGACAGTGTTGATGAGTGGTTTACATGTTCTGCAACCTTCTGACCAGAGGGAAGGACAACCTGGTTCCATTTTGGAGACCTCCAACGTTAAACATTGAGCCAACTAACTAATTTCTTCTAAAGTTGAATATGTGATTTTTAAAGATGCAAATTCCGGAGTTTTAAAACTGAGAAAAAGGCTGATCATATGTGGAACAGTGTGACGCAAGAACAGGCCTTCGGCCCATAATATCTCCACCGACCATGATGCCGAGACCCTTATACATCATGACAGGAGGCTGCCATTTGATCTGACCAGCATTTCTTCCTCACCTTACTGCCCCGCTACCTCTGCCACTTGTTCTTCCTCTCTCATGCCTTTTGACTCTCCCTTGATACAATTTTTCCACCAGCCTACAACAAGGAATTATTTACAGTAGGTTGCTAACCTACCAGGGAGAAAACTCGTACATTCGCTAGGCAAATTGTAACAGCAGCAGGATTGTGTCGGAAGGAACTGTAGATGCTGGTTTAAATCAAAGGTAGACACAAAATGCTGGAGTAACCCAGCATCCCTGGAGAGAAGGAATGGGTGACATTTCGGGTCCAGACCCTTCTTCAGACTGAATGGGTGACATTTCAGGTCTCGACCCGAAACAGTCTGAAGAAGGGTCTCGACCCGAAACGTCACCCATTGCTTCTCTCCAGAAATACGGCCTGTCCCGCTGAGTTACTCCAGCATTTTGTGTCTATCAACAGCAGAAATGAATCCACTTGTCTAACTGATGCATCCCGGATAGAGTGGAGGACCACCCGCGGTCTTGGGATGGACAAAGTGAAGGCAGAAGATGGTAGGATGAGTGCAAGTTGGTAGAGCAGAGTGATTGTAGGATTGAAGTTGGTGTAACAGAAATTGAGGGATAATAAGCAAGCAATATCCCGTACTGCACATTGGTTTCGTCGCTCACCGAGTCCACACCTATCTTCGATCACCCTTTCACACCACTTCTCTGTTCGCACGTTCTCATCCGCTTCCTATATTCTATATTATGTTTGCCAAATAATGAACAAACTGCACATCTCTCGGATGTTGGAGGAAACTGTCGCGCCCGGTGGAAACTCATTCAGTCACAGAGAGAACGTGCAAACTCCACACAGACAGTACTCGAGATCAGGATTTAACTCGGGCCTCTGGTACTGTGAAGCTGCAGCTTTATCAGCTGCGCCACTAATGCAATAACTACAGTCCTTCGCTGAAATGAAGAATACCACACAAAATTACACTTGGAATAAAACTGTTGGCGAGGAGAGGCAAGAGAAGGTTAATGGGATGAGTAACAATGGGCAAGTGAGTGGAACGCACTCAATGTAGGGTAGCAGCATCCAAATAGAGGTGGTGCAGCAGTAGAGTTACTGCCTTACAGCACCAGAGACCAGGGTTTGTTCCTGACTATGGGTGCTGCCTGTACGGAGTTTGCACGTTCTCCCCGTGGCCTGCGCGGGTTTTCTCCGAGATCTTCGGCTTCCTCCCACATTCCAAAGATGTACAGGTTTGCAGGTTAATTGGCTTGGTATAAATGTACATTTTCCCAAGTGTGTGTAGGGATAGTGTAAGTGTGCGGGGATCGCTGGTCAGTGCGGACTCGGTGGGCCGAAGGGCCTGTTTCCGCGCTGTATCTCTAAACTAAACTAAACTAAATGTCACATGGAGAAATAATTGTCTAACTCGTATCCTAGATCAGAGCATTTTAACTATAAAGGGTATGAGAGGGCCATGGTTGAGTCATACCATGGATAAACACAATAAAAATGCTTCTATGCTTATTAAGACAGAGACAAATAAGCTTTTGTAGAAGTTAACCAACCACTACAGCAAAGCTAAGCACCTTACTAATATTATCTGAAATCTGAGATACTGTTCTTCTTAAAACCTCACCTGCCTTACTTGTTCTCTACACCATTAATCTCTTCTACAATAAGGTTCCACAATAATATCCCTGACCGTGGGCTGGCAAAGACCAAACTTAGTTGTAGGGTGAGGGTGAGCGCAGTGGCGCAGCGGTAGAGATGCTGCCTTAAGGCGCTTGCAGCGCCAGAGACCCGGGTTCAATCACAAAGCCAGACACTATCGTAACGGAGTTTGTACGTTCTCCCCGTGACCACATGGGTTTTTTCTGAGAGCTTCAGTTCTACCCCAAAGATGTACAGGTTAGGAGGTTAATTAACCTGGATATTCGCAGCGATTTTGCATTGTTTGGTCAAAAACAAATAACTGATTCCTTAGAACACGTTCAACACACAGACAGCACCAGCCAACTAATGGCAGCCATCTTCACAAGGATGTCAATGGCATCTTAAGTTAACATATTGTCCCCTAACCACAGATCTACAACTGAATCTAGAGGGATGCTGCGATGCAGAGCTAAATTCAAATGAAAATTATTTCCCAGAATAATTTTAAAAAATAATTTAGTTCATTGGATTATGGCAAAGTAAACAAATGAGATGTTATCTCTGAGATTTATGCCAAAACAATATCAAAAGCAACCATTACAAACATGGAGAAACGAGGAACTGCAGATGCTGGTTTACTGAAAAAACACTGGAGTATCTCAGCGTGAAAGGCAGCATCTCTGGAAAACGTGTATATGTAACATTTCAGGTCGGGACGCTTCGAAAGGGTCCCGACCTACAACTGACCCTTCCATGGTCTCCAGAGATGCTCCATAACTTTGTCTTTGTTGGGTTATGTTTAAAGAGTGAGGCACATTCAAGCAGGTGACTCCTTAAACCCAGGCAAAGACTTTGGTTGAGTTTAGTTTAGAGATAAAGTATGGAAAGAGGCCATTCAGCCCATCAAGTCCACACCTATCAGCCATTCCCATACATGAGCACTAGTCTACACACTAGGGACAATTTACAAACTTTACCAAAGCCAATTTACCTACAAACTTGTATGTCTTTGGAACGTGGGTGGAAACCGGAGCACCAAAGGAAAACCCACGCGGTCATGGGGAGAACGTACAAACTCTGTACAGAGTCTCTGGCGCTGTAAGGCAGCAACTCTACCGCTGCGCCACCGTGCCACCCGGGTTTTGTTCCAGGTGACTGAGACTTGAAACATCTGCGCTAAATATGCTACTGAGTAGGTTCCATTTAGAGTTAGAGTCATGCAGCACTGAGTCCCTGCCAACTTCCTCACGGTCGACGCTGCCAGAGAGGGACGACTCTTTGTGGGCTGGTCCCAGAGGAGGATCTTTTATCATTCAATACAATCACCCTACTGTTGTAAAACCCTTTCCCACCTGTATATCTTGCTGTTAATTGTGTTTAAGTTTGGTCCTACTGTTCATCATCTGATGTTACCATCTGATTTGATTGTCTAGCATGCAACACAAAGCTTGACACTGTACATCTGTATAGTCATAGATAGTCATAGTCATACAGCGTGGAAACAGGCCCTTCAGCCCAGCTTGCCCACACCAGCCAATATCCTACACTTGTCCCACCTGCCTACATTTGGCCCATTCCCCTATTAAACCTGCCCTATCCATGTACCAGTCAAATTCTTTCTTAAACGATGTGTTGGTACCTGCTATGTGACAATAACAAATCTCAACCCAAGTCATTTACACTCACCCTACAAAGGTCCCATTTTATTTTCCCAAACTCCCCATCAACTCCCTCTTACCATTCAACCATACGCATGGGGCAATGTACAGTGGTTAACAGGGGGGGTATGGTGACGCAGCGCTGGAGTTGCTGCCTTACAGTGCTTGCAGCGCCTGAGACCCTGGTTCAATCCTGACTACGGGTGCTGTATGTACGGAGTTTGTATGTTCTCCTCATGACAGCGTCCGTTTTCTCCAAATCTGTGGTTTCCACCCACACTCCAATGACGTACAGGTTTGTAGGTTAATTGACTTGGTATCAGTCAAGATATAAGTCAAGCCAGGTAGTCAAGAATTGGTAGACAAAAGTGCTGGAGAAACTCAGCGGGTGAGGCAGCATCTATGGAGCAAAGGAAATAGGCGACATTTCGGGTCGAGACCTTTCTTCAGACCGATGTGAGGGTGGGGGGGGGGGGCGGGAAGAAGGAAGAGGTAGAGGCAACGTTTCCAGTCGAGACCCTTCGTCAGACCGATGTGAGGGTGGGGGAGGGGGGCCTTGGTATGTCAAGCCAGAGTAAACCCACTCACATAATGAAAACGTGCAAACGCCGTACAGGCAGCACCAGAGGTCAGAACTGAACCTTGGTCACTGAGAGATGGCGGCACAACCAACTGCACTGCCCAGCACGGTCACAAGGAGCTATGCCCGTACGCTTGCCAAACGTTGGCAATGGCAGAAAGCTTTACTAAAGTTTACTGTGCCATACCTCAGAAGTTATTAAAAAGAATCAGTGTGGTAGACAACAAAAGAAATATGTTAATGATTAAGAATGTTACTGATGCCAACAAAGGAGGCCCTGTTTCAATAAATCAGCACATAGCTAAGGCAATAAGGGCATTGGAAATGGGATCAGAAGTGGGCCATTTGACCCCACTGCACCTATCCAACACTCAGTGTTCATGGCTGACTTTGTATCCTTCCTCGGATGTGGGGCCCAAAACTGCTCACAATGAACTCAGATTCGTGGAGGGTGTAACTAATGCAATTAACCAGCAGGGCATAGTGATACATTGTGTTGAACCCACGTGCTATATGATGAAGAATTTCCTTAATGTCCAAAAATGGACCCGTTTCTATCCAGAATACATTTTCACACAAAGGGTGGTGGATGTATGGAACCTCCATACATCTACAAGGGCGGTGTGCGTACGGAACAAGCTGCCAGAGGAGGTAGTTGAGGCAGGGACTATCCCAACATTTAAGAAGAAGAGAGGCACATGGATTGGACAAGTATGGTGGGATATGGGCCAAATACTGGCAGGTGGGACTAGTGCAGCTGGGATATCTTGGCCGGTGTGGGCAAGTTGGGCCGAAGGGCTTGTTTCCATACTGTATCACTCATTAACTGAGACTCCACATTCCCGCTGGGAAGAGATCTCCAAGAATTCACCATTCTCTGTTCGAAGAAGCTTTTTCCCCTCTCGATCCTGAAAGGCCAAGCCCTCACCTTGACCCTTGCTTCCCAAACACTCCAGCCAGGGGAAGCACCATCCCTCTGTCACCCTCTCAAGCCTCTGGACGGACAATGTTTATTTCAAAATGATTTTGAAACTCAAGTGCATCAAGGCCCAAGATAGACACAAAATGCTGAAGTGACTCAGCGGGACAGGCATCATCCCTGGGGAGAAGGTATGGGTGAAGTTTCTGGCTAAGACATCTTCGCTCCCTGTCCCGCTGAGTTACTCCAGAATTATGTGTCTATCTTCGGTGTAAACCAGCATCTGCAGATCATTCCAATGCATATAGGCCCAGTCAGCTTGTTCCATCAACTCCGACATCAAATAACTACTCCACCCACATTCCTTGTTCATTATTCATTGATACGTTTGAAACATGCATTATGAATCTGTATTTTTCACAATTTAATACAATGTAACTGAAAGTTT
Source organism: Okamejei kenojei (assembly GCA_035221665.1). Lineage (NCBI taxonomy): Eukaryota > Metazoa > Chordata > Chondrichthyes > Rajiformes > Rajidae > Okamejei > Okamejei kenojei. Next base: position 15,901,790 of record CM069165.1, read on the forward strand.
TATAGGTGGCTCAGTGTTGCCTGGATAAGTCTACCCAAGTTTTTTTCCTTCCAGCAATTCTACACACATGCAAAACATGTGATATCAGATTAAAATATCTGCAAACTCTGGAGTTAGCACAAAGCGAGCAGGGAGTGATAAGGTTGCTGCAGCAATTGTAAATAAAAACAAACAATAAAGCAAAGTGCAGCATATTCACTTTTGGCCTGCCATAACATCACGCTAGCTTACTAATATGCTGTGTGTGAGTGTGGGACATCTGGATATGCCCAGCCAGGCAAGAGGAATGAAGAGAGAGCTGGAGTCATGTACCAATAAAGAGATCAGCTGAAGAAACCCAGTAGGTCGGGCAGCATCTACGATCGGAAATTGGCATTTCAGCTCAAGGCACTGCATCTAGAATGGAAGCAGAGAGGAAAACTAGTCGATATAAAGAGGTGGGGGAGGGGTGTGGCAAGAGCTCGCAAGCAATAGCTAGCAAGGGGCTGGGCTTTAGAAGGATAAGGGGGAATCTCGTTGAAACCTACCGGATCATGAAAGACCTAGATACAGTGGAGGTGGAAAGGATGTGGCCAGTAATGGGAGAGTCTCGAACCAGAGGGCAGAGTCTCAGAATAAAAGAACGCAGCTTCAAAATGGAGATGAGGAGGAAATCTCTTAGCTGGAGAGTGGTGAATCCGTGGAATTAATTGCCACCGACGGCTGTGGAGGCCAACACAATGCTGAGATTGATAGGTTCTTGATCAGTAGGGGTGTCAAAGGTCACGGGGAGAAGGCAGGAGAATTGGATTGATAGGAAAGATTATATCAGCCATGATCGAATGGCAGAGCAGAATGGATGGGCCAAATGGCCTCATTCTGCTCCTATGTCTAATGGTCTCACCGGTGTAAAGGAGCACTAAATGCAGCAGACTAGAATCGTGACGTTTTTGCCAAAGCTGTCTTCATTGATAGTGAAAAAATAATTGAGGAGGCCATTATAAATAATTCATTTCAGACGGTGGAAGACGCATTTAGCAGAAACATGAATCAGCGCAGGAGATATGTGATGAGTCAGTCAGGATCTGTGAGAGATGGGCTTCTGGAGGCTTCAGACGCATAACATGAATGTGTTGTTTCAGGTATCAACATCATCACCTCCACCAGAAAATTAAACAGCAGAATTCTGTTGCTGCATTTCAAGGGTTTTCAACCTGACCTGTTAATTCAGTTTCGCTTTCGACAGACATCTTGTTTTCAGCATATCTTCTTTCTAATTTATATTCATAAGGGACACGTCCAAGAAGAGCTTCCTCTCATCAATCACCTGCATTGCCCCAACCACAACCTTACTGCAGCAACAAACTACTTAGATTTAGCTCTTGGGGCTAAAGGAATCAAGGGATATGGAGAAAAAGCAGGAACGGGGTACCGATTTTAGATGATCAGCCATGATCACATTGAATGGCGGTGCTGGCTCAAAGGGCAAAATGGCCTACTGCATCACCTATTTATCTATGTTTCTATGCGTCTAAAGGCCAATCTCATTACTCATCTGTGCACTGCTGATGGGAGAGAACAGACGGTTAATGTGGAGGAAGGGCAAACAAACAAGTGGATTGTGTTGTCCTGGCTGGTGGTGAGTGCCTTGACCAACGATACTAGAGGAGCTATCTTTTGCCTTGTCGGATGTTGAAGCTGTAACCATCTTAAAAAATTGAATGTGTTCCATTACACTGCCATTTTACAAGAATGATCCCAGGAATGAGTGGGTTAACCTATGATAAGCGTTTGTCGGCACTGGGCCTGTACTCGCTGGAGTTTAGAAGAATGAGGGGGGGGGACCTCCTTGAAATATACAGAATAGTGAAAGGCTTGAATAGAGTGTATGTGGACAGGATGTTTCTGCTAGTGGGAGAGTCTGGGACTAGAGGTCAGAGCCTCAGGAGTAAAGGACTTTCCTTTCGGAAGGAGATGAGGAGAAATTTCTTTAGTCAGAGGGTGGTGAATCTGTGGAATTGTTTGGCACAGAAGGTTGTCGAGGCCAAGTCAGTGGATATTTTTAAGGCAGAGAAAGATAGATTTTTGATTAGTACAAATGTCAGGCGTTATGGGGAGAAGAAAGGAGAATGGGGTTAGGAGGGACAGATAGATCAGCCATGATGAATGGCGGAGTAGACGATGGGCAGAATGGCCTAATTCTACTCCTATCACTTATTACATCTTTAAATGGCAGAAGGCTTTGGTGAATCACCAGCATTGTTACTATTGTCTGGCTTTTTAACCGTAATACATAGATTCCAACCTCAAGAGCAATCTCAGTACTCATCCATGCACTTCCTGAGTTTTCCATTTTTATGCCCACTTTCCAGCATTTGCAGGTTTTTCATTTGATCTTAAACACTTCCCCAAGTCAGAGCCAAACAGGCACCACCCCTCGCCTTTATGTGTGGACTTAAGGCGTACAGCTATGTTCACCTTATCAATGTCATAAAGATCAGTGCTCTCTCACATGTGTGGAATGAGCAAAGATCAACAGTGGACTGCAGGTCCACTTCTCTAATATCAGTTCAACACAAGGAACGTCAAAAGGACAGGGAAATTTAATAAAATGTTGAAAGATATATTTCATAGCTCCCAATTCTACACCATATTGTGAAAGTAAGTCTAACAACGAGATTAATAAGATTTTTTTTTTTAATTAACAATTAGCTCTGCTGTTACACATGTTTTCACAATGCAAGATAGACACAAAATGCTGGAGTAACTCAGCGGGACAGGCAGCATCTCTGGAGAAAATGAATTGGTGATGTTTCGGGTCGAGACCCTTTTAACCATATAACCATATAGCAATGACAGCACGGAAACAGGCCACCTCGGCCCTTCTAGTCCGTGCCGAACACTTACTCTCACCTAGTCCCATCTACCTGTACTCAGACCATAACCCTCCATTCCTTTCCCGTCTATATACCTATCCAATTTATTTTTAAATGAAAAAATCGAACCTGCCTCCACCACTTACACTGGAAGCTCATTCCACACAGCTACCACTCTCTGAGTAAAGAAGTTCCCCCTCATGTTACCCCTAAACTTCTATCCCTTAATTCTCAAATCATGTCCTCTTGTTTGAATCTTCCCTACTCTCAATGGAAAAAGCTTATCCATGTCAACTCTGTCTATCCCTCTCATCATTTTAAAGACCTCTATCAAGTCCCCCCCTTAACCTTCTGCGCTCCAAAGAATAAAGACCTAGCTTGTTCAACTTTCTCTATAACTTATTCTTCTTCCTTCCGTTTCTTCTTCCGACTGTTCCTTCCTACACATTTTCACAATGCAAATTGGATATGAACTCGAGACATTGGGTATTTTTAAGACACAGATTGATTGGTTCTTGATCAGGAAGGGCATCAAAGGTTGCAGGGAGAAGGCAGGAGAATGGGCTGAGAGGAAAAAATAGATCAGCCATGACTGAATGGCAGGGTAGACTCAATGGGCTGAATGGCCTAATTCTGCTCCTATACCTTATGCTCTGATGGTCCTAACACAATGAATTAGGGACGCACTGTTTTTCTATGCCGGCCTAATTGATTTTATCGGAAATTTTAGGTCCACTTGGAAGTTACTTTGAAAATTTACAAGAGAAAAAAAGCCTCTCTTAACAAAAAATGTTCCATGCAGCCTCCATGCAGTAATCATTCTCTTAAGAACACAGTTGCTACTTTAAACACAAGTTGTCATTGAAATTGGCTTCTATTAAAACCTGTACAATGATACTCTATTGAACAATGTAACATGCAGCCATTAATATTATTAGCTTGCAGCTTTAAAAAATAAATCTTTAAAATAGAAGTTATTTATAATTTATAACAGTTGAGGTTATAACATATTATAATTTAATATAAGTTATCTTATATTATAATTTAATATAAATTATCCGGAGCCCAGAACCCACTTCTCCCCATTGACTCAACGTATTTTTTTATAACCGGAGGTTTCTTAGGAACGCAACTGTCTGTTATAGCAGAACTACCTGCATCCCAGCGACTTTATTTGCTAGTTCAGGTAGTTCTGCAAACAGTCCGCTGAAAAGTCGCGTAAGTGGGACAGGCCCTTTAGGATACACAGTTATGTTTCTAATCAATAACGATGCCAGGCAAATTGCTGGACAAAGATTCAACAATGTTAATGCCTTCTTATGTCAGTGGATGATGGTTAGACTCTCATGGTGGTAATAGTCAAGCAAATGTACATGGCAAGGGAGTGAAAACATCCTGCAGGTCGACGGGAGTGGAAAGTTGAGGTTACAAACTTATCAGCAATGATCTTATCAGCAATGATCAAAGCAGAGCCAAGAGACCAAACAGCCAGTTCCAGTTCCCAAGTCCTATGGTCACGTTCATATTCATTAATGGTACTTAGCAACCCCCATCCAAATGTTTTCCAGGTATTTATGTGGACATGAAATGTTTTAACTTCTATTTTAAAGAGCTCCAGGGGGAATTCCCCGTGACTGATGTTGGTACCCTATTGTAACCACAAATACTCCTCTGAGTCTCAGTCTGAAGAAGGGTCTCAACCCGAAACATCACCCATTCCTCCTCTCCGGAGATGCCGCCTGACCCGCTGAGTTACTCCAGCACTCTCTTAACAAAAAACGTTCCATGCAGCCTCCATGCAATAATTATTCTCTTAAGAACACAGTTGCTACTTTAAACACAAGTTGTCATTGAAATTGGCTTCTATTAAAACCTGTACAATGATACTCTATTGAACAACATAACATGCAGCCCTTAATTTTTTTTAGCCCAAAAAAAATCTTGGAGAGAAATAACTTTCTTACTGCTAGTCTGAAACTCCCGAGCCCAGAACCCACTTCTCCCCATTGACTCAAAGTAATTATTTATAACCGGAGGTTTCTTAGGAACGCAACTGTCTCATTATGGCAGAACTACCTGTACCCCAGTGAACACACCCTGGTGTTCATGATACAACTACATAAGTACTGCTTGACTGTGACTTTTGATGGGACTAAAATAAATACAATTGACAGTGGAGCATCTTAAGGAAGTTGAGCATACTTACAGATATATCATATTAAAGAAACACATGGCTAACAGCAATGCATGGGGAAATAAGATGGCATAGTATTTTTTTTTACTGGATGCATTCGTTAATTTCTAGGACTTGTTCAGAAGGTAACATCTGAGACCAGAATTAACCACTGACATATTCCTAATGCATGCTGCGAGAGTGCATGGAGAAGTCCTATAATTCCAGCTCATCGTTTTCTTCCATTGCAACTTGTTGGCAATATCCCGGCTCTATATAGAAACATAATTCCTTTATATGGAGCTCACAGCATGTGCCCCGAGCCAAACTGTATATGGTCAGGAATATACAGTATTAGATCCAATGTTGATGTTTCAGACTGATGACAATCTCATGAGAATATGATGGCTGGAAAGCTGAGGATTTGCTCAAATACTTATTTGGAATCTGTCGGCAGGGTACACGTGTTACCCTAGCTGGCAACTAGCATCTTAACTGAGCCGTAATCTTCCATTACACTGCCCATATGTAAATGGTGGAAAGGTTTTGGTGAGCCACCAACTTTGTCGCTCTCCTCTGCCTTTTGAGCCATGATACTTAAAGGGCCTGTCCCACATAGGCGACCTTATTTGCGAGTTCAGGAGACTCTGCGCTCGCCACAAGCACGCCACATGTTCGTAGGTGGTCTCCTTCGTGGTCGAGAGGAGTTCCCTCATGATGGTAACTACTCGCGGCCTCAGTACGGTCACGCAAAATTTTTAAACATGTTAAAAAATTGTGCGCGTCCAAAAATTGGTCGCCATGGGAAAAATCGCTACTTTTGAAGTGGTAGTGCAGTGGTAGTGGGGTGGCCATGTCGTTGTAGGTAGTCGAGGTAGCCGTAGGAAATCTCCTTTGTTGACTGGCTCATTGGGGGAAAAAACGTAAGCACGAGTTTTCAGAACCAAGGAAAACCGACCGGTAATGTTAAATGCCCGCTGAACTTCACAGCTGTGTATCTCTGGCTTATTAAAAGTTGTCTGGCTTCTTAAAAGTGTCTCCACTCCTTCTCCCCCCTTCTCCCCTCCCCCCCACCCCCCCCAACTCTTAAAAAAAACTTACCATACACTGTGCTAGCCGTCTTTAACCTTCCTGTTCATCACGCGTATCACCTTGGCTTTGCACCATGTGAATTTCAGACAGCTCTCCCCGCTTTCCTTGGCCCCTGCCTTTGCGATGTGTTTGTGTGCGTGTGTCCCGCACTGACGGTCGATCCAGCTCGCGGTTTTTCAGGCGAGTGCCCCCGATCTTGAAGGTCGCAGACAGTCCGCTGAAAAGTCGCGTAAGTGGGACAGGCCCTTTAGGATACCTAGTTATGTTTCTAATCAGTAACGATGCCAGGCAAATTGCTGGACAAAGATTCAACAACGTTATGTCAGTGGATGATGGTTAGACTCTCATGATTGTAATAGTCAAGCAAATGTACATGGCAAGGGAGTGAAAACATCCTGCAGGTAGACGGGAGTGGGAAGTTGAGGGTACAAACTTATCAGCCATGATCTTATTAATCAGCAAAGCAGAGCCAAGAGACCAAACAGCCAGCTCCAGTTCCCAAGTCCTATGGTCACATTTATATTCATTACTTGATACTTGATACCATCCAAATGTTTTCCAGGTATTTATGTGGACATGAAATGTTTTAACTTCTATTTTAAAGAGCTCCAGGGGGAATTCCCCGTGACTGATGTTGGTACCCTATTGTAACCACAGACACTCAGTCTCAGTCTGAAGAAGGGTCTCGACCGGAAACATCACCCGCTCCTTCTCTCCAGAGATGCTGCCTGTCCTGCTGAGTTACTCCAGCTTTTTGTGTCTACCTCCTCTGAGTTTGATTTACTCCAGTCAATGACGATACCAGACATATCAACAAATACCAGACATATTGATGAACAAATCACAGAATCAGACAGCAGGAACTTGTTGGCCCATCTTGTCCATGCAAATCTTGATACCAATCTATGCTGATCCCATTTGCCCACATCCCTCTACTCTTTTCCTATCCAAGTACAATTTTGACAATGATAGTACCATTAAACATTAAAGAAGTAATAATCAAAACCTTTTAATGGAAATGAACCTGTAAACGTAGTTAATTTCTTGGTAAGGAGAAGCTGGTTCACTCACTGGGGTCTTCAATGCTGCACTCAGACATGTTCTGCCTTGAATGCCATGGAAGACATTCTCACCTCACTTTCAAACCATAGGCAGGACTTCCTGAGCAACCTTTCATTCAATCCAATAGCTGCCAATATGGCAAAACTACTGAAGAAGCTTGGCTACAGGTACTGCCAGCTTTGGTGCAAATCTTCAGCATTATCGCTATTATATTCTAATAAAGGTTTCATGAGCCTGCAACATTAACTATTCTCTCTGCAGAGATGTTTGATGGTAGGCATGGACATGGTGGGCCAAAGGATTTGTTTCCATGCTCTGTGACTGAGATGCTAGGAGTTTAGCTTTAGAGATACAGCATGAAAACAGGCCCTTCGGCCCATGGAGTCTACGCTGACCATCGATCATCCATCCATCCATTCATCATCCTCCATCGATCCACCGATCATTCAGAGTCTGAAGAAGGGTCTCGACCCGAAACGTCGCCCAGTCTGAAGAAGGGTCTCGAGCCGAAACATCGCCTATTTCCTTCGCTCCATAGATGCTGCCTCACCCGCTGAGTTTCTCCAGTATTTTTGTCCACCATCCATCCACGTTATAAGTTCCCCCACTTTCAACATGCTACACACTCGGGGCAATTTACAGAAGCCAATTAACCTACAAACCTGCTCATTGTTGGAAAGTGGAAGGAAACAGGAGCACTTGGAGAAGACCCACGTGGTCACAGGGAGAATGTACAAACTCCATAGACAGCACCCATAGTCAGGATTGAACCCGAGTCTCCAGCACTGTGAGGCAGTATTTTCTCCATTTCATCAAATTATTAAAAAATAGATCCCTCCCCCTCAATATTTGATATCAAAATATACTCATACAGAAAATGTAAGCGGATGTCGAATAGCGTCTGCTGTGAAATGCATTATCAGAGAATAAATAAAATGCATTTCCCAATCGACATCATTTTGCATTATTGAGCATAAAACAGTTCCCTGTGAAGCTTGGTCAACTTTTTAAAGAAATTGTAGACACAAGGAACTGTAGATCCTGCAATTTTAAGCAAAACACAAAGCGCTGGAGGAACTCAGGGAGTCAGGCAGCATCCGTGGAGGGAATGGACAGATGACGTTTCAGGTCAGGACCCTTCCTCAGACTCATATGCGTCCTGACCATAATGTTCCCCATCCATTCCCTCCCCATATGCAGCCTGATCCACCGAGTTCTTCCAGCATTTTGTGTATTTATCTTAAGAACCTGTTTTAGACTTATAATGGGTGAGTGATGAAATGGCCACTGCATACAAGGCTTATTCTCATCCAGCCTATTGTCCCTATACTGTCCCTGGCAATCCAATGGATGTCAGTGAGTCTGGTTAGATAGCATTCTGAATAGCAGTCTGAAGAAGGGCTCAACCCGAAATGTCACCCATTCCTTCTATCCAGAGATGCTGCCTGTCCCGCTGAGATACTCCAGCTTTTTGTGTCTATCTTCGGTGTAAATCAGTATCTGCAGTTCCTTCCTGTACTCTTAGCATTTTCAGTAACCTGGGCAACGGCATTGTTAGCTATAACTTGATGAGTGAGAATTCATCAATACTTCAAACTGGGCTGACGTGTACTGTATTTGCTGTGATATTTTGACCATATTTATGCACGCTTGAGGGAGTGGGAGTAGAAAGTGATCATTGGCGCAGTCAAAATAAAAGATCACTTGAGCAAGATTACTGCCGGGCGGTCAGTGTTGTGTAATTACATCCTCATACATCGCTGCCTTGCTGGCTAGAGCAAGGTTGTCTCATGTGGAGCTTGAATACAAGAGAGTTGTAAATTGGGGGGAATTGTAAATTGTAAATGGTAATTACGAGAGAGTTGTAAATTGGGTAAATTGCCTCCTACAAGATCAGCAAATGCTCTAACCAAATGGTGGTAGAGAAACTAAATGAAATTGTGTGGAGCCCCCACTCTTTCTCCTACGCCAATACTCTTGCTCAAGGGCGGCAGAGTGCTGCTGCCTCACAGTGCCAGAGACCCAAGTTCGATCCTCGCCTGGAGTGCTGTCTGTGTGGTGTTTGCATGTTCTTCCTGTGACTGCGTGGGTTTCCTCCCACATCCCTATGACATAATTTAGTGTAGACCAATTGGACTCTGTAAATTTGCCCCAAGTGTGTAGGGAGTGGACAAAAAGGTGGAATGACATAGAACTCGTGTGAATAGGTGGTCGAAGGTCATTATGGATTTGGTGGGCCCAAGGGCCTGTTTCCATGTCGTATCTCTCAGGTCCATCCCAGTGTGGGCCCAGCCACTTATAATGGTCACCTCATCTTTTGCTTGGGCAGCTTACCACCCAGCAGCATGAATAGTGAATTCTCTAACTTCAAGTAACCTTTGCATCTCCTCACTCTCCATCCCTCCCCCACCTTAATCATCCTGCTAGTTTCACTGTCGGCCTGCTGAGTATTCACTGTTGGTATCACTCATCATCACCTTCCCCACAGCCAACAATGGACCCTTGTGGGCTCCATCTTTCCTTGACCGTCATTGTTTTTTGCATATCTTTCATTCATTTGTTCTATGTACTTTTATATCTCTCGTTTACCCCTCCCCTGACTCTCAGTCTGAAGAAAGGTCTTGACCCAAAACATCATCTATTCATTCCTTTTCCCCTGCGAGCGCTGACCCTCTGAGTTACTCCAGCATTTTTTGTGTCTTTCTGCGCTCCAATGATGATTTGCATTGGGTGCCTAGATTCAGATGTTGCCACCCAATCCTGGTTGCCACTCCGCCTTGGAATCTCCTCTGATCCATGCTTGAACGCAGCACCAAAAGCCCGCATTCCTGGCTTGCCAATCCATTGCGATTCCCAATTCCGTTTCATGAGTCATCCCAGCGTAGCCCTCACGCTGCTGTCTATAGATAGATTTTGTTCTATCCAGTGTCAATTTAAGGGTGAGCGAGAGCAGCAGGCGAATGGGGCGCCTAGATGCATGCATGGCGGAGTAACTTGATGGGCCGGATGAAACGCCTATCACAAATGACCTCATAACCTCTGTGCCACGGTGAAAGAAAAAGGGGAACCACCTTACTCCCATCCAGGCAATGTTTCACTCCCCTATCGTGGAATTCTCCTTGCATTTCAGAGATGCGGTGGGAAGCAGGTATCTCGGCCCACCTCCGGCTGCTTTCAAGAGAGAAGCGCTAGATAGGGCTCCACAAATAGCGGACGTCAGAGGATATGGGAGAAGCAGTGAACGGGTAATAGATTGGGATTCAGCCATGCTCACATTGATGGCGGTGCTAGGCTCGAGGGGGCCAAATGGCCAAGCTCCTGCAACCTGTTGACTATTGTCTATTATCTCCTTGGAAATGAACCCTGGATAATGAAAGTGCTGCCTCAGAACACAACGACACAACGAGCAAAAAACACCTCCCAAAGTGCTCCACCACTCTCACCAGCAGGTCAACCGACTGCTCCTTACTTCAACCACCAAAGACCACTCGCACGCCATCACACACCCTATTTAAATAGCTACTACGTATCCTTGTGGTATGGTGTGTGTTTATGGACCGATGCTACAAAATAAACAGCCCCCTCAACACAACCACATTCGTCGGCGGCATTTGTCCGGTTTTAAAATCACACTGCGCTGGACACTCCTTATACCTCCTGCACCATGTAGAACCTCAACTTGCCTCAAAGTGTCCGCCAGCCCGGCGCCGCGCAAAGGGGCACAGCGCGACGGGGCGGTCAGGGAAAGGACAAACACTGTTACGCAACAAGGCAAGGAGGAGTGGGGAAGTCTTATCGATTCCAGTGGCATCCTGGGGCAGACCGGTTCAAGGCGCCAGGTCACGCTGACCCGCCTCCTTGCGCCCAGAGCTTGGCCACGGGTGAAAATTCCAAGCTGCGTCTTCATCCGGACTCCGGTTAGCGTCCGATCCCAACGACAATCCCCCCGCTCCTGCACGGGTGGGGGGGGGGGGGGGGGGGTAACGGCGGCCGGCGGTCCAAGAGTTATAACTCTCCTCTTCAGTCCGTGTTGTCTCCGGTCCCATACTGGAGAACGCCCCCGATTCCGTGGCTGCGTCGGTGGAGCAGCCCTAGTCCTCCTCCTCCTCCCTCTCATCCTCAACCCCGAGAGATGCAGCCGGGGGCCGGCACCGCCAATGAACCCAGCGAAGGAGGGAACCAGAAACCCTCGGAGATGCTGAAGTCAGTGCCAATGGGTGGAGAGGCTGGGCGGAGCTCGCCGGCCGGCCCGGCAGGGGCTCAAAAGAGAAGTTTGTCAAACTCTCCAGGACTCGAAAGGTAGACAGACACGCTGGAGAAACTCAGCGGGTGCAGCAGCATCCATGGAGCGATTTCCGTCGTCCTATTTCCTTCGCTCCATAGATGCTGCTGAACACCCGCTGAGTTTCTCCAGCATTTTTTTTTGTCTACCTTCGATTTTCCAGCATCTGCAGTTCCTTCAACTTCAAGTTCAAGTGAGTTTATTGTCGTGTGTCCCTGATAGGACAATGACATTCTTGCTGTGCATCAGCACACAGAACATAGAAGGCATTTACTACAAAACAGATCAGTGTGTCCATATACCATATATAAATAAATACACACATGAATAAATAAACTAATAAAGTGCAAATGACAGATAATGGGTTATTAGTGATCAGAGTTTTGTCCGAGCCACGTTTAATAGCCCGATGGCTGTGGGGAAGTAGCTATTACTGAACCTGGCCGTTGCAGTCTTCAGGCCTCTGTACCTTCTACCTGAAGGTAGCGGGGAGATGAGTGTGTGGCCAGGATGGTGTGGGTCTTTGATGATACTGCCAGCTTTTTTGAGGCAGCGACTGCAGTAAATTCCTTCTTAAACGTCTCCAAGACTCTAGTTACCCGGGCAGGCGGTGTAGCAGAACAGAGGAGGGGATGTGAAAGCATTGAATGCCTTAACGCCCCAGTCTCACTGGAGGCAGCTGAACCGAGACAACACAGGAGACAATTCGGCCCATCAGCCTCATAACGGTTCTTCAAGTAGAACTCTTCAGTCCAGTCTGAAGAAGGGTCTCGACCCGAAACGTCACCTCTTCCATTTCTCCGGAGATGCTGCCTGACCCGCTGAGTTATTCCTGCTATTGTGTGTCTCCTTCTCTTCATCTTCCCCTTCCACGTCGACTCATCTTCCTGCTCCCTTTCCTCTCCCCCGGCTACTCATTTTCTCCTCCCTCCCCCTCCATCCCTCCAACCATGCATCCTTCTCTGCTTCCCTCCTCGGCTCCTTCCCCTCCTCCTCCTACCCCTCCTCCCCACCCTTCCATTGTAACTTGCAACATTCTCGCTCACGTGCCCATCTTTAACTCACTCCCCGCTCTCTTTAATTTGGTTTATTTTGTTATCGCTGCGTGCTGATGTACAGTGAAAAGCTTTTTGGCACCATTTTCAAGTCCCAGTGGTAAGTGCAGGGATCTTGATCTGACCATGAAGGTCTGTTGTCCTCTGAACTCTGAACTCTAACAGCCTATTGCCCTTTATTTATGTGTATATATGGTCTAAGGTATATAGACACACTGATCATGTTCTGTATTTATGCCTTCAATATTCTGTTGTGCTGCAGCAAGCAAGAATTTCATTGTCCTATCTGGGTCACTTTTTTTTTTCAAAATAGACTTTATTCAGGTAATAAATATATACAATACATGAACCGTGCAAAAAATTCATCCGACATTTTCAGAGGCCTATAAACAAATTGTTCAAATGCAGTTTATATACATTTCTCACTTTCCACCAAATCTGTCCCCCACCCTGTTTACGCATGTGCCCTCCTGGCATGGATACCTTCCCCTTAATTTTGAGGACTCTCCATCAACCTTTTTTATTTCAAAAATACTTTATTCAAAGATAAATATATACCCAAAATACATGAACCATCGCGAAAATCCATCCGACATTTTCGAGAAGGCTGTAACAAATTGATGAATACAGTTGAACATTTCTTTTCTTTCCCAACATTTCTCACAATCCCTCAGCAGTCTACCTTCCTGCAGTCTGCACGCAAGTTCGGAACATTCCTGACGGTCATCTCGCTCTGCTGGTGGTGTGAACAATGTCGGGCAACCAAAGGGCTCTCCACCTTATTGATGACCCGCCGAGCACTCAATGTCAGTCTCTGAATTTCATTGGACAATCGTAAATTCAATCCGAGTCTCTGACAGGCTGTTGCGGATACAAGCGTACCAGGGACTTGCATTTTTCTACCAGCAGACTCTTTTAGCAAAACCACACTCAGTAATAGATGGGCAATCATCGTCTCCATAGCAGTCCCGTCCCCCGAGGGCAGCGTGCGCTGCAGTGGAAGGTCCAACAGGTGCAGGGAAGGATCTGACTGGGAGTCTCACCTCACCGGCCGGCCAACATAGAAACATAGAATTTAGGTGCAGGAGTAGCCCAATTCAGCCCTTCGAGCCCTGCAACCAACCCATCTCTATGATCATGGCCTGATCATCCAACTCAGTATCCCGTTACTCTGCCTTCTCTCCATACCCATCAGATCCCCTTAAGCCACAAGGCCACAGTCCAACTCACTTAAATAGCCAATGACGAGGCCTCAACTACCACTCTTTGTGGCTGAGAGTTCCAGAGACTCACCACTCTCTGTGTGAAGAAAGTCTTTCTCATCTCGTCTTAAAGGATTTCCCCTTATCCTTAAGCTGTGACCCCTTGTCCTACTTCCCCCAACATCGGGAACAATCTTCCTGCATCTAGCCTGTCCAACCCCTTAAGAATTTTGTAAGTTTCTATAAGATCCCCTCTTAATCTCCTAAATTCCAGAGAGTATAAACCAAGTCTATCCAGTCTTTCTTCATAAGACAGTCCTGACATCCCAGGAATCAGTCTGGTGAACCTTCTCTGCACTCCCCTCTATGGCAATAATGTCCTTCCCTCAGATTTGGAGACCAAAACTGCACGCAATACTCCAGGTGTGGTCTCACCAAGACCCTGTACAACTGAAGTAGAACCTCCCTGCTCCTGTACTCAAATCCTTTTGCTATGAAAAGCTAACATACCATTCGCTTTTTTCACTGCCTGCTGCACCTGCATGCCTACTTTCAATGACTGGTGTAACCATGACACCCAGGTCTCGCTGCATCTCCCCTTTTCCTAATCGGCCACCATTTAAATAATAGTCTGCTTTTGTTTTTTTGCCACCAAAGTGGATAACCTCACATTTATCCACATTATACTGCATCTGCCAAACATTTGCCCACTCACCCAGCCTATCCAAGTCACCTTGCAGTCTCCTACATCCTCCTCACAGCGAACACTGCACCCCAGCTTAGTGTCATCCGCAAACTTGGAGATATTGCCTTCAATTTTCCCTCATCCAGATCATTAATATATATTGTAAATAGCTGGGTCCCAGCACTGACCCTGCGGTACCCCACTATTACTGCCTGCCATTGTGAAAAGGACCCCGTTTACTCCTACTCTTTGCTTCCTGTTTGCCAGCCACGTTCTCTATCCACATCAATACTGAACCCCTAATACCGTATGCTTTAAGTTTGTATACTAATCTCTTATGTGGGACCTTGTCGAAAGCCTTCTGGAAGTCCAGATATACCAACATCCACTGGTTCTCCCTTATCCACGCTACTAGTTTACATCCTCGAAAAATTCCACAAGATTCGTCAGACATGATTTACCTTTTGTAAATCCATGCTGACTTTGTCCAATGATTTCACCACTTTCCAAATGTGCTGCTATCCCATCTTTAATAACTGACTTCTAGCAGTTTTACCCACTACCGATGTTATAGACTAACTGGTCTGTAATTCCCCTCCCCGTTTTTCTCTCACCCTCCCTTCTTAAAAGAGGGGTTACATTTGCTACCCGCCAATCCTCAGGAACTACTCCAGAAGAATCTAAAGAGTTTTGAAAGATTATCACTAATGCATCCACTATTTCCTGAGCTACTTCCTTAAGTACTCTGGATGCAGCCTATCTGGCCCTGGGGATTTATCGGCCTTTAATCTATTCAATTTACCCAACACCACTTCCCGACTGACCTGGATTTCACTCAATTCTCCTTTGACCCACAGTCCCCTGCTATTTCAAGGCAGATTATTTATGTCTTCCTTAGTGAAGACGGAACCAAAGTAGTTATTCAATTGGTCCGCCATATCCTTGTTTCCCCATGATCAACTCACCTGTTTCTGACTGCAAGGGACCTACATTTGTTTTAACTAACCTCTTTCTCTTCACATATCTATCAAAAACTTTTGCAGTCAGTTTTTATGTTCACCTGCCAGTTTTCTTTCATAATCTATTTTTCCTTTCCTAATTAAGCCCTTTGTCCTCCTCTGCTGGTCTCTGAATTTCTCCCAGTCCTCTGGTATGCTGCTTTTTTCTGGCTACTTTGTACGCATCATCCTTTGCTTTGATACTATCCTGATTTCCCTTGTTATCCACGGATGCACTTCCAACCTTTCCCCGATTTATTCTTTTGCCAAACTGGGATGAACAATTTTTGTAGTTCATCCATGCAATCTTAAATGTCTTCCATTGTATATCCACCGTCAACCCTTTTAGAATAATTGCCAGTCATAAATCTTGGCCAATTCACGTCTCATACCCCAAAGTTACCTTTCTTTAAGTTCAGAACCATTGTTTCTGAATTAACAATGTCACTCTCCATCTAATGAAGAAAACTCAACCATATTTATGTCACTCTTGCCCAAGGGGGCACGTACAACAAGACGGCTAATTACCCCTTCCTCATTACTCAAAACCCAGTCTAAAATAGCCTGCTCTCTCGTTGGTTCCTCTACATGTTGATTTAGATAACTATCCCGCATACATTCCAAAAAATCCTCTTCCTCAGCACCCCTGCCAATTTGATTAACCCAATCTATATGTAGATTGAAGTCACCCATTATAACTGTTTTGCCTTTGTCGCACGCATTTCTAATTTCCTGTTTGATACATCCCCAACTTCTCTGCCCTACTGTTAGGTGGCCTGTACACAACACCCACCAGCGTTTTCTGCCCCTTAGTGTTTTGTAGCTCTACCATACCGATTCCACATCCTCCAAGCTAATGTCCTTCCTTTCCATTGCTTTAATCTCCTCTCTAACCACAACGCTACCCACCCTCCTTTTCCTTTCTCTCTATCCCTTCTGAATATTGAATATCCCTGGATGTTCATCTCCCAGCCTACGTCACCCTGAGCCATGTCTCCGTGATCCCAACTATATCATAATCATTAATATCTATCTGCACGTTCAAACTCGTCCACCTTATTACGAATACTCCTTGCATTGAGACACAAAGCCTTCAGGCTTGTCTTTACAACGCATTTACCCCTTATACAATTTTGCTGAAAAGTGCCCTTTTTGATTTTTTGCCCTGGTTTTGTCTGCCTGCCCTTTTACCTTTCACCTTGCTACCTAATGCTTTACCATCATTTTACACCATCCTGCCTCTCTGCTCTTGTACCCATCCCCCTGCCACATTAGTTTAAATCCTCCCCGACAGCACTAGCAAACACTCCCCCAAGAACATTGGTTCCATTCCATTCCAAAGTGCAAACCGTCCTGTTTGTACCGGTCCCACTCCCCCAGAACTGGTCCCATGCCCTAAAAATTTGAATCCCTCCCCCTTGCACCACTTTTCAAGCCACGTATTCATTTGCATTATCCTCCTATTTCTACTCTGACTGGCCCGTGGTACTGGTAGTAATCCGGAGATTACTACCTTTGAGGTCCTACTTTTAAGTTTATCTCCTAGCTCCCTAAATTCACCTTGTAGGACCTCATCCCTTTTTTTACCTATATCGTTGGTGCCAACATGCACCACGACAACTGGCTGTTCACCCTCCCCCTCCGAATGTTCTGCAGCCGTTCAGTGACATCCCTGACCTTTGCACAGGGAGGCAACATACCATCCTGGAGTCTCGTTTGCGGCCGCAGAAACGCCTATCTATTCCCCTGACAATTGAATCCCCTATTACTATTGCCCTTCCCCTCTTTTTTCCCCCTCATGTGCTGCAGAGCCACCCATGGTGCCATGAACCTGGCTGCTGCTGCATTCCCCTGATGAGCCATCTCCTCAACAGTATCCAAAATGGTATACCTGTTTAGGAGGAGATGACCGCAGGGGACTCCTGCACTACCTGCCTACTGCTTTGCTGGCTATTGGCCACCCGTTTCCCTTCTTGTCACCTCCTACCTTTTTGCCTGCTGTGTGACCAACTCACTGTACGTGCTATCCACGACTTTCTCCGCATCGTGGATGCTCCAGTATGGAATCCAGCCCGCAGTTCCAATCGTTCAATGCGATCTGCCAGGAGCTGCAGCTGGACACACTTCCTGCAAACGTAGTCACCAGGGACACCACCATCTCCCTGAATCTCCCACATGTTGCAGGCTGAACAAACCACGGGGGCCAATCTCTACTGCCATACCTTACTCCCAAATTACTAAAAAAAACACAAAAACTTATCCTTTAAACTTTACTACTAATTACTAAAATCCTCACTCCCAAAAAAAGAATCCCCTCACTCCCAGAAGGCAGAAATGTAAAATAGTAAACCCGGGTTGCACCCAATCAGCTGCTTCCTCGGGTCCTCTTCCACAATCAGCGCTTCCCTCAAAAAAAAACCCAAAAAAAAAAAAAAAAACCCACCTCCAATGGAACGTTATGGATTTGGGTAAGCCTCTGGAAACACAAGCCCCGCGCTAGATTTTAAACCTACCGGTCGGGTGTCCGCTCCTCCCCCTCCTTCACTTCCTCCAACGGCTCCTGGTGGGCCTCTGGAAACACAAGCCCCGCGCTAGATTTTAAACCTACCGGTCGGGTGTCGCTCCTCCCCCTCCTTCACTTCCACCAACGGCTCCTGTGGCCTCTGGAAACACAAGCCCCGCGCTAGATTTTAAACCTTACCGGTCGGGTGTCGCTCCTCCCCCTCCTTCACTTCCTCCAAACGGCTCCTGTGGGCCTCTGAAAAAACAATCCCCGCGCTAGATTTTAAAACCTACCGTCGGGTGTCGCTTCCTCCCTCCTGTCACTTCCACGGCTCCTGTGGGCCTCTGAAAAAGCAAGCCCCGCGCTAGATTTTTAACCTTACCGGTCGGTGTCGCTCCTCCCCCTCCTTCACTTCCAACGGCTCCTGTGGGCCTCTGAAAAACAAGCCCCGCGCTAGATTTTAAACCTACCGGTCGGGTGTCGCTCCTCCCCCTCCTTCACTTCCTCCAACGGACTCCGTGGGCCTCTGAAAAAAACAAGCCCCGCGCTAGATTTTAAACCTACCGGTCGGGTGTCGCTCCTCCCCCTCCTTCACTTCCAACGGCTCCTGTGGGCCTCTGAAAAAACAAGCCCCGCGCTAGATTTTAAACCTACCGTCGGGGTGTCGCTCCTCCCCTCCTTCACTTCCAACGCTCCTGTGGGCCTCTGGAAAAACAAGCCCCGCGCATAGATTTTAAACTACCGGTCGGGTGTCGCTCCTCCCCCTCCTTCACTTCCAACGGCTCCTGTGGCTCCTGTGGGCCAAGCCAGTCTTGGTGCTTGTTGGTGAGTTCTGGCGATGAGGCATTTCTGCCAGACAAACTGGGCAGCATCCTGCTCAGGGAACCACGCCACCGGGTCCATAGAGTCCTTTCCTGCAGTGTGCCTGCAGGACATTCTGTGTTGACCACTGCCCAATGGACATGTGGTCAAAGGTGTTGGTCCGGAAGAACCCTTCCACCGACGACAGATGGGGCGGCAATGTCCAGCTGACTGGCACATTGCGTGGCACCTGCGCCAGGCCCATCCTTCGCAACACCGGGGACAGGTAGAACCTCAGCAGGTAGTGACACTTGGTGCCCACGTGCCTTGGCTCTACACTCCGCCTGATGCAGCCACACACGAAGGTGGCCATGAGGGCGACGTTGGGCACGCTTTTACCCCCGTTGTCTGCTGACTTGTACATTGTGACCTTACAGAGAAGCTGTCTGATTCCGACCCATTGATTTGGACTGCACTACGGATGTTGGTGTAGAGCAGTTTGATCCAATTCCTGATTCCCTCCCCAAAACCCATTTTAGAGAGCACGTCCCTCATGTACGTGTGCGAAATCCTGTCGAAGGCCTTCTCCTGGTCCAAGCTGACTAGGCAGGCATCCACCCATCTGTCCTGCACAGTAGGCGATGGTATCTCTCAGCAGCGCTAGGCTGTCCTGAGGATTTTCCTGCCAGGTTCACAGCACAGGGTTGAGGTCCGGGTGGACGTTCACCCTGTCCCCCCAGAGCAGACTTGACACCCGGTTGGCGATGGCCCTTGGAACAGGATCTTGTAGTCTACATTCAAGAGTGTTTATGGTCTCCAATTCTTTAATGTCCTTTCATCTCCCCCTTCTGCTTGTAGATTAGGGTGATGTTGCCCTTCCTCATGGAGTCTGACATGCTTACCAGCTAGAAGCATGTCGTTGTACACTTCTAGCAGGTCCGGGCCCATCCAGTCCCACAGAGCCGAATACAACTCGGCCGGTTAAGCCATCGCTTCCGGAGTTTTATTCGAGTCAAAGGAAACGGATGGAGCCAGTCAGCTCCTCTAGGGTCAGTGGTTGGCCCAGACTCTCCCCGCTTGCTGTCCTCCAAGACCTCCGTGATTGAGGACACGAAGTTCTGGGAGAGGAGGTACTGTCTGTGGTCTTTTGGTCATTACAAATCTGTGTAAAATGGGATTTGCAGATCCTCAGCATGTCTGTCTGTTGAGGATGCTGCTGCCGAAGTGCCGTCCCTGACCTCCTCCCTAAGGCTGTTCATCACAGAGCTCCCCCTGTGAACCTTATGGAAGAAGAAACGTGAGCACGTCTCATCCTGCTCCACATGGCGGACCCTGGATCGGAAGATGATCTTGGAGGATTCAGAGGTAAAGAGCCGAGCTTGCCGGTCCTTCAAACTCTCTAAGTTCCCCTCCTCACATCCAGACCCCGCTCGACTGCAGAAGGAGCAGTTGCTGCAAATCTGTTTGGTGTTGGCACAATTCCCTCTGACTCTGTCTTGCTCTCTGAACCCCTTTAAATTATGAAGAACTTCTTAATGTTCTCCTTGGTTGCTTCTCACCAGAGTGTGGGGAGTCAAAGCGGGGCCTCAACCCGTTCTCCAACTGCGTAGTCCCTCTTTAGCCTCCTCGACATTCGCTGGGTACCCCCAACAGTTTCGTGTTTAACTTCCACGTCCCTCTGTCTGCCTTCCGGTCCTCCTGCAGGTGACAGAAGCCTGAAGGAGGCAGTGGTCGGGAGAAGAACACCGGCGTGAGGTCAGTGTGTCTCACGCGTGACGGCATTCGTCGTGAAGACAAAAGTCTATCCGAGATCGGGCTAAACCGTCCGATCTCGACCAGGTGAATCGCGGCTGGGACCCGCCTTGCAGGGTCGTTGAAGGCGTCGCGCAGCTTTGCGTCTTTTAATTAACCATCTCCATCAGGAACTTGGACGTCTGTCCAGTCTGCTGGTCGGCACTGCCGGATCGTCCAGCCGCATCAATGATGCAGTTGAAGTCACCGGCCAGAACGAGCTGCCGGGACGTGGCCAGCAGCACTGGGAGCTGCTGGAGAAACGGCCAGCCGCTCGTTCTGCGTGGGTGAGGCATACACATTTATCAGCCGGGAGCGATGAGAGCACGGTACATAACGTCCACCACGAGGAGGACGCCCTCCAAATGTTTTCCCTGAACTCAGTGATGGCGAAGTTCCCTCCCCCGCAGCAAAATCCCCAGCCGGAAAAAAAGCACGACAGTCATTTCCCCCCGACCCACAGACAGTCCGTGGGGCCACCATCGCGCAACATACCACCTCCGATAGCAGCGGAGGTGTGGCAAGCCGCACTTCCCTGAAGAAAAAGTCACATCTGCCTAGACCTGGCCAGGTACTGTAAGGCATTAAACACATCGCGCAGTGCTCTTTATACTGCGCACGTTTAAAGATGCCAGTTTGAGCTCCATTGTCTTTAGAGTCACTGATCATTTCTGTGTCCCCCTCATTCCCACTGCTTTGGTGAATTGCCTCAGCCTTTCCTGGGCTCAGGAATCCAGCGGTGTGGTGGGTTTCAGGTGGCGTAACCAAAGGTGTCGTTGGGGGGGGGGGGCTTTCTCGTTCCACCCCCTTTTGGGGCATGCCGCTTCCTCTGTCTCCTCTAGCTGGGGCCCAACGGCCTCTGCACTGCTCCCGGTCGCCCGGAGCTGGGGCCCACTAGCCGCTGTGATGATCCCTGTCTCCAGGGGCTGGAGCCCCTCGACCGCTGCACTGCTCCCGATGTCCTGGGGCTGGAGCCCTCGGCACTTATATTCTCTGCACTCGGTCTCCTGGGGCTGGGAGGTGATCGTCGTGGCCTCTCTCTTTTCCTCCCCCGTTTTCTTTCCTCTGCCTCCCTCGTTGGGACTTCCCGGTCGCCTCATTCCGCCGACGAGGAGGAGAGGTTGCTTGCCTTCTGTAAGAGAAAGACACCTTTTTTGTGATTTACTATTTGACTTACCACTCCTTTCTCGGCCTCGGCTCTTTGCGTGGCTGACCCCTCGTCTTGTACTTCCACCGTTGTCCATTTCTCCTGCTGTTCCCCCTCCTCCATCGACTCTCCCTCCGGGGCAGGATGCTGGGCGTCTCCTTCTGCACTTGGGGCCTCGAGGTGTCGGGCTGTCCTCATCCATGTTCCCCTCTTTCTGCTGGGGTCTTGGCAGTGGTGGGGGGTGCCTCGCCCCCCACGTTGGGGTGCTGCAGCAGCTCCTCTTGTCGCCTGTGCTGTAGGTGCGAGGCTCCTTTTAGGGCAATCTGCCCTGTAAAGGGTGGCCTGCCTCCAACCGCACAGGTTGCAGTTCTTGCTGGCCTGACAGTCCTTTGTCTCATGGCCCTCCATCTTGCAGTTTATTGAGACAACAGCAGTGCATTGGGCAACATGCCCACTTGTTGCATTTCCTGCACAGCCTGGGTTGCCCTACATTAGCTCAAGTATCCTCGGTTTCCATCCAATCGCGAAAAACCGAGGGGGGGTGGAACGAGGTCTCCCATCCTTGTACACCCTCATTTACCTTGACTTGCCGCTTGCTGTCCAAATCCCTGCAGTCCTTCACATCCACACAGTCTCCTGTCCTCAACGTAGCAAGCAAGGAAGGTGATGACATCCACTACGGCACGTTTGGGTTAAACTACAATGTGCACCGTGACACCTATCCTTCTGGTGGGAGGTGAAGAGCGCTGCACATCAGCAGCGACACGGGCTTCATTCCCCTTCTCCCGAAATCTTCCATCACCTCTCACTCCCTAGATACTTGAAGGTAACTCAAAATAATCCTATACCGAGAAATCCTGGAGGCACGTAGATGTCCTTGCCTCCAAATTTTGCAGGCCTCTGCCAAGACCTTCTTTCACGAACAGGTCCTCTGAAAGGGGGTCCCCCTTGCTGAGGCCCTTGACGCTTATTCCAGAGTAATACTCCGAATACTCTCTCCTGTGTACATTGTGGGCTGAACAAGGTGTTAGGTGGGTTTCCCCACAATGGACCAACCTCTAAGCAGCTTGACCGCAATCCACGGCATTTTCCCCAAAGGGACTAGCCAAACTGTTCCTAATAAGAACAGAGTCTTCTTCCACTCAGAACTGATAAGAACAGATACAACACTTGGTCTTAGCCATGCTCCATCATACCCAACTGACCACATGACAATAAACTCTCTTGACTCTTGAACTTGTCTTGACTCCAGTTGGCCTGCCCAACCTCTCCTCGTTGTGCTACAGTGCCGCCATTTACCTTGCTTTAACTCTACATCACTGAGATCAATTTACCACCAGGCTGAATGAGTCAATAGAAAACAAGGGGTTGGTGTGTTGATTCTATGCACTGTTCCATTGCAAACAATTCTATGCCATTGGTTCCCACGTCTCATTTGAGAACTCTGTGGAATAAAATTAGAAGACGGTTGAGGATTCGATGAAAATCTGTTTGTGCAAATATATTGAGATTTCTGAAGCAACATGTGTACAAGCTGAGTTATAAATGGAGCAAATAATCGAGATACACTCCAGACCCCGGCCTTAGGTGAAGCAGCTGGTTTTCATTCGATAATGATAACTAATCAACTTTGACTGTAACTAACCAACAGCAAACAATCCACCTGGCGCGGTAGATGTTCACTTACTTTAGTTTACTTTACTTCACAGATAGAGCATGGGAAAAATGGCCTTCAGCACCCATCGGGTCCGTGTCGACCAGCGATCACCCATTTACACTAGCACTATCCTGCACTATGGGACAATTGGAATAAACAAAGGTTCAATACCTACAAACCGTACGGTCCTTTGGATTGTGGGGGGAACAGAGCACCAGAGGAAAAAAACCACACAGGTCTCTTGGAGAATGTACAAACTCCGTACACGCAACACCCGTAGTCAGGATCGAACCCGGGTCTTTGGCGCTGTAAGGCAGCAACTCTACTGCTGCATATCCTTCTTAGGATCTCTTTGGACACGTTTAAGGAGCATCCAGCGTAGATAGATGACAATAAGGGTGGCGCGAGCAGAATGCTGAGAACACGCAAGAACCGATCCTTTGGCTGCTTCACCACTTTTCTGTCTGAAAAGGATCCATTTATTCAAACTCTTTGCTTTCTACGTGACAGTCAGTTGTCAATCCACTAGTAAATCACATTCAATAAACTGAGGAGATTATTATATTTACCATCATGCTTCAATTATGTTGGATATGGTAAAAAAAATGTAATTCAAGAGGACACAAAATGCTGGATTAACTCAGCGGGTCAGGCAGCATTTCTGGTCGAGACCCTTCTTCAGAAGAAAGAAGGAAGATGTTTCTTCCGAAGAAGGGTCTCAACCCAAAACGTCACCTATCCATGTTTTCCAGAGATGCTGCCTGACCTGCTGAGTTACTCCAGCACTTTGTGTCCTTTTGTGTATTAACCAAAATCTGCAGTTCCTTGTTTCTAAATATTATAACTCTTTGAGTTCAGATTATGGCCATGGTTGGCTTAAGATCAGGTTTCAATATTACACCTAAGAAGACCACCAAAGTGTTAGCCAGCTATTCGATCAACCTTGTATTCTTCAAAGGGCATGTTAATATTTCAACATGCTGGGCTCGCGAATCAAGTTTATAAAATCTGCTGGATATGGAAATGATGCAAGGTGTCAAAATAGTTTGAACTTCCTGCAAATACATTTGGTCACATGGCATAAACAGAAGCAACTGGTCAAAGTCCATTCAATGCTCAAATATAGACACAAAATGTAAATAAGTAAGTAAGTAAGTGAGTAGGTTTATTGGCCAAGTATTCACATACAAGGAATTTGCCTTGGTGCTCCGACTCACAAGTAACAATATGACATACAGTGACAGTTACGAATGACTTCAGAACAAACAAAAACCCCCCCATATAATAAATAATAATAAAACATTAATGATCAAGCATGTGAACCAACAAAATACCAGATTTTTAGCTGTTGAGTAGAGGAACTACTCGTGGATAAAAAAATGTTTTTTTGTCTGGCTGTGGCAGCTTTGACAATCCGGAGTCTCCTTCCAGAGGGAAGTGATTCAAAGAGTTTGTGGCCAGGGTGAGAGGGGTCAGAGATGATCTTGCCCGCTCCCTTCCTGGAGTAAATGCTGGAGTAACTCAGCAGCATCTCTGGAGAGAAGGGATAGGTGACTTTTCGGGTCAAAACTTCTTCAGACTGGGGTTTAAACAGCAGCTCTCTTTTTGAAAAAAAGCTTTCCTTTTTCCTTCCCAACACAATACTCAAATACTCCATTTTTTCCTAATTATACCAATCGCATCCCACAGCATTTCCACCAAGGGGGTATATATATAGATATCATGCAAGCAAACATATACAGCTTATCCAAACTAAAGCAATTGATTTAATCTTATTGGAAGTCATCCCACGAATGGAGATATTGCTTACACCTTTTATTTGCCTCCTGTACATCATTTAACACAATTGTTTGTATCTGGGACAAAATGTGAATGGATTATAGAAAACAAGTACACTAATAATAAATTTCAAAAAGGATCTGAATACGTGTGTGAAGGCTTTTAGGGTGGGAGCAAGAGAACAGAGGAGCAGGGCGAACTGGAGAACTCTAACAAAGTGCTGACACAGCACAAAATGACAAATGGCCTCCTCTTCCACAGTGTCAATGGCTGAATGGCTGATTATAATGCCCCATTAGACACTTTGGATCGGGTGAATTCACTGCAATCCTTTTATCCTTAAGAATTCCACTTCCATTCCGGCATTGGACTCAATGGAAAAAAAATCATTAAAACATTTTCATTTGGATACTTGTAATGAAATTAATGAAGAATTAAACTGAAGGAGTTCTTCAGTAGTTTCCACAGAAAGACTGTGAAACGAGTGATATGCTTTTCTGAAGCCTGTCGGAAAAGCATCGTACTTTTAAGAATCATGTTAGCTGCCCTCAAGATAGTACTGAAGGACGTCTTGGTGGATTATGGAATCAATAGCTGAACATTGTGACTGCCGCTCTGCTCAGGTACATTATGGCAGGAAACACGACCGAGAGTCATTTGCTTTTGTTACCAAACCATTGGCTGACTTTGAAGGTTAAAATGCAATCGTGAAAAAGTTCAATGGGCGATATTAGAGATTGGGGCAAAGTTCAGCTAATTGTTCTTGGTGCGAGGTTTGCAGCTAGATTCCTTTGCACTTATCAGATATATTTTCTTAGTTAATCATTTACTAAATTATGCATTTTTCAACAGTTGCTGGCAGTAGAGTGAGAAGGGTAACACATATTTATGACGGACTTACCAAAGAATAATTCCAGAGGTCAAGTAATCAAGGTTCTTGAAGTGGGCAGAGAGTGGTAACTGACTGACAAAACAAAGACCCGGGTTCGATCCCCGACCTATGGCGCTCGGAGGGTTAAATCGCATTGTGTGGGTGTAAGGAGGCGTCGAACCCAGGACTGGATGGGAATGGGGGGGGGGGAGACAATGGAACAGAGGATTCAGCAGGCACGGATTCAGCAGGGCCGAACTGGACGGTCAAAAACAAATGTCTAACTATAGCAACAAGTGAACTATATAAGCCAAGGTGCCAAGGAAAGTGCATGTTTTTCAATTCTTGACGTGATGATTTTGGCATTATTTTACATATCTTTTTTTTGATGGAAGTGGATAAATTTCTAGGATGCCGTCACGGAGGTCAGTGTTTGAGTTGCTGCCTTGCAGCGCTGGAGACCAGGGTTTGATCCTGACTATGGGTGTTGTCTGTACGGAGTTTGTATGTTCTCACCTGTGAACGCGCGGGTTTTCTCCGGCGTACAGTTTTCATTCCACGCTCCAAAGAAGATGTAAATTGGCTTGGTTAAATTTGTAACTTGTCCCTAGTGCGTGGCATGGGCTCAGTGGGTCAAAGGCCCTGTTTCCACGCTGTACCTCTAAACTAAACTGAACTAGACGCTGCAGAAATAACAGTGTGTCTCCACTGGAAGTGTCCACCAGTGTGAGCTCCACACCACGGCTTAGTTTCATATTGCTACCCTCAGCTTAACCACCTGCTAATCTTTCACCTACATGTGTTCTCTGGTAACCCAGCCGTACAGACCAAATCCTCACATACAAAGGCACGGTCATACAGATATCTAGTTTCAGGCTGCCCGTTTCCCAGCTGCTAACAATCTACTTGCCAACACTGCGACAGAAAGGAAGCACATGCATCTCTGATCGAAGATTCTGCCCACCCCAATGACAGAGATATTACATTAGCACATCCAAACCGGAAACAAATTTGATTATTTACTCCGCGCAGAGGCACAGAGGGGAAAGCCTGCTGAGCAGTTCACTCTATAGAATTCATTTAAACAATTTTTTGCAAACAACTAGAGTCACGGGCAGGGGACGCAGGAGAGTCCGGAGCATCGGAGCTGGAGCATAGAGCATATAAAAGAGGATCCTAGTGCATGAAGCATGGAGCATAAACGTTGCTATGGCAGTCATGGAGCATGGAGCATAGTGCATGGAGCATGGTGCATGGAGCATTGGTGAATAGTGAGCATGGAGCATGGAGCAGGGAGCATGACAATAGTGAGGAGCATGGAGCATGGAGATGGAGAGCATGGAGCATGTAGTATGGAGGCTGGGAGCATAGTGGCATGCATGGAGAAGCAAGATAGAGAAAGAGCATGGAGCATGGAGCAGAGAGAGCATGTAGCGTGGATCACGGAGCAAGTATGGAGCGAATGGATGGATGGCAGGGAGAGCATGGTGCATTAGAGATGTAGTACTGGAGCATTAGAGCAGCATAGAGCATGGAAGCATAGAGCAATGGAGCAGCATGGAGCAATGGACATTGGAGAGGACAGTGGATGGCGTGTAGCAGCAGGGAGCATAGCGCATGGATAGGCATGGAGGCCACATGGAGATGCATGGATGAGCAGCGTGGACAACACTTGGACACAAAGTGGAGTCGAGCTGGATTCATGTATGGAGTAATGGGGAGTATGGAGCATTGGCAGCATGGAGTGGAGCAGGACACGCATAGTATGGATCATGAGCATGGGAGTATGGAGCATGGCAGACATTGGAGCAGCATCCGAGCATGAGATGGAGCACATGGAGATAGAGAATGCATGGAGTAGCAATGTAGAGCATGGAGCATGGAGTGACAAGTATTGGAGCATGGAGTATGGGCAGTGGAGCATGTGGTGGATAGAGCATGGAGCATGACAGAAGAGCATGAAGAGCAGCATAGACTGTAGCAATAGCGTGGATCATGGAGATTGGAGCATGGCATTGGAGCTAGATAGGAATGGAGCAGAGTGCATGTAGCGTGGAGCAGCAAGCATGGAGTATGACAATTGGACATTGGAGGAGCAAGGAGCATGGAGCATGTCGGAGCACCGGAGTGGGGTATGGAGCATGGAGCATGATGTAGCAGGGAGGGAGCATGAGGCTGGCATGGAGGATGAGATAGAGCATGGACATGGAGCATGTGCGTGGATCATGGAGCATGAAGCAGCATAGGACAATGGAGCATGAAGACACTGCCGTCACTGCATGGGATAGGCCATGGAAGCATGAGATGGATGCATGCATAGAGCAGGGAGCCATGAGATGATTGGGCATGGAGTGTGCAGGGAGCGCAGCAGAGGGTGCAGACATGGAGCGTGGTAGGCATGAGAGCATGCATGGAGCAATGGGACAGAGGATATAGCGTGGAGCAGGGATCAGCATGGGAGATAGAGCGTGGACATGGAGCGTGCAGAAGATAGAGCAGGGAGCTATATAGAGGCAGAGAGTATGGAGCATAGAGTCATTGAGCGTGGAGCACTGGGCAGGGACTGGAGTGATGGAGTAGCGGAGCATGAGCAGGGAGCATGGAGCATGAGCATGGAGCTTGGAGCAGCATGCATAAGCAATGAACATATACTATCAGTGGAGATGTAGCGTGGATCATGCATGGAGCTTGGGAAGCCGAGCATGTAATCATGGAGTAGGCGTGGAGCATGGGAGCAATTGCAGGGAGCGCCTATCGTGGAGCGTGGAGCGTGGGAGCGTGGGTGCGTGCGAGCCACGGATCATGGACGCGTAGGTGCATAGAGCATGCATGGATAGAGGTTGGGAAGCAGGGAGGTGGAGCATAGAAGCATGGAGCATCGTGAGCGCATGGAGCGCATGGAGCATGGAGGCATGGCATGAGCCATGGAGCATGAGAAGGAGCATGGAGCATAGGAGATGGAGAGCATGGAGCATAGGCAAGCATGGAGCATGGAGCATGGAGCATGGAGCATGGTAGCGTAGGGAGCATGGAGTGTGGAGCATGGAGCATGAAGAGCATGGAGCATGGAGCAATAGATGGAGCAATGGAGCATGGAGCATAAGAGCATGGAGATGGAGCATGGAGCAGAGCATGGAGCATGGGAGCATAGAGCATGGAGCAATAGAGCATGGAGCATGGAGCATGGAGCATGGAGCAGAGCTTGCATGGAGAGCATGGAGCAATGGAGCATGGAGCATGGCATAGTAGAGCATGGAGCATGGAGCATGGAGCATAGGCATGGAGGAGCATAGAGCATGGAGCAGCATGGAGCATGGAGCAGCGTGGGAGGAGCATGGAGAGCATGAGAGCATAGAGCATAGAGCAGGAGCATGAGCATAGAGCATGAGCATAAGCATAGAGCATGGAGCATGAGCATGGAGCATGGAGATCAATGCTGAGCAGCATGGAGCATGGAGCATAGAGCATAGAGCATGGAGCATGAGCATGGAGCATGGAGCATGGAGCATGGAGCACGGGAGCATAAGAGCATGAGCATGGAGCATATGGAGCATAGAGCATGAGCATGAGCATGGAGCATGAGAGGCATATGGAGCATGGAGCTGAGCATGGAGCATGGAGCAGACATGAGCCATCATGGAGCATGGAGCATGGAGTATAGAGCATGGAGCATGGAGCATAGAGGATAGAGCTAGAGCAGTGAGCATCAAATGGAGCATGGAGCGGGATCATGTAGCTGGAGCAGCATTTTTTGGAGCATGGAGCATTGCAGCATGGAGCCATAGAGCATGAGCGAGCATAGAGCATGGAGCATAGAGCATGGAGCATGGAGCATAGAGCAGAGCATGGAGCATGGAGCATGGAGCATGGAGCATGGAGCATGGAGCATGGAGCATGGAGCATGGAGCATAGAGTGGAGCATGGAGCATGGAGCATGGAGCATGGAGCATAGAGCATGGAGCATGGAGCATGGAGCATAGAGCATGAGCATAGCATAGAGCCATGGAGCATGGAGCAGAGCATGAGTGAGCATGGACATGGAGCATGGAGCATGGAGCAGGAGCATAGAGCATAGAGATGCATATGGAGCATAGAGTATAGCATGGAGCATGAGGAGCATGGAGCATGGAGCATGGAGCATGGAGCATGGAGCATGGAGCATGGAGCATGGAGCATGGAGCATGGAGCATGGAGCATGGAGCATGGAGCATGGAGCATGGAGCAGGGAGCAAGCATAATGGAGCAATTGGAGCGTGGGAGCACGGAGCATCGTGGCGTGGAGCGTGGTGCATAGAGCCAAGGATCGTCAGTCATGGAGCGTGCATCATGGAGCAGTGGAGCAGGAGCAGTGTGGAGCATTGAGATCAGGAGCATGGAGCATGGATAGGGAGAAGATCATGGAGCATCGGGAGAAGAGCATGGAGCATAGAGCATTGAGCGTGGCAGCATGGGAGCATGGAGCATAGAGCATGGAGTGTGGAGCTGGAGCATGAGCATGCATGGAGCAGGGAGCATGGAGCAGGGAGCATGGAGCTAGCAGCATGGAGCTTGGAGCATGGGGAGAAGAGCATGAAGAGCATGGCAATGAAGCAATGGATGTGCATGGAGCATGGAGCATGGAGCAGGCGCATGGAGTAGGGAGCTTGGATGTGGCGCATGGAGCATGGCATGGAGCCTTGGAGCAATGAGCATGGAAGGCATGGAGCATGGAGCATGGAGCATAGAGCATGGAGCATATGGCATAGAGCATGCGGAGCAATATAGCAAGGAGCATAGAAGCGTGACATAGAGCGTGGAGAGCGTGAGCGTGGATCGTGTGAGATGGATATGGGGCATGGACATGGAAGCATGGAGCAATAGAAGCATGAGCATAACATAGAAAAGGCCCAATGAGCATGCAGCAGCATGAGATCAGGGATAGAGCATGAGCGAGAGCATGGAGCAATGAGCATGGAGCAAGGAGCCTAGAGGCATCATAGAGCAGGGAGCATGAGCATATTCATATAGCAATGGAGCATGGAGCATGGACATAGAGGCAAGAGCATAGAGCAAAGATAAGCATGGAGCATGAGCAGAGAGCATGGAATAGGCATAGAGATTGGAGCTATGCCATGGAGCCATAGAGAGAGCATACTGGAGCATAGAGCATAGAGCCATGAGGCGCATAGAGATGGAGCACTAGAGCATGGTACGACATGGACATGGAGCATCAATAGGACATGCATAGAGCATAGAGCATAGAAGCTATGGACAGCAGCATGGGCATGCATGTGGAGAATGGAGCCAATGGAAGCATGGAGTCATGAAGCATGGAGCATAGAGCATAGAGCATAACATAGAGCATGGAGCATAGCATAGAGCAAGGGAGCATGGAGCATTACATAAGCATATGGAGCATAGAGCATAGAGCTAGAGCATGGGAATGAGAGCATAGAGCATGGAGCATGAGTCATAGAGTCATGGAGATGGACATAGAGCATGAGCATGAGCATGGACATAGAGCATTGGAGCATAGAGTCATGTCGCCATGAGCATAGAGCATGGAGCATAAGAGCATGGAGCATAGAGCATAGAGCATGACATGGAGCATAGAGCGTCGAGCATAAGCATGGAGCATGGAGCATTGACATAGAGCATAGAGCAATGGCATAAGCAATGGACAGCATAGAGCATAAGAGCATGGAGCAATAGAGCATAGAGCATGAGCATTGGAGCATAGAGCATAGAGCATGGAGCATGGAGCATAGAGCATGGAGCATGGAGCATGAGCATAGATCATGAGCATGGAGCATGGGCATAGATGCATGGAGCATGGAGCATAGAGCATGGAATCATGGAGCTTCGAGCAATGGAGCATAGAGCATGGAGCATGAAATGGTAGCATAGAGCTGGACCAGTCATGGAGCCTGAGCATGGAGCATGGAGCATGGAGCATAGAGCCATAGAGCATGGATGCGCATGGCAAATAGACATGGGACTAGAGGCATGGCAACAGGGAGCATGAGCCTGAGCAATGGAGCAGAGCATGGAGCATGGAGCAATCTGGAGCATGGAGCATAGAGCATAGAGCATGGAGCATGGAGCATAGAGCATGGAGCATGGAGCATAGAGCATGATGGAGCATAGAGCATAGAGCAGCTTGGAGCATAGAGCATGGAGCATGGAGCATGGAGCATGGAGCATGGAGCATGGAGCATAGGAGCATAGAGCATGGAGCATGGAGCATGGAGCATGGAGCATAGAGCATAGAGCATGGAGCATGGAGCATGGAGCATGGAGCATGGGAGCATAAGCATGGAGCATAGAGCATGGAGCAGAGCATAGAGCATAGAGCATAGAGCATAGAGCATGGAGCATGGAGCATGGAGCATGGAGCATAGAGCATGGAGCATAGAGCATGGAGCATAGAGCATGGAGCATGGAGCATGGAGCATGGAGCAAGAGCATAGAGCAGGAGCATGGCTAGAGCATGGAGAGAGCATGGAGCATAGAGCATGAGAGCATGAGCATAGAGCAATAGAGCAGAGCATGGAGCATGGAGCATAGAGCATGGAGCATGGAGCATAGAGCATGAGCATGGCAAAGAGCATGGGAGCAGAGCATGGAGCATGACAAAGAGCATGGAGCATGGAGCATGGAGCATGGAGCATGGAGCATAAATAGAGCAAAGGAGCAGGAGCAAGAGCATAGAGCATGGAGCAATGGAGCATGGAGCATGGAGCATGGAGCATAGAGAGCATGGCATAGAGCATGGAGCTGGAGCATGGAGCATGGAGCAAGGAGCATGGAGCATAGAAGGAGCATGGAGCATGGAGCATAGAGCATGGAGCATGGAGCATAGAGCATGGAGCATGGAGCATAGAGCATGGAGCATGGAGCATGGAGCATAGAGCATAGAGCATAGAGCATGGAGCATGGAGCATGGAGCATGGAGGAGCTTGGATAGAGCATGGAGCATAGAGCAGGAGACATGAGCATAGAGCATAAGCAGCATAGAGCATGGAGAGCAGAGCATGGAGCATGGAGCAGAGCATAGCATAGAGCATGGAGCAGCATAGAGCATAGAGCATGGAGCATGGAGCATAGAGGAGCATAGAGCAGCCTAGAGCATAGAGCCACGGAGCATAGAGCATAGAGCATGGAGCATGGAGCATGGAGCATAGAGCATAGAGCATAGAGCATAGAGCATGGAGCATGGAGCATGGAGCATGGAGCATGGAGCATGGAG
The DNA here is from genome assembly GCA_035221665.1 of Okamejei kenojei. Lineage (NCBI taxonomy): Eukaryota > Metazoa > Chordata > Chondrichthyes > Rajiformes > Rajidae > Okamejei > Okamejei kenojei. Next base: position 15,934,971 of record CM069165.1, read on the forward strand.
CATAGAGCATAGAGCATAGAGCATGGAGCATGGAGCCAGGAGCATGAGCATGGAGCAGCATGAAGCATGGAGCATGGAGCATAGAGCATGGAGCATAGAGCAGGGAAACAGTTCCTTCGCCCCAACTGGTCACACCAGGGGCCATGGGTCAAACTCAATAAAATACCAGTGAAGGGAGGTGCCCACTTGATAACCCCAATTATATAACTTGCATCTACAGCATTCGTTTTTTTTAAAGAGCTAGTTAATATGTAGGTTGCTGTTTTGCATACTTATCCTGGAGTTATAGCACAAGTACTTTGTGTTTTAATTGTAATTTAACTCTATGACTCTTTTCCTAAACCACATACTAAGTAGTGCAATATTTCTAAAGCATAGCTGATGCACTAAACTTTCAACCTCCTTGCCCTTTTCTTCTTGGTACTGCTTTATGGAAAGAAGTCCCATATCAATCTTTAATGTAAAGAGGGCTATTTACCAGTTCCAAGTTCCTGATAGTGACATCCCAGTTTGAAAAGCTTGCTCTTTACTGTCAACACTGATGTCTGGGGAAGAACGACTCGGGTGATGTACTGGGACATACATAAATCATCTTGGTTCCATTAGTATTCAAAGGATAAATGATTCAGTTAAAAAAAAAGGAGAGCAGAGTGTGGCCTAGAAAGCTCAACTGCCATCACTGGTGGGTTACATCTTTTTAATGGAATTAGTTATTCTCGTCATTATGTGCCATTTATTTGCTGTTTATTTGGTCTGTTTAGTTACAACTGCTTTGATGCTACTCAAAATAGACTATTGCATTTTTTGGTTTGTTTGATTACAACTGCTTTGATGCGACAAAGTAGGCTATTGCATATTTTCCAGACTTCATCCGGCCATTTATAATCATATTTATGCGAGCTGTCTCCAATGCTGTGCAGTGTCAGATGACGGTCTTATGGTGGACATGCATTGTAGGCAGCCTTTCAGGCTATACTGGGATATTTCACTGAAATACATTTAATAATTTCTTTAAAAGCTTATTTACCATAATGAGTATTATGCATCACAGATCTTGTTACTTTAATACTTCAGTTGCTAATTTAGAATGAAGTGCGTGGCCTATTACTGTGACTATTTCATTTGAGGAGTGCTTGAAGAGTTACCATTGACAACGTGAATTGTTGGATGCCAGACCTCAACCAAGCATATCATCAACAGAACCCATGAAAAAATCTGTCGGGCTTATCAATTTCCAATTACTTTGGTTACAAACACAGTACAGACACCAGCAAACTCTGAATTGTGTTTATTGTCATCTAATGGGGTAAAGTGGGGTAAATTGGCTAGGTTTATGGTTAAGTTTGCATAGATCATTCTGAGCAAGGAATTATATATATGTAGTTCAACACAAATTGGTGGAGTAACTCAGCATTTCAGGCAGCATCTGTGGATCATATGCACAGGTGACTTCTTCAGACTGATCCAAGTGTGTTGTTGGTGGCTTGGTGGCAGCATTTCTGTCGTGTTAGAAAGAGAAGGGTCTCATGCCAGCTAACAGAGATGAGTAAAATGCATGGATCTCCTTTGTGGACCAATACAGGTAACTTGGCACAGAACGCAGTAGTTGGCAGGGCTGCCTCGTAGCTCTAGAGACCCAAGTTCAATCCTGACCTCTAGTACTGTCTGTGCATTGTTTACATATATTGTCCTTTTGGCCGAGTGGGTTTCCTTCCATTGCTCCAGTTTCCTTTCACGTTACCTCATCTCAAAGATGTGTTGATAGGTTTAGTTCACCACCATACATTACTGCGAGTCATAGAGTGATACAGTGTGGAAACAGGCCCTTCAGTCCAATTTGCCCACACCAACCAACATGTCCCATCTACACTGGTCCCAATTACCAGCGTTTGGTCCATATATCTCTAAACCTGTCCTATCCATGTATCTGTTTAATTGCTTCTTAAACGTTGTGATAGTCCTCGCCTCAACTACCTCCTCTGGCAGCTTGTTCCATACACCCACCACCCTTTGTGTGAAAAAGATACCGCTCAGGTTCCTATAAAATCTTTCCCCCTTCACCTTAGTTCTCGATCCCCCTACTCTGGGCAAGAGACTCTATGCATCTCCTGATCTATTCCTCTCATGATTGTGTCCACCTCTATAAGATCACCCCTCATCCTCCTGCACTCTTGGGATTAGAGTCCCAGCCTGCTCATTCTCTCCCTGTAGCTCAGGCCCTCGAGTGTTGGTGGGGGCAGAAGAATTTTAGTGCTAATAGGTACGCGAGAGAGAATACTTGGCAGGGTAATAGTGGGGGTAATGGGAATGGTGTGATATGGGAATGGGCACAGACTTGATGGGCTGAATGGCCTCTTTCTATGTTGCAAGAAAATATGAAAGTAAACCAGCATTGAAACAGTTGGTTAGCTTTGTCTTCAGCACAAAATGTTTTCATGGTAATGAGGTTTAAATGTGCTGTTCCAAACAATGGTCTGAGTATGATTATCAAATAAATTGGCCCCAAGTACATTAGTTGCACGTGCTTAATAGCCAAGCCAAATTATTAAAGGGAATGCTTAGCCACTTGGTTTTGCCGGCAAAGTGGCGCAGCGGTAGAGTTGCCTCCTTGCAGCGCCAGAGAACCGGGTTTGATCCTGACTACGGGTGCTATCTGTACAGAGTTTGTACATTCTTCCTGTGACCGCGTGGGTTTTCCCCGGGTGCTCCAGTTTCCTCCCTCACTCCAAAGTTGTACCCGTTTGTAGGTTAATTTGATTAAAAAATTGTAAATTGTCCTAGTGCGTAGGATAGTGTTAGCGTACGGGGATCGCTGGTCGGTGCGGTCTCGGTTGGCCGAAGGGCCTGATTCCGTGCTGCATCTCAAAGCTAAACATGAGGTACGCAGGAGGAACAGAGGGAATGAGGCAAATTGGGCACTCAGCATGCAGCCCTGTCCCTCAGAGACCTATTAGACCCCATTGTTTCCACACCGCCATGCCCCAAGCCCAGTGCAGGAGGCTGTGCTCTACCAGAGGGGGCACCGGCCATGAGGAAGCAAAACTGGACGCCTGCGGGTGCTGCAGAAGCCGCAGTCACGCAGCACAGAAACAGGCCCTTCAGCCCAACTTGTCCGTGCCGACAAGTTGCTCCAACTACACTCGTCCCACCTGCTTGTGTTTGGCCCATATCCCTCTAAACCTTTCCTTTTCATGTACTTGTCGAAATGTCCTTTAAATGTTTTTATAATACCTGCCTCTAATACCTCCTCTGGTAGCTCACTCCATATACCCACACCCTCTGAGTGAAAAGATTGCAACCTTGGGTTCCCATTAAATCTTTCCCCTCTCACCTTAAACCTATGTCCCTTGGTTCTTGATTCACTTACTCTGGGTAAAAGACTGTGCATATACCCTATCTTTTCCGTTTATAGTCTTATACACTTCTATATCACCCCCCAACCCCCCCCCCCCCCCCCGCCCCCACCCCCTCCCCCATTCTCCTAGGCTTCAAGGAATTATGTCTTGGCCTGTCCAGCCATCCTGTAGCTCAGGCCCTTAAATCCTGTCAACATCCATGTAAGTCTGAGTTGCACTCTTTCCAATTTAACATCTTTGCTACAGCAATGTGACCAAAACTGAACACAATACTGCAGAGCAAAATGGATGCAATAATCTTACTAAAGTTAATGCATAAAGCATAGACCATTGCTGGTGTTAACGTTCATGCAGGGAATTGGTGACCTTCCACACCAACCTTCAGTATGTGGGGCTGTCTTACGACAGGTAGCTCAGGGCAACACAGTCTGCAGAGAAAGGAGGACTGCAATTGTAATGCTGGCAATGTCCAGCTTGTTTTTGGGAGCTCCTTATAACTCCTGAATAATAGTTTTACCCTTCCCCGCCTTCCAGCTTTACCACATGTAAAACATGGGAGAGTAGAACAGCATGGCTGTGACTCGGCTGCTCCTAAAATGGCAAGGAGAGTCACAGGGATAACATTCACATGCTGAAAGCGACCAACTGAACGAAACAGGCTGCTTTCTTGACCACCCTGAAGCTGGCCTCTATTGATATTTATAGACATCAAGCTAACCAATCTTAGTTTAGATATACATCATGGAAACAGGCCCTTTGGCCCACCAAGTCCATGCCGACCAACGATACCCGCACATTAAGACTATCCTACACATGCAAAGGACAATTTTACAAAAGCCACTGAACCTACAAACCTGTACGCCTTTGGAGTGTGGGAGGAAACTGGAGCATGCGGAGAAAACCCACGCAGGTCAGGGGAAGAACGTACAAACTCCATACACACAGCAATTGTAGTTATGAATGAACCCTGGGCTCTGGTGCTGTAAGACAGCAACTCTACCGCTGTACCACCTGTATTATATCAGTGGGAACATTGGCCACAATATTATGACCCATCCAGGATGGAAATTCAGTGCACTTTCTCCTTGCAATGGATCTGGGCTCAAACACCCCCCTCAATGGCCAGAGTCCTTTTAGCCTGTTTTTCCTCATTCAACTATCTGTGTTGTTTTTCCAGTGTTGATTCAAAAGTGTTTCTTAGCATCAGAACAAATACGAATGTTTGGGTGGAATAAAACAGCTAATTATTATGTTAACTGCTGGAAGATGACTGTAATCGAAGTAGTACCAGACATTGGGAAAGAAACTGCTGAAAGGATAAAAGGCAATTACAATGCAACCCTTCAAAACAACTCCAGCAGTAACTAACTATCTAACCCAATGCTGCTACATCTCCTGCCAAGAATCCAGTCAACATAAATATAATTATGTGTACGAAGGAACTGCAGATGCCGGTTTAAACCAAAGATGGACACAAAATGCTGGAGTAACTCAGCGGGTCAGGCAACATCTCTGGAGAGAAGGAATGGGCGATGTTTCAGGTCGAGACCCTTCTTCAGACAAATATAATTATGCGGGTTACTCTTAACTTATTAAACTGGTTGATGCTTGAAGGAAAGGAAGATTTTAGACAGATAAGAAAGCATGTGAATTTTGGCATCAACCATCATTTCGTTGATAGTATTATTATTGATGATCAACACTGTCTAGTAACAGAGATAGACACAACACGCTGGAGTAACTCAACGAGATAGGCGGCATCTCTGGAGAGAAGGAATGGATGACATTTCGGGGTGGAGACCCTCAAAAAGGTCACCCATTCCTTCTCATTGTGCTGTATGACGATGACCGGTATTAAACCTTTTTATAAATCATGCATTAGAAATTAAGATGCGTCGCAGAGTTGTAATCTCTTTACAAAAAGTATGTCTCTCTATTTTCCCCTGCTCAAATGGACAAATTCCGTTTTCCCACATTATACTCCATTTGTTAGATCCTTGGCTAATCCATATTGATTTGTAGCCTGTTCACAACTCACTTTCCCCACCTACCTTTGTATCATCAGCAAGAAAATACTTAAGGACATTCCCTACGCTACAGAATCATCAGTTTACCAGGAGCTTACAACCAACAACTAGGGGAGACAACATAACAGATAGTTAGAGTGGTTTGAGTTAATTAAGGAGAGACAAATACATTGTTGCGGGTAGATTGAGTTTGACCAACCAAATTGATTTTTTTTAATGAAGTATTAGAGAAGTTTGATGAAGGGAATACACTAGATGCTATCTCTATCGATTCTCAGAAGTTTTTGGAAAGAAAAGCATAAGGTTAACAAAATTGGATCTCCTGGTACAGAAGGGTCAATGTAAAATAATTGCCTGTAGGATAGAAAGTGGCTAATCATGATTAACAATTGATTTTCAATGTGAAGGGTGATAGACAGTGGAGATTCCCAGGGGTCAATACCAGGATCACTGCTTTTGTTTGATGGAGAAAAAAAAGTTTTGAAAGTTGCTGATCGCACATATCAGTGAGGATATTTGTCGACTGCAACAAGATGCAGATAATCTACCAGGATGAATGGATGAATGGCAGACGGATTTTAGTACAGAGAAGTGTCATGTGATGTATTTTGCCATCAAGGAATGGCAATACAAACTTAACTGCACCATTTGAATTGGAGTTCAGGTGCAAAAGAACCTGGGGTCGATGTGCATATATCTTTCGGGCAACAAGATGAGAGGGATAGATCGGGTAGATGCACAGTCTGTTGCCCAGGGTAGGGGAATCAAGAACCAGAGGACATAGGTTTAAGATGATTCAATCAATCAATAAATTATCAATCAGGGGGGAAAGATTTAATAAAAACCTGAGGGGTAACTTTTTCACACAAAGGGTGGTGGGTGTTTGGAACGAGCTGCCGGAGGAAGTTGGTGAGGCAGGAACAAATGCAATGTTTAAAAAACATTTAGACAGGTACATGGATAGGACAAGTTTAGAGGGATATGGGCCAAATGCAAGTAGGTGGGGCAAGTGTAGATGGGACATGTGGGCAAGTTGGGCTGATGGGTCTGTTTCCACGCTGTAAGACTCTATAACTCTAGGATATTGACACGGTGTATTAGCAGATATAGTTTAATTTCACCGCACTTGTTGGTAGTGAGAAAGTGGAGACGAACAATGAGTTTAACAGAAAGTTGGAAAACCACAAAGGATGCAAATGGACAGGGCAGGAGGATAAAATGGAGGATGTTTCTACCTGTACTGTGCTACAGGCGGTTGTCATGGAGCTGATGAGCCAAACGTCCCCTCTTTAACATAGTAACAACACTATGATTTCCTGATTCTGTCTACATTGTCCTCAGACTTGAAACACACATGTAAAGGACTTCCTTGGTTATATGCAATGCTCATTCTGGCCATTCAATGAAACTCTCTTTTGAGATGGTAAACATTTCAGATGTGCTTCACTGTATATCTTTTATTTCTTACAAAAACATGCTTTAGTTGACCCATTCCTGATGATTTTTTAGCCTCACACATCAGAGATGGTGTGATATTCTGGTGAGTAGCCTGGTCAATATCATCTTGCATTATACACTCTCTGCCTCAGCAAGCATTAGTGTTTCTGAACTTTGCCACTTAGCGTGGAGACTCATTATGATTGAAAGATAAGGTCTGAAGGTGCAGACGTCAAATGAATTTTGATTTATTCGCATACTTCAACCAACTACAATTGCCGCACTAACTATTCTGAAGCTTAGAAATGTGTACTACATAAGCAGCACTAGTGGACTGTATAGTCACATCCATTCATTGTGTCTGCCATCAAAATCCATTCTGTTACTGCAGTGGAATGAATTTTTAGAAGCAAAGTACAAATTGTCGACATAATTTAATAAAGTATTTAATACAGGCATACCTTGAGGAGCTATCGCAGTGGAGTAGATAAAATGTTCAAAAAGGAACTGCAGATGCTGGAAAATCAGACTGAAGAAGGGTTTCGGCCTGAAACGTTGCCTATTTCCTTTCTCCATAGATGCTGCCGCTAGGGCACATCCCTAACCCTTGTGATAACTCCTTCCCGCCATTACCCAGTCACGTGAACCTATCCCTGACTGCTGATGGTTGGCTTAGCCAGTGGCCTAACCACTGGGTGGTGCCACAACAGTGTGGCTATAGATCAGCTACAGGAATTGGGCGGAGAAATGGCAGATGGAGTTTAATCTTTAGGAGGTCAAAACTAAGGGAGAAATATACCGATAGTGGTATAACCCTTAACAGCATTGGTGTGCAGGGGGATCTTGGGGGGTCCAAGTCAATAACTCCCTGCAAATGGCAACACAAGTAAATTGAGTGGTGTGCTTGCTTTCTTAAGTGGGGACATTGAGTATGAGTCAGGATGTCACGATGATGCTTTGTAGGACTTTGGTTAGGCCGCATTTAAAAAAACAATTAAAAAAATATATATATTTGGAGTATTGCGTGCAGTTCTGGTCGCCCCATAATAGAGGCTTGTCAGTCAGATGCCTGGATTAGGGGTACTCGCTACAGGGAGAGGCTGGATAGACTTGGATTGTTTTCTCTGGAATGCCGCACGATCTATTAGAAGTAAGTAAAATAGAGGAATAGATGGGGTCGATAACCAGAAACTTTTTCTCAGGATGGAAAAATCAAATTCTCGAGAACATAGCTTCAAGGTAACAGGGGCAAAGTTTAAAGGAGATGCACTGTGCAGATATTTCACACAAGAGGTGACGGGTCCCTGGAAGGTGCTGCCGGGGGTGGTGGTTGAGGCAGATATGACAGTGCCATTCAAGAGACCTTTGGATAGGCATGGATATGCAGAAATTGATTATGTGCAGGCAGATTAGATTTGACCTTGGCATCATGTTTGGCACAGACATTGTGGGTCAAAGGGCCTGTCCTTGTGCTGTACTGTTCTATGTTCTGTGCACCCGCAAACTGGGGATGAATTTCTGGAATACAAAAGAGAAAATGCTGGCAGGTCAGGCGGCATTGGTGGGGGAGGAAACAGAATTAATGGTGTCAGGTTGAACACCCTCCATTAGAACCGGGATGGTGAGCAAAGAAGGTTGTTGAGCTGCAGAAAGTGTGGGTCAGAGGGAAGGATGATGATAGGCAAAACCATGGAGATAAACAAGGCTATCTGATCAGTGAGTGAATGGAAGTAGTTAGAGAGTGAGATCACAGACAAGTGCACATGGACAAAAATAACAGGGGATAATAGGGTGGTGCAGCAGTTGAGTTGCTACCTTACAGCACCAGAGACCCGGGTTCGATCCTGACTACAGGTGCTGTCTGTACTGAGTTTGTACATTCTCCCCGTGACCGCATGGGTTTACTCCGGATGCTCCGGTTTCTTCCCACATTCCTAAGACGTACAGGTTCGTAGGCTAATTGGCTTCGGTACAAATTGTAAATTGTCCCTAGTGTGTAGGATAGGGCTAGTGTACGAGGATCGCTGGCCGACGCGGACTCGATGGGCTGAAAGGGCCTGTTTCTGCGCTGTGTCTTTAAACTAATAATTAGGGTTACAAAATACGAAGTAGAAAGTCATGCTCTGGAGGTCAGGCTAGACATGTCCTGAGGTCAGGCTAGACATGTCCTGAGGTCAGGCGAGACAAGAGCGGAGGAACAAACAAGATGAGCCAATATCACAGATAGATAACTGTCACAGACAAAGAAATAAATGTACCTGAATTTGTAGAATTCAGTATTGAGTCGGGGTGGAAGATTGCAACCTTCACGTGGTCCGCCCTGTTTCGACTAATACAATCAACTCGACGTGCACAAACAGAAGATCAAATAGAACAAGTTGTCCTACAACTTTAGGCTGTGCACGCCTCACGAAAGAAGAAGTATTGAGTTCAGCATATTGCAACGTTCAGACAGAAGATGTTGCTCCTCAAACGTGTCTTGGGCCTGATTGTAACTGCGCAGGCTTGGTCTACACACTGAGATTCAGGGAATGAGGCATCTCGTGTCAAATAGAGTCATAGAGTCATGCAGCATGGAAACAGGTCCTACGGCCCAATTTGCCCATGTCGACCAAGATGCCCCATCAGCACTAGTCCCAACGACCACGTTTGGTCCACATCCCTCAAAACTTTTCCTGTCCTTAGGAAGGCTGAAATCAAGGTAGGTTTGTGGAAAGTAGAAGCAAGGAACTGCAGATGCTGGTTTACAAAAAAACACACAAACTGCCGGAATAACCCTGTGGATCAAGCAGCATCCCGGGAGAAAATGGATAGGTAACGTTTCAGGTTGAGACCCTTCTGCAGACTCACTTGTTGCTGACATAGCTGGCAAAGATTGGTTTCATTTTTTCCAATTCTTTCGAGTCCTGTGTTCACTCTTTTTGTGTCGTGTTGAAAGTACACATGATAACTTTTAAATGAACAAAAATTGCATGCAAATCTGATTATACAGATAAATCTATCAGATCCAAGAGGTTTTGTTCAGTCATTTCAGTTATTTTCTGTTCAAAGCTCATTACACATTCATTACACCGTTAAAGCAATGTCCCAAGATGCATTCTGTTAATTAAAAGTAAAAATATCTTAATTACAAAAGATATTCTCAGAAGGTAGGAAAAAAGAAAAAAATATGATACATGTTAAAATAATATTCTAAAGATGCAAATAGCAAGCAAAATAACAAAAACTTTAACACCTGTCAAAGATGTTTGCAATCATTAAATGAATGTTTTTGTTAGAAGAGGTGTGTGGATATAACCACATGAAACATTCTCAAGAGAAATAAGAATTATTCGCAAAGAGTGATCTTCCATTTTGTGTTTTTCAAGTCGATGAGACATCCCAAATGGCTTCTAAGGTTCGAGAAATGTATTCTCTATTTTAGCGCAAGAGTTGATTTTTGGGATTCAAGTCACAAAGTGACCTGTTCCGGTGATTTTTGTTGAAGGATAAATGTTGATAAGATAATTTGGACATTATCTTGGAATTCTTTACATCCTTCTAAACAGAGATAATGCATCCATTTTTAATGTCTCAAGTGACAAATGGCCCCAGTTTAAAGAACATTTTTTAACCTCAGTGCTTCACTGAAGAATCATTAATCTATGAAGTCCCGTAATTAATGTTTTAACAGGTATTGTGTACATTTTACCAGCATTGTAATATGTATATTTAAGGACCTGTGATGACTTGCGAAAACATATTTTTATTTCATGAGATACAAGGTCAAAAATAAAAGCTTATCTAAACAGTCTGTGCCAATTCAATGTATTAAGAAACAGACTGACAAATGAACAATTGCGGGTCTGTGAGTTAATTTATAAAATTAAATTAATTCCACTGGGAAACAATTGTGATTTATGTAAAGGAGACCTTGTATGCAAATTCAAATATGAAATGTTTTTCTTTTTCAATTGAAAAACAAAACAAATTAGACTTAACGAGCAACTAAGGTAAAATGTACCGTATTTAATCATAAAATCCAAACAATAATTTTGCTTTATTTGCTGGCAATCTTTCTGTTTTTAGATTGGTTTGGCTTTGTTAGATGACTGTTATTGTGGTACTTTTCTCTAGGTTTTCAAACTTGCTTTCAGAAAAACACAGGCTTGCTTGTGTAGTTTATTTTAACAATGTGTGGTGGGCAAATCACGGCCCCTTGGCTAGCAATTTGACTTAACAGCACTCAATATAGTACGCATACCCCCAATAAAGCAGATAGGAGAAATGACATCACACCAGTATATATGTGGCATGTCTTCAATTTCCAAAAGATAGTTTCTAAGGACAATTTTCTAATGGTGTATAGGAAGGAACTGCAGATGTTGGTTTAAACCAAAGATGGACACAAAATGCTGGAGTAGCTCAGCGGGACAGGCAGCATTTCTGGATAGAAGGAATGGATGATGTTTTGGGTCGAGACCCTACTTCAGACTGAAGAAGGGTCTCGAGCCGAAACGTCACCCATTCCTTCTATCCAGAGATGCTGCCTGTCCTGCTGAGTTACTCCAGCATTTTGTGTCTATCTTTCTAGAGATGTATCTCTAAACTAAACGAAGTTATAGATAATAAAATATTCTCATCCAGATACTATAGTGTTTTTTTTAAATGTACCTGGGGTTTTTGAATGTGCTATTCGAGACTTAGACCACATGTTGATCTTTATATTTGCAAATAGGAATTTCCATAATACCTGTTTGAGTGCTAATGTGATATCGCTTCTGACTGCGCTCCATGAGAAATCAGGAGAATTTATGTTCTGTCCGATGTTGCTCTAATAGAAATGTGGATTAAACAAAGTAAACTTTCAAATATTTTCTTATATTTCAATATTATACTTCAATATTTCCTGGGTAAATGCACTCCGAAATACTAAACATCAAGGAAACCACAGAGAGCCAAATCATTTCAGCTCAAGACACAAAGTGGTGGGATAACTCAGCGGGTAGGGCAGCATCTCTGGAAAACATAGATGGGTGAGGTTTCTCCATGGCCCCCAGTTACATATTAAAAAAATTGGTTATTTACACTGGAAAGCATTTAGTCGATACCCTTATTCAATCTATGCTTGAACTTGCCAATCGAAAGGAAGCCACAACACCTCTCACCTTTATCCAACCATATACCTATTAAAAAATAAATTCCCTTCACTTGTGTCCAACTATTACATGCCAGGCTTTGCCCTGTCCCCCCCCACCTGTCTTCCAGCTTCTTACTCCCCCCCCCCCCCCCACAATCAGTTTGAAGAAGTGTCCTGACCCAAAAGGTCACCTATCCTTGTTCTTCGGAGATGCTGCCCGACCCATTGAGCTATGCCAGCACTTCTTCTTTGTAAACCTGAATCTGCAGTTCCTTATTTCTATGCTCTCTAACTTAATCTGTATCACAGCTCATGGACTATGGCCTCATAGGTTGATCATCTCACACACTGCTTTTTTAGACTGTGAGTTTCAGTTTGCCACCGCCAACACGGTTAAATAAAATCCTCTGTTTTGCTGATCCTTGTACTAATTAACTTAAATCTCTGCCTCCTGGTTATTGACCTGTTTCCTAAGGAAATATATCCTTTATATCCACTGACTCCCAACCTCTTATAATTTTATACAACTCAATTCTCTATTCAGATGCTCCGTTAAAATATTAAATCCTGGTAAATCCTTGTAAATTGTCACTTTACTTTCTTTAATGCCATCAGGGTTGTGTTCTGGGGCGGTACAGTGTTGCAGCTGGCAGAGCTGTCTTACAATTCCAGGGATCCTGGTTCAATCCTGGCCTCTGGTACTGTCCATGCGGTCTGTGCATGTTTCTCCTTTGACCTTGTGGCCTTCCTCCAGGTGATCCCATTTTCAACGGGGTATCAAAGGCATGTGGATTCGATGGCTGTTTGGTGGTTGCAAACTGCTCTAATTTTACTTGGTCGTTTATTTTCTCCTTCCTTCTACTTCCCGCTGATTTACTCCACCATTTTGTGTCTATCCTCGGTTTACCTGCCAACACATTTCTTCTACTTATTTATCCACCTAAATATTTATATTCTTAATTTCTGGTCATACCTAACATTATCTTCAGGTACTTTTCTCTTTTTCTATTACTGTGGTATTTCACTTTAAATCTTGACTATCTTCATTCTAGCTTAGGCCAAATAGTAGAGTGACTGGGGGTACACAAAAAGCTGGAGAAACTCAGCGGGTGCAGCAGCATCTAAGGAGCGAAGGAGATAGGCGACGTTTCGGGTCGAGACCCTTCTCCAGTCTGAAGAAGGGTCTCGACCCGAAACGTCGCCTATCTCCTTCGCTCCTTAGATGCTGCTGCACCCGCTGAGATTCTCCAGCTTTTTGTGTACCCTCGATTCTCCAGCATCTGCAGTTCCTTCTTTAACACAGTAGAGTGACTGCCCCAGAAGAGAATGGGGATGGGATAAAACCAAGTCTCTTCTCTTCTTTTGGATGGATCCTGGTCAATCAATATATCACATTGCAGTTGAATCTTGCTTGTATCTTTTCTTGTTGCAACGGTTAACTGTTCTTCTCAAACAATTCATTCTCTCTGTGGTTTTTAGCAATCATTTTTTTTTTCACTCCTTTGTATTTTTAATACAGTTAGTTGAAAATGTTCTGAAATGCTTATAGTTGGCAACAGTGGGGCGAAAAGAGTCACAGCTTCGCAATGCAGACCACAGGGTTCGACCCTGACCTCAGGTGCTGTCGGTGTGGAGTTTGTACGTTCTCCCAGTGACTGTGTGGGGTTTTTTTTGCCTGTTTTCCTCACACATCCCAAAGACGTGTAGGCTGGTTGGTTAACTGGTTGGTTAATATTCCGTAGATGGAAAGAGCTCAGGGAGGATTTACAAGAATGTTGCCAGGACTAGAGGGGCTGAGCCATTCGGATAAGTTGGGCGGGCTAGGAGTTTATTCCTTTGAGCGCAGGAGGCTGACGGGTGATCTTATAGAGGTGAGAGCTGATGGGTTGCCATGCCGTTAGAGCCTTTCTTGCATCCTTCGTTATCATGATGACCACTCCCTCTGTAGGGTTCGCTCCCCCCTCTTTCTGTCCGGAGTAGATAATAGACTGCCTGCTGACCAATTTGATCTCCCCTGAATGTATCCATCTTGTTTCAGCCAAGGCCAGGATTAAGAGATTGTAGCGCACCATTCCGTTGGCATTTGTGGCAGCGTTGCCAGCCTGGAACATGGTTCGGATGTTCCGTGTCCCCACAAGGATGGATTTCTTTGGCGTCAGAAGGTGTGTCAGCTTCCCAGTGCCCTTGTGCGTTTGGCTGGGAAGCGTCATGTTCCCCATCGCTGGGGCGCCTTCTTCAACCAAGTGTGTAATTTGGTTTCCATTCGTCAAGGTTTCTGTAACGCACACTTTTTTCCAGGGTGGAGTAGTTAACGGTAGGGAGATGTCGGAGATGGTCCAAGTGAACTTGAGTGTAGGATGGAAGTTAGTGGTGAAGTTGATGAAGTCAGTGAGTTCTGCATGGGTGCAGGAGGTAGCACCAATGCATTCATCAATGCAGCGGAGGTAGAGTTTAGGGATAGGGACAGTGTATGTCTGGAACAGGGATTGTTTGACGTACCCTACAAAGAGGCAGGCATTGCTAGGACCCATGCAAGTGCCCATAGCTACGCCTCGGATTTGGAGGAAGTGGGAGGAGTCGAAGTTGTTGAGGGTAAGGATCAGCTCTGCTAGGCAGAGAAGAGTATTGGCAGACGGAAATTGCCTGATTCTGCGGTCGAGGGAGAAACGGAGGGCTTTAAAACCCTCCTGGTGATGGGATGGAGGTGTGGAGTGACTGGACATCGACAGTAAAGATGAGGGAGTGGGGGCCTGAAAAACAGAAGTAATTGAGGAGACAAAGAATGTGTGAGATGTCTTGGACATAGGTAGGGAGGGATTGGACCATGGGGGATAGGATGGAGTCGGGGTGTGTGGAAATTAATTTGGTGGGAGCAGAAACAATGGGTCTGTCAGGACAGTTCTGTTTGTGGATTTTGGACATAGTCCTCTGTATAAGATGATAGGACATTGGGTTTCTCTTTGCGTTGGTGCCAGCATTTTACTATGTTGGGTGGTTGAGAGGGAGAACATTGGGACCCCGTAGGGTTTTTGGGAGGTGGAAGTGATGTATTCAAGAGAGAGTTAGATATAGGTCTTAGGGCTAACGGAATCAAGGGATACGGGGAGAAAGCAGGAACGGGGTTCTGGTTTTGGTTGATCAGCCACGATCATATTGAATGGCCTATTCCTGCCTGATCTCATCGTGGCTTGGTTCAGTAACTTGAACGTCCAGGAGCGGAAAAGTTTGCAGAAAGTTGTGACCACTGCCCAGTCCATCGTCGGCTCTGACCTCCCGACCATTGAAGGGATCTATCGCAGTCGCTGCCTCAAAAAGGCTGCCAACATCATCAAAGACCCACACCACCCTGGCCACACACTCATCTCTCCATTGTCATCGGGAAGAAGGTGCAGGAACTTGAAATCTGGAACATCCAGGTTCAGGAGCAGCTTCTTCCCCACAGCCATCATGCTATCAAACAAACTCTGAGCAATAGCAGCCTATTGCACTTTATCTGGTTATTTATTGTATATATATATATATATGGTCTATGGTATATAGACACACTGAACTTTTATCTCCTGTTCTGTATTTTGTTTACATATTCTATTGTGCTGCAGCAAGCAAGAATGTCATTGTCCTATCTGGGACACATGACAATAAACTCTCTTGATTCGCACCTACTTTTCTATGTTTCTAAGAAGACAATAATGGATCACCAGGGGTCATTGAGTGTGGAAACAGGCCCTTCAGCCTAACTTGCCCACACCGACTAACATGTCCCATCTACACTAGTCCCTCTTGCCTGCGTTTGGCCCATATCCTCCTAAACCTGTCCTATCCATGTGTGGGAAGAAACTGCAGATGCTGGTTTACACCGAAGATAGTCACAAAATGCTGGAGTAACTCAGCGGGACAGGCAGCATCTCCAGAGAGAAGGAAGGGGTGACGTTTCGGGTCGAGACCCTCCTTCAGACTCTGTCCATGTACCTGTCCAGTTGCTTCTGAAATGTTGGGATAGTCTGTACCTCAACTACTCCCTCATCCTTGGGCAATTGGGGGACAAGTTTTACATTTGTCGCTTTACCTTCCCCCCTCGACTCAATTCAAGGACCTAAGCAGACGTTCCAGGTGCGACAGAGGTTCACCTGCACCTCCTCCCACCTCATCTATTGCATCCGCTGCTCTAGATGCCAGCTGATCTATATCGGTGAGACCAAGCGTAGGCTTGGCGATTGTTTCGCCGAACGCCTCCGCTCGGTCCGCAAAAACCAACCCGACCTCCCGGTGGCTCAGCACTTCAACTCCCCCTCCCATTCCGTATCCGACCTCTCTGTCCTGGGCCTCCTCCACGGCCAGAGTGAGGACCGCCGGAAACTGGAGGAACAGCAACTCACATTCCGCTTGGGGAGTCTGCATCCTGGTGGCATGAACATTGAATTCTCACAATTCTGTTAACCCTTGCTGTCTCCTCCCCTTCCCACCTCTCCCTCAGCCCTCGGGCTCCTCCTCCTCCTTTTTCCTTTCTTTCCCCGCCTCCCCTCCCCCCCCCCCACCCCCCCATCAGTCTGAAGAAGGGTTTCGGCCCGAAACGTCGCCTATTTCCTTCGCTCCATAGATGCTGCCTCACCCGCCGAGTTTCTCCAGCGTTTTTGTCCACCTTCGATCGTACCGGCATCTGCAGTTCCTTCTTAAACCAGATGCAATGGTCTCCTGAGACGAGTAGAGCAAGGGGAAGGGGGGGGGGGGAGTCCACCAGCCTGACTGGGGTGACAACAGGACAACTGACCTGACCTGACGCTCTTCTGGCTGCTCTCCCTCAGGCTGGGGGGCGCGCACGCAGGTCGGCGCGAGGGGGCGGGGGCGGGGGCGCGCACGCAGGGTCGGCGCGAGGGGGCGGGGGTCGCGCACGCAGGGTCGGCGCGAGGGAGCGGGGGCGCGCACGCAGAGTGGGTACGCGCACGCGAGGGGCGGGGGCGCGCACGCAGAGTGGGTACGCGCACGCGAGGGGCGGGGGCGCGCACGCAGGGGGGGGGGGGGGGACGGTTGACGGCGGTTTTTTGCGCAGTTGCAGTGAGGGCCGCCGCCGCCGCCGCCGCCTGTACACGGGAGCCCGGGGTCGGGGCAGAGCGGGTGGAGGAGCCAGGCCGAGCACGGGGTGAGTGGGTGAGGAGGCACCGTGTTGTTGTAGTGGTGGGAGGGAGCCACCTCTCTCACCCTGGGGTCCCCCCCCCCTCCCCTCATCCTCTCCCTCTCCTCATCCACCCCCTCCCCTACAATCTCTCCCCGCACTCCCCCCTCTCCCCTCATCCTTTCCCCTCCCACTCCCACCACTCTCCTTCCTTCCTCCTCTCCCTCTCCTCCTCCTCTCCCCTCACCCTCCCTCCCTCCTCATCCTCTCCCACGTCCCCACCCACCCCTCTCACTCTCCTCCTCCTCCTCCTCCTCCCTCCCTCCTCATCCTCTCCCCCTCTCCCCTCCCCCTCCAATCTCCCCCCTCTCCCCTCCCCTCCAATCTCCCCCTCTTCCTCTCCCCTCTCCCCTCCCTCCCCTCATCCCTCTCCCCCCTCCCTCTCCCCTCCCCCTCCCCACCAGCCCCTCTCCCTCCTCCTTCCTCCACTCCCTCCTCATCTCTCCCCCTCGTTACCCACCCTCCCTCCTCATGATCCTCTCCCTCCTCCCCCCTCCCTCCAATCTCTCCCCTCTCCCCCCCTCTCCCCCCTCCCCGTTCCCCCACTACCCCACACTCCTCCCGCCCCATCTCCTCATCCTCTCCCCTCCACCTCCCTTCCTCCACCTCTACTTTTCCTCCCTCCCCCTCCCCTCCCCCCCCTCTCCTCCTCATCCCCCCTACCCCCCCCTCTCCCCCCCCCCCCCCTCCTCCCCCTCCCCCCCCCCCCCCCCTCCCCCCCCTCCCCCCCCTCCCTCCCTCCCCCCCCTCGGCCCCCCTCCCCCCACCCGCCCTCCCCCCCCCCTCCCCCCCCCTCACCCCCCCCCCCCCTCCCCCCCCTCCCCCTCTCGCCTCTCCCCCCCCCTCTCCCCCCCTCTCACCCCCCTCCCCCCTTCCCCCTCTCCCCCTCAACCTCCCGCTCCCCTCCCCCCTCTCCCCCCCCCCCCCCCTCTCCCCCCTTCCCCCCCTCCTTCTCCCCCCCTCCCCCCTCCACCCCCCCCCCCCCCTCCCCTCCCCCCCCGTCCCCCCCCTCTCCCCCCCCCTCCCCCCCCCCCCTCCCCTTCCCCCCCTCCCCATCCCCTCCTCCTCCCCCCTCCCCCCCCCTCCTTCCTCTCCCCTTCCCCCCCCTCCCTCGCCCCCTTCCCTTCCCCCCTCCCCCCTCCTTCCTCTCCCTTCCCCCCCTGGCCTCCCCCCTCCTTCCTCTCCCTTCCTCCCCCCTCCTTCCTCTCCCCCTTTCCTCTCCCCCCTCCCTTCCTCTCTCCCCCCTTCCTCTCCCCCCTCCTTAATCTCTCCCCTTCCTCCTCCTCCTCTCCCTCTTCTCCCCTTTCAACCCTCCTCCTCCTCCTCGCCCCTACCTCCCCCATCCGCTCCCCTCCTCTCTGCCCCCTCTTCCACCTCACCCCTCTCTCCCCCCTCCCTCTCTTCCTCCTCTCTCCGCACACACCCCCGCCTCTCCATCCTCCCACCCCTCCCCGCCCCCTCTCCCACCCCCCCCCCCCCCCCCCCCCCCCCTCACTCTCTCCCATTCAGGTCCCACCTCCTGCCACCCTGGCTTCCATCTTTTCCCCACCCTCTCCCACCCTAGAGTACCCTACCCGTGGATACCGTCCCCGGGTCTCCCCCCCCCCCCCCCCCCCCCCCAGTAATCCTGGAATCATTGTGTCTACCCTAGAAATCCTAGGTAGACAAAAATACTGGAGGAACTCAGCGGGTGAGGCAGCAATTATGGAAAGTAAAAATAGGTGACATTTCGAGTCGAGACCCTTCTTCAGACCCCAGTAATCCTGGGACCATTGTGTCTATCCCAGTAATCATAGGATCAGTGTCTCCCCCAGTAATCCTGGGATCTGTGACACTCTCCCCGGTATTCCTGGGATCAGCATGTCTCTCCCTAGTGATCCTGGGATCTATGTCTACCCCAGTAATCCTGCGATGAATGCTTCTCTCCTCAGTAATCCTGGGATCTGTGTCTACCCCAGTAATTCAGGGATCATTGGCTCTCCCAGTAATCCTGGGATCAGAGTTTCTCTCCCCAGTAATCCTGGGATCAGTCTCTCTCTCTCTCTTTCTTCCCAGTAAATTTTGGATGAATGTCTACCCCTAGTAATCTGGGATCAGTGTTTACCGCAGACTTCTTTGAATCAGATCCTGGATAATCCGACCCCAGTAATCCTGGGAACAATCTCCCCTCAGTAATCCTGGGATCAGTGTGTGTCTCCCTAGAAATCCCGGGGGATCAGTCTCCCCCGAATTATCTTGGGATCAGTGAAACTCTTCCCATTAATCCTGGGAGATCAGTTTAACTCTCCCCCTATATCCTTGAGGACCCCCCCCCCCACCAATATTCCTGGAATTCTATTTTTGACCAGTGAAGTCTACCCTTTAATCTTCTACACCCAGCGGTTGTTGCCAGGATTCAAGGGGCTGAGCTATTCGGGGAGGTTGGGCAGGTTAGGACTCTATTCGTTGAAGCGCAGGAGGATAAGGTGATAGAGGTGTATAATATCATGAGGGGAATAGATAGGGTTAATGCACAGTATTTTATCCAGAGGGGGGTCAAGAACTAGAGGGCGTATGTTTCAGGTGAGAGGTGAGAGGTTTAATAGGAACCTGAGGGACAGTTTTATCACACAGAGGGTGATGGGTATATGGAATGAGCTGTCAGGAGGTAGTTGAGACACGTACTATAACAGCATTTAAAAGACATTTGAACAGGTACATGATAGGGAAGGTTTAGAGGGATGTGGGACAAACACGAGCAAATGTTAGGGATTGGGCATCGTGGATACATTGGGTGAAGTGAATGTTTCCGTGCAGTGTGACTCTGTATGGCCCAGCAGATGAGAAGGTCCGTCTTCATGCGATAACACGACCCCTGTTTAACATGGGGTAGTTCCTTCGTATTGTCTACTATCGATATCTCCTCCTCCCCTGATAATGAAATAGATAATCCCCACCAACCCTTATCACCGCTTTGCCCTGACTACCCTCCCCCTCCATCTCCTCCTCCCCCCCCTCCCTCCCTCTCCCTCTCCCTCTGTCCTCTCTGTCCCTCCTCTCTCTTCCTTCCCGATTCCCCTTTGCACCATCAGCAATGGTCTACAAGAATATCCTACCCCAGGTATCAAACGCTCCCTTCCAACCCCCTGGAATGATTTGCAAAGCCCTTTGACTTTCACCCGAGCCCTCTGTTTCTCCAGTGGCCGTCAGTTCACAGTCTTGTCTTCTATCCGCGTACCCACACACGCGCTTTGGGGACACTAGCGTCTCCGGGACAGAGGATGCTGCCCAGAGGACTAGTCCTTTAATGCAAGGCATGACCAAGCGGTTTACGCAATCGCCGGGATCTTTGACTGCGGTCGTGCTCGATGAATCCTCTGTTTA
This sequence comes from Okamejei kenojei, assembly GCA_035221665.1. Taxonomy (NCBI): domain Eukaryota; kingdom Metazoa; phylum Chordata; class Chondrichthyes; order Rajiformes; family Rajidae; genus Okamejei; species Okamejei kenojei. The sequence continues at coordinate 15,955,443 of CM069165.1, forward strand.
TTTATAAACATTGGGGCAAATGCGTGTTTTGTAGAACTTTGAAATTATTTGAATTTCTTCACTGTTGATATTTCCGATAGCTTACTGTTTTTTTTTTAAATAATTCGGTGATACTTTGACAGCCCTCTCCCTCCCCATCTCATTGTTCATCGTCCCTTTCTGAACCCATCATTTTGTGATCCCTTTTGTTTGCATTAAAACCATGTCACTTTCAATCCGATGCGAGGATAAAGCGACCTCAAATTTCAGCAGCGCCCCTCCAAATGGAAAGCATTCGACAGACATAACATAAATGCTCAAAAGCATAGCGACTGTCCATTTACCAGGCGGATACCGTTTCACTGAAAACTATTATTGTAGATCCTTTTGATTTCACCCATGTATTTATTAGAAGCCAGTTGCTTTTTTCTATTGTGTTAATTATCGTACATGTATTTGTTTATATTTGTAACGACAGACCGGATAAGGTTTTTTTTTAATTTGCCCTTCGTAGCGAATGGCTCGGAGGTTGTTCTCCCGATTGCAAGACAAATGTTACACGCTCCAGTTGTCGTATTTACTCCCTATCCCTCGCCCTCTTCCCGGCTGCCACTCCTACCCTCCCCCGCTGCTCCTTTGTTTGCGCTATTCGGTGTAGCGCAACAATACAGCGATCAATAACTTTGGAGAATTGCGTCTTTCTCGGCCCTGTTGATGTGGACACGTTGAAAGGTGTTTACAGGTAGTTGCGCGTTACCTGATGCAGAATGCAGTGGCTTCGGTTACATTTTTCTGTTATTTAGGAAAGCGAGGTTCAAAAAACAGTCGTCGTTTTAAAGTTGAATGTTAATCGTTTCAAGAAACAGGATTTGGATGGGAATTTGGACTTCGATTATTTTTGATAATTGTTATTTTGGGGCATGCTTACATGTTTATAGACATCTTAGATGTTTATAGACGAAGCCTAGGAAAAATATGCTGTAAAATATTTTGCATAAATAAGTTATATTACATTCTCCTTGATCTACAAAAAACCCTGACTTCATCTTTGATAATTTAACTCTATCCAAATTTTAAATTTACCACAAGCATATATATTTTGCATCTATAATTTATAAGCCCTGTCATCATTTGATTGTATGAAATAGTTGTTCCAATAAGATATCGTGACCATCTGTCTTATCTTCAGAACTCTGTTTTTATCAGGTTTGTTGAATCCTTTTAATACAGCTTTTGGTTATAGCTCTCTCCATTGTTAATATATGGCTCTGTGATTGCTGGTGATTTGAAATTGTTTTTCTATTTGTAAACAAAATTTGTAAATCATGGATGGTAAATTTAGTGAGAGGTTTCGAAGTGCCAGGAAAGATATATTTTGTTCCTTGTTAGTTTGTGACTTTGAGATTGCTGCCTGTTTTTTTTCTATTTTTTATTTTTTATTATATTTATTAGAAGTAAGTACATTACATTTTAATGGTACCTTTTTACAGGTTCCCAGAATTATTAAAACATTATTTGTACAACTTCCTTTTTTTTAAAAACTTTTTTTTAGAAAGAAATTAGAAAGAAAGAAGTAGTGAAGAATAGACTAGTGAGTGTAGAGTGAAGAAAGAAATGTGAGAAAGTAAAGCAGAAAGGAGATTCTCCCACACAACCTGTCAATGTTATTTTTTTAATATTCTTAATCAATTGCTTCATGTTTGAAGTCATTTTTTCTCTTTGTAAATAATATTTGTGTATATTCAAATTGTTTCTGTGGTAAATTTAAAAGGGCTTTTACGGTGCAAGGAAAGATATTTTGGACTTAATGCATTAAATGCATTCACATGCAGGATGGAGGAGCTTTATCATGTTGTTTTTATTTGCAATTTGAACACATTTCTTTCTTTTATGGTTGAGATTATAGTGCACAGTACTTAAAATATATCAAAACTTTGAATGTGAGTATTGCTAGTATTGTAGTTTCATCCATAACTTGCAGATATTGGAGTGGGTGTTGAGACTTAGTAGCTTACCTGCTTATCAACTGGTCTACCTTAAATTTAACAACAGAGGTGGAGTGGTGCATGCTAATTTAGTCCTGCTGGTCTCTGGACATTTAGATGCCATTTTTACATTTGTGTACAATGTTTGCTTTGATATCCTATAACGACAGCTGCGCAGCATGTAAACCCTAAAAAGAAGGGGATTGTACTTTAAATAGTCTATCTAGAAATGTCTTACAGGGTTGTTCCCACAGAACAACTTAAATGACAAGGGAAATGGTCATGTGCCAGCTTTTACTTCAGTTTGAAGGTCATGTTGGTGGCGCTCATAAACATTGCAAATGGCCTCAAATTTTTTGCTCAAAATATACTCTTACAGAATGCAGTGGAGTAAGAGAAAGGAGAACATTTTCAAAGTAGGCATACCTTGAGGAGATTTCACAGTGGAGTAGAGAGAGAGGAAAACCTCGTCAAAGTAGGCATGCGAGAGGAGGAGGTCTGAAGAAGGGTCTCGACCCGAAACGTCACCTATTCCTTCGCTCCATGGATGCTGCCTCACCCGCTGAGTTTCTCCAGCATTTTTGTCTACCTGACAGAATGCCGAATCATTTGTTTAAATGTTTTACCCCGACATTTCACAAGTGAATTATACCAAAAATGTATCAATTTTATGGACTCAATGTACTGGAGTAACTGACAGATCAGGCAGCATCTCTGGAGAAAATTGATATTTTGTCAATTTTCTTATTCTATCTATATGTTCCAGACATGCTGCCTGACCCACTGAGTTACTCCAGCATTTTGTATCTATCTTTGGTATAAACCTGCATCTGTAGTTTCTTTTTATTACATTATGAATTTTATGGAGTTCATGCAATGTTTATGTGTCTGTAAGCATGCAAAGTGCCTTTTAATAAACCCATCTTTGAGCAAGGCTACTTTTTACCCAGTATATTTTGTGTGAGGTTTGACTATGTTGAAATGGAACTATTTTTTACCTCCATTTGTTTAGAATGGTGGGGATGAGGGAATGCAAGTTAATTGTGTACATGCCGTCAATGCTTGCTCAGTGAACAGATCCTAGTGTAGTTGGCATTGATTTAAATGTGACAGGTGACAGACACATCCCTCATCTGCCAGATTTATTTGGAACAATAACTTAACATGATAAGCAACCTGTTCTTGGATTTTCCGAAGATGATTAAAGCTAGCGGACTTCTGAGTAAATTACCACGGTGATGGATGGCAATGGAGCCTGGGCCTGATGCCGAGGAGCAGTAACGTATTTATTTCACCAAAATAATGTAGTTTGGGTTCATTCCTGCAACAAATCCATGGAAAGGTCTTGCTTGTCCCTATAGATTCTGAGAAATTCATCTCCATATCAAAAATAGTCCAGGAGCTCACCCAAGCCATTAACAATTGAAGCATATACCTCTTTTAGGAAGGTGATTGGGTAAATAGGGTACGTTAAAGGAAAAGCAAGTGTCAGGTGAAACAATGGTTCAATAGTTCTTTATTGTATTGTCCTGTGAAAACGCACAATGAAATTCTTCTCTTACATACTGTAGCCCAGTAGAGTATGGACATGCCTAAACACAATCCCAGATTAGCAAAGTGCACAGAAATAATCCTGCATGCAAGAGGTGCCAGGTTTTGGCGCTATTTTCAAAGTCCGGTCCGTGCTTTAGATCTTATGAGTGGTCGATCCAGGCAGGCCCCAGGCTACTGCAGGGCCTCCATCCATCACCTTCCTTGGACATCTAGATCGACAGTGAATGCATGTTACTCTCTTTGAGCATCCATCTTTATTGCCCGGGGTCGCCTCTCATAGCCGACCTTGAAGGTGCGGGAGGCCAAGCCCCGGTCCCTCCCCTACCGGCATTACTCCCCGTCCGTCACGTCCACCGTTGTCACTGGCTGCATCCTCAATAGTTCAATAATACTTTACTTGTGAAATATACAACTGCACAGTGACATCCTTTTTGCATAGATTACACCAGCAGGTGCCACCCCGTTGTGGCGCCATTATTGGTGTACTGGAGCAGTTCCCGTGAACCGACATCCATCTCTCTTTGCCCTGCCTTCTTTGTGGCCCAGGGGCGCCTCCTGCAGCCGACCATGAAGGCGCTGGGGGCATTACCCTGGTTCACCCTCCTAACGACCCTTGCTACTGGCATCCGACATCTCTAGCTTCTTCCTGGTCCCACTGACCGACGAGCTGTCGGGCATGTTCCCGGTCCCGCCGACTGACGAGCCAGGCGTGCGTGTTGGTGGTCCTGCCGATTGACGAATCTTCAGGCGTATCCCAGTCGCGTCAACCAACAAGCCTTCGGGCGTATCCTTGTAGCTGTTTTCTTATTGGATTACCCAAAGTAATTTACTGGCCTAGTGTTCACTGCATGATGTTGTAGCCATTCCACAGGTTCCGTTTTCTGGAGGACAAATCGCCTCCTGACATTGTGTGTAGGCATGGCCTTGTATAACATTTGTTAGCCTGCTTTTTTTCTAAACAATTAATTGGGCCAGACTGTTAACTGGGACACATGCTATTACATTCACCTTGAATCTCAGCTCGCAATTAAACGCTTCTGTAAAGTTCAGACTCGCAGTTCTGTTGCCTGCCTTGATCTTCTTCTTCGAGTCCGTTGTAATCTCAGATGTCGTTCTGCCAGTATCTGGCACAGGTCACAGCTGGTCGGGTCGGTTCAGCCAGGTCCTGGGGGCTGCACTGGGGGGGGCGTCGTCACACTCCAGTAGGTGGGACATTGTCTGTACTGCTCCACAGCTACATGTGTCTACTGCCAGGTAGTTCCGTGCTTTCATAAGTGCTTTGCACCTCCCCTGCTCCACTCGTAATCGGTTGAGGGTTTTCCAGGTTGGCCATGGGAGGTCGTGCCCGCTGGCGAGGCATTCCTCTCTCCTTCCAGTCGTGGGCTCGTGTGTTGAGCTGGTTCCATTCATCTTTTCAGATGTTGGTCCTTGCTGTTTCTTTGGTTGTCTGGAGAGGTGGGACTGTCTGCAAGAAACTGGCTCTGGATTTCAGTTGGGGTGGAGGTGCTGTGTGTCCGTGCAGGGGGTGCCTGGTATCGATCTCCTGTGCCCTCCGCTCGTTTTGGGCGACGATGGATCGTCTAATATGAGGGGTGGGGGGTGGGGATACCAGCTAGGGCGTAGAGGCACGGGACTGGCGTTGTCTTTATGCATCCCGTGATAATGCGGCAGGCGTCGTTGAGGGCTGTGTCAACCAGTTTGGTGTGGTGGGAGCGGCTCCAGCTTGAGCACGCGTATTCAGCTGTGGAGAAGCATAGGGCTAGGGCAGTTGCGCGGATGGTTGGTGGATCAGCGCCCCACTTTGAGTTTACCAGTTTGCGCAGGATGTTGTTGCGAGTGTTGACCTTGGCTTTGATGTTCTGAAGGTGGGTTTTGAAAGAGATTGTCCTGTCGAGTGTGACTCCGAGGTACATGGGGTGGAAGTGGTTGGAGAGTTTGTGGCCATCCCATGAGACACTTAGTTGTTTTCCTGCATCTCGATTTTTAAGGTGGAAGCTGCATAGTTGGGTTGGGTTTCAGGTGGTTGTTATTGTAGTAGGTTGTCATCTCTTGGAGGGCGCTTTCCAGGACAGACTTGATCTTCTGGAAGTTCTCCTCTTGGGTGGTGATGCAGAGGTCATCAGCATAGATGAAGCGGCGGCATTGTGGGGGAAGTGGTTGGTCGTTGGTGTAGATGTTGAAGAGGAGGCCTGCCTTGATAAAGAAGATGTATTACTTCAGAACATGATCTACAACCTATTAAATCATTTTCAAATCTTGCTATTGCTCACTTAGAGCTGGAGATACAATCTTCTAAAAGGCCAACATACAGTAAGTAATGTGTTTCACCAGGAATACGTTTTTCCTTTAATGTACCCTATTTACCCCATTGTTGCTCAAGTAGTTTCAATATGTGCATGAAAAATCCATTTCTCTTGCTTTTTCTACCCTTTAGTGCATTTCGCTGTAATGCTTGTTTGTTGAGCATTTACCCTGAATGTGAGCACCACATATCTATGTTAAACATTGTGGTGCAGGGGATAGAGCTGCTTCCTCAGTGCCAGTGCCGGAGACCCAGTTATGATCCTTATCTTATGAGCTGTCTATGTTAAACTCAGTTACACAGCTCAAAGACCTGCTGCCTCACAGAGTCAAGAGACCTGGGTGTGATCCTGACCACTGGAGCTGTCTTTAAGGAGTTTGTACATTCTCACAGTGACCGTGTCGGTTTCCTCTGCGTACTGTTGTAGATGGGACGTGTTGGTCGGGCCTGTTTCCACACTATGTCTGAGTCTATGAATCCGGTTTCCTCCCACATCCCAAAGTCATGCAAATTTGTAGGTTAGTTAGCCTTTTTGAAATTGCCCTTGTGTGTAGGGAAGAGATGAGAAAGTGGGATAACATAGAACTTGGGTGCACGAGTGATCGATGGTTGGCGTGCACTTGGCGGGCCAAAGGGTCTATTTCCCTGCTGCATGTCTAAACTAGTTGAGGACCACTCCATAAGCAAAGCAGTATTGTGCATTGTCTTTGCACTCAAAAGTATCATCTGCAAATTTACAATCCTCACTGCCAACAAATGTGCGTTAATCATTTAATGAATCAAATTATAATCCCAACAAGAATTCCTGAATGATCTCCTTAATCACTTGCCACCAAACAAATCATAAATTTCTTTTTGACTTTGCTTTGCAAACCCATTCCAAATTCATTGTATCAAAACGTTTGTAGGGATTCTTTAATCTTTTGGTGAAACCTTCGTTGTGTGATACATCAACAAAAGCGTTCTGGAAGTCTGAATTGGTAAGAATGCATACTTTTTTCTGTCACCAGCTTTATAATGTGTAGTGTGATTTGTGTGATCTTTTATTACGAAGCTGAACTGTGTCCTTGAGTTCCATGGCGTGACTGAGCATGAAATATCAAAGTGATCTGGAATTTAGAAGTGTTTCAAGGTTTCAAGGTCAGTTTATTGTCACATGTACCAATTAAGGTGAAATTAGATTTGCCATACTAAAACAAAAGCAACAAGACACACAACTACATAAAAGTCAACATAAACATCCACTACAGCAGATTCCCCACATTCCTCACTGTGATGGAAGGCAATAAAGTCTAAAGTTCTTCCTCTTTATTCTCCCGCGGTCGGGGCAGTCAAACCATCCGCAACCGGCGATCGAAGCTCCCGCGATCCGGGCGATCGAAGCTCCCGCGTCGGGACGGTCGAAGTTCCTGCGGCTAGAAGCTCCCGAAGTTGTTCTCTTGCCAGGGACCGCGAGCTCCACAATTTTAAAGTCCTGCAGGCTCCAGAGGTTGGAGCACCCGAAGTCGGTCTGCAATAGAGGCCGCCAACTCCTCAATGTTAGGCCGCAGTGCGGACGAAGATATACGAAAAACAGAAAAAAATCGCAATCTCCGTCGAGGTAAGAGATTTAAAATAGTTTCCTCCAAACCCCTCCACCTCCCCACATAAAACAAGCTAAAGAACACTAAACATGTAGTGTTGATGTAGTCTGAAAAAGGGTTTCGTCCCGAAACGTTGCCTATCTCCTTTCGCTCCTTAGATGCTGCTGCACCCGCTGAGTTTCTCGGGCTTTTTGTGTACACCCAACACTAAAACATACATTTAACACATACTATCAAACAAAGAAGGTGTAATAAATATAGAAAGAAATGGTGGAGATGGACCTTGAGAATCCAACTTGGTATGCTCCTTCAATGCGGCACATACATTGCTGTTGGTTATGTACAGCATTGATCCTTTTGTCAATCAAAAATGACACTGACTCTTCTATCAGACCCTTGAACCATCCTGCACATCGCTACCTCAGCAATGAGCTACAATGGACCTTCCATACCTTTCACTACGTACTTCTGTTCAAACTATAATAGTCTGGTTATCTAATATTACTGACAATTTATTGTATTATTGATTATTATATTTATTTGACGTCACGTTGCGTTAATGCGTGTCAAATATTGGAATTGAGGCTGTCAATAAAAAAAGTGCAATATGCAGTGTGTGTATGTGGTGGAGGGAGAAAAGTGTTTCGTGAAAATTTGCGCTGCTGTGCTATGTTAGACACAAAATGCTGGAGTAACTCAGCGGGACAGGCAGCATCTCTGGACAGATGGAATGGGTGACGTTTCGTGTCGAGACCCTTCTTCAGAATGATGGACGTCTGAGTAAGTCCCGCTGAGTTACTCCCAGCATTTTGTGTCCATCTTCAATTTAAACCAGCATTTGCAGTTCTTTCATCCACATCGAAATTATAAGGCAGCTATACGACTGAGTTGTTTTTGATAGGTTTGCTAGGTTTCACCCTAGTCATTGCCCATGAATCTCACTGTAGTGAAGACACAAGGAACTGCAGATGTTGGTTTACAAAAAAAAGACAGAAAAGTGCTGGAGTCTGAAGAAGGGTCTCAGTCTGATATCTCGTGTATCTGTCTTCTCCAGAAATGTTGCCTGCCCTGTTGAGCTGCTCGAGCATTTTGTGTAACTCTTCTTTATCTCGCTATAGTTAATGTGTGTTAAAATCATAAATCACAATATTGGTTTGGCATTTAGGATTAAGATCAGTAGCTTCTATCACTAACCCATCTTTATCCAATGTTGGTAATATTTTTGCTTGTGTGGTTTAGCAAGCACTTTTGACTAATCTTGACATGATGCCCCATATGTGTTAACATAGAAACATAAAAAATAGGTGCAGGAGTAGGCCATTCGGCCCTTCGAGCCTGCACCGCCATTCAATATGATCATGGCTGATCATCCACCTCAGTATCCCGTACCTGCCTTCTCTCCATACCCTCTGATCCCTTTGGCCGCAAGGGCCACATAGAAGGGCCACATGTTTAAGAAGGAACTGCAGATGTTGGAAAATCGAAGGTGCTGGAGAAATTCAGCGGGTGCGGCAGCATCAATGGAGCGAAGGAAATAGGCCGCTCCCGCTGAGTTTCTCCAGCACCTTTGTCTACCTATGATACCCATAAGACTGTTTCTATGATTGGTATTTGTTTTCAGTTCGAACATTATACAACACTTCTTGCTTGGCACATTCATTTTAACCTATTGCAGTTTGATTATGTCGCTCATCTATGTTTGGTCAAGAAAACTGATTTGACTTTGCCTATGGATTTCTTCTCTCAGAATGATGCTCTGCTTGCCCTTGTCCCCTTTGTGCCTTTGGAAAATAAATTTGTGAACCCAAAAGCTTTTCACTCTACTCGGTACAGGTTAAACTGAATTGAATTGAACTGTCGTGCTCTTGTGCTGACAACAAATATAATATTTTTGGCAGCTGAGGTCGCTTAATGAAATCCTGGGGAGAGGAGTTTGGTTAGAAGCAAGCCTTTTTGTATGGTGAATATATTTTCATAGCAGATCGTACCTGTTATGATGCAACTAATTGATTTTAACGCCAAACCCACCGACTCCCACAGCTTCCTTAACTACACTTCCCCTCCACCCTGCCTCTTCCAATAGTGCCATCCCTTACTTTCAATTTATACTCCCTAAGACAAGGTTTTTTATTCTACAACTTCTGACATATCATCTTTCTTCAGTGACTGTGATTTTGCCCCACTTGTTGTGGTTGGAGCAGTCACCCATATCTCTTGTCATATGGAATAGGAGTAGAATTAGGCCATTCGGCCCATCAAGTCTACTCCGCCATTCAATCATGGCTGATCTATCTCTCCCTACTAACACCAATCCCCTGCCTTCTCCCCATAACCCTTGATACCTGTACTAATCAGAATCTTTCTATTTCTGCCTTAAAAATATCCACTGACTTGGCCTCCACAGCCTTCTGTGGTAAAGAATTCCACAGATTCACCACCCTCCAACTGAAGAGATTTCTCCTCATCTCTTTCCTAAAAGAACGTCCTTTAATTCTGAGGCTATAACCTCCAGTCCTAGACTCTCCCACTAGTGGAAACATTCTCTGCACATCCAAGTCTTTCATTATTCTGTATGTTTCAATGAGGTGTCCCCCTCATTCTTCTGAACTCCAACGAGATCAGGCCCAGTGCCGACAAATGCTCATCATAGATTAACCTACTCATTACTGGGATCATTCTTGTAAACCTCCTCTGACCCTCCAGAGCCAGCTCATCCTTCCTCAGATATGGTGGCCAAACAGATATACGCAGATTATACGCTCTCCCTTGACCCAGATGGAACAAACATAGTTTTCCTGGCTTCGCCTTACACCCCACTAGCCACCGCATCCAACATTCTTCAGTCATCTTTAACTGATCTCGCCACCAATCATAATTTCTCTCCAACCCAAATTTCCACTTTCTGTCGAGTCAACACTCTCCACAACTCCTTGGTTCACTCATCCCGTCCCACCCAACCTGCCCACTCCCTCGGCTTCCACGTTCCACCCCATCAGCTGTGCAGCTCCGCTATTGCTAACTCCTCCCCCCATTCGCAACTAGGACAGAGTCCCCCTTGTCCCCACCTTCCACCCCATCAGCCATCGCATACAGCATGTAATCCTCAAACACTTTCGCCACCTCCCACTACTGGCCACATTTTCCCATCTCCACCCCTTTCTGCTTTCCGCAGAGACCGTTCCCTCTGCAACTCCCTGGTTAACTCGTCCCTTCACACCCAAACCACCCCCTCCCCAGGCACATTCCCCTGCAACAGCAGGAGATGCAACACCTGTCCCTTTACCTCCCCCCTCGACTCCATCCATGGACCCCATCAGTCTTTTCAGGTGAGGCAGAGGTTCACTTGCACCTCCTCCAACCTCATCTACTGTATTTGCTGTTCCAGGTGTCAACTTCTCTACATCCGCCAGACCAAGTGCAGGCTCCTCAATCGTTTTGCTGAACACCTCCGCTCAGTCCGCCATGACCTACCTGAACTCCCGGTTGCTCGGCACTTTAACTCCCCTCCCATTCCCAATCTGACCTTTCTGTCCTGGGTCTCCTCCATTGTCAGAGTGAAGCCCAGAGCAAATTGGAGGAACAGCACCTCATATTTCGCTTGGGTAGCTTACACCCCAACGATATGAACATTGACTTCACTAACTTAAGATAGCCCTTGCTTTCCCTTGCTCTCCTTCCCTTCCCCCTTCCCAGTTCTCCCACCAGTTTTTCTGTCTCCAACTACATTCTATCTCTGTCCCACCCCCTCAGTCTGCCTGACAAAGGGTCTCGACCCGAAACGTCGCCCATTCCTTCTCTCCAGAGATGCTGCCTGTCCCGCTGAGTTACTCCAGCATTTCGTGTCTACCCTCCCTAGGCACTTTCCATTGCATCCATGGAGATGTAACAAAGGCTGATGTGTTTCTATCACCTCTCTCACTTCCAACTATGGACCCCAGCGGTCCTTCCTGGTGAAACGGGGTCAGATGCACCTCTTCCAACCAAATGTACTGCTTTCTGTGCTCCTGATGTGGCCTTCATTACATCAGCAAGACCAAGTGTAAACTTGGCCAAAGCCTGCTGGATTCCTCAGTTCCTAACCAATTTAATTTCTCATTCCAATACTAACCTTGGCTTCTGAAGTCCCATATTCCCCTTTATCTACCTCTCCCACCCCACATTTCCCTCCCCCAGTCTCATTCCACCCATATCCCTCTCTCAGGCTTTACATTTCATGCCTCCTCTTTATTTATCTGACACCTTTTGTCTCCTTTGCACTTCAGCTTTTGGTGTTTATATCGGATCCACCTATCAATTGCCAGGCTTCGTCCCACATCCACCTCCCTTTTCCAGCTTTCTCCCCCCTACACCACCTTTCTGAAGAACGTTCCTAACCCAAAATATCGCCTGTCCATACCCACTACAATGCTGCTTCAACCACTAGTTCCTCCAGCACTTTTTTTCTTCTCAAGATTCCAACATCTGCAGTTTCTTCTGAATGCAATTAATTTGTCCTCAATTAAGTTATTTGGAGAGATTCTTCAGCTGTGTCGTTGGCCAAAATATTTGGTGCCTCGTTTTTCTGAAATTCTAACAAGTAATTGCTTGAGGAAGGCTCAATTTTTATTTGTGATTATTTTATTTCTTTCAAGCTACTTTAACTCCAACAGTGGATGTTTATACTCTTTGCGTTCAAGGAACAGCAGATGTTGGTTTATTAAAAAATGACACAAAGTGCTGGAGTAACTCAGCGGGTCAGGCAGAATCTGTGGAAAACATGATGTTCCGGGTTGGGTCCCTGCCTTCACTATCTGTTCTGTGAGCTTCCCATTTGCCATCATGGGGGTTGGCATAGTTATTTTGTGCACATGCCATAGTAAATGGCTATAATGAAAAAAATATATATGATTTTCATTCCAATCCTGGGCTATATGTAGATATTTTTATAGTAATTAAAGAAATCTCAAACCAGTATCCATTAATTGTCAGGATTTGCATCAACCTTTTATTTGTTTGACTCGTACATGTTTTCGCATACAGTCAGTGTTGTTCTTTGGACATGATTGAGATATGTAGTTGGCACAGAAATCTAGGTTTGTAAAAATGTTAATTATACAATAGACCGGGTGAGTGACTGAATTGGCTTTTTCATGCCGACGCACTACGACCTACCTCGACTAAACCTACGAGTAAAAAAAGTATATATTTTTCCCATGGCAACCTTTTTTTTACTCACGGGCATTTTTCAACATGTTGAAAAATACGCCGCGACCTAGCTGAGGTCTTGAGTACGCGGGGACTACTCTCGAGCATGAAGGAGAGTTACAAAGACCCCCTACGACCTCGTGTCGACCATGCTGCGGGAATGAGTCGGGGGCAAACTCGCCAGAACTCGCGGATTAGGTCGCCCAAGTGGGAGAGCCCCTTAAGTGTATCACCCAGTCCTTCATCATCACCTAGTCTGAGTCCTGGTAATCCCTGCCCCACACCGCCAGTAGTACTTTCACCAGAAAGAAAGCAGTGGTTCAAGAAGGCAACTCCCTAATGCTTTCTCAAGGGCAATTAAGCATAGGCAATAATTGCTGGCTTCGCCAATGACTTCCAAATATAATATCTTTATTAGACTAGTCATCTGCCCACTAAACCACACCTATTACAAGCAGGTCCCCTGATGTGATTTCGTCAAGAAAGTCAGACCTAATGATCAAGTTAGACACAGTGCTGGAGTAACTCAGCGGGACAGATAACATCTCTGGAGAAAAACGATGGGTGACTTTTCGGGTCGGGACTCTTCTTCAGTGTTTTGCACAGTGTACTGCCCACAGAAATGTTAAGCACTAAGTATCATAACCATCCAAAATAATCAAATCAAACCAAAAAACAATCATACCCACTTCCTCAGAAGACTAAAGAAGTTCGGCATGTCTCCGACTCTTACCAATTTCTACAGATGCACTGTAGGAAGCATCCTGTCGCGATGCAACCCAGTTTGGTTTGGCAGCAGCTCCTCCCAATGCTGCAATAAATTGTAGAAAATTCCTCACCCCCCTCCTCCCCAATCACTCCTTATACACTTCACACTCCCTCTGGAAAACAGCCAACATAATCAAGGACCATTTTCACCTGTCATTCCCTCTTCTCCCTTTTCCCATTGGGAAGATGATACAAAATCTTAAAAGCACCACCAGATTCGGGGACAGCTTCTTCCGCGCTACAAGGCCTGCTGATCTCTCTTTGTTTTTATTATAAATGCATTTATCGTTTGCTCGATATGCGTCATCACAGACCTTCTGAACTCCGCTGGGTTTCTTGCCACCTTCAAGGTGGCCGAGAATGTTTAGTGGGGACAACAGGAACAGTTTGCTCACTTCTGGCCCGAATAGAACAGGTGAACTTGTGAGAAATGAAAAAGGTGCAAAATCTCAGGTTTTTGAATAGTCGGGCTTTTCTAACTTCTTATTCACCAGAACTTACTTACTATAACAACTATTAAAAGACATTTGAAGAGATACATGGATAGGAAATGTTTAGAGGAACATGGGTCAAAAGTGGGCAGGTGGGACCAGTGAAGATGTGAATCTTGGCTAGCATTGGGCAAGTTGGGTGGAAGGGCCTGTTTGTGTACTGTATAACTAACTGAAGAGCGCAGTAACTGCAGAGTGGCAGGATTTTAACGTGTTGAAATAAAGGAGAAAAATAACCTACTTGTGGGTATCTCCCAGGGGTTAAAGCAATACTTTTTGCGTGTGAAAAGTCAAACTTGGCATCTTCTGTGTTGATTTCAATTTGTGTCTTCAACAAATCCTGTCCACTCTCAATGCATGATGCTTGCTGTTTGTGTCCATTCATTAGATTGACTGGAGCCCAATGACACACTCGTCAGGAGCTCATTATAGTTATTAGTCAGGAGGACACTGTTGAATTAAGTGGCCGTCATAACTATATGTGTGTTATTAATCAAGGCCTGTTAGTATTTAATGATAGAAGCCCCTTGACCTATGTCAGCTACCTGCATCGATCCTTGCAGAATCTTACAAACGGTGGAATTTCAGACCACATGTAGTAATTTGAGAAAGTATGCAGTAAAACCCTTCTCTTCAGTCACAATTTATTAAATGCTCTCGCTTAATTAAATCATCCAACTTATGTAAGAGGGGATACTGCAAATGCCATGTTTTAAAATAGTTTGCATTTCACAACCACATTTATGTAAATGGTTATTGAAAAAGAACATTACCAGTTCTGCACTTTATTTTCATCACTGATGCAAAATATCTGAGGGAGATATTTGTTTCGGCATATTAGCTTCCTGCTTGTAGCAAATTGGATTACTCTTAATCTTTGTTGGGGCGGATGATATTTTTACTTTGTACTGCCAATGTGAAGCGAGGCTGACTAGCTGAGAATAAATCCTGAACACCTCATAGGATTAGCTGTGAAAATCTAAAACTAATCATGGCAACCTTTCAATTTTGAAAAGAAGTTTGGTTATTGTGCAATTAGTGTTCGGGATCCGTGCTCTTCAGAAACTGATGACATCTTCCTATGCTAACTAGTAACCAATGCCCACATGTTTTACTTTGCACCATCTCCAAATTACAAGTTTAGGATTTTTTTTTCCTTTAACCGTTTTTAATTTTGTTTTCAAGACCCACACAGCGGTAGAGTTGCTGCCTTACAGCACCAGAGACCCGGGTTCGATCCTGACTACGAGTGCTGTCTGTACAGAGTTTATAAGTTCTCCCTGCGTGGGTTTTTCCTGGGTCCTCCGGTTTCCTCCCACATTCCACCCACATTCCAAAGTCGAAAAGGTTTGTAAGGTAATTGACTTTGGTAAAAATTGTAAATTGTCCCTCGGGCATGTAGGATCGTGTTGGTGTACGGGGAACGCTGGCCAGGTATGGACTCAGTGGGCTGAAGGCCCTATTCTTGTAGGGCGGCAGGGTGGCACAGCGGTAGAGTTGCTGCCTTACAGCGCTTGCAGCGCCGGAGACCTGGGTTCGATCCCGACTACGGTGCAGGCTGTATAGAGTTTGGCTGTTCTGCCTGGGTTTTCTCTGAGATCTTCGGTTTCCTCCGAACCTCCAAATAAGCTCTGAACTACATAGACGTGGGGCCATTGGTTTTGTCCATTTTACACTATTTATTATTGGTTGTTTGTTTTATGTATTTGTTTTATTCTTCCTCTCCACTAGCTCAGGCCGGCTCCGAGCATGGCCTGCAACAGTGCATGCATTTTGCAACGTTTATATTCTTATCTCACTCTCTCTCGCACTCGCTCTCAAACTGCCGTAATTTCTACTTCTGTATTCCTTAGTTCAGATTTTCTCTTTCTAACCTGCCCCCTTTGACTGGATGCCTTTTTTTAATTGTTCACCCTCTCAGCAACCCAGGTCTCGCCCACACAGAGAGTTTCCCTTTGCACTAGCTATCACTCCCTCTACTCTCTCTGCCGCTTAATTTACTTTAGCGATCCAGCGTGGAAACAGGCATTTCGGCCCACCGAGCCCGCACCGACCAATGGTCAGCCATACACTAGTTCTATCTTACACACTAGGGAGAATTTACAGAGGCCAATTAATCTACAAACCTGTACGCCTTTGGATGTTGAGGGAAACCGGAGCACTCCTGTTATAATTTATGGCCACAAATAATGATTAGTTGGCTAATATTAATTTGTCATTCAAGGCTGGCAGAATAAAATAAATCATTTGGCACTTGAAGATATGGTTTGTTAATATATGAAAATAGGTTACCGCTTTTATAATTAGTTCATGAGTTGTAGGTGTGACTGGAAAGGATGACATTGTAGTCCATCCTTCCATTCCCCATGAGGCGGCGATTAATGATGAAAGTTTAAGTAAAAGCATTCCACTATTTTGGGCCAGTGGCAATGATAGACTGGTGATATATTTTTGAGATGATGGAGAACTTGGGGTGATGGCATTTCCATGTGCCATTTGCTCTTTTTGTGTTTGAGAGCTATTTGGGTAACCAGTGTAATTTAGAGATGATGATCGACACAAAAAGCTGGAGTAACTCAACGGGTCAGGCAGCATCTCTGGAGCGAACGAATGGGTGATGTTTTCTTTGGACTGGTTAGGGATAAGGGACACTAGAGATATGGATGGTGACATGGAGAGATAAAGAAGGATGAATGGCAGATATGCAAAAAGGTTGCAATGATAAAGGAAACAGGCCATTATAAGCTGTTTCTAGGGTGAAAATGAGAAGCTAGTGCTTTACTTTTTGTACTACCTCACATGAAAATGCACATAGGGTCATTAAGACTTGAAAGCTGAATGCAGGGCTCAAAAAGTATTGGGTGATGTGGGTTTTAAAATGTGGGACATTGCTTCCAATATTTGGGAAAGAGGGAGATTTTTTTGAAACTGGCTTTGCGTGTAATGAAATGGAGCCAACATCCCAGTGAATTCAGTAACAAGGTCTACAGATAAGGCTTTTAACTACCAGTTTGAGGGGGGGATCGGGTGAGAGGAAATGTTGCAAGTTCAATAGGGAAATGTTGAAGTGATAATGCAGGGTAGCATCGGGTGATGTATCCAAAATATGTCATGGCAGGCAGAATGAGAAAACACAAGAACCTACAAAAGATAGTCAGTAAAATCTGTAAAACGACAAAATAAAAAATGTTGCATGTAAATGCATGCAGCATTCATAAGATGAATTAATGCAGAAATAGAAATCAGTACGCGTTAATCTAGTTTGGAGAGATAGAAAGTGACTCATAAATGTGCGTGCAAAAAAGAGTAATATAATCCTCATTGGAGACGTTGATCTATATGTAGTCTGGGAAAAGCAAATTAGTAATGTAATTCATGCAGTACCTATGAAATGATTTTCAACATCTGTATGTTAAGCAAACATTTTAGATCAAGTATGAGAAATGGTCAATCTTACACTTGAGGGAACTTTTAAGGAAGGGTAGTATAATTAGTATAAAGTAGTATTTTATTCAAAGATTGAAGTGATTTTAGTTCAATTTGAAGCAAAGGTTTTAAACTCAAAGCAAATGGCAAATATAGGTAGAACAGCTTGTCAGGCAGCATCTCAGGAGAAAAGGCATAGGTGACGTTTCAGGTCGAGGCCCTTCTACAGACTCGACCCAAAACATCACCTATTCCCTTTCTCCTGAGATGTTGTCTGACCTGCTGAGTTACTCCAGCTTTTTGTGTCCATCTTCGGTTTAAACCAGCAACTGCAGTTCCTTCCTGGGCAAATATAGACACAAAATGCTGGAGTAACAGAAATCTTTTAAATATAAAGCTTTAACAAGGAAATAATGATTACATAGTTTAGAACAAAAAATCCTTTTAAGGTGTAAAGACCAGCAGAAAAAGTAGTCTCGTGGTAACTATTGAGATGTTAAAGGTGGTCATTTCCTTCGACTCTGAAGAAGGGTTTCGGCCTGAAACGTTGCCTATCCTTCGCTCCATAGATGCTACTGCACCCGTTGAGTTTCTCCAACATTTTGTGTACCCTGCTTCTAAACTAATCCTGATGTTTAAAAGGGAATGGAAAATTTCCAATTCATAATCCAGGCATTAACAAGAAAATGGATAGTAGAATATTGCAGCAATCCAATGAGAAACATGATGAAGTGTATAAAACTAAATAGATTAAAAAGGAAGATTGTAAACATTGATGTTAATCCTTTGGATTAACCATTGCCCAGACACCATTTTTTATGTGCCTGATTAATCTCACTTAACCACGTTAGGACTGTAGCATTCCATGGCACGGAAATTCAAGTAATTGTGCCGATGCTTAAATGTTGTAAAAGTTACTACCTCCACCACCTTTTCTGGAAGTGCATTATAGATGCCAACCATCCTCTGTGTAGAAAACAATTCCCAGGTAGATCGCTATTAATTAAATGCATATCCTCTAGCTTTCTCAAGCCATCTGAAGAAGGGTTTCGGCCCGAAACGTTGCCCATTTCCTTCGCTCCATAGATGCTGCTGCACCCGCTAGGTTTCTCCAGAACTTCGATTTTCCAGCATCTGCAGTGCCTTCTTAAACCCTCTAGCTTTCTTCACAGACGTCACACCGTCTCCTGAAAATAGTGAAGCACAGCAGGTCTAGAGTGACTAAGGAGCTGGGAAAAATTACAATTGAATAAAATATTTAGCATCGGCTTAACTGGTGAGTCAGAGAGACGATTAAAACCATAGGATCAGTTGACCTGCATCCCCAAGTTTGGAAAGAGATGGGGATAATGGATGTGGTGTTCTGCATCCGCAGACAGCTTGCAGTAGGGTAACATGCAGGGCCCTGATGATTGTAGGTTGGATATTCTTATAGTTGTGGTTCGATTGTCATCTTCCAAGATTACATAGACTAGAACATTGAACAGTACAGCACAACCCAGGCCCTTTGACCCACAATGTCTACGCTGAGCATGATACCAAGACCGTCACTTACCTACCAGCAAAGAATCCTCCATTCCCTGCTTGTCCAAAAGTTTCTTAAAGGACACTATTGTGTCTGTCTCAACCACCATCCCTGGCAGTGTGTTCCAGACATTCACGGCCCTCTGTATGGAGGAGAAAAAGACTTGCCCAATCACCTCCTTCAAACTTTGCCCCTTTCACCTTAAAGCCATGCCCTCTAGTATTTGATTTTTTTCCATCCTGAGGAAAAAGGTTCTGGCTATCCATAGCTATGCCTCTCATCATTTTATATACTTCTATCAGGTCTCCCCGCAACCTTCAGCATTCCAGAGAAAATGACCCAAGTCTGTCCAACCTCCATCTGTGGCTAATACTCCCTAATCCAGGCATCGTTCTGGTAAACCTCGTTTGCACCCTTTCCGAAGCGTTCACAATGTTCCTGTAATGGGGTGACCAGAACTGCACGCAATACTCCACATTCTAAATCAGAGCATGCAGATTGGAAGATTGCAAATGTCATCCCGCAATTTAAGAAAGGGGGAAGAGAGCGACCGGGGGTCATAACGTTAGTCAATCTGGCATCAGTGGTAGGGAGATTGCTGGAATCTGTTTATAAGGAAGTGGTGACAGCGCACTCAAAGTAATAACATAGGATTTACGAAAGGGAAATGATTTTGACAAACCTGCCATTGCGGCTGTTGCAGCAGAATAGAAAGGGGACACCTAGACTAGAGGATGTAGTGTTTTTATACTTCCAAATATAACCATATAACCATATAACAATTACAGCACGGAAACAGGCCCTCTCGGCCCTTCCATTCCGTGCCGACCATTTGTTTTCCCCTAGTCCCATCTACCTGCACTCAGACCATACCCCTTGACTTGCAGTAGCGTGAAACATCTATTCCTGAACAAAATTAGAGGACAGGTGATTGTAGTAAGATTAACATGGATTAGTTTGCACATAAAAAACGCAGTTCGAATAAATGGGTCTTTTGAGTTGGGAAGCGTTGATCAGTGGAGTGATTTCAATATTAAAATATTCGAGTCCGCTGTTGCTTCAAGTTGGTGGCAGTGTAGGTTGTGTCGAGGATACAGAGGGGTTCAGGGCTAAGCGAGCGGCCAGGCAGATGGGAAATAATGTAGAAAAATGTGGTCATTCACTTTATAGAAGTATAGAGGTAAGAGGTTTTATTTTTAAAGGTGAGCGATTGAAAGTTTAGTTTAGAGATGCAGTGTGGAAATTGGCTCTCTGAGTCCATGCCAACCAGCAATCACCCATATACTAATTCTTATCCCATGCACTAGGGACAATTTACAGAAGTCCATTAATCTACAAACCTGCATATCTTTGGAGTGTGGGAGAAAGCTAGAGCACCCAGGCGTTGCACCTGACATATGTTCTATATGTTTGGGTTTCACCTCAGGAACGTGCATTTGCAAAGGAGCACCACACTGCAACCTGGGTGTGCCAATACTTTTGCTCTCCATAGTTTCAAAGAATCAGATAATTTAATTGAAATGTGTACAAATCTCTTGCAGGACAATAGACAATAGGTGCAAGAGTAGGCCATTTGGCCCTTCGAGCCAGCACTGCCATTCAATGTAATCATGGCTGATCATCCCCAATCAGTACCCCTTTCTTGCCTTCTCCCCATATCCGCTGACTCCGCTATCTTCAAGAGCCCTACCTAACTAGCTCTCTCTTGAAAGTATCCAGAGAACCGGCCTCCACCACCCTCTGAGGCAGAGAATTCCACATACTCACCACTCTCTGTGTGAACAAGTGTTTCCTCATCTCCGTTCTAAATGGCGTACCCCTTATTCTTAAACTATGGGCCTCTGGTTCTGGACTCCCCCAACATCGGGAACATGTTTCCTGCCTCTAGCGTGTCCAAACCCTTAATAATCTTATGTTTCAATAAGATATCCTCTCATCCTTCTACATTCCAGAGTATACAGGCCCAACCACTCCATACTCTCAGCATATGACAGTCCCGCCATCCCGGGAATTAACCTTGTAAACCTACGCTGCGCCCCCTCAGTAGCAAGAATGTCCTTCCTCAAATTAGGGGACCAAAACGGCGCACAATACTCCAGGTGTGTCTCACTAGGGCCCTGTACAGGGTCAATGCAGGGATGATATTTCCCATATTTGTGGTGTCTGAAACCAGGGTCACAATCTCAAAACGATAGGATAGCTATTTGGGACATTTTTTTGAGATTTTGAGACATTGAGATTTTTTTTTTTCACCCTTAGGATAGTGAATTTTGTAATTCTATGTCCAAAAGGCATGTGGATGAGTATATTTAAAACAAATTTCATATTTGTTTTCTGAATCAAGAGTTGTGGGTTATGCAAAGAAAGTGGTGTTATGGTGCATGGGTCCAATTGCTTATTCCTATTTATGTTATTTAATTTCCGTTTTACTATTGATAAATGAACTCTAAATCTTGTCCCTCATTAAAGTAATCACCTCTGGCTTTATTTAAAGCTGTACATCAGCTTTAAGAGAGCAAAGATGTTTCTAAATCTCATTGTCTCCATCACAGGAGACAGACTATTGATCGATGGTACACAAAATGCTGGAGAAACTCAGCGGGTGCAGCAGCACCCGCTGAGTTTCTCCAGCATTTTGTGTACCCTCGATTTTCCAGCATTTGCAGTTCCTTCTTTAAGACTATTGATCGATATCTATAACAAACCCACTGACTCCCATAGTTATCTGGACTACACTTCTTCCCACCCTGCTTCCTGTAAATACTCTATCCCCTACTCCCAATTCCTTCGTCTGCGCCACATCTGCGCTTAGGATGAGGTTTTCCATACTAGGGCATCGGAGATGTCCTCATTCTTTAGGAAACGGGGGATCCCCTCTTCCATTATAGCTGAGGCTCTCACTAGGGTCTCCTCGATATCCCGCAACTCTGCTCTTGCTCCCCCTCCTCCCATTTGTAACAAGGACAGAGTCCCCCTTGTCCTCGCCTTCCACCCCATCAGCCGTCGCATACAGCATATAATCCTCCAACGGAATCCCACTACTGGTCACATCTTCCCATCTCCACCCCTATCCGCTTTTCACAGAGACCGTTCCCTCTGCAACTCGCTGGTCAACTCGCCCCTTCCCACCCAAACCACTTCCTCCCCAGGTACTTTCCCCTGCAACCGCAGGAGATGCAACACCTGTCCCTTTACCTCCCCCCTCGACTCCATCCAAGGACCCCAACAGTCTTTTCAGGTGATGCAAAGGTTCACTTGCACCTCCTCCAACCTCATCTACTGTATCTGCTGTTCCAGGTGTCAACTCCTATACATCGGCGAGACCAAGCGCAGGCTCGGCGATCGTTTCACTGAACACCTCCGCTCAGTCAGCGGTAAGAACATTGACGTCTCTAACCTCAAATGCTCTTGCTTTCCCTCTCTCTCCATCCCCTCCCCCTTCCCAGTTCTCCCACCAGTCTTACTGTCTCCGACTACATTCTATCTCTGTCCCGCCCACTCCCCTGATATCAGTCTGAAGAAGGGTCTTGACCCGAAATGTCACCATTTCCTTCTCTCCAGAGATGCTGCCTGTCCCGCTGAGTTACTCCAGCATTTTATGTCTACCTATGATTTTCCAGCCCAGTTCTTCATAATTGTATTAACAGGCACAGGAATGACACTTTTTAATTATATGGCTCGGTTAAGGTTTAATTAGCATACATAAGCGTAATTAAATTGGCCTAATTCACTGGTGTTATTTCTCCCATCAAAATGAATCATGCGCTTACATTGTTTTGCTGTTTCTGATAATAGACTTGTCGAAACAGTGTCTTGCCACCGGCTGTGCAGATGCCGCCCTGTAATTTTTGTTTTTGCAGAATGTGACGTATAAGCATGTCGACTGCACTTCATCTGTTTTGACCCATTTGGAGCACAGTTTGTAATGCAGGGACCTGTGGTAAACTTGAAGCAGTTTCTGAAATATTCATCGAGTTTAAATCAAATCATTTGGCAAGTACTTCATCTTTGCTAAATGTATTTCTGTGCCTATTACATTCAGACCTGTCTAAATGACCAGGAAGTGCCATAACTCGCAGCATAAAATGATGGACAGCTCTCAACGGCAGTCACACACAGGCTCAACCAGCTGGCACTGCTTGCACTTTGACAAACTACCATTTTGTTCTTATTGAGCACACACTAATCTTTTGTGCCTTATATCCGAGCTGCCACCGAGGCTGCAGATGCAAGGAGCTGGAATCTCAAGTAAAATGCAAAGTGCTGGAGTAACTCAGCGGGTCATGCTGCATCTCTGGAGATTGTGGACATGTGACGTTTTGGATCGGGACCCTTCTTCAGGCTGACGAAGAGTATCGCCTGTCTGTTCTCTCAGAAATGCTGCCTGACCCGCTGAGTTAAGTTGGGAAAAGGGGAAGTACAGCGGGATCTGGGGGTCCTTGTTCATCAATCTATGAAAGTAAGCATGCAGGTACAGCAGGCAGTGAAGAAAGTGAATGGCATGTTGGCCTTTATAACAAGAGGAGTCGAGTATAGAAGCAAAGAGGTCCTGCAGTTGTACAAAGCCCTAGTGAGACCACACCTGGAGTATTGTGTGCAGTTTTGGTCCCCTAATTTGAGGAAGGACATTCTTGCTATTGAGGGAGTGCAGCGTAGGTTTACAAGGTTAATTCTCGGGATGGCGGGACTGTCATATGCTGAGAGAATGAAGCAGCTGGGCTTGTACACTCTGGAGTTTAGAAGGATGAGAGGGGATCTTATTGAAACATATAAGATTATTAAGGGTTTGGACATGCTGGAGGCAGGAAACATGTTCCCGATGTTGGGGGAGTCCAGAACCAGGGGCCACAGTTTAAGAATAAGGAGTAAGCCATTTAGAACGGAGACGAGCAAACACATTTTCTCACAGAGAGCTGTGAGTCTGTGGAATTCTCTGCCTCAGAGGGCGGTGGAGGCAGATTCTCTGGATGCTTTCAAGATAGAGCTGGGTAGGGCTCTTAAAGATAGCGGAGTTGGGATATGGGAAAAGGCAGGAACGTGTTACTGATTGGGGATGATCAGCCATGATCACATTGAATGGCGGTGCTGGCTCGAAGGGCCGAATTGCCTACTCCTGGACCTATTGTCTATTGTTACTCTAGCACTCCTCCATTTCTGAAATTGACCACCTTGATTTAAGCTCCTCCCATATCGTGGCTGTAACCCTTTCAAGGCTGTATTCTTTAATTCACATTTTAAGTGTTCTTTCACTGTTGGTTTATCTCGCCATGTTTAGATAGTCTTTTCCAGACACATGCTTGAATTCATCATATTTATCTTATTGTAGTCATAGAGTCTTACAGTGTGGAACATGCCCTACGGCCCAACTTGCCCCCACTGTCCAACATGTCCCATCTGCACTAGTCTCACCTGCCTGCCCCATATTCCTCTAAACCCGTCCTATCCATGTACCTGTCTAAATGTTTCTTAAACGTTGCGATAGTACCAGCCTCAACTACCTCGTCCGGCAGCTCGTTCCATACACCTCCACCGTTTGCGTGAAAAAGTTACCCCTCGGGTTTCTATTAAATCTTTCTCCCCTCTCTTTAAACCTACGTCCTCTGGTTCTCTATTCCCCTATTCTTGGCGAGAGACTCTGTGCGTCTACCCATTCTATTCCTCTCATGTTCAAGAAGGAACTGCAGATGCTGGAAAATCAAAGGTAGACAAAAATGCTGGAGAAACTCAGCGGGTGCAGCAGCATCTATGGAGCGATGGAAATAGGCCACGTTTCTGGCCGAAACCCTTCTTCAGACTGATCTCTATAGATGCTGCCGCACCCTCTGAGTTTCTCCAGCATTTTTGTCTACCTCCTATTCCTCTCATGATTTTGTTACAGATTACTGCGTGTACATTGTATCAATGCTGAAAGAAACAAAAAAATATTGTTCTTTGCAATACATTGTATCTTCCCACCACTAGTGGTCCTGACTTGCATCTTCCTCACATAAAGAACCCTTGCGGCAGGAGGGGATGTTGCCACTTTCCAGCTGCTAGAATTTTACAGGAACAATTGGTTGTTTAAAATTGTTTGAAACCGTACCCAATTTTTCCTTCTATGTATCTTATACACCACATGAATCGAACTGCTAAGAAATTGTAATATTTTACAATAGAACTTGGAGACTTTCAGGCTAAATTTCAAATCTTAATATACCTATTATTATACCATTGTGGCATGGTTGGTGGGAAGACTTTATGGATACAATGAATTAAAAATGGTCTAAAAGGCTTCTGAGTATTCTCCATCATCCGGCGAGAGGGCCTATGACATCGGGCCGCCGGTGAGGTGAATGCGGAGGCCTCAGATAGGCCCCGAGGAGGAGGACTGAACTTTTTAGTGCCTTAAAGTGGAGTGTTAATTCTCCTGTGGGGGGGGGGCGTTCATGTTAAATTCTATAGTGTGTTGACTTTTTTCTTTTTTTCTTTTGTATGGATGTACGGTAATCTGATTTCTTCTCTGTAAAGCACTTTGGCTTCAATGTGATTTGATTTAAAAGTGCTATATAAATAAAAATGACTTACTCACTCATTAGCTAAGGGTGTAGTTCCCATCTCCCAACTCTACTCATTGTGGCCCTTGCAGTTTTTAAAATCGATGTTACTCTGTAGCTGTAATGCAAAAACGATCTAGCACCATGTTCTACACTCTGCCAACTTTCTCTTCCAACTACTTGCGTATTACTTGATTGGATCCCTGTATGGTATGATTAGACTGGATCACACGCAGACAAAGCACTTCACTGTATCTGACAGTAATAAACCGGTTAGTTATGATTGTTATCCATGTTGTTTTGCAAACATGCATCCGTTATAAAGGATTATACGTTTATTGTCGTATTGTGTCCTACCATTCCTAATCGGGACGTCCGCGCCGCTTGCAGCCTGGACTTTGGAATACCGGCCCAGCTGGAGCTGGCAGATCCATTCCCATAGTCGACCTCCACGGCCGACCTTGTGGGCCGTTATCTTGGCAATCACCCCCCCCCCCCCCCCCCCCCCCCCCCCTCCCAGGTCTGTGGGACTGTGACCTTTGTTGGTCTGGCGAAACAGATAATACTGCAAGGCCATGGACCTGGTGGTGGACCTCTATTTTATTCTATTTGAAATGCCACATTTTAGTTCTGCCAATTGAAGCTTTGCTTATAATTGTATTCAACCAATTTCTGTTTTGTTATTTACCAACCAGTTGAATAATGCTTAAGATTATTTTTTTTTAAATAGTGGATAAATGGTTGCCTTGTCCCTCTGCCTCCTCGACACATTTTTAAAATGATGTTCTCCTGCTGATTTAAGTGGACCTTGTATCCCACAGTTCTTTGTCTTCTGGAGTGAGCATGTTGGGCGGTTCATTCTTCAGATCCAGCACTGTGTATCATTTTACCAGCTCTAAGTATTCCTTCCCACAGCAGTGCGTGCTGAAACATTATAACGCATTTTTGCAAGCAAAATCTATTTAAAACCTGCCTTTTCTTTGCAGAATAAATGCATTGTGGTTCTAAGGAGGAAGTGTTTTCAAAGGCTATTGCCGGAAGATTTGCAAAAAGAAAGGTGTGCAGTTTGGATGGGGAGATAAATTGATCCATTTCTCCAGATCCCACATATTGAGGATTGGTTTTCTATCCAGCAAATTCCAATAGTTAAAACCTGGCCAACTAAAAGACTCATTTTTAGCTGATTAATCTGGCATTACAGCGCTGGTTGCGTAGGAATCAGCATTCAAGGTTTAGTCTGAAGAACCTGATCTCTGAAATTTACAGCCTTTTGCCGTGGGAGTATTGACCTGAGGGAAGACGTTTTGTTGAAGTAATCCATAAGTCTACTGTTACTTGGACATTTAATCCCGTACTCAAACCGCACTCTTACATAATTAAGTTAATGCAATGCTGGAGCAATTTGGGTTAATTAGAGGTCAAATATGTATTGCATCAAGCTATGTAATGTCCTTAGAAATAATGGAATGGTACTTGTGAGTTGGGTATCAAATTAGCTTTTGAGCATGTTAAATTTCTTATTAAATGGAATACCTTCAAGAGTTAATTGGCCAGATTTGAAGTATATAATGGGAAGCTGGACACTGCCATTGTCGTGATTGCACCGTTCTGAGATAACAATGGTGTTGTAAATGTTGCCTCCCATAAACGGTGAGATGAAATGTACGATCTAGTGTTTTCTTCCTGTTGGACATTTAATGTCCTGCTATTGGCAATATCAAATGTCCAAACTAGTAAAAGATGTATTTAATAAATCCAGTTGTACACATATTGGTTACAGGGACAAAACTGTTCTACACACACGAAATGTCTTGAAACATGTCATAGTGTCATACAACTTGGAAACGGGCCCAACTAGCCCACACCGGCCAACATGTCTGTCCCATCTATACTAGTCCCACTTGCCTGCTCTTGGCCCAAATCCCTCTAAACCCTTCCTATCCATGTACCTGTCTTGCGGGCAACTGTCCTTTCTTTTTATCTGTTTTTATTTATTGCCAGAAATGGATTCCTCATAGATTTACAGCGCCCTCCATAATGTTTGGGACAAAGACCCATCATCTATTTATTTGCCTCTGTACTCCACAATTTGAGATTTGTAATAGAAAAAAAATCACATGTGGTTAAAGTGCACATTGTCAGATTTTATTAAAGGATATTTTTAATACATTTTGGTTTCACCATTATGCCAATCCCAAAATTGCTCACAATATTCCAAGTGTGGCCTTACCAACACCTTGTAGAGTTTCAACGTTACATCCCTTTTTTTTTATATACAAGCCTCCTTGAAATAAATGCTAGCATTAAGTTTGCTTTCTTTACTACTAATTCAAGTATAATAGATAAAGCAAAGTGGAAGAGAGCACAACATACCTCTCAGCATTGTAGGCCATCAGTTCATAGAAACATAGGAAAAATAGGTGCAGGAGTAGGCCATTCGGCCCTTCGAGCCTGCACTGCCATTCAACATGATCATGGCTGATCATCCAACTCAGTATCCCGTACCTGTCTTCTCTCCATACCCCCTGATCCCTTTAGCCACAAGAGCCACATCCAACTCCCTCTTGAATATAGCCAATGAACTGGTCTCAACAACCTTCTGTGGCAGAGAATTCCAGAGACTCACCACTCTCTGTGTAAAGAATGTTTTCCTCATCTCGGTCCTAAAGGAATTCCCCCTTATCCTTAGACTTGTGACCCTTTGTTCCTTAGACAAAGTCCAGCATCATCAGTGGTGTAGAGGTGAATTGAACAGAAATCTAGCTTATGGAAGGACCATTCAGATGTCTTATAATAGAAGGGCAGCAACTGTTCCTGAATCTGCAGGTGTGCGTTTTCAAGCTTCTGTACCTTTTGCCGGACTGGACTGATAGAAGAAGGAATGACCCAGGGTGGGGCATCTTTGATTCCATTTAATAAAAGAACAACTGCAGATGCTGGTTTGTACCAAAGATGGACACAAAATACTGGAGCAACTCAGCAGGTCAGGCAGCATCTCTGGAGAAAATGGGTAGGTGGTGTTTTGGGCAGGAGGAACCCTTCTTCAGTCTGAAGGGCCCCGACCCAAAACTTTACCTATCCATTTTCTCCAGAGATGCTGCCTGACCCGCTGACTTGCTCCAGCATTTCGTGTCCATCTCAATTGGACAGTTGGCTGCTTTTCCGAGGCTGCGTGAAGTGTAGATGGAGTCTGTGTGTGATGGACAGAAGCACAATTTTTTGTTGTTGTAACTATCAAACTGCATTGAGGTTGATTAGTAATTTGTGCTCATCTGTTATAAAATTAACCTGTTTTCCCTTCCCTATTCCAGGTCAACCATTTACTGGTAACCAAGTTAGGAGAGAGATTAGACAGATGGAACTGCGTGCCGAGACTTTTGTTTTTGTGCAGAACTTTGTTTTTGCAAATCTTCCAGCAATGGCCATTAGAAACTCATCCTCCTCAGAACCACAATGCATTTATTAGCAAAGAAAAAGCAGGTGTTTCGAAATCCATTTTGCTTGCATAGACTTCAGTGTGTTTTTGATCCAATGCTACCCAAAACTGTTGATTTTTTTTTTTTTTGGCATGGTACATTGTTTTAAATGAGCGCTAAATATTAGGTAATTGACCCAATAATTCTACACCAATGCTTTTCTTCCATAACGCATTTGGTCCAATCCCACACATTCCCCAGCCATTTAAAATTCAGCTTTCAAACGCAACTATCTAATTGTTTACTTAAAAAAAACACAGCTGAAAATGTCCACCTTTGCAACCGCATGCCAAGATTTTTCTAAGTTTGTTTAAATTTTAAGCTTGTACTCTCTTATTAGTGTCATTGCTGGTGCTTGAAATAACCGGTCAGCATTCACTTTTATCAGAATCTTTGTCATACTCCGGATCTTTGTCAGGTCTTCCCTTAACGTTCCCAGTTTCATTAGAATGAAGGATTAATTCATTCCCAGAGGAACTATACCTTCTTGTTTCCATCATTATCCACGTCAATGAAACTTCATTGCAAATTTTCCATCCCTGACAGATCTTTTCCATAATAACATATGCAAAACCGCACAACAGGCTAAAATCTTGAACAAGGCCAGGATGCCCCTTTACCTTTTTCTTTCTATTTTACTATTTTGATATGAACCTAGAAATGGGAGGAACATGCTCAAGTGAAACATGTTTTCAATGTTTTTTCACAGCTGTTAAATTAATACAACGGGATAGTATGGAAGGAAAACCACCTGATTTTCTTTATCCAATCCTGTCTTTTTATTTTAATGATGTGGTGCCATTTCATGACTGAGGCAAAGGGCAAAACTTTCAGATGCTCGATTTCTCAAAAGCAGTGTTTGTGTCACATTAATATTTGGACACACGTTACGTATGGAAAGTCATTTCTGCTTCTGCAGTAGTATTGTGGTGCAGTCTGGAGTGGTTAGTGTTGCTATAAATATTATAGAGCTGTGACAATAGATGAATGGGATGGGCAGACTGCTGCCCTGAGAGTGTTTGCCACCTGTGGCCCTGCACCGCACTGCTGCTTCTAGTGTGGTGCAGGTGAAGTCTCCTTCTTGTAGACTGTCTCCTGAGGCATGCACAGGGCTTCCCTCACCTAGGGCAGGTGGCTGCTTGTACTGATGTACTCTGATAGCCAGTGATATCAAGGATGATGCCCAACAGGCGGGCGCAGTGATGGGGTTGCTGCCTTACAGCGCCCGATATCCAGGTTCAATCCTGACTACAGGTGCTGCTTGTACGGAGTTTGCATGTTCTCCCCCCCATGACCTGCGTGAGTTTTCTCCGGGTGCTCCACTTTCCTCCCACACTCCATTGTCCCAGTGTGTAGAAATTGTTAGTGTATATTGATCACTGGACAGCACAGATGCGGTGGGCCGAAGGGCCTGTTTCCACACTGTATCTCAAAAATCTAAAAATTAAAATCAACTCGAGATCACTGGATGTAAAATTTCCCGATTGGAGCATTTATGAATATTTTTGGCATCCGTGAACATACAAGAGTATCTGAAATCGATTTAAAAGCTATTAAAATATTTTAGTTAAGGCAAAAAAAATTATGCTTAATTAAAAACTGTTAATTAAGTCATATTCTGTCACAGCAGCTGATATCGAGGGGCAGTGAAGGCCAACCGGTATGGAGCTGATAGATCAACAGGGCTTCTTGCTCATTGGAATTGTCCCAAACCCGGCTGTTCATGGAGAGTGGAATAAAGGAAGCCAACTAGGAATTAATGAGAAAATAAAATGTGTACAAAACAGAAATGTCTGAAGGTTTCAGAATGGATGAGGGGAGACTAGTCAAATAATGTTTCAGAGATAGAAATAGCCAAACAAAGGCTACATGGATATGGTCCTTATCAGATTTGATACTGAGCTTGTAAACAATATGAATTTGGTTTCAGAGAGCTGTCTGGGAAAGGAATACGAATCTGTTGTGAAGGAAGGGAGTTCATTATATATAACATAGTACAGCACGAACAGGCCCTTCGACCCACGATGCCTGTGTTGAATATGCCAAGACAAAATAATTTCATCTGCCTGCATATGATCCATACCCTCCATTCCCCGCATGTTCACATGCCGATCTAAAAGCCTCTTGTCGCCACTTTCGTGTGGACCAGAGGTATTGGCCTTAGTTTTCCCAGTGCGAGGACTTTGAATATTTCAATGGTAGACAAAAATGCTGGAGAAACTCAGCGGGTGAGGCAGCATCTATGGAGCGAAGGAATAGGTGACATTTCGGGTCGAGACCCTTCTTCAGTGTTTTTCAATGTTAACTGATTTCTCTTTTTAAAAACACAATCAAAGGCTTGTGAAAAAACCTATTGGGAAAAGTCTTTGCCGTTTTTGTTCCCTGATGAAATTCAATGCAAACAATAAATGGCAACCAAATAAAATGTCCATGTTGCCTTCACCCTCTGCTGCGTGTGCCTTTTAAACTGTGCTAAAAGTAGACTAACAATGGCATTTGTTTATGGAATGTGCTGATCAATGGTGTGATGATGGTGTACAAAAAAATAAAAGCGTAGGTGGAATGAAGCACAAAACCAACTATGTATGTCATTACATGAAAGAATGCAGAGTTGTTCAGGCTGTGTCACCCAGCAAAAATCCAACAAAGCAACTGACAACCTTAGCTTAAAGAAAACCAAAGGTTCATTGTGAGTTATGGTATTTCTTGAGAGATAGCACATCAGGTTTATTTTAACTTATGTGCGTGTTTGGGTGAAGACAATAGCATGAATGGCACAATCCCCCACTACCCCATTGTTAATCTGTATCCAACAAGCAGCCAGGATTGGAAAGGTTCCACTTCAGATCATGGAATGTTTTCACCATCAAGCCTGCAGAATTGGAGAACAGGGATATCAGCCGTTTATTATTTCTTGGATTTAATTGCACTTAGTAACTGAAAAAAAAACTGGTTGGTTCATCTTATTGACCAAAGTTTGTTTTGATAACATTATCAGAATTAATGCGAATCAACTTAATCAATCTCTAATAAATAACAATGTTACCAGATTAAAGCAAAAACAGACACATTCTGACCTTGTCGGAGGTAATTTGCTGGATGGTAGACAGGGAAAGATGTGAAGTTGGACATCGTTCCCACACATGGAAACTCAAGGCAGCATGTAGATTAGAAACTGGAGTGGAGTGGGGAGCGCCAGAGAAAATGTGGAGGGGAAGTCAGTGCGACTATAGCTTTGTTGGCTAAGCACAGGACGAAGGTCACAGAGTGTAGGAAGGAACTGCAGATGCTGGTTTACAGCGACAACAGACAAACAATGGTGGAGCAATGCAGTGGGTCAGGCAGCTCCTCCGGAGAAAAGGAATAAGTGACGTTTCAGTTCGAGGCCCTTCTTCAGAAAGGTCGTAGAGTTGTACAGCATAGAAACAAGCCCTTTGGCCCACTGAGTCTGCTCCTGCCATTATACACTTATCCCATTTTCATGCTCCCTACTTTCCCCTCAAATCCCCCAGACTGGTTGTAGATTTCAATGAGAACGGGGTTACAGTGCCTGAGGAGAGAGAGGTGGCAGTTAACGTTTTCAGCTTACGTAGGGCCTGGAGAGAAGGGTGATTCAGTACTTTGGGAACTGGAAGCAGGAGCTGAATCCTGGGCAAGATGAATTTTGAAGGGAAGAGTCAAGATAAGAGGGAATTAAGGGAAAGATACAAGTTTGTAACTGGTGAGGTTACATCAGTTGGGCTAGATTGAATCAGAGAAACCACAGAGGAGTAGACCGGAAAATAGCATTGTTTTTTTAGGGAACAAGCAAAATCAATGGAAGTGAAACTAGCTTTCTTGTGGTCTCCAATGCAGAAGTGGCAAGTGTCAAATCAAATCTAATTAGAATGAATTTTCGCTGCAGTTCTGAATTAATGTAAGGGCTACTTGGAAGGTGAGAGGGCAATATGTATTTAGAAAACTTAAAATACTGGAGAAACTGGATAGACAGCATCTCTGGAACAAGATTAATATTTCTGATTGATGACCTCCTCCAAACACTGCCCTGCAGTGCATTTCCATTGGGTGCTGTGAGGTTCTTTTCTGACAAAGTCATCAACCTGAAATGTTAACTTTGCTTCTCTGACCTTAGTATTTGCAGTATTTCCTGTTTTTATTTTGGTTCCAGAATCTGCAGTTCTTTCTTTTTTCAGCGCAAATGTGTCAGATCCTCTGGAGGGCAAACTGTAAATTCAGCGTGCAAATTTAAGTTCCTCAGAATTGAATGTCCCTGCTCTGAACTCCATCCATGAAGATATTTCTAACCTACACTCACTTAATTTGGACGGCAGAAATTCTCTCCTCTCTGCTCTTTTGTTGTCTTCATCTAGGCATGGATGGGCCTCTCTCCCAGCCACATTAGCCAGAGTGGCATTTAAAATACTTCTTCCAATTTAGATTTGTGACATGGAATAGACATATTATGCATAATTTTCAAAAACAAAAGTCATTCTACTTAACTGAAACAAGATTCTCAACCAGTATCCCTCATAACTCGCCAACAGTGGGTTAAATTCAGAATCTACAATTCAGCAAGAATTCAAATATCATCACTTATGATGAATCAATTATGAATTATCAATTATGATGCCACTTGGTGGCATCCTTCTACTGCTCCATTAAAGTACATTTGTTTGAAACTGTTGTCCATTTGAGATGCTCAACTACCCAACATGACTGAAGCATGGTGCTGGAAAGAAGTGCGAAGAAGGGTCTTGACCCAAAACGTTACCTGTCCATGGTCTGCGGAGTTGCTGCCCGGCCTGCTGAGTTACTCCAGCAGTTGGTGTCCTTCCATGACTGAAGTCTGGATGAGCACTTAGAATTCAATGCTATGGGATTAGTTGGCATTAACACTGCCTCCACAGAACAATAAACCCAGGATATGTTGTAGGAAGGAACTGCAGATGCTGGTTTAAACCGAAGATAGACACAAACTGCTGGAGTAACTCAGCGGGTCAGGCAGCATCTCTGGAGAAAAGGAAGAGACGACGCTTCGGGTCGAGACCCTTCTCCAAACCAGGGTCTGAAGACAGGAAACTTTGGTGAAGGGGGATGGGGAGGAAGTGTGAGCGTCCAACAGTTGACATTGAGGTGGTATGTTCGTTCAGCGAGAGAGGTTACAACTTGTATGATGCAGGGTTTACATTAAACCAATTCATCACTTATCCAGACCTGGGTTTCATGGCGATGTGAAGTATGAATAATTTACGGAGGTAGTACTGCAGGTATATTTATGAGAAGCTTGTGGTTGATTAAAAATAAAGAGCTGATTAATCAACTTTTATGATGACCTTGCAGAAGATTATTCTCCCCACTTGCATGGCTTAAACTTCTATTTCCAATGATAACTTGTTTGGAAGGTATTTGAGCTGATGGTTGATCCAGTCATAGGCACCAACAGTGAGAAACGATATGTGTGCCGGCACCTTTTTGTCCGCAAAAAATGCACTGTGCAGCAGTATAATACTTTGCGTCTTTGCATGGCATAGCATAGATCACCTTAGAGAGCAGTGCTTTGCCTTACTTGCTGTGAAAATGTGCTGTATAAAATTTCATGAAAATGGTTTGATTAAAATATGAAGTGTTGCAGTAACCCAGCATCTGTGGAAGGAATGGGTAGATGACGTTTTAATTGGGATCCTTCTTCAGACAGTCTGAAGAAGGGTCCCAAACCGAAACGTTGCCTGTCCTGCTGAGTTACTCCAAGATTCAAGACAACGGCAGCAGTGTAAACGGGAGTGCTGCTAAACGGATTCGGTTCTTGCATCCCCCTGCCATCGAAAACGCTCTGGATGTTATGTGGTTGGCTGCGGGAGGCATCCCCAGGGGCACAAAGACTGAGCGGTGGTTGGATGAGGCGAGGGTTGATGTGTTTGCATCGAGACTTCAGTGGATGACTCGCTGGAGGCCCTGCATCAGCCTGGAGCTCGAATTGGATGAGGCACTGCTCCAAGACAGTGGCACATGACACCAGCAACTTTGCTTGGCCATAAGAGCCCACCCCACCCAACTATCTTCATCTAACTTGATCAGTTATCCCTTTATTTGGGGGAGTCCAGAACCAGGAGCCACAGTTTAAGAATAAGGAGTAAGCCATTTAGAACGGAGACATGAGGAACTTTTTCTCACAGAGAGTTGTGAGTCTGTGGAATTCTCTGCCTCAGAGGGCGTGGAGGCAGGTTGTCTGGATGCTTTCAAGAGAGAGCTAGACAGGGCTCTTAAAAATAGCGGAGTCAGGGGATATGGGGAGAAGGCAGGAACTGGATACTGATTGGGGATGGTCAGCCATGATCAGATTAAATGGCGGTGCTGGCTCGAAGGGCTGAATGGCCTACTCCTGCACCTATTGTCTATTTGATTTTCTGCTGTGTTAGGCCAATTTCCTATTGTGACCTCTGTTATGGTTTGAGTTCACAAATACCACATTCTGACCACTCTTAAGTATCCAGTATTGCCTGAATTCCCTGATGGGTTAATAAATTACGAGTACTTCAATTGTCTTAATTTCATAGAGGAGGCGCCACAGTGCCCAACAAGTCAAGGCCTTAAATGTTTAAAAACTTCTATCAGGTCACCGCTAAGATGTTTTCCATTACATCTGTCCAACTATTTCGAAATGTTATTGGCATGAGTTGCTCTGTCAATGCAAATGCAATAGAGGTAGTTGCAGACTGGGTCTCCTGGAATAGGTTGATTATAATCTGCTCTCTTGAGTTAATTAACCTCATTTTATGCCTCGTTTTGCATTCACTCTGATGTATTAGAGCATTATAGCTTTCCGCTTGCTATATATTTTTTAAAGTAATCTGTGATTACATTTAGTTTCGTTTAGATTTACAGTATGAAAACAGATCCTTTGGCCAACCGAGCCCGCACCAACCAGCGATCCCTGCACGTTAACACTACCCTACACACACTGGGGTACATTTTACATTTATACCAAACCAATTAACAAACAAACCTGTATGTCTTTGGAGTGTGGAAACCAAAGATCTCGGAGAAAATAAACACAGGTCCTGGGGAGAACGTACAAACTACATACAGTCAGCACCTATAGTCAGGATCGAACCGGGTCTCTGGTGCTGTGAGGTGCTGCGGTTTCCTCCCACATTCCGAAGATGATCAGGTTTGTAGGCTAGTTGGCTTGGTATAATTGTAAATTGTTCCTAGTTTGTGTAGAATATTGCATGAGTGCAGGAATCGCTGGTCAGAACGGACATGGACACGGCACTGAATCTCAAACTAAAACTAAGAAACAATTCTTCCTCAGACTTGAACCTGTGTTCACTCATACAGGCGACCCCGTGTTATGGAAAGTGCAAGGGGTCTTAAGAGGTCCCTAATTACGAGGGTAGTCGATATGTGGTTCATCAGACATTTTTCAAAAGAATTGCTTGAAGAGTCTTGCAGCTTAAGTATCTGTTCATGGATCAGAAAGCATTGCACTCGAGCATCAAGTCTCTATTCAAAAGCTTACAAAAATCTGGGGAAGTTGTATTGTAAATATTGAGTGCAGTTTCTTTGCTGGGGACCATAAAATCCGAGTCACTTTTTTTTGCATCCACCTCAGATTATTTAGTATGCACTTTGTCCCAATTTTCACTTTCTAGTTGGTAACCACTACTTCCCATGAAGCAGATTGAAATGTTTGCTATCTTTAAACGAGATTTGTTGACGACCTTGTAGAATGTAAAGCAGATCTGTTTTTGAGGAAGGTTGCTTGCAAAATGAATTGCTACACTGTACCATGGCCAATAGATGCGACTTTTTCACTCCTTTCCATTCGTAGCTTTTGATGTTTCGGGAGTTTTATGGTGAACTATATTGATGAGCACTGTCAGTGCATTCTTGTCTGTTTGTTGAAGGCTACGAGCTTCCAATTCATCATCTTCAGACGCAGAGGTATATGTGACTGTACATCTTAAAGACAAACCTGGTTGTGCACTCCATATTTCAGCCGTTAACTCATTCACATGGCTAGTTCAGTGCACCTTTAACTTCAGTGTTGAATTATCCTGTTCGGTTTAGTTTTAGTTGAGAGATACAGTGTGGAAACAGGCCCTTCGGCCCACCAAGTCCACACCCACCAGCGATCCCTGCACATTAACACTATCCTACACATTCTGGGGACAATTTTACATTTATATACCAAGCCAACTAACCTACAAACCTGTACGTCCTTGCATTGTGGAAGGAAGCCGAAGATCTCGGAGAAAGCCCACACAGGTCACGGGGACGACGTACAAACAGACAAGCCCGGATCGAAGCCGGGTCTCTGCCGCTGTGAGACAGCAACTCTACCGCTACCCCACCGTGCTGTCATTTCTGTGCAAGTTGTGCAGTGCTTGGTAACTACATAACAACCATCCTAATGGTCGCATTTGCAAGCTTTGGTGTTTTATCATAATTTTATGTTTTTCAAAATGGTGTCACAATTTATAATGCCGTTTTTCATGGTATGTGCGTCCACAGGTAGCTTAATTTGTGAAACCTCCTGTTGAAACCTCCTGTTTAGATCGCTTTTCATTCTGCCTGCTAATTTGCACTTTGTTAGATCTGCTTTAGTTTATCACCCACCTGTCTTTTCAACCACTGTCTCGGTATTTCTGCCTGTCTAACACAAGACTTGTAAATTGATTTTTGGGTTACTCATGGTCAACTGATTTTTTTTTAACATAAAAAATGGCAACAGAACTGAGAGAGACTGGGAGGCATCTCCGTGCTCCATCTATTGGCCAGAGCTTGTAAAAACATAATTAAATACATTTTTACACCCTTTATTTCCATTGTTGGCCGAAAAACATGAGCAGAAATAATAGGTTGTACAGGAAAGGCAGATGTGCCAAAGGCTTTCATCTTGTGAAAAGAATTGGCAAAATAACTTAATTTCATATTTAACATCCATTGTTATCCAGACATTTGATTGAAGGCAATATAACCATCGCCATTAATCTTGGCAAACAGTTTCCTTGCATTGATCTGAGATCATAAAATTCGGAAAATTATTTTGCTAGGAAATATGCTTGAAGGAAAGACTGAAATGTCAATCCATTGATTTTCTTCTTGGTTTGAGAGTTGTGAATTCTGTAATTTATTTTGGGATGCTTTCGAGCTGAAAGATTCCACTTAATTGTTTTAGCTTGGTCTTGGTTATGCTATCATTTTCTTGCTGTAAAATTACTCAGCGGGTGGTGGAACAATGTTGAATTTAAATCCTTCGAGTGGCAATTGATTTCCGTTCAGCCTTCTGAAGTTAATTTGAAAATCTGCAGGTGGCTGTTCTTGAAGCGTGCAATATTATAAGCCCGGCCGACCTCTGGGTTATTTGTACTAAGTCAAACTCTCTTGTGATCAAACTCTCTTGTGATGTTATTTGTGTGGGAAATGGCAATTTTTAATTCCAGCTAAATAAATTGCCTGTGCTACATGTAGCAGTGAGAAGGAATGATGCCTTAATATATGACTTAACGACGCAACTATTTAATTTCTCCTTGTATCTTTCTAATATGTAGAGGATCATTTTTTTTCTGATAGCATTTGTTTTTTGAAAATGGGCGGCTTGTTAAAGAAGAGAGGTCCTGAAGCACAAAGAAAACGGAGTGCCTAGACCTTAAAAAGAAAAGGTCCTAACTAATGAATGTGATTTTATTCATGAAGCATCAATGGGCATTGTCGAAATGGGCAGCCACTTACGAAGCTTTGCATAAATGTGTAAGAAAGAACTGCAGATGCTGGTTTAAATGGAAGGTAGACTCAAAATGCTGGAGTAACTCAACAGGTGAGGCAGCATCTCTGGAGAGAAGGAATGGACGACGTTTCAGGTCGACACGTCACCCATTCCTTCTCTCCAGAAATGCTGCCTCACCCGCAGAGTTACTCCAGCATTTTGTGTCTACCTATGAAGCTTTGCACTTCCATTTGGTGAATCTACTGGCTGAAGGTCACGGCTTTGTATTCTTAAATGATTATCGGTCTTTACTTCTATAGAAATGTCATATATCAGGAGTAAAGTGCTTGACCTTCTGCTGTCTTTAACTGTGCATGCCAGTAGACAGATCCAGTGTGACCTTGTGTGGTTTAGGTTATGAAATCATATGGGTAAGGGACAAATGCTTCACCGTTTGCTTTGTTCATTAGGTGTTGAGCATACATGTCACACGGTTCATACACTGTTCATACTGCTGTATTAATTGATGGAGCAAGCGGATGGAGGTCATTTACTAACTGTGAGGTCTGGATTGTTATGTGGAAACTTAGAACATTAGATGTAGTTTAGTTTACGATACAGCACCGAAACAGGCCCTTCAGCCCGCCAAGTCTGTGACGACCAGCAATCTCCACACACTAACTCTATCCTACATACACTAGCGACAATTTACAATTTTACCAAGCCAATTAACCTACAAACCTCTACGTCTTTGGAGCGTAGGAGGAAACCGGAGCAGCCGAAGAAAACCCACACAGGGCAAGAGAGAGCTTACAAACTCTGTACAGGCAGCACCTGTGATCAGGATCGAACCTGGGTCTCTGGCACTTTAAGGCAGCAACTCTACTGCTGCGCCACTGTGCCACTCTAGATATTGTGAATACATCTAAACCGTACAAAGGTTAATTGTTAGGAAGATAAATGAAGGGACAGAAGACGTGAGATTTTGAAGCATGACTATCTTCTTGTTTCACCAAGGATAGATAGATAATTAATTTGTATCAATCACAAAAGCCCCCTAAAAAGTGGGATCTATTGCCCTGTCATGAGTTCTCTCTGGGAACTGTGGAAGATTAAACCAGTTTTAGTTGTGTGTGGCTTTATTCACTTAAGAAAAGTAAATATCATTGGCATGACCAGCATTTTGTTGCTCATCTGTAATTGCATTTAAGAATGTGCAGAGTGCAGTGGGCTCAATGGCCTTGTGTTACGAATTTCAGAGGTGAGGTGAGATTGACAGCCCTTGACATGACGGCAGCAAGTATTAAATTCCAGCATTGAGGGGGCCATTGTAAAACAAAACTCAACGAGAATCAACAAAAAAAAAAAAAATTAAGGAGAAATGCTGCAATTAGTTCATAGAACGGGGCTTGGCCTTCAACACACTCATTCATCCCCTCCAAAGTAGTTACCAAACTCGCGGAACTGAATCTTTGCGGATTACTCTGAAAATGGATTCTTGATTTCTTCATCTACAGACCACAATCTGTACGAACTGGCAGCAACACTCCCTCCACGATAACTATCAGTGCGGGAGAGCCTCGAGGCTGCGTGCTGAGCCCCCTGCTCTACCACTCTATGCTTGCGACTGTGTGGCCGGATACAGTTCCAACATCATCTTCAAATCTGCCGACCACGTCAGAGTGTAGGAGGGAGAACAATCGACTGAACAAATGGTGCCAGAACAACAACCTAGATCTCAGCATCAGTAAAACCAAGGAACTGATTGTTGGCAGATTCAACGAATAACAGGAACCTGCTTTATTCATGACAAAATTTGACCTTTGTAGACATGGCAAGGCATGTTAAAGGCCAAGGTAGTTGAAGTTAACTGGATCTTGACAAATCCAGCTTATTGATAAACTATTTTGTGAGCTTTTAAATGAAGTAGTGTGGTCTGAGGTTAAAGGGGAGCACGCTGAAGTACATTTTAATTGATTAGCACGGGATGGTGATAATAAAACATATTCCTGAGGTCGGCTTGCTAGCAAGCATTTGTTTGCAATTTTGTGCTTTAGTTGATTTTTTTTTTGGCAAATATTTACTTCAGTGTGACCTTTTATTGTGCTTGGTTGGTTGTAGTCAGAGTATTTTAAGAGTACACATCCTGCCAGTGTACGTCATTGTGTATTATTTTATGTTTCCTGTTTTATCCAGAGGATTTCAGAGCGCAAATTGTAATTATAATGGTTTTGGTGTTTTCCTCCTATTTTTCAAGGCATGGTTTTCACGTCG
This sequence comes from Okamejei kenojei, assembly GCA_035221665.1. NCBI lineage: Eukaryota > Metazoa > Chordata > Chondrichthyes > Rajiformes > Rajidae > Okamejei > Okamejei kenojei. The sequence continues at coordinate 15,996,232 of CM069165.1, forward strand.
GGAGCAATTAGATTATCACTACAAAATGTAAAAACAAGTAACTGCAGATGTTGTTTTACAGAAAAGGGCAGAAAGGGCCGGATTAACTCAGCGGGTCAAGCAGCACCTGTGGAGAAAATGGATAGGTGATCTTTTATATAGGGACCCTTCTTCAGGTGAACTTTGGGACTTTGGGGATGGGGATTTATAAGGGAAAATGTTGGCATTGAATTGTGACGAAAAATAACAATGAGGCAGCACGGTGGTGCAGCAGTAGGGTTGCTGCCTTACAGCGCCAGAGACCCGGGTTCCATCCTGAGTACGGGTGCTGTTTCTATGGTCTCCCTGTGACTGCATGCGTTTTCTCCAGGTACCAATTTCCTTGCACACTCCAAAGATGCACTGGTTTGGAGATTAATTGGCTTCAGTAAAAATTGTAAATTGTGTGTAGGATAGTGCTAGTGTATGGGGATGATCGCTGGTTGGGTGGACTCAGTGGGCAAAAGGGCCTGTTTCCATGATATATCTGTGGATAATTGTTTGTTGGTGTGAGACTTTCATGTCTCCACTTTGTTAAATTGTTTATCTTTTAACGACATTGGATGGAATGCAACAATACTATACAGTATTCCTAATAATTGAGTTCAGTTTAATTTATTGTCACGTTTACCGGGGTAAAGTGAAAAGCTTTTGTTGCGTGCTAACAAGCCAGCAGCAAGACAATATGTGAATACAATCGAGCCATTTACTATGTATAGATACATGATAAGGGAATAACAATTAGTGTAAGGTAAAGCCAGCAAAGTCCGATCAAGGATAGTCCGAGGGTCTGCTCTCTAGTTGTGGTAGGACGATTCTGTTGCCTGATAACAGCTGGGAAGAAATTGTCCCTGAATCTGGAGGTGTGCGTTTTCACACTTCTATACCTTTTGGATGAAGTGAGCGGGGAGAAGAGGGAGTGGCCAGGGTGTGACATCCTTGATTATGCTGCTGGCCTTGCCGAGGTAGCACGAGGTAAAAATGACAGCATGGGGTATAAGTAGGAGGGAGGTTGATTTGTGTGATGGTCTGGGCTGCGTACACAATTTGCTGTGATTTTATTTTGCGGTCTTGGATGGAGCTGTTCCCAAACTAAGCTGTGATGCATCCTGATAAACTGCTTTCTATGGTGCATCTGTTGAAGTTGGTGAGAGTTGCCAAACTTCCAAAGCCTTCTAAGGAAGTAGAGGCGTTGGGGTGCTTTCTTGGTTGTTGCTTCAATATGGGTGGTCCAGTAGAAGTTGTTGGAGATCTTGACTCCTAGACATTTGAAGTTTTCAACCATCTCTACTTTGGCACCATCAATTCAAACTGGGGTATGTGTATCGCTTCACTTCCAGAAGTCGATCACTGTCTCCTTTGTCTTGCTGACAATGAGAGAAAGGTGGTTGTCTCGACACCAAGACACGAGTTTCTCGATCTCCTACCTGTACTCCAACTCATCATTATTTGATATCCGGCCCACAATGGTGGTGTCGTCTGCGAATTTGAAAATTGATTTAAATTTGTACAAGGCTGCACAGTCGTGGGTGTACAAGGAGTAAAAGAAGGGGGCTGAGAACGCTACCTTGCGGAGCACCCGTGTTGAGGATTATCGTGGAGGATGATTTGTCACTGATCGGAGTCTGTTGGTCAGGAAGTCGAGGATCCATTTGCAGAGAAGAGTGCTGACACCAAGTCCTGAGTGTTTGGTAGGATATGTTAATTGTGCAGGTTAAGTATAGAGACTGAAGCCTTCCAGGAATATTTCAACCTGCTGAACCGTTATAGGTATAGTCCACTTTTTCAACTTTCAAATTAGCAAGTTGCTAATAACTTGCTCCAAACCATCTAGGAAGCCGAGGAAGCAAACATGATATGTGCTCAATTTATAACATTTTCATCACTTTCCTTGTTCTACTTTTAAAATATTTGCATTCCTTGCAGGTTGGAGGGAGGCTCTTGCGTATGAATGCACATTGTTGAACCAAATCAGCCATCATGAACAGGAACAAACGTGAGAACCTGTTCTACAGTGTGGAGGTTGGGGACTCGACCTTCACTGTCCTGAAACGCTATCAAAACCTGAAACCTATTGGTTCTGGCGCACAGGGCATTGTGTGGTGAGTTAACTGCTTTGACATCCGCATTTATTTAAAACATACAAATGGATAGGTGGTGATTCCCCTTTCATATAGTAAGGAAAGATCACATTAATAAAGGATTAATGAAGAATGGTCTCGACTCGAAACGTCGCCCATTGAGTCTGAAGAAGGGTCTCAACCTGAAACGTCACCTATTCCTTCGCTCCATAGATGCTGCCTCACCCACTGAGTTTCTCCAGCATTTTTGTCTACCTTAATAAAGGACCGGTACTTTACTGTAATGCATATATCAGACAACAAATTAATAAGCTGAAACTTACAGGTTAGAAGAGATGTGGCTGGTATAGGATGTAGCAGCATTAGTACCAATCTTTCTGTCCGACGGAAGCTCTGTAGTCATGCAGGTTGAATCTAACATTGCACAAGAGAGCAAAAGAAGCAAGTAGCACTTGCTTTTGCAAAACCACAAAGTGTTCGAGGAACCCAGTGGGTCAGGCAACATCCGTGGAGCGAATGGATGGACAACGTTTCGGGTTGGTACCTTTCTTCAGACTGATGTAGTGGTGGTGGAGTGGTTGGAGAGGGAGAGAAAGCTGGAAAAGAGTTGCAGGATTGGCCAAGCCTGGAACGTGATGGGTGAATACAGGTGAGGTGGGTTTGATCGACAAATGGACGGGGTAAGTGACAAAGACCATAGGTGAAAGGGAGACTGAAGAGTGTTAAATAGGGAAAGAAGAGGGGGTGAAATGTAAAGCAAGAGAGGGGGTATACAAGTGAAAGGGGATGGGGGGTGGGGGGGGAAGGGGTTGTGATAAAAAGGGAAATGGGTGACAGGGCTGGGTAATGAGCGTACAGAGGAGGGGAAAGAGGAGCAAGGTTGGAGATAGTGGGAAGATTGGGTGAGGGGGGGCATGGGAAAGAGGGGAGTGGTCGGTATATTACAGGAGATTTTGTTCCAGGGATTGCCATAAAAATAGTGAGGCTTTGAGGGTGAGGGGGAATTTGGGTGTGGAGTGCAATAAGACAATGATTGACACTACAATCGATGTAGGGGGCTCAGAATGTGGATATAATTGATTTTAAACATGGGGAAAGATTTGGGGATGGAAGGAAGGTAGAGATTTATAAGAGTTGAATGTTAAAATTGTTGACTGTGAAAAATGACTCGGAATAGACAAGAGCAGGGAAGAAATCCCAATTAAATTTTTTGTGTGAACACTACTAATCAAAGATTTTAATTTGGAGATGATTCACAATGCAAACTCCAATATGTGCCAAGGCATGTATTCGAGGATAGCACTTACACCACTCTAGCAGCTTAAGCAGAGTAAATGTTTAGGTTTATTATTGTCTCGTACTGAGGGACAATTAAATGCTTTGTTTCGCATGCTATCAAATCAGATAATATTATACATGTATACAATCAATAGGTTGAGAGAAGGGAAAGCACACAATACAGAGTATATGTATAGGAAGGAACTGCAGATGCCGGTTTACACTGAAGATGCTGGAGTAACTCAGCAGGACAGGCAGCATCTCTGGATAGAAGGAATGGGTGACGTTTCGGGTCAAGACCCTTCTTCAGACTGTTATCAGAAACCTGGTTACAGAGGGGAAGAAGCAGTTTCTGATTCTGGTTCCCGCCTCAAGCTTCTCTAACTTCTGTCCGAGAGGAACGGGGAAGCAGTACGAAGTGCAGATGGGGTTAACGGTGGAGGGTCTGATCTGTGAGACAAACTGGGCTCCATCCACAACCATCTGCAGCCTCCTGTGGCCGTAGGCAGAGCTGTTCCCAATCCAATGATACAACCTGACAGTATGCGTTTTATGGTGCAATTTTCGGAAATATTGTCAGATAAGGAAGAGGAAAGATTTTGCCAGATGCAGCCATATTTTCAGTGTGACTTTTGCTTTAATCAAAAAGTTTAAGTGAATGTAATTCTGGAGCAAAATGTGGAGAGAGCAAATGAAAACTTGTACTTCTGCAGAGTTTATTGAGTCAGTGCTGGGATGTAAATGGAAGGGGACAGGCAGTGTCAAGTTTAGTCTGCAACTGGTGGCAGAGGTAGATGGGACCATCCTACCGTTGTTGGTTGTGTCGATCATTAGGAGATGGTTACGTGCCTTGCTGGAAGCAGTAGGATAATCTGAGCAGGAAACGAGTGGGATTGTGACAGGGCTTGTAAACTCCAGAGGATCTGTTTGTGACTATAGATGTGAGAAAGAAGAAAACAGATATGGTGGTGAGGAAAACTGAGAGATACAGAAAAGTAGAAAGTAGAAGAGCACATCCTTCAGTAATAGTGCACTTGGTTAGCCCTGAAACTGACCAGAACTGCAGGGAATCAGCAGTCATCTGGATTATTTTACTAACTTCTGGAAATCACCTTGTCCCATCATTTCAGATATTCGAATCATTTAGTTTTCAATGTGCTATTCATGTTTGATTAAATAACATGTTGCTTTTAATGTCCACTGTAAGCACATGAATTGATTAAGAACTACTGAATTTAATCTAGTATGTTTGCTATGTCATTGCTAACGAAGTTTTTCTCGGATGTTTTATTTTCATGTTATAGTGCAGCCTATGATGCAATTCTCGACAGGAATGTGGCGATCAAGAAACTCAGCCGGCCATTTCAAAATCAGACCCATGCAAAAAGGGCTTACAGAGAATTAGTTCTAATGAAATGTGTCAACCATAAAAATGTAAGCAGCTCTGATATATTACTTTATCGTGCAAAGTTAATTCACCAATTTAAAAAAAAACATTCGATGCTGAGAACTAACTTGAATGTGGTTTAATTATTTTTCTCATTTCTTGAATGTTGTTTAAGCAGTCCTTTGATCGTTTTAATGAAGGATGATTTTATGGAGAATATCTTAATTTGCGATGTTCAAGGCCAGTTAATGCTAATTCAGTAATGCCTTGAATTCCTTCCCACTAATGCTTTCCGTGTTTTTAATTAAATGATCACCAATGTTATTCTTGTTCTGAATTGTTTTCTTGTAAGAGGCTCTTCACATCGGAGTGGATTTGAAACCTGATCCTCGTAACAATGTTTCATTGCTTTGTATATAATCTCTGCACTTTAGGGAGTAAGCAAATACATGTAGTATCCTTTGATGTTTCCATCTTCTCCAGATCATATTTATATAGATGATTAAATAAAATTTGATATCACTGGTGCAGAGCCGTTTTTTCCGTAGTTTAGATATCAATTTATAGTAGGGACAATGCAGAATATCTCATCCCCAATCTTTTTCCCTCGGCCTGAGATTTCTGTTCTAAACCATTCAATTCTATTGTCATGCCTTGCCTGGCTTTGTACCCATTCAGCTGCTTCAAGTTTAGTTTGCATGCTGCACCACTTAAACTTAAATAATATATTATATAAGAAGAATCCACTCATACACAATATAATTCGAATTTGAAAACAAATAAAATTAACTTTAAAATTAAGAAACTTATCCTCATTAACACCAATAGTGAATAATCCGGTATTTAAACCATCTTTTATGGATAAAACATATAGACAATGGGAAAGATTGGGAATTAAAAAGGTGGGTGACATGTTTGAAATGAGAAATGTATTATCATTTCAACAATTAAAATCAAAATTTAATCTGAATAATAACCAATACTTACATAAATAATTACAGATATGTGACTTTATAAAAAAATGTATACCAAGATTACAGAATATAATGATAGACCCACTGGAAGAAGCAATGAATATTAAGGCGGACTCACAAAAATTGATATCATATCTATATAACAGTATTCTTAATAGAGAATTGCCATCGACAGAGGCAATTAGAGAAGACTGGGAAAAAGATTTAATGATTAAAATTTCTAAAGAAACATGGGAGAGGTATTTGATACATATACATAAATGTTCGATTAACACTAGACATAATTTAATTTAATTTAAAATATTACACAGATTATATTATTCAAAAGTTAGGTTGAATAAATTTTATTCAAATATTTCTCCCATCTGTGATAAATGCCTTTCTCAAAATGCCAACTTCACACATTCTTTCGTTTCTTGCACAAAACATCAAAGATTTTGGTGTGATATATTTGATATATTCACTAGTTTATTTAAGATAAAAATGGAACCTAGCATGGAAATGATTATCTTTGGAGTATTAGGAGATGGAAACAAATTTAATATATCCCAAATCTCATTTTTTTTATTATGGTTTAATAATAGCGAAAAAACTCATACTCAAATTCTGGAAAAAGGCTACTACACCAACACTCAAAATGTGGATTGGTAATATGTTGGAAACGGCCCATTTGGAAGAAATGAGACTCCTCCTAATAGGAAAAAAAAGACCAATTCTTAACGAGTTGGTCTCCATTTATTGATCTTGTGGATTCATGGGGTGTAATAACATCGTAAAATTAAAAACTCTGGGTTTGAGTGAAAAATGATTAAGAACAAAAAAAGATATATATATCGACTTGTGGCGTGTGAGAATCTCCTTTCTGCTTCACTTTCTCACTCATTTCTTTCTTTACACTACACTCACTAGATTATTCTTTACTCTTCGATACTTCTTTCTTTCTCATTTCTTTCTTAAAAAAAGGGAAGTTGTACAAAGAATATTTTAATAATTCTGGGAACCTGTAAAAAGGTACCATTAAAATGTAATGTACTTCTAATAAGTAAATAAAAATAAAAAATAAAAAAATATATCAATTTATAGTAGGGACAATGCAGAACATCTCATCCCCAACTTGAGATCTTTTTCCCTCGGCCTGAGATTTCTGTTCTAAACCATTCAATTCTATTGTCATGCCTTGCCTTGCTTTGTACCCATTCAGCCGCTTCGAGTTTAGTTTGCATGCTGCGCCACTTAAACTGCCATTGTCCTTATTCCAACAGTTTCAGAGAGCATTTCTCAAAAATGTTGTGTTATTTAGAATGCATCTGTCCCCATAAATTGTTGATCCACTTTGCATTCAGTGGCAGGGCTGGTATTTGTTGCACATCAGATGGTGAACCTCTCCTCCTGGAGAGTCACATTTGAGGGCTTTCAGCCACTAATCTTTGTGACTGGTCAATGAGGGTAAAGGTGATTTCCCTCCCCAAAGATGTTAATAATCCACTTGCAATATTTTAATGACAATCGGGAGTTTCAGGTGCAAAGCTTGTATTTTCTACACCGCTTTAATCTGCTTTCAAATTTTCAAACAGGCCAACTGACACGCTTCCTCAGCAGAGCAGGTACATTTCTGGGAATCTGCCGAGTATAATTGATTTTTCAAAAACCCATGAAATTGGCCAGGGTCTGGCTAGACCTAGAGTCCAGTCCCTGGTGTGCGTGTGACAGCAGGAGCAAAATCCAGACCCATGTTATTTTATGATTAATGATAGGGCTCAATTTTAAGAGACGGAAATTTGACCTTGGCTGCTTTGCAGCGTTGAGGTATGTGTGGTTACATTTTGGAATTAGCTTCCATTTTGCGCATTTAACACATGGTTAGTTGGGATGAGGGTGGTTCCCCTACCCTGGTGTGTTCAACGCGTCTGGAATAGTCTTTGCAGGAGATCTTTGCAATGTATGAATGTCTTCAATGTTATAAATAAAAAGAATGCTCGCATGAGAGATAAAACATATGCAAATGAGAGTTGTGCATGAAAACAAATAATTTTAAGGAACTGCAGATCACAAAAAAAGACAAAGTGCTGGAGTAACTCAGTGGGTCAGGCAGCACCTAGAAAACGTGGATATGTGCCGTTTTGGGTCAGAACATTGTGTGTGGGGTGAGGAGGGTCCAGATATGGGTGGATGCAGATGGGGGGGGGGGAGAGGTTGGTAGGCAGATGATTGACATAGGCCAGGGATAAGACAAAGTGGGAAGGGATGAGTGAACCAAATATTTTCGGAAGGAGTGGTCTTTGCAGAAGACGAAATGGGGTGTGATGGGAGATGTGACTGGTGGTGGAATCACGTTGGAAGTGGCAGAAACATCGGAAAATGATGTGGTGGATGCGGAAGCTGGTGGGGTGAAAGGTGAGGATGGGGGAACTCTAACCTTGTTCCATCTGGGGGAAAGGGGAGCAAGAACAGAACCAAGGGATCCATCTATGACAGCAGAGGGAAAACTACATTAACTAAAGAAAGAGGACATCTCAGATGTCCAAGAATGGAAAGCCTCAACATTGGGAGCAGAGACAGAGAAATTGAGAGCAAGGGATAGTGTCTTTGCAAGATGCAGTTGGAGGAGGTGTAATCCAGGTAACTGACAGGGGAGAGAGGTATTAGAGATATTAATTTTTGCATTTTAACTGTAAAATTGGTTTAGTGTTTTGATGTGCAAGAATGAGGTTGATGATGATGTGCATTGCTGTTACTAAAAGTGCCTGACCACTGCATACATGGGGTGCATGAAATCACAATTTCCAAAGATCCTGTCACCTCTGTTTCCCGTCCCAATCTTTCTGACCCCCTGGTCTGGTCTCTGGCGCTGTTCTAGCTAAGCCCAATGGAAACTCGAGAAACCACAGCTCCTCATCAAGCTTGGCACATTGCATCCGACAGTGAACTTCGGATAACCAGCTTTTTTCCTGTTTGCTCCAAAAATGGCCCTTTTATTGTAAAAGGTCAACAACTTGTAATGTTAACATTTATTCTAGAAAAATGCTGAGTATTTTTGAAATTCGTCTTGTCTCATTTCCAAACAATTGCAAAATTTAAATTGCTTTTCTGTCCTGATCCATGTCCTTCTGTTTGTACTTTCTGCAGACATATAACTGCATTTAACAAGCCCTTACCATTCTCGCAGCTGCCACTACTTCCTTTTGACATTCAGCTCCATTCTCTCTCCCGTGGTTGGGTATTCCTTTTCATAGTTGCAGAGCAGTACAGCATGGAAACAGGCCCTTTGGCCCGATGTGTGTGTGCTGACCATTAAACACATTCTTGCATGAATCCTGTCCTAACCTCCTAACCCACCTTATTCTCCCTGCATTTCCATCAACTACACCCTTCCCCACTCACCACACTCCCAGATTTACCACTCAGCAGTAGTCTTTTGCCTAAAGAAGGGGCATTGAGAACCAAAAGTCATAAGTTTAAGGTGAGACGGGAAAGATTTGAAAGGAACCAGCGGGGCAATTTGGAGGCTGGTGGGTATATGGAACGAGCTGCTAGAGGAGGTAGTTGAGACAGGCACTATAATAACATTTAAAATATATTTGGACAGGTACATGGGTAGAAAAGGTTTAGAGGGATAAAGCCGAACACGGGCAGGTAGATGGGGCATCTTGGTCACCATGGGCAACTGGAGCCAAAGGGGCCTGTTTACATGCTATATGACTTTTTGACTGTGTTTCAAAGCCTGTATTTTTATTTATTTTTTGCTTTTGAGATGCTAGTCTCCATACCAGCTATGACCATGATAACTGACTGTTCAGCAGTGGGGAAGTCATTGTCAGATTTGGTTCATGCTGGATATTTGTCCCATTGTGCTTTCCAGCAGTAGTTGTAGGTTATGTGTAAGGGGGAGGGGGGGGGGGCACTCTGCTAATCCTTTACTTTATTCCCCAATTCTGGATGGTGGAGGCCGAAGAACCTTCTAGCGGAGTAAAGTACGATGCAGAATCATTCTGTGAGACCAAATGTTTTGTTATTGTGATAGGTATCTTTTCTCCCACAAGAACCTAATTGCCATTTTGAAAAAAGGAAATTGTTTTTAACTTAAGGAAGTGCAAAGGCTTACAAAAAAAGATGCAGTGCTGGATGGAGTACCTCAGCGGGTCAGGCAGCATCTCTGGATGCAAGGTTACTCCAGCTCATAGTACCAGAATTATATTTAATTTTATCTGCATATAAAATAAATTGACATCTGCTGGTCTTTCCACAGCATCACAAAATGCAGCTTCAAATCTTTGGAACCCATGGATTCACAGCATTGTAATGTTAATTCCGTGAACATTTTGTGGCAATAGACAGGAATTCACACCTTTAAGTAGTATCAGTAATTAAAGGATGCGGCTATGAATAAGGGTGTGAATTCCTTTTTACTGTAATTTTTTTTTGTGTGATGGCACAAAATAATTGATAAGATGCTGCAAACATCTTGCTGAGACCTTGAGTTCTCTATTTTATCTGACAATAAATGACTAGTCTTTTTTCAATAAAGCCTTTTCCTCTGTTTCATGATTAGAATTGAAATTTCGAACTAATTAAAATGCTAATATGAGGAGTGCTAATGTTTTGGGTGATATTTCCTGCTTGCCAGCTCACTTAATGACTATTAATAATTAAGTTTGAATGTCTTCGGCAATTAAATTTATTAACTGCTTTTTATTACAGTCTATGAGACGGGAGTACACTTAGAATTTGCATGAATCGAACACTTGTTAAATTAATAATGGGATGTTCAATTTATTCCAGATAATTGGCCTGCTGAATGTATTTACACCACAAAAATCCCTTGAAGAATTTCAAGATGTGTAAGTCTGTTATCATGATTGTTTAGAGAAGGAAAACTTAATTTAATATTAAAGTAAGATATTTTCACCTTGCCATCGTGTGTCTGCTCATTCTGGTAGATTAGTCCAATTTTTGCGGCACGGTGGCGCAACGGTAGAGTTGCTGCCGTACAGCGCCAGAGACCCGGGTTCGAATCTGACTACGGGTGCTGTCTGTACGGAGTTTGTACATTCTCCCTGTGACCATGTGGGGTTTCTCCTCCCACACTCCAAAGATGTCCAGGTTTGTAGGTTAATTGGCTTTGGTAAAATTGTAAATCGTCCCTAGTATGTGCCTGTTAGTGTAGGGGATCGCTGGTCGGTGCGGACTTGGTGGGCCGAAGGGCCTGTTTCCGCACCGTACTTCTAAAGTCTACTGCAGTGCCTGTCATTAAATGAATACAAATTTTTGATGCATTCTTTGTCCATTGATGATCTATGAACGTTTTTCTTTCTCTGTGATTGTCCTTGCTGGCAGTTACATAGTGATGGAGCTTATGGATGCCAATCTCTGCCAAGTGATCCAGATGGAGCTGGACCACGAGCGAATGTCTTACCTACTCTATCAGATGCTGTGTGGCATCAAGCACCTCCATTCAGCTGGCATTATACACCGGGTCAGTAGCGTTTATTGCTGAGTCCTCTGTAATTTATATTGTGGCAATTCCAAATCCAGCATTGAGAATTGCAAGGATGCTGGAATCTTAAGCAAAATACAAAGTGCTGGAAGATCTCAGCAGGTCAGGCAGCATCTGTGAAGGGGATGGACAGGTGATGTTTCAGGTCAGGACATTTCTTCAGATATTTAGTGTTGCCTTTTGTCAGTGCCCTTTAGTGGCAAATCTTACATTCTAATACTGTATGCAAACAAATAATCTGACTGTACCATGTACAGGTGACAGTAGAGTATCACTCAATCAATTGATCATTGCTCATGTAATCTTGGCAGTGGTAATCTTTTGAGTGGTACTTTGCAGTAACGCCCAGTACTCCAGGCTGTAGTTTTGTTCCTCGTTTTTATTTTCTGACTGCAAGGTCTGGGAGGGTGAGATCCCTTCCTACAGAAGGATCATGTGGCATTTAGAAATCCTCCTCTGCTCTAGTTAATTCCTTGTTTTCAGTAATATTAGAGAAAAATCTAAGTGAAATCTTTTGGTGCTACTCATACTCTGAGGAAAGAAAATTAACACTGAAATGTACCACTGAAGAGAGGGAAAGAAAGTATTCCATTTTCTATTATACTCTCAACTCTTCAGGATTAATCTCTATGTTCTGCTTTGCTGTGTGTTTGCTTCAGAAAAAGTTTTAAGTAGTTGATGGTTAATCTTCAGACATATTCTATATTGAATCAATGTGCAAACTGTAATCCTCCTGAGTGCAAGGTCATAATCTGTCCCTGTTTCAGGAATGTTGAAATGCAAGACACAAAATCCCGGAGTAACTCAGTGGATCTGGCAGCATCTCTGGAGAAAAGGAATAGGTGACGTTTCGGGTCGGAGCCCTTCTTCAGATTGTCTTCTGTTGTCTTAAAGGAGCAATTACTTCACAGATTTTCTCAAACAGTCTGAGGCAGTGTTCCAACCCGAAACGTCACCTATTCCTTTTTTCCAGAGATGCTGCCTGACCCTCTGAGTTACTCTTGCATTTTGTGCCTTATCTGCAGTTCCTTCCTACACCTGTTGAGATGCAAACCTGCAGTGAGTTTATATTTATTCCCTCAGTGCCAGAGTTGTGGTTTGATGTTTTAGTTGATTGTAATGGGCAGAATGGTTTACAGGGGATGTTGACAAGAAATCATTTGTATTGACGTAGTCTTTCTAAACGCGTATTTTAAACATAACCCTGTATAGATTTTATGTTTCTGGAATAAGGCCCAAAAACTGGAATTTATTATTTTCAAATGTCATGGAGTCAATGCAGCTCTGATTTAACTTTAAAATTCACAGAGAGATTGATTTCATTGTATCAGCACTATGATTTTTTTTTTAAAAATCTTGAAAGATCTTTGTTTCTAAATAAAATGGCTCAAGTTGGCTCTCAGTCTGTGGTACAGAGATGGGGGGGGGGGGGGGGATGTTGTACTAATGTTGTCTTAAAGGAGCAAATGGTTTATAGATTTTCTCACAGAAAGATTTCTCGTCAAACTTTTTTGAAGTGAGAATGTACATTCAGAATTTGGGAGTTCATTAGTTCTAGGAACAAGGTAAGGCCATTTCACCCATCAAGTCTACTTTGCCATTCAATCATAGCTGATCTATCAATCCCTCTCAACCCCATTCTCCTGCCTTCGCCCCATAACCCCTGACATCCTAACCAATCAAGAATCTGCCAATCACCGCCTTAAAAATATCCATTGATGGCCTCTACAGCCATCTGTTGCAGTGAATTCCACAGATTCACCACCCTCTGACTAAATAAATTCCTCTTCATCTCCTTTCCAAAAATACGTTCATTTTTTCTGAACATATGGCCTCTGGGCCAAGACTACTACCAGTGGAAACATCCACTCCACGCTCACGTGTAGGAAAGAACTGCAGATGCTGGTTTAAATCGAAGGTAGGCACAAATTGCTGGAGTAACTCAGCGGGATAGGCAACATCTCTGGAGAGAAGGAATGGGTGATGTTTCGGGTTGAGGAGAAGAAGAAGTCTGAAGAAGGGTCTTGACCCGAAACGTCACCCATTCCTTCTCTTCAGAGATGCTGCCCGTCCCGCTGAGTTACTCCAGCAATTTGAGTCTATCCACTCCACATACACTCTACCCAGGCCTTTCACTGTTTGGTAAGTTTCAAAGAGGTGCCCCTGATACTTCTAAACTCCAACGAGTACAGGCCCAGTGTCTTCAAATGCTCATCATATGTTAACTCAATCATTCCTCTCTCCAATGCCAGTGCATCCTTCCTCAGGTTCAATTTGGAATTGCAGCATCTCTGGAGAAAATGAATGGGTGATGTTTCGGGTCGGAACCGTTCTTCTGACGTTTCGGGTTGGAACCCTTCTTTATGGGATTAGCAGGAAGTTGCTTCAAATAGCTAAATTAAAATAGGGTTCAGAAAAAGAACACATTAAATACTGTAACCTAACTTTAATTCTTCAGTCATATTGCAAAGTGCCTGTATGTTTCCTCTGGTGTTTCTTTTCCCTCTGTATAGGGTGTGGTTGCAAAGACTTTCCTCCATGCTATTAGTGTTTGACCCAGACTTAAACTTTATATAATTTGCTGGAGGTTGCCCTTTCGATGAATTGTAAGGGAGATTGTGATTTTGTCACACCAAGTGGGGAAAAAGTTTTTTTGTGAAATGTCTATTTTGACCGTCATTTTCAGAAAGATCTCAGCCTTCCCCTCATTCCGCTTTTGACCCATTTAAGAATCAGTCACATGCTGAAGGTTGCAGCCAGCTCCAAATGTGAGTTGCTCAATATCTGTAGCCCATTCTTTGAGTATACAACCATAGCCTCTGCAGTGAAACCAAACTACACTCTCAACCTTATTCCAAAGTTCCAACTAATTGTCCAAGATAATAATTAATCTGAAGTCCTACCTGACTGAGTCTTAATCTTAAGAGCCTGAACAGGTACTACTGACATTTTACGGTAAAATAGAGCTGCAATCAAATATTGGAAGTGTCTTAATTTGTTCATCCAACATTAATGCTTGAGAAAATGTATATTTGAATTAAAATGTTACATACGTGCTCTTTTGGCGGTACTGAAACAAAGAGAAGAGGAGAGGAGCATCTTCAGTAGGGATCAACAACATATAGTATTATTTCTAGGTTAGGGAGGCCCACCGGCCAAACATTTTCATGTGACCGTCTGCGTGTCAAGGGAGTGGATAGGACTAAATGTTTAAGAAAGAACGGCAAATGCTGGTAAAATCAAAGGTAGACACAAAAAGCTGGAGTAACTCAGCGGGTGAGGCAGCATCTATGGAGAGAAGGAATTAGCGACGTTTCAGGTCGAGACCTTCGGGTTACTCCAGCTTTTTGTGTCTACCAGGGGATAGGACTAGCTGTGCATTATCCATAATCAGTCCACCAACATTAATTCGCATTCTCAGCGTGCAAGGATCATTTGGTTGAGGTTCACATATCTCCACTGGTTGAATTTGTTGGGCTCTTCAAAAAGGATTGAAGCAAAACAAACTGTTGGAGGAACTTGAGAGGCGGCACAGTGGCGCAGCTGGTAGAGCAGTTGCTTCACAGCACCAGAAACCCAGTTCGATCCTGATCTCAGGTGCTGTGTGTGTGTGTGGAGTTTGTACATTCCACTGTTACCATGTAGGCTTCCTCTGGGTGCTCTGGTTTCATCCCACATCCCAAAGAAGTGCAGGTTTGTTGGTGAATTGTCCTCTATTTCTCCTAGTGTGCTGGGAATGGATATGAAAGTGGGATTAATGTGAACAGATGATCGATGACTAGCATGGAGTGCACCAAGGGCCTGTATCTATGCTGCATCGCTAATTCCATTAAATGTCAAACATTTTCATCAGGATGGACTTCAATGAGAAGGTTGATCAATCTGTGACTTGTTTTGCCCTATTTTCTTCCAAATTCTGTTCCTTCTAAAAGGGCAATTCCACAGTTGACGAATAGTTCCAAAGTCTGCCATTATCTTCAGATACCCTGATAATGCAGGCATTATTCACCAGCTGATAGCACGTTGCAGATATTAGTGCTAACATCACAGACTGAACTTGCATTCCTTTGTGCTCTCTGTGACCTAAGGTAGTCACAAAGTGGAGCAGATGTTTGACTTAATTCGTCACAATTTGTGTTTATATTCTGCTCAAACCTTCAAATAATTACTTCTCATCATGCTGCCTTGTTCTTCTGTTCAGCTGCCTAAAGGTAACTTGCCCATTTCTTTATTGCAGAATGAAAGATAAAATAAAAAGTACTACATTTATCGGTTTTTGCAACTATTTTAGCTCTTCCAAACCTGGATGAGATGGATTGATTGAAGGATACAGCATGGAAGCAGGCCCTTTGTCCCACCGAGTCCACATCGATCATCCCTTAGCACTAGTTCTATATTATCCCACTTTCACATCCTCTCCTACGCAATTAGGGTAATGTACAGAGACCAATTAATCAACGAGCCCGCATGTCTTTGGGATTAGGGAGGAAATCAGAGCACCTGCAGGAAGCCCACGTGGGCCAAGGGAGAATCTGCAAACTCCACACAGATAGCGCCCGAGCTCAGAATCTGGGTTCTACCAGCTGTGTTCCTATGCTGTCCATTTTTCTATTTCTTGTGTGAGACACAATATAATGCAGCTTGGTACTCAAAGCCTTCCCACTGATAAAATAAATCAATTATCTGTGCTTTCTGAATTAAATTCTGCTGTTTGAACAACTTTGATAAAATGTTATCTGATTGGGTTGAGTGTTAAAGGCAATTGATTGTTCAGGAATTGTATTTCTGTGAACAAATTATTGCAAAGCAGCAGGAATGCATGAAGAACATAGTCTGGGTAAGTGTTATTTAAAAGAAATGTTAATTGATGAGAAGGAACTCTATAAATGCGTGCAACTATTACGAACCACCCTTAAAATCGAATGGCATCCCAAGCAGATTAGTGATTCATCTGTGCGTCTTGCTCGTTTAGCTTTTGTTTTCGATTGTGAGTGACATGCTGCATGATCACTGAAGCAAACGAGAACTTTCTGGCTTGACATTCCTGCATCACGACCCATAGTCCAAATTATGAAATGTGATAGAATGGTGGGCTGATATCGTCAAATGTGTGTTTACACCCACCTATTGTGCTCCTGTGGGGCTGATATGCAGCTACCTTTGTAAGTATGGTTTCCCGGCATCACAATAGTGCAGCGGTAGACTTGCTACCTTGCAGCACCAGAGACATGGGTTCTATCCTGACTACGGGTGCTGTCTGTACAGATATTGCTCGTTCTCCCTGTGACTGGGTGGATTTTCTCCAGGTGCTCTAGCTTACTCCCACATCTCAAAGATATGCAGGTTAATTGGCTTCTGTAAATTATACCTACTATGCAAAATGCGACTTGGTGGACCGAAAGGCCCGTTTCTACGCTATATCTCCAAACTAAACTAAACTGCAAGGCATACTTGCTCTGGCCTAAGAGGTGTATCTTTATAGGTTTTTAAGCCACATATCCCGATCATATTACTCAACTACATTGTGATTATCTTCTACGCCTGGTTCTGTTCAACTATCCATGTTCTCTAGAGATGCTGCCTGACCTGCTGAGTTGCTCCAGCAGTTTGTAAATCTATCCACGTTCTCTAGAGATGCTGCTTGAACTGCTGGGTTACTCTGGCACTTCGCGTCCTGCACTGTTTTTTGTTCCACCTTGTGCTGACTGTACTTCACAATGGGAAATGGGATGCGATTTCTGAGATTTGCAACCAAAAAAAAACATAATGTTGTTTCTATCTTTTAGGACCTGAAGCCAAGTAACATAGTAGTGAAAGCAGACTGCACACTGAAGATCTTAGATTTTGGACTGGCAAGAACAGCAGGAACTAGTTTCCTGATGACGCCTTATGTAGTTACACGATACTACCGTGCTCCAGAGGTCATACTAGGAATGGGATATAAAGAAAATGGTTAGTGCTCTCTCACGCATGTACATATGTGGAAAGGTTACTTATTTCTTTGGATGCATCGTATTAGCAATGTTTTGGTCTTATTGAGTTAATCTGGATAAAACTACCACAGTTAAATATCTGTAGATATTTTACCCATTTTTATTAATTTGGATTGATCGAATTACAGTTAACAATGGATATATCTATCTGATTAAAGATTAATTGTTGAACTCTGCAATGTAGAATAAGTGTATTGTGCTGCATAGTATACAACTTGTGCAAGATTGTACATACTAATGTAGTTCTGCAAGAGTTGTACTATTGCTGTCTTTTTGATTAACATTAAAGAAATATAACTCTTGCAGGAAATATGTTAGTACAGGTCCACCACCAATTTTCCGAGCACCCTTGGTTGCCGAGCCTTGCCACATTTTCCGTTTTGCCGGGCGTATACAGGTCACGACCTTGATGGGCTGAGATACCGGCCCGCAAAGTAGTCTCTGGGATCTGCCGGACCGGAGTTCCAGAGTCCCAGCCGCAGGCAGGCAGCAAGTTCGACCAGCTCAACAGGGAAGTCCCGTTGAGGTTGAGATCTGCCGCCTTTCCCGGCCTAGGTTCACATTTTCGAGGGGATGTCTGGGTGGGATTTCAAGAAGGTTCTCATGATTTTGTCCCAATTAAAGGAGGCGCCAACCATCAGTTGTTGGAAAATCGGTGGTGGACCTGTAATTAGGAAATCTAACAATTTTGGAGTAGTTTAATGGTAAAGTGTCAGCATTTAGAAAACTAGTCTAATTTAATGCAGCATAAATCAGAGTAAAATGGAAAATGCTTAAAAACCAGAGCTTGCGACGTCCCTTTTTTTTAACCAACAAAACCCTAAAATTCTGTAGTTTTGCATGGATCCACAGTAGTAACTCTGGAAATCTAATGACAAGACTAGAGTTGAAAAATACTCGGGCTCTAATTCTGGATTCGGATTGATTTTAGATCGATGAACGGAGCAATTTGGTTTGAAATATTGAAAGTAATTACTCCGAAAGATGAGAGAAGCGGATAAATAGATTCACACGAGTGGCAAGGAAGATGGAAATTAGCAATAGTCACTGTGAGAAAATAGCATTTTGAAATAATAGTGATATTAATCATATTCCTATATATAAATTCTTTTGTACTTAATTTATGGAGAATTTGAGAAATATATATTAATACAAACTCGAGGTTAACTAATACACCTGGCGGTATCAGTTGTTGTTGTTGGAGGTATTTTTCTGTGCTGCAACCTATTTCATGAGTGTTATTTTAAGTAAATACTTAAGATTCTTAATTTATTATGAAGTTGAATGGTAAAGGAAAGTTTTTTATGTGGATTGAGCAATGCAGTGTGTAAAATTAATTTTTATTTATGATAATAACGTTGAATTTGATGTCCTGAGCATTGATGTGCTTTCTTTTGAATGTATCCATCTCTATGTGCTACTGTATTGTAAATGTGCTTCCATCTCAACGTCGTTGCTGCATTTGTTATACTTTGAGGTGGGAGGGGAAGGGTTGATGTATGATTTTCCAGCAACGTACTGATTCTTTGTGTCTTACAAACAATACATGTGTAAGACTTGTGCTTCTATTATAAGTAGTGATTTTGGTCGAATCTGCTTCAACAAAATAACTTATCCTTTTTTTATGACGGAAACTTGTAGTGGATTTATGGTCTGTTGGGTGCATTATGGGAGAAATGGTTCGTCACAAAATCCTCTTTCCAGGAAGGGACTGTATCCTTAATGCTGCTTGCAGTGGTTCTGTTAAGGCAACTTCCATTTTGCCATTTCAAATCAAAGTCCTTAACAATTGATGCAATCTTTTTTTAATCAAAACAAGTTTTTTAAATTGATTGTTTCCCTGTCGTGATTTTAAATTAACCAGGTAGGACTTGTAGCTGTTCCTTGCAAATTTCTCTTAGGGAGGCTGCACCTGGCTGTGGGACATAGTCTCTGCTGGTTATTTTGTTTTTGAGTTTGTATGTACTGACCATCTATGCTAAATCTGTTGTGACCATATACCTGTGGCCCTGCGATGCTTGTATGTCTGTGTCTGACCTATGCATTTTCATCAAATCTAATCAAGAATGCTGCAGTAGGCTGTTTTGGGGCGAACTTGCATTCACTTCTGGTGATGATTAGTTTTGAGATTTCACTTAAGGGAATCATCAAAAAATTATTGTTTTATAACAAAGTTATTTAAACAAAAATTCTGAAATATCTCCATAGAAGTAGAGAATTGGTTGGGAAACAAAAACAGAACTTTGAATAAAATGTGTCAATCTTGATTGAATGCTGCAATTCACAATTGGTGATAGACACAAAGCTGGAGTAACTCAGCATCTCTGGAGAAAAGGAAGAGGTGACGGTCTGAAGAAGGAGACCCTTCTTCAGACTTACTCCAGCTTTTGGTGTCTATCTTTGGTTTAAACCAGCATCTGCAGTTCCTTCCAACACATTCACAATTGATGACCAGGAGCCAGACACAAACGGCCTCTTTCTGCAGCATTCCTCAGTATTTCAGTCAGATTGCAACTTGTCCTCGTTTGTCTGTTTGATTTTTTTAAAAATTTCTTTTGAATCCAGTTTCTGCATGCTAATTTCATGTCATTGCATTTTGTTTTCAGTTGATATCTGGTCAGTTGGGTGCATCATGGGAGAAATGATCAGAGGTGGTGTGTTGTTCCCTGGTACAGATCGTATCCTTCCCTTTGACCTCGAGCATTGTGTGCAAAGGTTCAGATTAGCCATCCAGATTCCCACGTGTTTGCAAGTCATGTACTTGTTTCTTGCTCCCTGTGTTAGGATGTTGCATGAAGAAAGCAGTTCTATAGTGCATTTTAGAACATTATCTGATTTTCCTTGCATGTGTCATTATTTCATCGTGTACTTCTGTTGATACAGTGAAGAGATTTAAATCCAGGTTTAGCATTGAAATCACAGTACACACTTGTAAAGACTAGCAGGTTATGGTGATACGTTCAAGCGTGCTTGCCTGATTTGAGCAATTTTAATGTAGACTGATGCAAGTGGAGCTAAATTCTCTGGAATATTTTTTACAGCATCAATTGACTGGTTACAGAGCAGCCCTAATGGCCATCTTAATGCAAGACATTTGCAAGAACACGAAACATTTCCACCGAGAAGGAATAAACCATTGGTCACTTTCTGGTAGTTTTTTTTCCCCCCCTCTTTGCAAACTATAACCTTCCTGAGGTGGAGTGAGTCTTTGGCCAACATTACATGTGGTGCCCTGTCTGTATTCTAGGCCCAATGTATCACAGAGGCAAGTGCTTCTTCCTTCTACACGGAGAGCAAATTAAGCTTCATAATCCATGATCTTGGAAATCAAAGGGACCCTCTCCACTTCTTACCTGACTGTGATACAAACACCTGCAACTACAATGAGGAAATTACATTCTGATTCAGGATTTGAATTCAGACCCACTCATCTCCTTGAGTTATGCAGCTTGCAAATTTATTTATCTTGGTATTTAATCTACATTGCCCTCCAGAATGTTTGGGACAAAGACCCATCATGCATTTATTTCCCTCTGTACTCCACAATTTGAGATTTGTAATAGAAAAAAATCACATGTGGTTAAAGTGCACATTGTCAGATTTTAATAAAGGCCATTTTTATACATTTTGGTTTCGCCATGTAGAAATTATAGCAGTGTTTATACATAGTCCCCCCCATTTCAGGGCACCATAATGTTTGGGATACAGCAATATCATGTAAATGAAAGTAGTCATGTTTAGTATTTTGTTGCATATCCTTTGCATGCAATGACTGCTTGAAGTCTGCGATTCATGGACGTCACCAGTTGCTGGGTGTCTTCTCTGGTGCTGCTCTGCAGGCCTGTATGACAGCCATCTTTAGCTTATGCTTGTTTTGGGGGCTACAAAAAAGGCATGCTCAGTTGGGATCAGATCGGGTGATTGACTTGGCCTCTCAGGAATTGACCATTTTTTAGCTTTGTTGCTTTAGCAGTATGTTTGGGATTATTGGCTTGCTGTAGAATGAACCGCCCTCCAATGAGTTTTGTGGCATTTGTTTGAACTTGAGCAGATAGGATGTGTCTATACACTTTTATGTCGATAGGATGTGTCTATACAACATTCATTATGCTACTACCATCAGCAGTTGTATCATCAATGAAGATAAGTGAGCCAGTACCTTCAGCAGCCTGTATGCCCAGGCCATAACACCCCCATCATCACGTTTCACAGATGAGGTGGTATGCTTTGGATCTTGGGCAGTTCCTTCTCTCCTCCATACTTTGCTCTTGCCATCACTCTGATATAGTTAATCCTCGTCTCATCTGTCCACAAGACCTTTTTCCAGAACTGTGGTTGCTCTTTTAAGTACATTTTGGCAAACTGTAACCTGGCCATCCTATTTTTGTGGCTAACCAGTGGTTTGCATCTTGCAGTGTGGCCTCTGTATTTCTGTTCATGAAGTCTTCTGCGGACAGTGGTCATTGACAAATCCACACCTGACTCCTGAAGAGTGTTTCTGATCTGTCGGACAGGTGTTTGGAGATTTTTCTTTATTATGGAGAGAATTATTCTGTCATCAGCTGTGGCGGTCTTCCTAGCCCTGTCAGTCCCTTTGCGATTAGTAAGCTCACCAGTGCTCTCTTTCTTCTTAATTATGTTCCAAACAGTTGATTTTGGTAAGCCTAAGGTATGGCTGCTTGTATTCTTGTTTCTCAGTCTCATAATGGCTTATTTGACTTTCATTGGCACAAGTTTGGTTCTTGTGTTGATAAACAGCAATAAGAGTTTCCAAAGGTGATGGAAAGACTGGAGGAAAGACCAGGTGCTGAGAGCTCTCTTATACCTGCATTAAGGAGGCAATTAAACACACCTGAGCAATTACAAACATCTGTGAAGCCATGTGTCCCAAACATTATGGTGCCCTGAAGTGTGGGGGGGGGGGACTATGTATAAACACTGCTGTAATTTCTACATGGTGAAACCAAAATGTATAAAAATAACCTTTAATAAAATCTGACTGTGCACTTTAACCACATGTGATTTTTTTCTATTACAAATCTCAAATTGTGGGGTACAGAGGCAAATAAATAAAGGATGGGTCTTTGTCCCAAACATTATGGAGGGCGCTGTACTTGATCTCAGCAGTTGAATGCAATTGAATGTTTAGTTTTAAACGTTCCCTTCAAATAGATGTTAATAAGTCAGAAAACCAACTTTACCTTTAATAATATTAAGTGTCTTCAGCTACACCAAGGCACTGAAACATTTATGGTTACGAACATTTTACAATCTAAAGTGGCATGCTCTGACTTTAAACTGCCTCCTCTGTTATGACGGTATTGCGGCCTTAGATATTTATTCCAACATTATTTGTCGTGCCTTTGCTATTTCAGTCATCCCTCACTGTTCACTTGGTTTAAGTGCGCTTGTGTAATTTAGTTAGAATCTAAGCCAAACCCATGTTTAAAACTAGAGCATGTAATTTGACAAATATTTGTGGTGAGTTTTGAGACATTGATAAGGGAGGCGCAGCGGTAGAGTTGCTGCCTTACAGCACCAGAGACCCAGGTTTGATCCTGACTGCGGTGTTGTCTGTACGGAGTTTGTACATTCTCCCCGTGACCTGCGTGGGTTTTCTCCGGGTGCTCCGGTTTCCTCCCACACTCCAATGGCGTACTGGTTAATTGGTTTGGTAAAATTGTAAATTGTCCCTAGCAGGATAGTGTTACTGTGCGGGGATCATTGGTCGGCACGGACTAGGTGGGCCGAAGGACCTGTTTCCCCGCTGTGTAACTAAACTAAACTATTTGATTTACTACCCTGACCATAACTTTCTAACGTGCAGAAAATAAACTTGATTGAATCAGTGGAAATTTCCAAGTTGGTTATAAAATTATATTCCAGCACTTAAAGAGATTTTTTGCCTTTTATTTTGATTTGCAAACCTTGGCAACTTTATAACCAAAAAAGATTAATTTTGCTGGAGATGTTTAAATATATAGCTCTACATTCATATTTCACTGTTCTGAATGAAAAAGTATGACCCAAAGTGACAATGTTAAAGTTGATGAAACAGCTTTGCTGTTCTTTTGTGTGCCATCTATGCAATATTTTTCTCAGCTACCTAACTCTAGACATTGATCAGTGGAACAAAGTGATCGAGCAATTAGGAACACCGGCCTCCGAGTTCATGAAGAAGTTGCAGCCAACAGTTAGGACGTACGTTGAAAACAGGCCCAAGTATACAGGCTACAGCTTTGAGAAACTCTTCCCTGATGTTCTCTTTCCTGCGGACTCTGAGCACAATAAGCTGAAAGGTAATGGAAAGATACAACTTGTAGTGTTGCAAGTGCTATGTTAATGCCTTTGTATGGTTTATGAGAATAACGCGTGTTGTTTTGGGGACTGTAGTAGAAGTACAACATGTCGACACGGTGGCGCAGTGGTAGAGTTGCTGCCTCACAGCGCCAGAGACTCGGGTTCCATCCTGACTATGGGTGCTGTCCGTGTGGAATTTGTACGTTGTCCCTGCCCCGTGTGGCTTTTCTCCAGGAGCTCCGGTTTCCTCCCACCTCCCAAAGCTTTGTAGGTTAATTTGCTTCTGTAAATTTCCCCCGGTGTGTAAGATGCAAAAGTGCGAATACATGGGGATTTAGCCTACACGTGATTGATGGTTTCCTCCCCCATCCCAAAGATGTGCTGGTTAATTGGCTTGTGTTAATTGTCCCTAGTGTGCAGAACTATCGTACAGGTGATTGATGGTCAGCCCGGACTCTGTGGGCCGAAGAGCCTGTATCTCTCTAATACTAAAACTAAAAGAAAACTGAGTAGTGGCACTCAAAACTCACAATCTGCATTT
Source organism: Okamejei kenojei (assembly GCA_035221665.1). Lineage (NCBI taxonomy): Eukaryota > Metazoa > Chordata > Chondrichthyes > Rajiformes > Rajidae > Okamejei > Okamejei kenojei. Next base: position 16,020,298 of record CM069165.1, read on the forward strand.
GAACTGAAAATGTTTTATCTGAATTTTCTTGATGTAATTTTTCACTAGCTTCACCACATCATGTTTAATAGTCAACTGATCCGAGTGTTTACTGCTTCAGTTATAGTTGCTGAACCTCCAGGAGTTCAGCTTAAGCAGTCTTTCTACTTCAGTGGAGAAATCACCAAATATGATGGTCAGTTCAGTTAGTGATCTGAAAGAGTCAAAGGTTGAGCCTTTTATTACTGATCTACCAGGGTGTCTGTGCTATAAAAATATTGAAGATACTGAACTAAAGGGTTGATGTGGTTTTTATCACCTGTTGTTTCTCTAGATGAAGGTTCCAGAATCAATTAAGCCTTTAAGCATTTGAGTCCTGTCATTTTAAGATATTTTCTCTGACAGATATTCCGAGTTTGGTTTAAACCCATCCAGGTATAAATGAAAAGGTCAAGGCTAACAGAAAAGCACGTCAACAAAAGTCATGGATAGTCATACAGAGGGAAACGGGCCCTTCGGCCCACAGTCCGTGGTGACAGCCAGTATCCATTAGAACATCATTCTACCCAATCTCATGTTATTCGCCCCACATTCACACCAACTCCTAGATTCTAGTGCCCTCTAGGGGCAGTTCGCAGTGGCTAATTAACCCACTGACCCACGCATCTTTCGGTACGTGGGAGGAAACCAGTGCTCCTGAAGAAAACCCACGTGGTCACAGGATGAACATGCAGACTCCACACAGACAAGACCAGAGGTCAGGATCGAACCGGGATCTCTGGCGCAATGAGGTGGCTCTGCCAGCTGCATCACTACTGCCCAACAGATGATCCAACCTGCCAGTTTATAATATTTTGTACATGACCTTTCTCTCCAAGTAGGTGGTCAATTCTGTTGTAGTTCCCCTGCAAGCAACCCTTTCACGTTAAATATTTTTTAATCATTTAAATGTTGACAATTTTAGACAGACATGCCACTGTAACCACTCCAGATATGTCCCCGCCCCGCCCCCCCAACCTCACATCAGTCTGAAGAAGGGTCTCGACCCGAAACGTCAACTATTTTCTTAGCTCCATAGACGCTGCCTCACCCGCTGAGTTTCTCCAGCATTTTTATCTACCTTTGATTTTCCAGCATCTGCAGCTCCTTCTTTAACAAGATATGTCCATGACTGCTTGCAGGTTGCCCCTTTGCTCTTACTGAGCACTCGATTTATGATCCAAAAGCCCCCATGAAAATTGAATTGACACAGCCATGACTTTTTTTATATCATCTTCTCTCCTGTTTGTCCATCCATTAATACATTGATGTTTGATAGAGAGAATTTGAATTTTATCACTGTTTACTTTGTTGTTACCTTCTCCCAGCTAATAATGATCTATTTGACATTTTCCTCGATCTCCACCCCCTTTGATGTCTCGTTCTCACACCTTACACTTCCTTATCTCTGCATCTCCCCCTCCGACTCTCATTCTGAAGAAGGGTCTCGACCCGAAATGTCACCCATTCCTTCCTTCCAGAGATGCTGCCTGTCCCGCTGAGTTATTCCAGCATTTTGTGTCTACTATTTGAGTTTATCAGCAATCTTAAAATTTGTTCTGCAATATTTATCCCAAGGTCATGCTGAGGTCAGAACCAGGAGCTAACGATTTTGTTGCACAGGCGTCTGCAAGAACAGCTGTGTTTGCATAAATAAATGCTTCTGGATTTCCTTTCCAGTTTGGATCCAGTTTGAAAAGTTCAGCTTCGACACTAAATTCCCCTCAACTCCTTAAACCCCTGTCTCACTGTGCGAGTTGGCCCACGAGTGACCCCGAGTTTTCAATCGTGGTGATCACGTAGCGGGAACGTCGGAACTCGCACGAGCAACTTATCGACTCGTGGCGCTAACGGCAGGTACCCGGGAAACTTGTTAACTCGTGAAAAAAATCAAACATGTTTGATTTTTTTTCCACGAGTGAAATTAACTGTTCAAGTTAAAAATTGAAACATTTAAACTCGTTATAATAACGTAGTGGCGGTCCGTTTACCTTAGTGACTCGTGAGTCTACCGTGATCTTATAATCTGTTCGTTCGCTCGAGTAAAGACTGAACCAAAGATAGACACAAAATGCTGGAGCTCAGCGGACCAGGCAGCATCTCTGGAGAGAAGGAATGGAGTCGAGACCCTTCTTCAGACTTACCCGAAACGCCACTCATTGTGTTAAACCACTGTACAATATTTAAAAATATTTATAACCTGTATCTATTTACTTGGGTGACAAAATAAACGCATCAAAACCTAAAAGCGAGAACGAGAAAATAAATAGGTCCGATATTTGCATAAAATCATCTCCTAGATTTTAGAAATGATGCAAAAGCCCGGCTTTACCATTCAAAACTGCAGCATTTCAAATTATCTAATTTATAAAAATACATTGAGAATCAATGAATCATAATGGAATGACTCCGCTCTTCAGTAGATACAATTAATTTCCTCGGGTTTTTTAACGGACATATTCTCTTTTTAAACGAGAATTAGTTTAGCTATTTTTGTTTGGAGCCTCTCCCGCCACTTTATTTCTCAATATCATCCTCGCTCCTCCGTCGAAAAAATCTCCACTGAACGCACCGGTTCTGATGAAGGAATTAAATAACGTATATAGTGGAAATGTCAACATCTTTTTGATCTTGGGGTAGGTGGGGTGGGCAGACTCACTCACCGCTGCCGCAGCGCTCCGGGCACAGACAGCAGAACTGGCCGCCACTTCCGGGGATAGAAGCAGCTTGGGTGCGAGCGGCACCCGACAGCAGGACCGGCTGCTACTTCAAGCGCCTTCTGCCGGCCCGCTCACCTCTGGCAGTGCTCTTCGTCTGAACATCTCTCACCTGCCGCTCGCCGGCTTCGCTCATGACAACCACGTCCCGCAAATCCTTAAATTCCCACAGCCAAGTAACCTCAACTGGTCCCGTGAACGCGCTGTCGGAATTTAAAGATTTGCGGGAAGCCGGCCGGCGAACGGCAGGTGAGAGGTGTTCATACGGAGAGCACTGCCAGTGGTGAGTGGGGACCAACCAGCTGAAGCGGTAGCCGGTTCTGCTGTCGGTCCCGGCGGCCGCTGAAAGTCAGTCACCCGAGCTGCTTCCTTCCTCTAAAGTGGCGGCCAGTTCTGCTGTCCGTGCCCGGAACGCTGTGGCAGCCACCCAAGCTAATTCACTCCCCGGCCACAATAAAACCATATAGCAATGACAGCACGGAAACAGGCCATCTCGGCCCTTTTAGTCCGTGCCGAACACTTACTGTCACCTAGTCCCATCTACCTGCACTCAGACCGGAGCGTGGCAAGTGGGTTACTGACCCCAATCCCCTCCTTCACAACGCCAGACTCCCCAAACACTGTGAACTGAGCTCTCCCCCCCACCCCACCCCGGGAAATACAGTATTTAAAAACATAAAGCACCAAGAAATGCACTTACCACGTTATTGGTTACTGGAGGGTGCGCATTTTCCCTTTGTAGGTCATATCAATAGATGCGGCCGCGCTGTAACTCAAAGCCACAGGATGGAGATGTCTTCTTTAACATTGTTGCTTTATTAAAACATACCTTCATTCACGGTTGGCTCAAGAGTAACGGAAGAGGAACCTGGTAACTCGGGAGAGGAAGTTGGAACATCGCAGCAATGACATACCCATGGGAACTCGGTTAAACACTTGATCATAAACTTGAAGTCTCGTACACAACCACGCGTCTTTCACTCGGGGTACCTCGTGGGTCAACTCGCACCGTGAGACAGGGCCGTTAAGCTAGGGATTAGTCAATAATTAGTTCACCGTAAGCACAAGATGCTGGAATCTGTAGCGCAATAAAGAGTGCAGCTGGAGGAACGCGGCAGGTCAGGCAGCATCTGTGGAGGGAGATGGGCAGTGGGACATTTTGGGTCGAGTCCCTTCGTCTAGACTGGATGAATTTTTGGCTCACCTTGAGTTGGACACTCTTGCTGAAGGTATCTGACTACACATTGTAACACTAGCTAACATAAGCGTTGTGCAATTACAGGACAAATTAGCAGGCAACTACCACCTCAAACTGAGAATGAACAATATGTTATGTTTCCAGTTTGTATGAAAAAGTGCCGAATGATGCAGCATTCATTTAAATAAGAGTTTTGGTCTGAATCAGCTGTTACAGAAATTCGAGGCAATGTCAAATCAATGTAACAGCTTCCATCAAAGCTGGAAACCAAGGTCGTTTTGGCCATTTTGCCACTACATTAAAAAAAAACAATCTGCCACTTCATTCTTTCCACTTCAGTCACCAATTACAGATATTTGGGGATTTTTTTGGATCTCTGTGCCTTATTGTTGGCTCACAAAAACATTTAATTGAAAGTCACTTTTTATTGTTTATCATAAAATTTATATTATGCTTATAGATACAATATCCATTTTGGACTGGACATCTTATTTTGATCCATGTTCCATACTGCCAAGGATCAAACATGTTCTGTCTTGGCTTGTGGACACAAATTCATATCACCTTAATTGGTATCAACCTTGGCTCAGTGGAAGCAGCCATCTCTCAGTTAGAACATCATGCGTTTAAACTGTGACTCAGTCTTTGTTGCTTAATCTAGGCAGCTCTTTGACAGATTACACTGTATTTACTTTAGCAAGTAAACATCAAAAAAACTGGTGCTACTTTTCAAAGTAGATTTCTCCAGGTCTCATGGATTTGTTTGAAAAGAACATATGCCTTGTGTACATTTCCTGCCTTGTTTTGAAGTATTTCCCCTGCTATTAAACTCAACTGAGAAGCAAGAGTCGAGAGTGTTTCATCATCACGTACCAAAAAGTACTTGCAGCACCATAACTGGTGGCGGCATAACGGTAGAGTTGCTGCCTTACAGCAGCAGGGTTCCCATGTTCAATCCTGACCACGAGTGCTGTCTGTACAGACTTTGTACGTTCTCCCCGAGACCTGTGCGGTGTTTCTCCGGGATCTCTAGTCTTCTCCGGCACTCCACATGAAAGGTGTTAAATTACAGCAAATTAATTTGTTCTAAATTAAAGGAACTTCATGCCATTTTTTGTTTAATGCATTATGTGTGGTCAAATATAATTAATGTCGGCAGTCACCAATTGCAGCTGGATATATGGTCACATTTTATTAATCGATCACCAATTGCAGGTATTTGTGGATTTTCTTTAGATCTCTGTGCCTTATTGCTGGATCAGAAAAACATTTAATTGAAAGTCACTTTTTACTGTTTATTGTAAAATGTATATTACGCTTATAGATACAGTATCCATTTTGACAATTAGCAATACTTAACTGGACACCTTTCTTTGATCCGTGTTCCATACAGCCAAGGATCAAACATGTTCTGTATTGGCTTGTCACCCCAAATTCATATCACCAAAAAAAAATCAATTTAAAGTCACTTTTTATTGTGTTTGTTATAAGGTTTATATTGTGTTTATAGACACTCAATCTGACGATGAGCACTACATAACTGGAGGACACTGTTCTTTGTTACAGCGAGTCAGGCCAGAGACTTGTTGTGTAAAATGCTTGTAATAGATGCGTCAAAGAGGATTTCTGTGGATGATGCTCTGCAGCACCCGTACATTAATGTCTGGTATGATCCTGCGGAAGTAGAAGCTGTAAGTATTGAGTCTTTGCAATTGAACACACATTGATCAATGTACACATAACTCGCAGCCTCAAGTATGAAGCAATCACTTTTAAACTCATTTCTGAAAGCTTTGGGGCAGCACAGTGGCGCAGTGGCCTTACAGCACCAGAGACCTGGGTTTGATCCTGACTACGGGTGCTGTCTGTACAGAGTTTGCACGTTCTCCCTGTGACTGTGTGGGTTTTCTCCAGCTGCTCCGGTTCCCTCCCACACTCCAAAGACATGCAGGTTTGTAGGTTAATTGGCAATTGTAAATTGTCCCTAGTGTGTAGGGTAATGCTAGAGTACAGGGTGATTGCTGGTCGACTCGGTGGGCCAAAGGGCCTGTTTCCACAATGTATCTGTAAAGTCTAAAGTAAAGCCTTAGCAAAATGAGTAAAAGGAAGTCCTGCCTGCAATTCAAAACTGCTTTGTTGCAGAAAATATATATTTGTTCAGATATTGGAGAAAAAACACAGCTTAAGCCCAAAATCAGTTTAAGAAAAGAGCCGAAGTAGCCTTGCTGCTGTTCTAACCTGATTAATCTTAGCTTTGTCTTTTCCCGTTTTCTGCTTATCCTTGGATTTCCTTTGTGCTCGAAAATCTATCGGCCTAAGCGTTCAATATCTTCCACAATTAACTATTCACAAGCCGCTGGGCAAAATGTACAGAGTTAGCATCATTTTCTGCATCAGCTCTGTACCTTTTATCCATTTTCTATCCCATGTTACTTTAATTTTCAAGTGTTTGAGCACTTTGTAAAGTCCTCATGCATTTTACTTTCATTAGTGTTTTGATATTAGGTTTTAAGCAATCTCGTCGACAATATATATAAAAGCACTTAATGACAAATTTGTGTTTGGAATATTCTGAACTCAGAACAAATTGTATCTCTGAGGCTTTTATTGCCATGCAGATTGGCTTTCTGGTCATTCCTTTTTGCAAAGTTGTCTCCTTGCTCATAAGACCATTGGTTTCCCTACTGTGGTGCAGCGTTGACCATTTTGTGGTGGGAACCTTTGATATAAAGGCACATGGATATGAAGAATCTCTATTTTTCTCTTTTTAAAAAAAACACAAAGTGCTGGAGCAACTCACTGCATCAGGCAGCACGTCTGGAGAACATGGATAGGTGACGTTTCCCAAAATGTCACCTATCCATGTTCTCTTGAAATGCTCCTAACTCTCACAGTTACTCCAAGACTTTGTGTTTTATCTTCTAAACCAGCATCTGCAATTCCTCATATCCCCTATTTTTCTGTGCATGGTTGCTTCAAAGGGACAAGGAATTTCTACCTTGGCAAAGGATAGTTTCATGGGATACATGTGCATCGCCTCGCCAATTATCAGTGTGGAGCAAAGATCCTATAGACCATATGCAAGGTAGACCACTCCTGCTAAATCATAGAATCATAGAAATTAGGTGCAGGAGTAGGCTATTCAGCCCTTCGAGCCTGCACCGCCATTCAATATGATCATGGCTGATCATCCAACTCAGTATCCCGTACCTGCCTTCTCTCCATACCCTCTGATCCCCTTAGCCACAAGGGCCACATCCAACTCATTCTTAAATATAGCCAATGAACTGGCCTCAACTACCCTCTGTGGCAGAGAGTTCCAGAGACTCACCACTCTCTGTGTGAAAAAAGTCTTTCTCATCTCGGTCTTAAAGGATTTCCCCCTTATCCTTAAGCTGTGACCCCTTGTCCTGGACTTCCCCAACATCGGGAACAATCTTCCTGCATCTAGCCTGTCCAACCCCTTAAGAATTTTGTAAGTTTCTATAAGATCCCCTCTCAATCTCCTAAATTCCAGAGAGTATAAACCGAGTCTATCCAGTCTTTCTTCATAAGACAGTCCTGACATCCCAGGAATCAGTCTGGTGAACCTTCTGTGCACTCCCTCTATGGCAATAATGTCCTTCCTCAGATTTGGAGACCAAAACTGTACGCAATACTCCAGGTGTGGTCTCACCAAGACCCTGTACAACTGAAGTAGAACCTCCCTGCTCCTGTACTCAAATCCTTTTGCTATGAAAGCTAACATACCATTCGCTTTTTTCACTGCCTGCTGCACCTGCATGCCTACTTTCAATGACTGGTGTACCATGACACCCAGGTCTCGCTGCATCTCCCCTTTTCCTAATCGGCCACCATTTAAATAATAGTCTGCTTTCCTGTTTTTGCCACCAAAGTGGATAACCTCACATTTATCCACATTATACTGCATCTGCCAAACATTTGCCCACTCACCCAGCCTATCCAAGTCACCTTGCAGTCTCCTAGCAATGGGCTGACGTGTAGTACGCAACGGAGTGGAACGTGGGCCTTTTTTTCGTCCATTTCAGTAACCGGACCCGACCCGACCCGACCCGACTCGCAGTGTAATCGACGTTGCAGGGGAACAGTTTGTGTTAATAAATTATAATTCTGAAAATGAGAAGATTTTTACCAACAAACTTTTATTTTTACGAGGATGTTTCCGTAACCGGCTTCCGTCTCCGCACTAGTATCGTTGCTCCGCTACGGGATCTTCGGTGCAGAGACGGAAGCCGGTTACGGAAACGGTGCCGGAAATTACCCATGAATCTGCCCATGACCGTACTACGTCTTTTTCGTCGAGTGATCTATCCTGCTTGCTATAGGATCTTTGGTGTGGAGTTGGTGGACAATCAGGAGATTAATTGTGTTAGGTTATGTGGTGGAGTGACATGACTGGAATAGATAGTCAGAAGTAAGATGCAAGCAATGGACACTGGAGGGCAGAGTCTTGGTGTAGCATTTAAACCTGGGGTGATTGCTAGTCGTGAGGGAAGCATTTTATCAAGGAGCTGAATAGTAGAAATAGGATGTTCTTGTATACTTACTGCAGCTGGCTGAAACATTAGGACATCTTGCACCAAATCGCCAACCTTAATTCCTCCTTTGCAGCATCAAACTTGCAAGAACCGCAGCGTTTAAATGCACTGAAATAAGCGAGACTAAACCATGATTAACAGCCACTCGCTTGTTGGTTGAGAGAAACTGCTGCACATAAACTAACTGCCTGATTTATTTACTTACCTTCACTTGGAAAGAACTTTACTTGGCGTAAAACATTGTGAGCCACCAAAGTGCTGAGGAAATGCATCCTTTCTTCTAGCTGGGATACTATGTGAAATGCATCTTCATAGTGCCATAGCAATGCCACTGGTGATTCAATATTCAGGCAGTCATAATGTTACAGAAATTAGGAATGTAATCTGATCAATGAAACTTTGTGACATGAAAACTCCTCCGTCCCCAACAGCATAATGCTGCACGCCAATGGCTGTGTGAAACATCAGCAGTGCTGCTGAATCATTTTCGCACACTTTTGTTTCCATACTGTGCCATTACATATTGCAAGAAGGAAAATGACAGGTAGGTCCAGGAAGGAAAATTAGTCTTGGGGTGAGACAGTAGTTGGGAGTTGGATAATTGAATTGGGCTTGGGAAGTGATTGAGGTTGGAGTGCTAGGCCTTTGAGGGATCTCGTTAGTAAATGACCTGGGGTCAGTGGGTTTGGAGAGTGGCACGGTTGGGTTAATGGTTCAGATATGTTGGTTAGGTGCTGGGATGGAAGGAGGTGACTTTGGCCAGATGACAAGAGCCTGGGGGTGGTTGCCCAAAGACTGACAGCTTTGGGGCAAGGCTGGGGTAGGGTAGTGAGGTTGAACAGTAATACATTTGAGGAATCCATCTTTAGTACTTCACGCAGACCATTGGCATGGAATATTATTGATGTGTGTATCGAGCTACAGGGAAAAATATTTATTTGTGTGCTATCCAATAATGCTGTACATGAATAAAATCAGGACAAACGCAAGTCCCAACAGGTAGATTCAAGAGAAAAAAACACCAGAATAAAGCTAGAAATAGATTTTTGATAGATTTATAAAATGGACTGGTGATATAAAAGTGTGGTGTGATTGCAATGGATGATAGTAGATCCTGTCTTGAGGCCAGCGTGTAACGAACCACCACCCTCTGGCACCATCTTGCTATCTACTTTGGGTTCCCATTGACGGACTGGGACCCGATCATGAAAGCCTTGTTTGACTAGCGTTAATAAGAAGACTGCAGGACTATTAAGATCTGTTTATAGTCAGAGTGGCCAGAGACCGTCAAACCATCAGAACACACCCTCATTTAACGGTGTAGGAAGGAACTGCAGATGCTGGTTTAAACCGAAGATAGACACAAAAAGCTGGAGTAACTCAGTGGGACAGGCAGCAACTTTGGAGAAAAGGAACAGGTTGAAGCTTTGGGTCGAGTCCCCCCTGGAACGTCATCAGTTCCTAATTTAACTACGTATGACTTGGTTAGGAACACGTCTGATGATAAAAAAAAAACATGCCTTTGGTGTCAGTGTGACCTGCAGCTGAAAGTGAGCGCCTGTATTTCTGGAGTGCGGTGATTTGCCTCATATGATTACTATTGCTTTCCACTCTGAAGATTGATTTTTGCTTCCCCTATCTGTTGCACAAAATGGAACACTGCTGCTCATCACATTTCTTAGTCAGTTAATTTAGACGGACAAATGTGTTGAGCATTCTAACATGAAGTCAATAAAAAATGATTGGATTGGGAGCAGGGAGAAACAATTTCTGCATAGAGTGGTCCCTTGTTTCTGAACCAGAAATAGAATATGGTTTAGTGCTGCACATAAAATATTGTTTTAAAGATATTTCTGACAGAAACCTGATTACATAAAAGCTCCACTCCACTGTTCTGTGACATATATTGCAGACAAGCTACCAGGTTTTGCTGTTGATGTGTGGACGCAGTGGGTGGAAGCTAGGCCGAGCCTTGGAGACCATTTGAAGTTGCCTGAGCTCAGCTAACCCACGAGTAGCCAAAAGCACCCCACCGCTGCCAGTCTTGAAGTGATTCCAGTTACAAGCTTGCCTTCAACCCGTGTTAAATTAAGAAACGTAGAAATCAGGAGCCGGAGTTGGAGCATTAAGCCTGTATAACGCACTCTATTCTTCAGTGTGTTCTTGACCTATCCATATTTAATACCCGGTTTGTGTTTCTTCCCAGTTACAATGATCAAACCCCTCACCTATATGTAAAGACTTGGCCTCAGCTGCCTGCTGTATTAGAGAACAGCCCCCGCCCCCACCCCTTCCAAGGCATTATTTCATCCTTACATAGACACAAAAAGCTGGAGTAACTCAGCGGAACAGGCAGCGTCTCTGGAGAGAAGGAATGGGTGACGTTTCGGGTCTCGTCCCAAAACATCACCCATTCCTTCTCTCCAAAGATACTGCCTGTCCCGCTGAGTTACTCCAGTTTTTTGTGTCTATCCCTCGGAGGAGACAAGTGTGCAAGGTATTAGCTTAAGTTTAGTGAGGTTTAGAGATACAGCATGGAAACAGGCCATTTGGCCCACTGAGTCCACACGGACAGTCGATCACCCTTTCATATCATTTCTATGTAATCCCACTTTCTCATCCATTCCCTGCAGACTCAGGGCAATTTACAGAGGCCAAACAGCCTACAAACACACACGTCTTTAGGATATGGGAGGAAACCGGAGCACCCAGAGGATGTAAATTCTGAAAATATTTTTCTTTTCATGCGCGATAGTGGAAGCAGATCAAACGTCCCATCTTCTCTTTCCCATTTCTCTGCCCCCGTCCTCATTCACCCAATTCCTATCCCACTTTAAGCCATATCTAAATTTGTCTAGTTATGTCGTCTTTTCCCCGGAGCTAGCAATGAAAATCAGTGACTCTAAAGAATGATTTCCGTCCATGTAGCAACTCAAGTAAAGGCTAATTTAAAGAATGCTCTGTGACCTTCATATATCGATTCCCACAGCACTTGTTTCTCAGGCATGTAATGTTGCTAAGGTTAAATGTTTCTTTGCCATGGGCGGCAAAGCCCATGTTATGTTTATGATTAATGTTGGCTTAACCCAGCACCTTCTACTGTGTGTCTAGTTGTAAGAGATAATTGTGTTAATGTTCTCCTTAGCAACAAGCCTAACCTGTATGTGCTCTGTTGAATTGGAGCCATTATTTTTACTCTTAATCATTGGAGACATTTCCGAACCATTGACCTATAACGTGCTTTCAGTCAAGGCATAGTTCAAGCACTGACGGGCCTGTCCCATTTGGGCGTCATTTGCGCGACATCCTAAAAATTGGTTGGCACATCAAGACGCGCGCATGGTGCGTGGTGAGGCATGGTGGCGTATGCAGTGACGCACAGTAACACACGGTGCCCCAGGATTCTGTGAGGCTCAAAATCCTCATGTGCCTCCTGCGTGACGTACTGCTGGCGTACGTGTAGCGCTTGGTGACGCATGAATGTTGCCTACGCTCATTTATTATTCGTCACCGTGCGTCAACGTCCGTAACCATGCGCCGCCCGCACGACGTCGGCGCATCATTTGAGCGCCGCACCACTTGACCACCCGGGTATAAAGCGCGCGTAGTTTTGAAAAAATTTCACCATAGTATCTTTGATTTTCACTGGGAAAATCCTTGCCACAGAGATCGGACTAAGTACGAACGACATCGCAAATGGCTCCCAAAGGGGGCACTTGGCGCGCGACTGTCGTACTGCTAGACGATTTTCGCGCGTCAGTCACTACCGGCCTGTCACGTAAATGACGCGCAAATGGCGCCCAAGTGGGACAGGCCCTTTAGTGAGCAAACCGTTACAATCTATGCTTTGAGTTTGTGTATTGTTGAAAGTTCCCTATTGATCATGGATTTGCCTCACGCGATCTCGATTTATTTTTCTAGCCTCCACCCAAGATCTATGACAAGCAACTGGATGAGAGGGATCACACCATAGATGAATGGAAAGGTAACGAGATGCACTCGAAAACTAGGGCTTGAGATGTTATGCTTGGGATATGCATGACCCATGACCAGAATATTACAGGTACTCTGCATTATGTGTACAGAAGAACCAATGTGTAGGAAAGAACTGCAGGTACTGGTTTATACCAAAGGTAGGCACAAAATGCTGAAGTAACTCAGTGGGTCAGGCAACATCTCTGGAGAGAAGAAAAGGACGTGTTCCTATTCCCCACAGATGCTGCCTGACCCACTCAGCCACACCAGCATTTTGTGTCTGTGTACAGAAGAACCAGATGGCTTTACAAGAAAATGTGTGCATGCAATCTTTAGAGTGTGGATTATAATATTATTGCCTGAAACAGGCACATAAACTAAAAACCATTGTGGAACAAAGGCATGAACTAAAAGTATAAATCGGGCATAACATTTCAGGTGGGCAGCACTGATTTTCAAGGACTGGAGGTACGATGATTTGTCTGCTGATAAAATATCAGCACATACGATGATTGTATATTTATCTATAGGAACAATATCAGGATATACAATGATTGGATATTTGTGTCACGTACACAGGGTTGCTTCTTGGCTAACCTGCTCTAGAAAATCACTCCTGAACCATCCCTACTCGCCATCCATCTGGACTCAGGACCACACTATCCTCCCCCACCACTCCCGGACTCACTGAAGCACCAGTGAGCACATCTCAATGCATGATCAATAATCCTCTTGCCCACAATGTCCTGGTTCACAGCTCCCATCATCTCTTCCCTTAAACACAAACCCATATATCCATCCAGCAACTTGCCCATTGAGCCCCATGCTCGTCCCCCATTCTCCTCTGGTCCTGTACACGGATTTAAACCATACTGCACAGTGCATGGCGGAGATTGGGTGGACCTGGAGAGTTGTTAATGGTGACCCATGAGCGGTAACGTATTGGTACTGTGTGTGGTGGTGAATTAATGAGCCTCGTGGTGACCAATGAATTTCTAGACCAATGTTTCCAGTGGTGACGACTTACAAACATCTTATCTTCAGCTTTCCACGAAAATACCCAGCAAGCTGGCTTTTTCCTATACATTTTCGTAATTACAATACCTGCAGAACGGCAAAACCCAAAGAGCTGGAGGAACTCAGCAGATTAGACTGCACATGTGGAGGGAATGGGAAGGCGATGTTTCGGGTCAGGACCCTTAAGTCTGATGGAGTAGGTTCTTCCCCACCCAGTCTCCTCACCTCTTGCTACCAGCTCCCTCCCCTCTACTCCATCAGTCTCAAGAAGGGCCCCAACCCAACATGGCGCCTGTCTATTCCCTGCACAGATGCCGTCCGACCGGTTGAGTTCATCCAACACTTTGTGCTTTGCTCAACATTCTAGCATCTGCAGTTCCTTGTTGCTCCATGCTACATGCAGGATTACCTAGTTCAGGGTGGTTACTTTGAAGATGAACAGTAAACCCTAGTTAATTGCCAGACAATACAGATATAACGATTATTGCATTGTGGTGCCTGTGTCTTCCGAACATCATTTAATTAATAACGATTGTAAATGTGTCTGCAGAGTTGATATATAAGGAAGTTCAGGAGTGGGAAGAAAGAATGAAGAATGGTGTTGTAAGAGGACAGCCACCTTCTTTAGGTTAGTTATTGCAAACATATTTTAATGCAATGCTGTACACGTTTGTGTTTGTGAATCTGCCAGGCTATTAGCGATGAATCATTGTGAATGTTTTCCACTCCCATATGAATATAGCTTAGTTTATTTGAAATTATTGGGGATGCGTCTTGATATTAAAATTGATTACTTGTGCTTTAATGGAGCTGCTTTCAAATAAAGCTACATCGTTTCAACTGAAATAAATGCCCGGCACTGAGAGCCTTCATTTTAAATTTGAGCAACACGAGGGAAGGGAGCCAGAGTGAATGTGATTCATCGTCATACAACATTGCAACGCTTCCTTTGGCCCAACTTGCCCATGCTGACGAAAATGTCCCATCTACACTAGTCCCATCTGCCCTCGTTTGGCCTATATTCCTCTCAACCCTTCCTATTCATGGACCTTGTCAAAAGGTCTTTTAAATGTTGTAGAATATGCCTGTGGACAAAGTTGCCCCTCAGATTCCTATTAAATGCTTACCCTTCAGCTTAAACCTATGTCCTCTGGTTCTTGATTCCCTTAAGGGCCTCACCCACTGTATGAGATAATTCAAGAGTTCTCCCGAGTTTCCCCTGATTCGAACTCTGAGAATTACGATAATAGCCGCTCGTAGGTACTCGGGGCTCTCGTGGACTTTTTTCAACATGTAATGCAACCCTAATGCAACGCGAGCTTACCGCGTTTCCCCGAGTACCTGCTGTTAGCGTTACGAGCCACTAAGAGACGTCCCGAGCTCCGACGTACCCGCTACGTACATTCTACGTACTTACCACGAGTTTGATTTTTTTTTAAACTCGGGAGAGCTCTTGGGTAAACTTGTATAGTGGGACAGGCCCTTTACATTGGGTAAATGACTCTGAGCTTCTACCCTATCTATTCCCCTCATGATCTTATACACTGCTATAAGCTCACCTCTTGCCCACCTGCACTTCAAGGAATAAAGTCCTGCCCAAACTCTCCCTATAGCTGAGGCCCGCAAGCCCTTGCCACATTCTCGTCAACCTTCTCTGCACTCTCTCCAGCTTGACAACATCTTTCCAATAGCAGGACTAAAACTGAACACAAAACTTCAAATGTGGCCTAAACCAACATCTTGTACAACTGTAACATAACATCCCAACTTCTGTACTCAATACCGACTGATGAAGGCCAATGTGCCGAAAGCCTTCTTAACCACAGCCTTTACTTGTGATGCCAGGAACTATGTACTGCACTCCTTGATTCCTCTACCCTCCAACACATCTCAGGACCCTGCCATTCATGAAGGTCCTGCCTTGATCTGGCTTCCTGAAATGTCACACCTCGCACTTACCTGCATTAAACTTAATGAACCATTTCTCAGCCCAGTTGCCCAACTGATCAGGATCCTGCTGTAGTTTTTGTTATCCATCTGTGCTATCTACGACAACACCCAATTTAGTGCCATCTGCAGACTTACTAATCATGCCTTGCATATTCTCATCCAAGTTGTTGATATAAACTACACACAGCAATGGGCCCAGCAACGATCCCTGAGGCACACCACTCACTAGTCACAGGGCTCCAGGCTGATATTGAATGGAACAACTTTTTTTATTCCAAACTCCTGGCGCTATGAGGAGAAATGACTCCCAAGTTGTGGCAGAATTTTCTCTTCGGCTTTCGACAAGTAAGTATGTTTATTCTGGTAACCTGATAACTCCCTGCATTTGACCTGTTTCATTATATAGAGGTCACGGCACAGTGGTAGAGTTGCTGCCTCACTGCACCAGAGATCCGGGTTCAATCCTGACTATGGGTGCAGTCTGTACGGAGTTTGTACGTTTTCCCTGTGGGTTTTCTCTGGGTGCTTTAGTTTCCTCCCACATTCCAGAGACGTGCAGGTTTGAAGGTTAATTGGCTTCTGTAGGATAGAACTAGTGTGCGGGGGACCGTTGGTTCAAGGCAGACTCAGTGGGCTGAAGGGCCTGTTTCTACCCCGTGTCTATAATCTAAACTAAACTAAACAAAATAGTTGCAGCAGGAGGAAACAGTAGGTTAACAAGTGAAGGGTGCTAACCTGAATTGTCACCTATTCATCCCCTCCACAGATGCTGCATGACCCACCCGCTGAGTTATTCAGCATTTTATGTTTTGCTCAGAATTCCAGCATCAGTGTCTGCAGGGACACGGGTTTCCTGTTCAATAAACTACATGGTGCAGTACTACCATCTGCTGGAGGCAGACATTATTGCAGCATTAACTTTGGAGTGTTTTTTGGCTATTCTCACTGAAGTCACAGACCCAAAATGTTGTTTTTTTCTCTTTCCAGTCATGCTGTCTGACCCGAGTCCATTTTCTATTATATTTTCACATGGATTGTTTAATTCCTGAATGATTAGTTAAAGATGCTTTTGATAAGGTATCAATTTCCAGTGTTAATGTCCAGGCCAAGTAATTCAGCCTGGAATTAATTTAGTCTTGAAAATCCAATGAACTTCCGTATGTATTTACTGAGCCAGCAACAGTGAGAATGGATGACCCTGGGAAGTAAGGATTATTCAGATACTAGATAGCTACAGTTTGTCTCACCTGTCTCAAAGCATCGAATTTTGTTTGCCATTAGCCTGCTCAGCAGCTAAGTAAAATAAATCCAATACTTGCAAATGTAAATAATACTTATTTTCCAACAATAAAAAATAGTGCGAATCCCTGGTTTTTATTTTTCCAAACCATTTGTGACAAGCCTTACTGGAGAGGAGTTTGTGCTGGGACTAGCAGGAAGTCATTCAGCATCAAACGTTTGGGACATGGTGCTCAGGAATGGGCACAGAGAAAGATCATTTGAGGAATTATCTCTTCTGCCTCACCCCCCCCCCCCCCCCCCCCCCCCCCGTAGCCCTCGATCTGATCCTTGAAAGCAGTTGACCACCTTCTGCCAAAGAGAAGTCAATGTTTCCTGAACAAACTAAATGGAAATTCCCTTTCCAGTCTTTCCTATCGGTGACCCCTAATGTGGGAGGTGGTTTCCTGTCCAATGAATGCTCATTTGAAACCGGTTATATACTTGCTGCCAGTTTGATGGTGTCCGTTTGGTACCTGCTGCCTCCACGTTTGGGTCCAGGTATCTTGGGTTATTGGATATGGTTCCCCCTCTCTCCCCTTCCACCCCTATCCCTCCCTTGGGCTTTACATTTCACTCATCCTACGGGGATAGGACAAGTTTGGAGGGATTTAGGCCAAACGCAAGCAGGTGAGACTAGTGCAGATGAGACATGTTGGTCGATGTGGGCAAGTTGAGCCAAAGCGCTTGTTTTCCGCGCTGTATGACTATGACTGATGCCCTTTTGTCTCCTAATCTTTGTCATTTACTGCACCCATCTGCCGATCAACCCCCTCCCCTGTAAATATCTATTGCTTAAAAAAAATTATAAAGGAGCTTGAGTAGTCAGGCAGCATCTGAAGGGAACATGGATAGGTGACGTTTTGGGTTGGGACCCTTCAATCTGAGCACGTTTTTGTAAACTAGCATCTGCAGTTCCTTGTTTCCAACCTGTCACTTGCCAGCCTTTGTCCCACCCACCTCTATTTTCCAGCTTGCACCCCATTTCTCCATCAGTTTGATAAGGGAACCAAAACATCTTCTGTCCTGTCCTTCCACAGGCACTGCCTGACCTGCTGAGCCAGTTCCCCCAGCACTTCCATTTTGCTCTTGGGTCTATTCTGAAGAAGGGTCTCGACATGAAATGCCACCTATTCCATGTTCTCCAGAAATTCTGTCTGACCTACTGAGTTATTCCAACATTTTATGACCTTTTGGGTATTAACCAGCATCTTCAGTTCTTTGTTTCTCTATCTGCAATTAATTATCTCTTTTTGCAGTAGAGTTGCATTTTCCAAGTTTGTTCAGCCCCAGCCAACGGCTCTGAGAATATGAACGTCTCCTGTTTTGGGTCCAAGAAAAAAGAGTCCCGTTTAAATCATTGTTGCAAGGAGTGTGCTTAAAGAGTATCAGAAAAAGCATCATCTGCTTGGCTTCCTGTTATAAATCTGTGCTGTTCATGCATTGCCAAGTAACAATATTTCAGCATGATTTTATGGCGAGCATACCTATCATATATTACTCTAAATTATTCTTTGAAGTGTTGATGAGCGTAGTGAATAGTTAAACTAAAGCAGGAGGAATGTAACGGTTCTGCTGCAATTGTATGTCAACTTTAATCCACTGTTTCAATGCTTGTCCACAGTTCACACTATTTCCATCATTGTGCCAAGCTCCCCGTGATCTAGGAGCTGCCACTTATTGTTCTACCTTGGCGCCAATATAGATGGCCGGTTAGTAAGCTTGTAGTGACACCAAAATTGGTCGATTCATAGACAGTGAGGAAGGCTGTCAAAGGATACAACGGGACATAGATTAGTTACAGAACGGACAGAAAAATGGCAGATGGAGTTTGTGTGAAGTGTTGCATTTTGGGAGGCTGAATGTAAGGCAAAAAAGTATGCAGTTCATGGCAAGAGCTTTAACGGCATTTATGTACAGAGGGATCTTGGGGTCCAAGTCTTTAGCTCCCTCAAAGTGGCAACAAGTAGATGGTGGGTAAAGAAAAACGTATACGTTTGACTTCAAAGGTCGGGGCATTGAGTATAAGGCTCATGAAGTCATGATGCAGATTTACAGAACTTGGTGGAGCTGCATTTGAAGTATTGTGTGCAGTTCTGGTCACTGCAGGAGTACGTGCTGAGGGACGCACTGCAGCTCGGTGCAGCCAATGCCAAGGCTCGGTGAGGGAGGACCACAGTCTAGAGTCCTTCCGCTGCTGGACATGGGGGGGGGGGCAGAGTGTGGTGGAGACGCCCCTCAAAACAAGGGAAGGGATCCCACGCCAGTGGGCCACATGAGTGGCAAGGATGTGGGGTAAAATTGTAATTTGGGAAACTGTATTGAATGTATGTATAGCCTCCGAGAATGACAGATGGAATTTTGATATAGAGTTGGCTTGTACTCGCTAGAATTTAGAAGATTGAGGGGGGATCTTATAGAAACTTACAAAATTCTTAAGGGGTTGGACAGGCTAGAAGCAGGAAGATTGTTCCCGATGTTGGGGAGGTCCAGAACAAGGGGTCACAGTCTAAGGATAAGGGGGAAGTATTTAGGACCGAGATGAGGAAAACATTTTTCACACAGAGAGTGGTGAGTGTCGAATTCTCTGCCACAGAAGGTAGTTGAGGCCAGTTCATTGGCTATATTTAAGAGGGAGTTTGATGTGGCCCTTTTGGCTAAAGGGACCAGGGGGTATGGAGAGAAGGCAGGTACAGGATACTGAGTTGGATGATCAGCCATGATCATATTGAATGGCGGTGCAGGCTCGAAGGGCCGAATGGCCTACTCCTACACCTATTTTCTATGTTTCTATCATGTATTGTATATATTTATTTCTAGAAAAAAGAATATTTTTAAATTTGATTTTTTTTTTTAAGTGCAGTTCTGGTCATTGCAGGAATAATATCGTGGCTTTGGAGAGGGTACAGAAGAGATTTACTAGAATGCCGCCTGATTTTTAGAGTATTAGATATAAGAAAAGGTTTGGATTGTTTTCCCTGAAGTGTTGGCAGCTGAGTGGAGATCTAGTCATATATAAAATTGGGAGGCATAGGTAGGGTAGACAGTCACAACCTTTTGCCCAGGGTGGTAATGTCAATGACTAGGAGGCAAGCTTTACGGTCAGAGGTGGAAAGGTTAAAGGAGTTGTGCGGGACGATGTTCTTTTGACACAGAGAGTGATGGGTACCTGGAATGCACTGCAAGGGTGATGGTGGCGATAGATATGGCAGTGGCATTTAAGCGGCGTTAGGATAGGCTCCTGGATATACTGGGCTTGGAAGGATATGGATCATATGCAGGCACAGTAGATTTATTGAACTTGGCATCATGTTGGGCACAGAGTGAATTTAGAGTGGAGAATGTGGCGTTAATTTTGAGGTTGTTCTGTCCCGGGTAATTGCAAACTCTGAATCTGATATTTAAAACTACTTGTTTAAGAAGGAACTGCAGATGCTGGAAAAATCGAAGGTAGATAAAAATGCCGGAGAAACTCAGCGGGTGAGGCAGCATCTATGGAGCGAAGGAATAGGTGACCTTTCGGGTCGAGACCTTTCTTCAGACAGATGTGGGGGTGGAGGGGGGTGGGGGAAGGGGCGGGAAGAAGAAAGGAAGAGGTGGAGACAGTGGACTGTGGGAGAGCTGGGAAGGGGAGGGGAAGAAGGGCTTTTTGTTAAATTAATATATTTTTTCTTTTGGAAATTGTCAGTCTCGTTCTCCCTCTTGGTTGGTTATATTTTTGTGTAAACCTCAAGAGAAATGTATTGAATATTCAATTTTGCAGAGAAGAAACTCATATCTATGAGAACAATTTTGATTTGGTGTGAAATTTCAATGGACTCTCACCATATACTCTCTGATCTGTAATCCAAAAGTTTTTACCTGTCAATATTCCATTAGTAGTTTTCAGATCCTGTCTGAACAATCAATTCTGCATAATGGCCCCTTTGGCTATTTTTGAAGGATGATAATTTTCATTGTGAATTATTTTTTAAATTTGGTGATCCCATACCTTTGTGTAATTAATAACAATACATTTCATGATTCTGGGAAAGAACTGACGGAGAAGGGTGTAGGAAAGAACTGCAGATGCTGGTTTAAATCGAAGGCAGACACAAATGCTTGAGTAACAGCTGGACAGGCAGCATCTCTGGAGCGAAGGAATGGGTGACGTTTTGGGTGAAGACCCTTCAGACTGAAAAGGGCAATGTGGCTGATTACATTTGAACATGTGTAGTTTCAAAATGTAACACTTTAAAACAAAGGATGTGCATTATTATGGCCGCTTATGGCCAAATTGAGTTTAAAGCTGCTTCCAAACAAATGACCTCATTGTTGGCACCAAAGAAACCACATTGAGGAGAAAGCAAAGTGTTGGAGGAGCTCGATGGGTCTGTGGAGTGAAATGGACAGACGATGTTTCAGGTCAGGACTTATCTTACCAGCCTGCAATTTCTTCTCCGACCGCTGTAACTTTGCTTAAATCCATTAACGAGACTTGCATCGGTATCTGAGCCGGTTTAGTTAAGTTTAAAAATGCAGTGTGGAAACAGGCCCTTTGGTCCAACGAGTTCGCGCCGACCAGCGACCCCCACACACTAACATTATCCTGCACAGACTAAAGACAATTTACAATTATACCAGCCGATTATCCGACAAGACTATACTTCTTTGGAGTGTGGGAGAAAACTCCTGGAGAAAACACACACAGGTCTCGGGGAGAACATACAAACTCCATACCAACAGCACCTGTAGTCACGCTCGAACCTGGGCCTCTGGCGCTGTGGGGAACAACTCTACCGCTGCCTGGTGGAAAATTAGTCATTGGAATATCAGCAGCTGGAACATTGGGAAGTCCTTATCCTTCTGGTAGCTGGGAGCAATAACATCTAGAGCAATGGAAATCCTTATCCTTCACTCTCCTCCCTTACAGGATGTGTTGCCTGAATTTGTACTGCCGGTGACAGAAAAGGACTGGTTTTCAAAGTTATCCACATTTCTTTGCTAAGCGTGAATGGGTTTTCTAGTTTGTCGGTTTCAATTGCCACAATGTGGTTTTGATCAATTTATATTGTGCAGTTTACTTTTATTGATGTGGTCGATTCGCTCATCTGTAACGCCGCAGAAAAACCCTCTCCTCCATTACTAACTGTGTTTCCTTATTTCTCATAGCACAGGTGCAGCAATGATCAATGGCTCACATCATCCATCTTCATCTTCGTCTGTCAACGATGTATCCTCCATGTCAACAGATCCAACACTGGCCTCGGATACAGACAGCAGCCTAGAGACATCAACAGGACCTCTGGGCTGTTGCAGATGACTAGCCTTCCTCTCTCTGGGTTCTAACTGTTCGCGCTGAATGATAGAGAGGGTAGACCAGCTTTTAAAAAGCTCTATAATTGCATTTTAATTTTATTGGAATCGGTTTGCCATATCAATATGACTTTGAATTCTGTTGGATTTTGACACAGTAACTTA
This sequence comes from Okamejei kenojei, assembly GCA_035221665.1. Lineage (NCBI taxonomy): Eukaryota > Metazoa > Chordata > Chondrichthyes > Rajiformes > Rajidae > Okamejei > Okamejei kenojei. The sequence continues at coordinate 16,042,470 of CM069165.1, forward strand.
AACAGCAACGTTTAGTGTGGGGAAGAACCCTAAAGCATGACTTGTACATTTGTAAAGGATTTGCATTTAACATCACTACATTTAAGTCTGTTTTGGAGGAAGAAGGAACAGAAAAATACAAATAAGCTCCAGCCTCCAGTCTCTTGAGGAGCAACTTAGTTAGGCTATGTGTCACTGTCGCATGAAGTGATTTCTGCCCTTTGAGTATTCTGGGAACTTCTCTACTCCACTTGGCTAACTGCTCGTTGTGGACTAGGTCAATAAGTTACCATGTTTCAAGACCAGATTGCCAGTGTCCATAATAAATTCTGGTTGACTGTGGCTTGCCTGCTTACACATCCAAAGCTAAGCCCGAGTGCGTTTTAAATTTTGATTCAGCCATTTTGAGTCAGGCTACTATGTACAGAGTTAGGAATAATGACACCAGTAAGAACAATCACCTCTCCATGCACAGGGCAGTGGGGGGAAGCAGAATTCAGATGTGAACACGTGGTTTTGGGAAGATTAGATATCACAAGACTGAATGAGTGTTTTATTTTATCGAGTGCCAGCTCTGAATTCATTGTAATACGACACATTGCCCATAATGAGCTGCTCTTTCTAATTACAAGTGATTTGGTTTAATTCCTTTCTATTATTCCAGGAGTTCACAGTGTAGAGTGCCCAGCAATAAAAAAGTTTCATTTGTAGCTGGCTTTTCCTAACACCTTGACAAAAAAAAAAGTCAACTTTGACGAGAATCCGTGTTATATTCCAGGCAAACATAAGATCTGTCACGTATAAAGTGCATCATGTCTCCAGAGGTTTTTAAAATAATTAATGAACTACCTCACACAATCAATGTACGATTTCAAGGACGTCGAGCTGCCCACTTTCTTCCCAGTCAGTACAATATGGAACGTAACTTATTTTAATTTATTTCTGTTGTTAAAGAAGTCTCTGGTCCATCCCCGGGAAGTTAGCCAAGTTCACAGCTGAAACCGTCGCCTCAGAGGAAATATTATTCTATCTGTACTTTGTTAGAGAAATGTTGAATGTGTTTGTATATTTGTTTACTCATAGTCAACCTGCAAGAATATTTGCAAATTGTGATACAGATTTAATTGTAAAGATGGAAATAGCTGTGGTGTGGTAGACCTATTTTTGAGGATGGCAAGGGGATGTGAAAGGGATGATGGTGTTTTCTACCCGTATAATGAGAAACACAATGGTAATAAGTGCCACGTTGGGTCGCTGAGGGCACCCTGTCTGGGTTAGTCTTTTTAGTGCAAATATATGTTGAATGATGTTCTTGCCTCCCTCAATATTTCTGCCCCCTCCTCCCCACCCCTCCACTAAATGGGGATATCCAGCGTGTACTGTTGGCATGTCTGAAGCAGAGTGGATATTATATATTAACTAATCAATAATATTGGGTGGCTCGGTGGCGCAGCGGTAGAGCGACTGCCTTACAGCGTCAGAGACCCCGGTGGGTGCTTGCCTGTACGGAGTTTGTACGTTCTCCCCGTGACCTCCGAGATCTTCTGTTTTCTCCCACACTCCAAAGACGTACAGGTTTGTAGGTTAATTGGCTTGGTATAAAATTGTCCCTAGTGTGTGCGTGTATGGTAGTGTTAATGTGCAGGGATCACTGGTCGGTGCAGACTCGGGGGGGCTGAAGGGCCTGTTTCCGCGCTGTATCTCTAAACTAAACTGAAATCAAGGTAATGTTCATTTTAAGGAACCCCATTCATCCTGCTAGTTGACAGTGTATGCACTGAAATCAGCTCGCTTCAGTTTCACAACAGAATGGAATGATTTATTTCATTTTATGAGTGCTCATGTAATAAGCGTAGCTTAATGGGTTCGTGGGATGTTCACAGTGGTAGAACGATCTAACGTGAGCAATTTCCCAGAGCTAGGATAGCTTACAGTCTCTTAACCTTCTAGTTCAAAACAGCTTCTGAAATAGTAATTCCTTCTATCAAAGATTCTCTCAACCATTCTCTTAATCCTTTTGTGCTATAAGTGGATCATCATTTAACACTGGTGATTAGAGGTGGGGATAAGATTTAAATACCTGTCTGCTTATCCTGATTACAGTCAGTTCAAACACAAGTAAAATCGTGTTGAGGGGTTCATGAAAATGTTCCGCCCTTCATAATTTACTGGCATAATTTAATAGAACTGAAATTTGAACCAGGCTGCAAATTAGATGCTAACTTCGGTTTTATTTTTAACCTATAGATTTTGATAATTATGTAAACATGAAGCTCAGTATATCACACTGTTTGGGCATCACAGCTGCTCGCTTGATGCAGTGAAACTACTCGCTAAATTATGGTTCAAAAAGAAGAAAATAGAAGTGCTGGAAATTTGCCGCACAAACATAATAACAAAAAAAATGAGTCAGTCAGCAGCTGAAAGTGAAACTGGTTAAAGTTTGTCACCACATTTAGCTATCAACATGAAAATGGAAGCCAGTCTATTCACGGAGTCCACCATCCTGTTCTGAATTTCACAGTATTTTCCGTTTCCATTACAGTTTGTTTCAAACCAAGAGATCACAAAAATATGCTGCAGTGGTTCCGAGTGTTGTGTGTTTTACATTTAAATTACTACTTAAAAACAAAATGTCTTATCCTGTTTGTCGGTGTTTATTCTCCTCTTCTCCTCCCTCAGTGAAAATCACTCTCACCGTTTTCTCATCATTTAACTCTGTGTGTGTGTGTGTGTGTGTGTGTGTGTGAGAGAGATACACAAATAATTATGCTGTCAGTGCCAAATTTGTAAGGGGGCGGAAGAAATGGTTTCTTTTCACTGTAATTCATACACAAAATTTGTCATTCAGTCGCATATTATCCTCTCTGTGGATTAATTCCTACAGCAAGCTCTTTTTTTTATACCCACTGTGACCCTCAGTAGTCCCAACATTTTACGTGAAGCTACACTTTGTGAATTTGTATTTCATGCTTTGTCGATGCACCGTGATCTTCCAATATGGGAAAAATAAATGTTGGAAGTGTAACTCTCTTGGATCTGACGTGTCTTGCCTGGGTGGGTGGATGGATGGGAGAGTGGGAACATTGGCAGGAGGAATGCAACTTGAGAAAAATGATCACATCTGCAGAAGGGTCTCTACCCGAAACGTCACCCATTCCTTTTCTCCAGAGATGCTGCCCAAAATGGCGGAGGTTCCGCTCCGTTGTGCACTACACGTCAGTCCATTGGATTTTGCAGGAGTGGTCTATCTTAGCCTTCTATGATCCTTGATGCTGCCTGTCCCGCTGAGTTACTCCAGCATTTTGTGTCTACCTTCAAAATGATCAAGTGACTCTGTTTCCCCCAAGGAGGTTCATTGTAACACCAGGATAGTCTTAAAATTGCTGCAATCGTCCCAGAAATTGGCAGAGGAAGGAAGAACTCCACCTTGCAGTCTGCCTGCCCCGTCACCTTCTTCCTGCCCCATCTGTGGAAGATTCTGTAGGCTTCACATGGGGTCTCATCAACCACTTCTGAACCCACAATATCAGGTTGGAAGCAAGTCTTCCACAATCCCATGTCACTGCCCAAGAAGAGATAATTGAGTTCTTCCAGCTGCAACTGAAACACTGAGCTGGTGGGCGGGCCTGTTGCTGGAATTCCCAGCTCTTGTATCTACAGGACCCAAGATACTACTTCAGAAATTTCCCAGGAAGGAAATAAACCTGAGTTACCACTAGCTTTTATTATAACGTTTTTTTTTGTAATTTGGATTTACCCATTTCGATACATTTTAGTTTTGGAGATACAACATGGAAATAGGCCCTTCAGCCCACCGGCCTCACGCCGATTGTCATTCACCAGTTGTGTGTTATCCCACTTTCTCAATCATTCCCTACCCGTTAGGGGTAATTTACAGAGGCCAATTAACCAACAAATAGGCACATCTTTGGGATGTGAGAGGAAATCAGAGCACCGGGAGAAACATATGTGGTCATAGGGAGAACGTCCAAATTCCATGCATTCAGCACCAAGGTCAGGATCGATCCCGGATCTCTGGCACAGTGAAGTCACAGATAATAGGAGCAGAATGAGTCCATTCAGCCCATCAGGTCTACTCTGCCATTCAATCATGTCTGATCTATCCTTCCTCTCCCATTCTCCTTCTTTATCCCCATAACCCCAGACACCCGTACCAATCAAGAATCTAACTGCTTTTAAAATATCCATTGACTCGGCCTCCACAGCCTTCTGTGGCAAAGAATCCACAGATTCACCACCCTCCTCATCTCCTTCCAAAAGGACTGTCCTTATGAACTCTAGTCCTAGACTCTCCCACTAGTAGAAACATTCACTCTATCCAAGCCTTTCACTATTCGGTAAGTTTCAATGAGGCCCCCTTCATTCTTCTAAACTCCAGCAAGTACAGGCCCAGTGCCGTCAAACGTTCATCATAAGTTAGCCCACTCATTCCTAGGATGATTCTTGTAAACCACCTCTGGTCCCTCTCCAGAGCCAGCACATCCTCAGATATGGTGCCCAAAACCTGCTCACAATGCCCCAAATTTCGGCCTGACCAGTGCCTTATAGAGCCTCAGCATTACACCCCTGTTTTTGTATCCTAGCCCTCTTTAAATAAATACTAACATTACGTTTGCCTTTACTACCGGTCCAACTTGCAAATGAACTATTTGGGAATCCTGCATTAGCACTCCCAAGTCGATTTGCACCCCTGATTTCTAGAGGTAGCAAGTTGTGCCACTCTTAAATTTTGGCCGTTCAGCGGGTGTGTGTTTGACCCACCATGACATAATCGGGTCATATGGGAGAACTGTCTTGTGGGACAGGCAGCATCTCTGGATGGAAGGAATGGGTGACGTTTACCATCACCATCGATTTACGGTGAATTCCTTTTTTGCATATAGTTCAGAACAATCCCTCCATACATAGGCACAATCTTACTTATGTACAAGAGTGTACGGTAGTGGATTACGCTGCGGTGGTACACAGGAGTCGCCATGTTTCCGGGTAACATCTTGTACCCTTCAAGTTCAGAGATATTAAGAATGTTGGATTTGTAACTTCACCATGAATACCTGTTGTCCTGGATTGCAGCACTGGTGTGGAGTTGCAGAGGTCGTCCTGGCCAGGCCATATTGTTGATGCCCTCCACCGCCGCTCCGTGCACTCAGACACCTGATCTAATCGAGCCCCAGGCTGCAGCAAGGCCTCCAGCGGCCCATTCCAGCAACACCCTCAATCCACTCTATTTTAAACCCTCCCCAGCAGCACTTCCTCACCTCACACGGCCACCACTCAGCCTCCCTGCCCCATGACACCTCCCACAGCCGCCTTTGGAACACCCAGAGCATCCCATACGTCAGGCAGAAATAAATAGATTCTTGATTAGTATGGGTGTCAGAGTTATGGGGAGAAGGCAGAAGAATGGGGTGGAAGGAGAGATAGATCAGCCATGATTGAATGGTGGAGTAGACATGATGGGCCAAATAGCCTAATTCTACTGCAATCACTTATGGCCTTATGATGATGTCCAAGGGCACAGGAGGTGGGCCCCAGTCTGTTCACAGGCAGGTTGTTTTCTGCCCACCACTGCTATCTTGAAGGTTTTCAGCCCTGAACCTGGGGGTAACCAATATCCTTGAAGGGACGTTTGCTTTTGCTACTGGGGAGAGTTTCAACTCGAGTGGCAGAGGTGCGGGAGCCAGAGCAACAGGTCGGCAAGTGGAGGTACTGATGGGAAGATGGAGGTTCAGCCTAAAGAAGGGTCTCAACCCGAAACGTCAACCATTCCTTCTATCCAGAGATGCTGCCTGTCCCACTGAGTTACTCCAGCATTTTGTGTCGGCCTTTGGTGTAAACGAGCATCTGCAGTTCCTTCCTACACGTTATGTCAAACAAGTCTGAAAGGAAGGACACGTTGATATTGATGGGCTGTGTGTTCAGTTCGAAGCAACGTGTATTATAGGTAAAGCCGATGAACCTAGACCCTCAACCAGTGCATGGAACTATGATGTGTGTTCATTAATATGCCCCATTATAGAGACATGGTGGTAAGAGGGCCAGTGTTTTAGGCATGATAGGTTTTGTTTTTAGTTTTAGAGATACAGTGCGGAATCAGGCCCCTCGGCCCACCGGGTCAGCGCCGACCAGTGATCCCCGCATATTAACACTATCCTACACACACACACACACACACACACACACACACACACTAGGTCAATTTTTACATTTACCAAGCCAATTGACCTGCAAACCTGTGTGGGAGGAAACCGAAGATCTTGGAGAAAACCCACGCAGGTCATGGGGAGAACGTGCAAACTCCGTACGGACAGCACCTGTCGACGGGATCGAACCCGGGTCTCCGACACTGCAAACACTGCACCACCGTACCGTTCCAGAGGGAGAGGGCGAGAAGTTGCATTACTAATCAGTGACAATGTCACAGCTGGGACTGAGGTGATGTGGGCAGAGCTAAAAAATAACACGGGGACACTCACTGATCAGTTTAAAGGTATAACATAGAAACAGGCCCTTCAGCCCACCAACGCCAAGCGTCAACGTGTGTGTAGTTCTAGCCAACACACTGGGGACAATTGACAGCAGCCAATTGACCTGCAAACCTTCACGTCTTTGGAATGTTGGAGGAAACCGGAGCACCCATAGATAGACCACACAGTCAGAGGGTGAACACACAACCTCCGTACAGACTTCACCCGTAGTCAGGATCGAACCCGGGTCTCTAGCGCTGTAAAGCAGCAACCCGACTGCTGTGCCACCATGCTCTGACAGAGAGCTGTGAGTCTGTGGAATTCTCTGCCTCAGAGGGCGGTGGAGGCCGCTTCTCTGGATGCTTTCAAGAGAGAGCTAGATAGGGCTCTTATAGATAGCGGAGTCAGGGGATATGGGGAGAAGGCAGGAACGGGGTACTGATTGGGGATGATCAGCCATGATCACATTGAGTGGCGGTGCTGGCTCGAAGGGCCGAATGGCCTTCTCCTGCACCTATTGTCTATTGCTGCCTTATATCATAGGCCTTCCACTAGCTAGTGCAAGATTGAGGAACGGACATGTAGACAGATTTAAAAAATATGTAAAAGCATCACGTTATCTTAGTGGGTGACTTTAATCGTCAATATTGGGAAATGAGGCTGACCAGGTGAAGTGGCAAAAATTACATTATTAGGCAGGCGATAGACACAAAAATGCTGGAGTAACTCAGTGGGACAGGCAGCATCTCTGGAGAGAAGGAATGGGTGACGGTTCAGGTCGAGACCCTTCAGACCGGGTCGCGACCCAAAACGTCACCCATTCCTTCTCTCCATTGATGCTGCCTGTCCCACTGAGTTACTCCAGCATTCTGTGTGTATCTTAGGTATAAACCAGCATCTGCAGTTCCTTCCTACACTTTATTAGGCAGGAGCTTGATGGGCTAATTGGGTGCAGCTGTTACTGGGTAAGTCCACATCAGACATGTGGAGGCCGGTTGAAGAGCAGTTGATCAGAGTTCTGGCATATCCCAGCAAGCGGGAGGAGGAACAAGCAAGGTAAGGGAACGCCTGATGTTGAGAGAGATTGGAAATGTAGTCAAAAAGGAATTGGAAGGTTTAGGCTGATTAAATTGGACATTGCCTTTGAGGAATTTAAAGGAACCAGGGGGGGCATTAAACAGGGAGTTAGGAGGATGGAAGAGGCAGTTAAATATGACTGTCAGTTTAAATTAAACAGCGTCTCAAGGCATTTTCTACATACATTTAAAAACAAGAGGGTGTGGCCACTCAAAGATAGAGGGAGGGGGGAATTAATGCTTGAAGTCATAGCGTGCAGGCAAGGTGCTAAAGGAGTAGTAATTATCCTTCACTGAGGAGTAGGACTTGGAGAGTAGTGAACAGTGTGAGCTATGGACTATGCCAAAGCATTTTGACATCAGAGGTGGTGGTGTTGGGTCGTGAAGAGCATTAAGATAGATTAGTCTCCAGGACCTGATGGAATCTATCCCAGTTTATTGAGGGGCAGGAGAGGTGAATGATAGGACCTTGACAAAGATTGTTGTAACTGCACTAATCACACATAGCCAATGTTCCTTTATTTGGGAAGGGATGTCGGAATAATCCAGGAAGTTATAGACTGTGAGCCTGGCATCTGTGGCAGGGAAATATTTGGCAAGGGTTCTCAGGGATAGGATTTACTTACACATCAAGTTGTCCTTGTTTTAATTGCTTTGAATGCATTCTTATGATCAGCTAAAATGGGAGATAGACACAAAGGAGTAACTCAGTGGGACAGGCAGCATCTCTGGATAAGAGGAATGGGTGATGTTTCGGGTTGAGACCATTCTGAAATAGGAGTTCTGTTGACAGGAATGTTATGCGTGCGGAAAGTTTAGTTTAGAGATACAGCGTGAAAACAGGCCGCTCGGCCCACCGAGCCTGCACCGACCAGCAATCCCTGTACACTAACCCGGTCCGACACACACTTATACCAAGCCAATTAACCTACTTCCTTGGAGTATGGGAGGAAACTGAAGATCTCGGAGAAAACCCACGGGGTCACTGAGAGAATGTACAGACAGCGCCTGTAGTCGGGATCGAACCCGGGTCTCTGGTTGCTGCAAGTGCAGTGAGGCAGCGACCACTGCACCACCTTGCTGACCCCAAGTGAAAGGATAATTAATGGAGTCTATTGTTCCCGGCAAGGGCAAGGTTGTTTTAAAAAGCCACACGAAATAGCGACATACTTGTGCGGGATGGAAGCAGACTCTATGACTCTCCAAGTTCACACTTAACGTCAGGCACACATCTATACCATTCTTCCACTGATCCCATTTTAATTATGTCACATTCCCATCAATTCCTTCCCCACCCCCGCAGATTCTGCAAAGCTCTTCTGAACAGATTCAGACCCTTTATTGTCATTCACGCTTGGGGCATGTAATTTAAAACAAACACAAAATAAACTTTATTCAGCAAAAGTCTTAAATACTTGTTCCCCCTCTGTACTAAGGCTCCGAATTCCAACGAAAAACCGCCGCCGTTGAATGAAACACCACCAAGCCCTCTCAGGATCTCGTCTGACATTTCTCGCATCTATGCATTTATTTGTGTCATGCGCTATAGTGTTCGCACTTGTTTTTAAACACAACCCCCTTTTCACTGGGGTGATATCTCGTCACTCATTTGAGGGGTGTCCCCACTGGACTCTGCCCGTTAGTGACCTGTGGTAGACGGACCCCAGGCTGTGGACCTCTCCCACAGAGCCTTGCCGTTGGCTGCACCGAGCTTCAGTGCGTCCCTCAGCACGCATTCCTGCGGTCTGGAGCGGGCCAGCGGGCAACATCCCCCGGCGGACATCTCGCTCTGCTGGGAGGCCAACAAGTTTCTGGCGGACCAAAGACTGCCTTTCAGTGAGTTGATGATTTATCATCAGCACTTGATGTCTGTAAATCAGAGAGTCCCCTGTTACGGAGGTGTTCACGTAACCGTAACAAGGACCCTTGCATCATTCTCCAGGCTCTCTCTGCAAATCCACACTCTGAGAAGAGGTGGGCAACCGTCTCCTCTCCGTAGCAGCCGTCCCGAGGGCAGCCTGCATCGGTAGTCAGATTCCGACGGTGCAGGAAATACCAAGTGACCTACAAAGCTGCACATCTCTGGGATGCGGGAAGAAAGTGGAGTACGCAGGGGAAACTCACACAGTCACAGAGTGTACAGGGACACAATAGGTCACGGCAGACAATGGGGTAATGTGGAGAGCGGGCCTTGGCACATCAGCCCAAGTTGTAGGATGATCTTCAAGCCTGGGTGAGGGGCCTCTCTCTCTCTTTAAACCAGACGATGGTTCAATGGTCCTTTATTGTCACGTGTACCGAGGAACAGTGAAATCTGATTTACCGTCCATTCATACAAATAAAACAAGATACATAACACATGTAGATTAGACATAGACTTAAACATCCACTACAGTGGCGTGTGAGAATCCCAACGGCACAGAGCATCTGAGACCCACGGCCATCAGTTCAATGTCCTCGCCACACGCTCGTTCCTTCACCGTGATGTGACCAGAGTGTACCGACCGCTGTCACTCTCGCTGCAGTCCCTGTCCGCTCGGACAGTCAGAAAGCCGTCCACACTCGCGCCAGACTCCGGGATGTCCTCGTAGAGCCAAGTCCCCGCAAACACTGCGGTCACTGCACTCACGGCGCTCCCTCCGAGTCCCCACCAGCGCAGGCAGCACGCCCATCTTGCCTTTCGGTGACCTCGCATTCCCCACTGTGATGGAAGGAAAGTAACGTATACCTTCTTTCCTCCTTTTCTTCCGCAGTCGGGGCTATCGAAGCTCCCGTCGTCTGCGATCGAAACCCTGGCGTCGGGGAAATCGAAGCCCCCCCCCGTTGTTAAGGCCGCAGTGCCGATGGAGATACGATACGGAAAGAGTCGCATCCCTGTCCAGGGAAGAGATATTAAAAAGTTCCCCACCCCCAAATAATACAACAACTAAAGATACGCTAAAACATACAAGTAAAAACAGACTAAAAACAACAAAAAAAGAGAGTTATGACAAGACAGGCTGTTGGCGAGGCTGCCATGTACGGTGCTGCCCGGTGGCAGTGACTAGTTGCAAATAAAGTGACCTTCCAGTGAGCCGATGCCTGGAAACTGTAGCAACCGCTCCACGGACTCCAGGGGAAGGGAAAAATGCATTTGTTTACACAGGGCAGTGCAAAAATCGATATATGCTTTGTGTCATGAACATCTGTCCTAGGATTATAAACAGCTGCCCCAGGACTTGTCTCTCAAGTTGGCAAATTTGTAATAAAGAGAATAATAAAAAAAATAAAGTCTGAAGAAGGCTCTCGACCAGAAACGTCACCCATTTCTTCTCTCCAGAGATGCTGCCTGTCCTGTTGAGTTACTCCAGCATTTTGTACCTATCTTCAATTTAAACCAGCATCTGCAGTTCCATCCTACCCCTCTTGTTCAGAAAGTGACTCAAATGCAATATGTATTGTTCCTCAGGGAGAACATGCAGACTCCACATAGACAGTACCTGAGGTCAGGATTGAACCCAGGTTGCTGGAGCTATGAGGCGACAGCTGCATGACTGCACTGCCCATATTTTGAAGGATATGTATTGTGTCATAAAATATTAGGCAAATCAATCCTTAATGGCAAATTAGACATTAGGGTTTGGCTTACAAGGATTTCTTGAGAAGAGTCTATCTGATGTTAAATAGTCCGTAAGAACATGAATCATTAAATAATTTATTTCTGACTGCTTAACAATTGTTTTTCTTGCCGAGTTACAAAAATATTCATTCTAAAACTAAATCAATATCTTTTGATTCATGACATTAAAAGGTAGATGTTCCAATTATCCACAAAGATTTGACATTAACATTTTCCAAAGCTTAAATTTGAATTAAAAATTCCATGAAATCTAGTCTGCTAGAACATAGGCAACTTAATCCTTTAATTTATCTTCAATATTTTACGCAAGGCAAGCTATAGGCTATTGTTGTCAATGCAATAAGCAATTCTTTTGGAGATTTTCATTCGTGGAAATTTTCCTTTGGTCGGTATGCTTGCCTTCATTGCTCCCAGTATTGAGTATAATGCCCCTGTCCCACTTATTAAACCTGAACGGAAACCTCTGGAGACTTTGCGCCCCACCCAAGGTTTCCGTGCGGTTCCCGAAGGTTTTTGTCCTCAACCACCTTCAACTAGCATCGCAACCGGCTTTGACTAAAAAATTACCGATTTTTAAAACGGAAACCACTTTCGACCATTAGGGAGACTGACAAAAACCTCCGGGAACCGCACGGAAACCTTAGGTGGGGTGCAAAGTCTCCAGAGGTTTCCGTTCAGGTTTCCTAAGTGGGACAGGGGCATAAGAGTCAGGAAGTTGCTGTTTTATAGGACTTTGATTAGCCGCATTTTAAGTTTTTTGGGCAGATCGGCACGGTGGCGTAGCGGTAGAGTGGCTGCCTTACAGCGCCAGAGACCCAGGTTCGATCTTGACTGCGGGTGCTGTCTGTACAGAGTTTGCACGTTCTCCCCGTGACCACGTGGGTTTTCTCTGGGTGCTCGGGTTTCCTCCCACACTCCAAAGACGTGCAGGTTTGTAGGTTAATTGGCTTCTGTAAATTGTAAATTGTCCCTAGTGTGTAGGATAGTGCTAGCGTGCGGGGGAACGCTTGTCGGCGCACACTCGGTGTTCCCCCGCTGTATCTCAAAACGAAACTTTAAAAAATCTGATTGCTCATAACAGGAAGAACGCGGAGGTGTTGGCGAGGGTACAGACGAGGTTTATCAGAATGGTGGGTACACAAAAGGCTGGAGAAACCAGCGGGTGCAGCAGCATCTAAAGAGCGAAGGAGATAGGCGACGTTTCGGGTCGAGACCCTTCTTCAGACTATTTAACACTTTATCGGAATGGTGCCTGGATCAGGGGGTATCAGCTACGGGGAGGTTGGACAGACATTGATCGTTTTGTCTGAAATACCAGAGGTTGCCGGGAGACCTGACAGAGGGCTATAAAATTCTGAGAGAAATAGATAGGGTAGACAGCCAGGGCCATTTTCCAAGGATGGAAACATCAAATACTAGAGGGCATGGCTTTAAGGTGAAAATGTAAAGGAGATGTGCAGGGCAAGGATGATGAGTACTTGGAATGCACTGCCCGCAATGGTGGTTAAAGCAGGTACGATGGAGGCATTGAAGAGACTTTAAGAGAGGCACGTGGATATGCCAAGGATAATCTTGGCGTCGTGTTCAACACAAACCGTTCTTGTACTCTACTGTATGTTCTTCAATATTTTACGCAAGGAAAGCAACAAACTAGTTTACAGTGCAATAAATAGTTATGTTGGAGAGTTTTTAGTGGAAATGAGATTCTTGTGGGTTTAGCACGGGGTGGTACTGGGCATTTTGTGTGTGGAACCTCTACTCATTTGAGTAGCCTTGTTGTTGAAGCTGATGGTTCTCGGACATCTGAATCCAATATGTTTGCCTCTTCACCAACCTCGAACTGATAAACAAATGGTATTAGATCAAAGCTCCTGCCCCGCTGTTTGTGTTCGTATTAAGCAACTAGAATGGAGTTTCAAAAGGTATTTAGAGCAATCTGATTAGCTTTGCGTTATGATTTATGGTTTTTTTAAAGAATATATGTTGGTTGCTGCCTTAGTCTACTCATTGGCATTCTGGATGCTTATCCAGCCGTTGCATGAATGTGAAATTTGAGGCAATAATGGACAGAAATATTCACCAACGATGATCAAAGTGTGGCATTGAAAATGCATGTCAGATGCACGGGTTTAACAAGGGTGGATCTTCCTTGACTTTGCCCTCTTTCAAAGGACATTGTTCCATTACAGGAGTATTGCTTACAACATGTGTGATATATTATTGCATTGATGTGTTGTCACTGAATAATTGCTCAAATTCATTGCACATTATACTGACATTTTTACTGGTCTGCGCATCAAATTCCATAGCTGTGCAATTTCTTTTGTGAAACTATAAATCAGTAGCCGTGATTATTCATGCATTTCCTTATCTTTGTGCTCAGTGTTCAAATGTCGCTGTTTGCAGAACCAACACTGGTGCTCCAGTGTTATAACACAAGAAAATAGGAACATTCAGTGCCCCAAGCCTCACTGATCTATGCTAGCATCTACTCCTCTTATACCCCTAGTCTCCCATATCCTTGTTTTCTGATATTCCAAAAATGGGTTGTATTCATGTACAGTATTTTCAGCTTTTTTTGGGTTTAGTTTAGAGATACAACAGGGCAACAGGCCTTCCGGCTCACCTAGTCCGCTCGACTAGCGATCCCCGCACACTAATGGGCCAGTCCCACTTAGGGGATGTTTTAGGCGACTACAGGCGACCATGGAGATATTTTCGAAGGTGCTATCGTAGGATGTCGCCAGGTTAATGTAAGTTGTCGCCAGGTGACGTAGGTTGTCGCTGGTGCTGACTTTGGTGAATTCCATTGTCCTAGCCGCTGGCAGTCGCCCATAATACTATTCCACACACACACTCGGGACAATTTGCAATTTTTTTATTTCCAGCCAAGCCAAGTGACCTACCAACCTGTATGTGTTTGGAGTGTGGGACGGAAACCAGAGTACCCGGAGAAAACCCACGTGGTCACAGGGAGAAAGTACAAACTTCGTGCAGACAGCATCCATAATCAGGATTGAACCCGGGTCCCTGGCGCAGTAAAACCCCTGTCCCACGCTACGAGTTCATTCCAGGAGCTCTCCCGAGTTTGCCCTGATTCGAACGCGGAGATTTGCGGTAATGGCCACTCGTCGGTACTCGGGGCTCTCGTGGACATTTTTCAACATGTTGAAAAATCTTCCCGGGCTTACCTGCCGTTAGCGAGTCTTCCCGAGTACCTGCCGTTAGCGTTACGAGCCGGTAAGCGACGTCCCCGAGCTCTGACGTACCCGCTACATTCCTTCTCCGTGCTTACCACAAGTTTGATTTTTTTTTTAACTCGGGAGAGCTGTTGGAATGAACTCGTACCGTGGGACAGGGCTATTAGGCAACATCTCTGCCATAGTGCCACCCCCCTCCTTCTTGATTTTCTTTTTCCCATTTTAATTCCTTGTTTGTGCCAGTGTTTATTGTTGGGCTTTCTAATAATACTCTTGGAACTGGGTTGTATTCCAAGAAAATCTCAAAGGTTTCGCGCTTATGTCAAAGTCATTTAGAAATGTCAATTACTTAAATGTTGTTGCCGCTGATGGCGTGGTGGGGAGACGTTGGTCAGTGGCCGTCAGTACAATTGCATTTGCCAGTTGTACCCGCCACAGTGAATTTAGTTCACTGAAGTTGGTGGAACAGATATTATGGAGAACATGGTGTTCAAAGATGCCCAATCAAATGTAGGCATGTTTCATCATATTGTCAAATAATGTCATACTTGTATTATTCTCAATAAGTTGTAGTTGATGCTAATGATCGTTAGAATGGCAGTCCAAGGTATTTAGCAATATTTATAGTTCTCTGGCTACAAAGAAGGTGAGTTGATCAATATGTAATAGAGAAATGTATCTGTGTCGCAATGTCACAGGACTGCATTGCGCTCACGAATGCACGCAGCTAGATTATGGAGACACAAGGAATTCCAGATGCTGGAATCTGGAGCAAAACACAAAGTGCTGGAGTAAGTCGAGGTCGGCATCTGTGGAGGGATTGAGCACACGACGTTTCAGGTTGGGACCCTCTTTTTCTTCTTGCATATGGCGCGCACAGCCTAAAGTTGTAGGACAACTTGTTCTATTTGATCTTATTTGAATGTGCACGCCGGGTTGATTGTATTCATTGAAACAGGGCGGACCACGTGAAGGTTGCAATCTCCCACCCCGTTGGGACCCTCCTTCAGACACAATGGATTTGGGTTTGGATCCCTCTTCAGGCTCCGATCTGAATCGTCCAGACCCGAAATGTCACCTGTCCTTTCCCTCCACAGATGCTGCCTGACCTGCTGAGTTGTTCCAGCTGCTTTGGACAGTTAGATTGTGATATATTATTGATAGAAGTTTCTGCATGTTCATTGTTGCCTTCAAAGTTATGTGGATCCTGGGGGAGATTTCTGTACTTCCTTTGATTGGAATCTGTAAAAAAAATCTCAAACAAGTTTGATATCTCAAACTGCAATGGGAGGAATTCTGCTTTCTTGTAAAGTTCTCTCACACATTTTGTTCAGAATATATTATTTATTTCCTCACACGTATCTATATTATTATAGCAGATGAGTACGACTGTTAGTGATAAAACATATGAACTTTATTGGCTATTAAATTATTGCTTATTTAGTATTAAGTGCCATTCATGAAAATTGCGTTGAAGTAATTAATTAAAATTTTCACCTCAATAAAAATTGAGATTTGACATATTACATCGATGGATACAACTATGTTGAAAATTTTGCGGCAGTTGCCTGCAGTCTCCCAAAAAATCGCCAAAGTGGGACAGGCCCATAAGTTCCTCATTTCTTAATCCTTTTACGTTCATAATTTCCCTATCCTGGGGAAAAAGATTCTGTGCATTCACCCTGTTATTCTCATCGCCCACCAGCCTCCCGCACTCTAAATAATGAAGTCCTAAACTGCCTAACCTCTTCCCTTAGCTCAGGCCCTCAAGTCCAAACAGCATCCTTGTAAATCTTCTCTGAACTCTTTCCAGCTTAATGAAAATGCTTAAATAGAATTAGATTTATAATCTCACAGTAACGGCTACTTGAATGAAGCTATTTGAGGTTGAGCTATTTATGTCATTGAAATGAATCTACTTGAGTAACGTAGAATGTCCCTATTGTGGCCAAACATCAAAACAAGTTGTGCTTATTTATTTTGCTAGGTTTTTAAAACGTTCTGTTCACCACACCAGTAGGGGGCAGATGCTTCAGAAATTATTTCACATCAATAACTGGACTTGGTGCGAATGCAGAAAGACATGGAATGAGTGAGGAATGTAGTTATCACTGCGGACAATGCAAACATGACAGCGACAATACTGCAGCTGCTGAAACCCCGAGATAGAAACAGCAATGCTTGTGACACTCAGCAGGTCCGCGGCATTTGTAGAAAGTGAAACAGGGTTGAGAATCGCTCCTCTTTCCACAAACAACGCGTGACTTGCTGAGTGTTTCCTGTACTTTGCTTTAGCATTACAAAAATAATGTTTTTGATTGGAAACACATACATTAATTGGCATGCCTAACTTTATTGCCTTCATTACCTCTCGATTAATCAAACCTTTTCCAGATCTTGGTTTATGTACAACCTTCCAGCAAATTTCATATATATATATATATATATATATATATATATATATATATGTATGTGTGTATGTATGTAGGTGTGTATATATGTAGGTGTGTATATGTGTATATATAATATATATGTGTGTGTATATGTATGTATTATATATATATATATATATGTGTATATATATATATATATATATGTATATATATATATATATATATATATATATATATATATATATATATATATATATATATGTGTGTGTGTGTATATATATATATATATATATTATATATATAATATATATATATATATATATCCCATTCATTTCACACACAAGTAAATGATAGCCAGTGCTGACTCAGTGGGCCAAAGGTCCTATTTCTACACTGTTATCATTCCATGAAAAATCAGAATCTTAGGTGGAATCACTCGGTAAGTTTTAAGTTATGATCAAATTATTCTTAACAGTTCATGTTTGTAGCCAAAATGTCAAAGATTGAGGGGGGGGGGGTCTTATTGAAGTGTATAAAATGATGAGAGGCAGAAGTAGATAGGGTAGACAGTCAGAATATTTTTTTCCCCAGGGTGGAAATGCCAAAGACTGGAGGCAAGACATTTTGAAATCGAGCTTTTAGGTGAAAAGAACAAAGTTTAAAGGAGATAATCATGGGATTTTTTTTCACATAGTGTGGCAAATGCCTGGAATGTGTTGGTGGGGGTGGTCGTGGTAGGCAGAAATGTTAGGGATTTTAGACAGATGTGGATATGCATGCAGAGGAGAGGAACAGGGTCATGTGCAGGCAGAACTTAGCATCATTTTCCGCATGGACATTGAGGGCTGAAGGGGCTGTCCTGCGCTGTACTGTTTAAAAAGAAATTGCCGGTAGGCATACAACAGTTCACGCGATGCCATTGACTGCAGCACATCGATCCAGTGTTTAACTTTATAGACGTGTCGATACTCAGTACCAGCACGTGCTGGCGTACCCGTTACAACAAAAGCACTGCTGAACACCAAATGTAATTGGTACTCCGGACTTTGTTGCTTCTTGTGCGCAGTTCTCCATACGTGAAGCTATGAAGAACGCGTGGCTGATCCCAAAATAACAGTGCAGGGATATTGTAGAGTGATTGAAGAGTGTTGTAACCAAGACGTGAAAGCAATTGGAGACATTACTGGGGGCAGTATTTCTGCAGAGGGTTATCTGTTCACTGCTTCTCGATTAATCAAACCTTTTTCAGATCTTGGTTTACGTACAGCTTCCAGCAAATTCCATATATATATATATATATACATATATATGCGTGTGTGTGTGTGTGTATATATATATATATATATATATATATATATATATGTGTGTGTAGATATATGCATGTATGCATATATATGTGTGTGTGTGTGTTTATATGTAGGTGTGTGTGTATATATATATATGTAGGTGTATGTATATATATATATGTGTATGTGTGTATGAGTATGTATGTAGGTGTGTGTATATACATGTCTATGTGTGTGTGTGTATATATATATATGTGTGTGTATATATGTGTATGTGTGAATATATATGTAGGTGTGTGAATATATATATATATATATATATATATATATATATGTATATATATGTGTGTGTGTGTGTGTATGTATATATATTTATATGTATGTGTATATGTGTGTATGAATGTATATATAATTAGCATTGACCACCATCTTTCTCCTTCAAATGACCCTCAGAGAATTCAAAAGAATTAAAATATTTTAGATCTTTAAACCTCCATGTGGCGGTCATTTCAAGGGGAGAGATGGAGGCCGATACTAATTGAACCAGTTTGTTCTGAAGGATATGGGCAGGGATTTATTTTTCCATTCACGCATTAACAATGAATGATTTCCATGTAGTTTAGAAAAGCCGATGTTAAAAAACCCACACGCACGTTTTCCTTCTCTTAAAAAGCATAATATATTCAGTAGAGGAACAGTAAAGAGTCTGTTTACTTGCAAGCTCTTTTTTTTTACATAGTGCAAAAAACAATAAAATACATCAATAACATTGGTTGGACATTTGAATCGTCTCTTGAAAGACATCCTCAGATCTCAAATTGTGTGTGCAAATTGATTCACGCTTCAAGCAATAATTTATTGTCACAAGATTACAGGCCTTATTTTCAAAGACAACTCCATTACTGTTTTAATAAGTAAATGCATGGGCAATGGACCCATATAGCTTCACAAGGCACAGAAAACAGGCTATGCAGCTGTCCTGGAACTGTGATTAGTGATTTAATCTTTAAAAATAAGGCATATATACAGGGCCCTCCATAATGTTTGGGGGGACGACCCATCATTTATTTATTTTGCCTCTGTACTCCACAATTTGACATTTGGAATAGAAAAATCGCGTGGTTAACATGCACATTGTTAGATTTTATTAAAGGGTATCTTTACACATTTTGGTTTCACCATGTAGAAATTACAGCTGTGTTTATACATAGTTCCCCCCCCCATTTCAGGGGACCAAAATGTTTTGGACACATGGCTTCACTGGCGTTTTTAATGGCTCAGGTGTGTTTAAATGCCTCCTTAATGCAGGTGTAACAGAGCTCTCAGCACCTAGTCTTTCCTCCAGTCTTTCCATCACCTTTGGAAACTTTTAGCAACATGACGACCAAAGGTTGTGCCAATGAAAGTCAAAGAAGCCATGAGGAGACTAAGAAACAAGAATAAAACTGTTAGAGATATTAGCCAAACCTTAGGCTTACAAAAATCAACTGTTTGGAACATCATTAAGAAGAAAGAGAGCATTGGTGAGCTTACTAATCACAAAGGGACTGACAGGCCAAGGAAGACCTCCACAGCTGATGACAGAAGAATTCTCTCTATAATAAAGACAAATCTCCAAACACCTGTCCGACAGATCAGAAACACTCTTCAGGAGTCGGGTGTGGATTTGTCAATGACCACTGTCTGCAGAAGACTTCATGAACAAAAATAGAGGCTACACTGCAAGATGCAAACCACTAGTTAGCCGCAAAAATAGGATGACTAGGTTAGTTTGCTAAGAAGTACTTAAAAGAGCAACCACAGTTCTGGAAAAAGGTTTTGTGGACAGATGAGACAAAGATATCAGAGTGATGGCAAGAGCAAAGTATGGAGGAGAGAAGGAACTGCCCAAGATCCAAAGCATACCACCTCATCTGTGAAACGCGATGGTGGGGGTATTATGGCTTGGGCATGTATGGCTGCTGAAGGTACTGGCTCACTTATCTGCATTGTTGATACAGCTGCTGATGGTAGAAGCATAATGAATTCTGAAGTGTATAGACACATCTTATCTGCTCAAGTTCAAACAAATGCCTCAAAACACATTGGCCAGCGGTTCATCCTACAGCAAGACAATGATCCCAAACATTGCTAAAGCAACAAAGGGGTTTTTCAAAGCTAAAAAATGGTCAATTCTTGAGTGGCCAAGTCAATCACCCCATCTGAACCCAATTGAGCATGTCATATAGATATTGAAGAGAAAACTGAAGGGGACTAGCCTCCCAAACAAGCATAAGCTACAGATGGCTGCAATACAGGCCTGGCAGAGCAGCACCAGAGAAGACACCCAGCAACTGGTGATGTCCATAAATCACAGACTTCAAGCAGTCATTTCATGCAAAGGATATACAAAAAAATACTAAACATGACTACTTGACATTGCTGTGTCCCAAACATTATGGTGCCTTGAAATGGGGGGGACTATGTATAAACACTGCTGTAATTTCTACATGGTGAAACCAAAATGTATAAAAATGGCCTTAATTAAAATCTGACAATGTGACTTTAACCACATGTGATTTTTTTCTATTACAAATCTCAAATTGTGGAGTACAGAGGCAAATAAATAAATGATGCGCCTTTGTCCATACATTCTGGAGGGCACTGTATATATGAATACTGCCATATCTGTGCTGCCTCCCATCTCAGGCCAGCAGGTTAATAATCTGCTTTGTTTAGTTGCAGTGGATTCACGGTGATAACACAAACAGGCAGCATGCCGGGACTGCCAAACAGTCTGGGGAAAGAAAGCAGACACAGCACCAAGGCAGTCTTGAGTACGTACAAGAATGAGAGGGATCCTGAATCCCTCATGCATTTGAGCTCTTCCCAACAGAAAGCAGAATGCGAATTACTGATACCCGGAATACATGGTTTTGCTTCATCACCCTCCCACAGCCTGCTTATTTCCTGTCATTTTAGACTGTTACTGGGTCTGCCGCCACTATCACTCATCATTTACCAGCATAGGAACATACATACATGGCTCTGCTTTGGGACAGCAAGCATTGCAATGCAATGGAGATCTCTCCCTACCAACTTCCCTCTGTTCATTATGACCAACCATCATTCTACCATTATTCGGTTGGAAAACCCTTATTCTTGTCCCATTTTCAAAAGGATTTCTTTCAAAACCTTTTTCCCCCGTGAGATAATACCGCCCTTGCTAATTGATGTCGTCTTCATTCTCTGCAGCTGTTTTCCCTCCCGAACCCTTGTGGTCTATCGAAGGAAATGCCCGCTGTCAAGGGATATGGGGAGAAGGCAGGAAGGGGTACTGGTTGTGATCAGCCATGATCATATTGAATGGCGGTGCTGGCTCGAAGGGCCAAATGGCCTACTCCTGCACATATTTTCTTTGACACTGTGTAATGGTCTCTGGTCGAAGCGTTGGGCGTGAGAGCTCTCAGCTGTGTTGTGTTGGCCTCCACATTGGAAAAAGGGATAGGTGGCGTTTTGGGTCGAGACCCTTTTTTGGGGGCTTTGTTTGTGTTATAATAATGTAGCCATACGCAAACAAAATCAGTGAAGGGAGGCTTGTGGAAAACCGCCTGCAGTAAACCCTTCACGGAAAACTAGTAGACAAGCCCTGCTGAACCGATTCAATTTTCAAGAGTAATTATCTATTATATTGCAATTCCAATTCCTTCTCCTTTCCCTTAACCAAAGGTTCTGATCTCTTCATTGAGAAATTAGTTGGAACATTTAACTGCCGTGTCAGAAACCCAATCTCACTTTGCAGCGCTAACCTTTCAAACACTTTCTCTCAATTCATTCTTGGGCGACGGTTTGACTTAATGGTTCCCTTGAATTATCTTGATGAGATTTGGATTAACCAGCATTGTGCTAAATACAATTTTAGAATTAACATCTCGCGTCTGGAGTAACATCCACATTTAACATTGCCATTTGCGGCTAATTTCTCGTGATTTAATATGAGAACGAAATGTGGCACCTCGTTAAACAACCCTGGTTGCGCAGTTATTAAACCCATATTGATTAGTTACACATTAGGGAATTTGTTGGGATAAACATTCGGAGCAGAGTGGTGTGTTGTCTCACAGTTGATTGTGGGAGGAATGTTTAAAAAAACATGTTCTCATCATTGAGACGTGGAGGGAGATGTATCTAGATGTGTGTTCTGCAGCCACTGAGGAGCTGGGCGTTGAAAACTGCTGCCAATGTTTCCTGGATAGATGTAAACATTTCTTAGACCTATGCCTGATTGGAACCAAAATCAAAAGTGGCTTTTTATGTTTTTCCCCCCTCAAGAATGCATTACCATGTGTTCACGATCTAAAGGGCTTAAATCCTGTCAGGGCCCCTGTGAGTACTTTTCAAACAGGGATAGGTAATACAATCCATAACATCTTTTTTTAAATCGAGTGGCGAGTTAAATATTGAAAATGTTTCAAACGGTGGAGGAAATATTACAAAAACAGCTGGAGTCACTCAGTGGGACAGACAGCATCTCTGGAGAAAAGGAATCGGTGATGTTTCGGGTCGAGACCCTTCTTTTCCCCCTGACTCTCAATCTGAAGAAGGGTTTTGACCCAGAACGTCACCTGGTCCTTTTCTCCAGAGATGCTGCCTGACCTGCAGAGTTACTCCAGCTTTTCGTGTCATTCTTTGGTTTAAACCAACATCTGCAGTTCGTTCCTACATAAGAAATGTTATAGCTCTGATCAACTCCCCTGGATGCTTTCAAGAGAGAGCTAGATAGGGCTCTTAAAAATAGCAGTCGGGGGATATGGGGAGAAGGCAGGAACGGGGTACTGATTGGAGATGATCAGCCATGGTCACATTGAATGGCGGTGCTGGCTCGAAGGGCCGAATGGCCTACTCCTGCACCTATTGTCTATTGTCCTCCTTAAAACAGGATTGTACTTTAAGGATAATGTCTTGCAACTGGATTAGAAGGACAGCCAATATACTACTGCAAGGAGTGTTAAAATAGCTTCAAAGATAGACGCAAAATGTTTGAGTAACTCTGCGGGTCAGACAGCATCTCTGGAGAAAAGGAATAGGTGACATTTCGGGTTAAGACCCTTCTTCAGACCATCGTATAAAATATCTTCTATGGAAATCAAATATAAAGCAATGGAAATACTCTGGTAGCAGCCATGGCGGTCGATAGTAGCTTGATTGGCTCTAGCTGTAACAAGGTTTTGGCTTTGTGTGTGAATGCACACAATTCCATAACAGACACAGAGGAAAGTTCTGGAAGCCCTAGCTAATCTCATTCTCCTCTAGTGAGCCGAGATAATCCACGCCCCTGTCTCTTGGAATATTAGCTGACTGCATCAGTCAGTAAGACCACAGCCACATTAAGGATTCAGACAAGGTTTATCCCAGCACCTTTTCAGACAAGATACTAACAATTCCCTGTTCTCCAGTCTATAATTCATTGTATAAATTCACACACTTCCTCATCCCTGCATGTCTGAACTCTTTGAATATCCTGAAATGTCTGTGCTTAGATTCTGCCAATTTGCTCCGTTGTGTAAGGGGGGTGTGGGAACATGAAGTAGCAACATAATACGATGGTAAAACATCAATATGAATCTATCTCTATAATAATACACCAGGCTAAATGAATAGCCATTAAGGGTCAGTATTTCAATGGCCAACTTGTGGGGAGTAGTACTTCAATATCTTTCTACATTTAAATTCCTCAATTGTATTTTTTTCCTCTAGTGTATTGAATCAGCTCATTGCCGACTGTATCACCTGCATGTCTGATACAGAGGTGTTTCTGTCGCTTATATAGGGTGAACAGGGGGGGGGGGGGTTTACTAAAGTAAAAAAAAAAATCAGAAAGACAACGATGTGGAATTAATTCTCAAATATGGATGTGGAAATGCTTTGAATTTGAGCACCATTGTCAGGTTATCAAAGGCTCTTTCTTTTAATGTTTGTACTCTTTTTGCCTTGTCTGTCAATTGTGTCCCTTTGGTCTGAGTTTCTTCCTCCAAGTTTACAACCCGAGCTGAAGATGGGGCTGTTCACGGTGGTTTTAGGACATTCTGAGTTAGGAGGGAGCAGGTTACAATCTCGCCTGAGCTGAATCTGCTGTAGGTTCGAGGCAATGCCTGCTGGTGGCAGTCTTGCTCAGTGTTTAAGCACAAGACTGATTCAGCACCATCTGAGCGGCCAGAAGTTTTATTTTTAAGTGATGCTACTGACAAAGAGCTAACACCCTGTGCAAATTGGCAGTCGGGCGGACCTTTAGTCGACGTGTTCTTCGAAGATTTGCTGGCTCTGAAATCGAAACCTAAACCTAAAATTGACAATGAAATTCTTGTTTGCTCCCCTGCCAGAGACCAGCAGAGGGAAAGTTTAAACTGTACAATAAAACTCTGATCAGCTGCCAGCTCTAGACACAGAAAGCTGGAGTAACTCAGCTGGACAGGCAGCATCTCTGGAGAGAAGGGATGGGTGACGTTTCGGGTCGAGACCCGTTCTTCAGACGTTTCTCTGTTGTCTGGGGAATCAGATCCTTGCTGACTGATCCAGATGTTGACACAGGAGTGTTTCTGATAATGATATAATGGACAGGAAAGGGATTACTAAAATTGAAATAATGAATAAGGCAGTAACTTGGGGGGATTACTGAGGCAATGCTGAATGGAAAGTAATCTTGCCATCTCACCTGAACTGGGATTAACTGGGGATTTTTTCACGGATTATTGGATGCTGCTATTAACACCCGGACACGTTTGTACGGCATTTGTTTTTAACTTGTCACACAGTCGTACAATAGTACAGTGAACCCTGGTGAGTTTAAATGGTGCACGGGGAAACAGATCTCAGCGAGTTTCAGTTTGCACATTGCAACGTGACAATGTCAGCGCAGTGGCACAGCGGGTAGAGCAGCTGCCTCTCAGCTCCAGAGTCCCGGGTTCAATCCTCACCACAGGCGCTGACTTTGCACCTTCTCGTTTCCTCTGGGTGCACCTGTTTCCACCCACATCCCACAGTGGCAAATGGCAGTTGTATATTGCCCATGGTGGGCCGTTGCTTGGTAGGATCGGGTAAGAATTAAAGGGAATGTGGGGAGAATTTAAAAATGGATAGGATTAATGTAGAGTTAGTGCAGGTGGGCCGTTGATGATCAGTAAGGTATCGGTGGGCTGAAGGACCGGTTTCCATGCTGTATCTCCTCAAACTGAACCCAGGTCTGGCAGCACACCGACCCACGCTCCTATTCCCAATCTGCATTTGATTGCTTGAAAGATACAACGCTGAGGTCCCGCCGACCCTTGATCACCCATTCACACTAGTTCTTTCTTATCCCACTTTTGCACCCACTCCTTGAACACCAGAGGCCAATTAACGTGCAATCTCGCACGTCTCTGTGATGTGGGAGGAAACCCACGCGGTCGCAGGGAGAACCCTCGACTCCACACAGATGGCACCCGAGGTCAGGATTGAACCAGGGTCACTGGCGCTGAGAGGCAGCAACTCTACCCGCTGCCACAGACCTTCACTCAAAACAACCTACGGTTCACTCCGACCCATCGACGGAGCCGGTTGTCAAACCGTTGGGTTTTCAGAACAATCAGGCAGCGGACTACTACTGAAAACATGACAAATTTGACTCCGAAATGTTAAGTCCTGCCTTCAACTTCCTCACCAAGCCCACCGGCAAATCAGCGGCAAAATCGCAAGGGAGAGACTTGCAGAGAGGGAAAAGGACACAGTGCATTGTAAACATGGTTGCTTCTCGAGCAGAAGCATTGTGTGGAGCTCTTTGGAATGGGCATAAACGGGAGACAAAGTAATTCCCAAATCCCTACTCGTGGAAACACAAAAATGTAAACAGCCCACCGGAGCCGGAAGAGGCTTCTTAACAGCAACAAATAAAAGCATATGTAGAACTAAACAGGATTGACTATTAATACTCATACCACATTAAAATCATAACATTAAAAATAAATGCATATGCTTCGTATAAAACGGCAATGACATTTGTAAACGGGTGTCTTCAGGTTCCGGCATGTTGCAGGTTTAACAACTATTTGGGGTTGGTGTCCCTGGGTCCCAGTGTAAAGTCTCCTAATGTGGAAAAGAAGTTCTCCATTTCCTTCTGCAGGAGCTGGTTCCGCTTCTCGGCATCTTCACGCGCTCGGTCTGCGTTGCGCATCTTTATTTCGAGCATGGTGTATTTCTTTTTGCCCTGGTCCAACTCCTCTTCCAGTCTGTTCACTTGCACGCGAAGCTCTGTACTGGACTCCTCCAGCCTGAGGAAATGGATACAGTTAGCACGGCTTCCCCTCTCCTGCGCTAACCCGACGGGTCTCATGCACGTGCAGGGAATAGAGATCAGGTGCAGGCCGATGTGGGGCACGGTGGCGTTGCTGCCTCACAGCGCCAGAGACCCGGGCTCAACCCTGACTATGGGTGCTGTCTGTATGGTGACCTGCGTGGGTTTTGCCCGGGTGCTCCGGTTTCCTCCCATGCTCCAAAGACGTACAGGTTTGAAAATTAATTGGTTTTGGTGGAGGTTGTAAATTGTCCCTAGCTTGTAGGATGCTGCTAGTGTACAGGAATCACTGGTTGGCACAGACATTGTGGGCCAAAGGGCCTGTGCCCGTCCTGTACCTTCCTGTGTTCAACACATTATGCCTCGACCCATGTCACGTATATACGTCATGTAGGATCAAAGAGTAAAAACTCTGCAGATGGTCCTCACATGAACTACAGCTGAACACCAGTATATTTGCCAATCTCTGATCAGAATTGCCTTGACGTTCTCTCCTGAACATGGCACACCAGAGGAACAGGCCCTAATATATGTGGTGCATATGATGCCGATAAACTCATTTCATCTTCCTGCACATAATCCATATCCCACCACTTTGCGCATATCCTTCCTGCAAGCATCTTAAATTCCACTATCTCATATTCTGCTTCCTCCATCACCCCCTCCAGCGTGTTCCAGCCATCCACCACTCTCTTGTGTCAAAAACAGATTTGCCCCACATATCTCTAAATTAGGTGTCGTATCATTCATTTTAAATTTTTTTAAAATCTACTACTTTTATCTAAGCTGCTTTACTAGTCTTCACAATCCGCACCTCTACTTTGATCACTCAATTTGGAAGTGAAGTACAGGCAACATTGATCTAATTTAATCTCGAAAATATAGTTGCTGGAAATCTGACCCAAAAAAAACAAGAGAATTTGCTGGAAATGATTTTCGAGTGGAAGACAGATAAACCACAAGAACTAAAAGGACATCGAGACTAAATAAAAATGCTCATTCAAAACTGAACTTTGGAATGTAGGGCTGATGTTGAAATGAAATGCAAAAAGTAGCCAAGGTTATGTCGAACTGTGAAAAATATTAATGACTATTGCCTTAGTGCCACTAGATGGGACAAGTGCATTGGTGTTAATGTGATGCAGGAAAATGGCAGTCAGCTCTCCAAAATTGCAGCCCTCATGAATGTCAGTTTATCTTAGGCTTAGTGTCGAAGTGATTCTCCTGCCCCAAGCCCAGGAGACCATAGGGCAAGAGAATCGCCACAAAAGATCTATTGATCTGCAAACACTGGAAGAATGGGAGAGAAACAGCAACAAACCCATAATACACCAACCAAGGTTGCAGACAGTTTCTTTCATATGTTTTGGACACAAAAGCCAAGTCCCTTAATCGTATGATATGGGATTTTGCTTCAAGTCCCTGATAAAGGATCTAAATCAGTTTAGTTTAGTTGAGAGATACAGTGTGGAAACAGGCCCTTCTGCCCACTGAGTCTGCACTGATCAGCCATCCCTGCTCAGTAACACTATCCTCCACACACTAGGGACAATTTACATTTATACCAAGCCAATTAACCTACCAACCTGTGTGGGAGGAAAACAAAGGTCTTGGCGAAAACGCACGCGGGTCACAGGGAGACTCTGTGCAGACAGCACCCGTAGTCGGGATCGAACCCAGCACTGTAAGGCAGCAACTCTAGCGCTGTGCCACCCCAGGCAAGTGCCGTTCCTGAGGTGGTATACAGTTAGTTATCTGCGTTCTTATAAGTGAAATAAGTATTTCACAGGGTACGCAAAAGGCTGGAGAAACTCAGCGGGTGCAGCATCTAAGGAGAGAAGGAGATGGGCAACGTTTCGGGCCGAAACCCTTCTTCAGACACTTTAACACTAAGTATTTCACAGGCTAGGCTGATGATGATATACACAGTGAGGTGATCCATACTTAGACCTGGATCATCTTGGCTTTGTTTAGTCAGTTTAACCCATTGAATGGAAAAGGTTTTACCTCATCAAGGAAAATTATTACATTATTAATTTTCAGGCAATATATTCCATTCAAGCCCAAACATCCAGAGGTGGCCTTAACCTTTAATCCAAATGTGGATTATTGGATAGTAAATAGATGTGAGCTTTTGTATAAGAAGGAACTTGTATACGAATGCCGGTTTACACTGAAGAGAGACACAAAATGCTGGAGTAACTCGGCATCGCTGGAGAGAGGGAATGGGTGACGTTTTGGGTCGAGACCCTTCTTTAAACTGTCCATGAGCGAGCTCTTGGCTGATGTTCACTTCCCTAACATCGAGATTATAGGCCACATATTAACTTAAACTGGGTCAGTTGTGTTATTATTTAATTGCAAGAATGAAGTGCCAATTGTCTGGGCGTTCATTTCACTGATGTTTAAGAACAGTCTTCAGTGTGATCCTCTTATTTACTAATCCACAGTTTAAGTATTAGTGTATTAATTGTCTAATCTTTCTAATATTAAATCGGAATACATCTTGTCCACAACACAACGTTGCTTTGGTTTTACTGCAATTGGTTCAATAGCTAGGACATCAATGAGCAAAGTGGCCTTAGTCTGAACTTCCTTTTCGAGGTATGGTAAATTGTAAAAGTACATTTGACTATACTTGGATAACAAGTGAGCTGGGTACAAGGGAAAAAGTTTTAGTGCAGGAAGGAACTGTAGATGCTGGTTTAAACCAAAGATAGACACAAAATGCTGGAGTAACTCAATGGGTCAGGCAGCATCCCTGGAGGAAAGGTAGAGGTGATGTTTCAGTTCTGAAGAAAGGTCTCGGCCCAAAACGTCACCCGTTCCTTCTATCCAGAGATGCTGCCTGTCCTGCTGAGTTACTCCAGCATTTTGTGTCAATTGTCGTCTCGGGGCAAAGACCCGTCTTCAGACTGAGGGAAACAAGAGATATAGACGGTGAGATAGAGGAAAAAATGAAAGACATGTAAAAAAGTAACGATGATCAAAGAAGTGAGTTGCGCTTAGGGATATTATTGTATTCCAGATTTTTCAGAATAGCATTCAATGTTTTTACAACTTGGATTTTCCACAGGTGCGAGGCTTAACATGAATTCAAACTTTATGTCATGCTCATGATGGAGATTTGGGGCAGAGGGTCAAAGAGGGAGTATGAGCTGACTGCTCTGCTGTTGATGTTTTATCGGCCATGTTGTAGCAAATATATTGTCAAGCTTGAAAGGTTCAGAAAAGGATTTACGAGGATGTTGCCAGGACTAGAGGGTGTGAGCTATACGGAGAGGTTAAGTGGGCTGGGTCTCTATTCCATGGAGCGTAGGAGGATGAGGGGAGATCTTACAGAGGTATATATACAAAATCAGGGATAGATCAGGTAGATGCACAGAGTCTTTTGCCCAGAGTAGGGGAATCGAGGACCAGAGGACATAGGTTCAAGGTGAAGGGGGAAATATTTAATAGGAATCAGAGGGGTAACTTTTCCACCCAGAAGGTGTTGGGTGTATGGAACAAGCTGCCAGAGGAGATATTTGAGGCTGGGACGATCCCATCGTTTAAGAAACAGTTGGACAGGTACATGGATAGGACAGGTTTGGAGGGTTGTGGACCAAGCTCAGGCAAGTGGGACTAGGGGTAGCAGGGATATTGTTGGGCGAGTTGGGCCAAAGGGCTTGTGACCGCACTGTATCACCCTATGACCAGGTCCTCGTTATTTACCAGGGATGGAGGATCAGACTCGACACAGATTCCAAAAAACATTGAATATTATTAGAGACACAAGGAACTGCAGATGCTGGTATGTCACAAAGTGCAGGAGTAACGCCGCAGGTCAGGCAACTTCTCTGGAGAACATGTTTCAGGTCGGGGCCCTTCTTCAGACCTCCAACCTCTGAAGAAGGGTTCCGACCCGAAATGTCACATCCCCTTGTTCTCCAGAGATGCCGCCTGACCCGCCGACTTACTCCAACTCTTTGTGTCCTTTTATGGACAGATTTTGATTTTGACCTCCGCTTGTCCCGGTCCCAGCTCAAGCTGCAAATCTGCATTCCCCACTTCTATGCTGCCGTTGATATTTCACCAGGTGCTGACATAAAGCATGAGACGTAATCCGCTGCATGTCAAACAAGGTTCAGTGGACACTGCAGGAGAAACACATTGACTCAAACCAACATTGTACAAACACAAATCTGCTAATGGTCCAGGATTAAGTCACAGAGCGATACAGTGTCGAAACAGACCCTTCAGCCCAACTTGCCCACACCGGCCAACATGTCCCTTCTACCCTAGTCCCACCTGCTCGCATTTGGCCCCTATTGCTCTAAACCTGGTCTGTCCAAGTACCTGTCCAAATGCTTTTTAAGCTTTGTGATAGTCCCCTCCTCAACTATCTCTTCTGGCAGCCCGTTCCATACATCCACCACTCTTTGCATGAAAAAGTTACCCTCAGGTTCCTATTAAAGCAAACCCCCCCTCACCTCAAACCTATGTCAACTGTTTCTCGATTGCCCTACTCTGGGAAATAGACTCAATATATTCCTCTCATGAATGTATACACCTCTATAAGATCATCCCTCATCCTCCTACGCTCCAAGGAACAGAGTCCTAACCTGCTCAGCCTCTGCCTATAGCTCAGATCCTCAAGTCCTGAGAACATCCTCGTAAATCGTTCCTGCACCCTTTCCAGCTTGACAACATCTTTCCTATAACACGGTGCCCAGAACTGAGCGCAATACTCCAAATGTGGCTTCACCAATGCCTTGTACAGCTGCAACGTGACCTCCCAACTTCTATACTCACACCGTCCCTCCTCAGCGATTAGACTAAAGTCACACTGTCAACACTCTCTCCCTGAAAAAAAACCTTCATTAATACAGTCTTTAATGCAGATTCCAGATAGAGATCCACTGAAACTGACTGCCTAGAAACATGTTTGTTTAAAGATCCTGGCACTTAGATTGCTCAGAGTAAGTCTTTACCAGTTAGCCAGCTGCTTTGTAAGTTATCACTAAACAGGCTGCTCTGTCAACAAGCAAGCAGCTTGCCATTTGAGTGCCTGGTAACAAAGTGAGCTGCTTCAGAGCAGAAATAGCTGTGCAGCACCTGCCTGCACCTGTGTTTTTGTCTGTCTGAATTACTAAAGCTTAAACTAGACAAAAATGCACTTGGAATCTCGTGGTGGAGCACTGTGTCAAATGTTGGGTGAAATGTTCTTTATGTTCTAGGAGCAGAATTAGGTCATTCGGCCCATCAAGTCTACTCCGCCATTCAATCATCGCTGATCTGCATTTCCCTCTCAACCCCATTCTCCTGGCCTCTCCCCATAACCCTGGACACCATTGCTAATCAAGAATCTGGCAATCTCCTTAAAAACCTCCATTGACTTGGCCTCCGCAGCCGTGTGTGGCAATGAATTCCACAGATTCACCAACCTCAGACAGGGGTATTGATGTTTAATTATTAATGGGAACTTTTCAAAGAGGCTGTGAATAAGGACGCTTCATTGTTACTGGGGCGCAGGTTGTGCGGTGAGGTAGGATGTGGATTTTGGGAATTTTGCGTTTAGTTCAGAGATACAGTGCTGAAGCAGGCCCTTCAGCCCACCGGGCCCATGCCGATCAGTGATCACCCTGTAAACTAATACTATCCTACTAGGAACATTTTACAAATGCCAATTAACCTACAAACCTGCACATCTTTGGAAAGTCCACGTAGTTCCTTCGACCCACCGACTCCGAGCCGACCAGCGATCGCCGCACCGCTATAACACTCACTATCCCACACACTAGGGACAACTTACAATTTTTACTGAGGCTAAATTAACCTACAAACCTGTACATCTTTGGAGTGTGGGTGGAAACCGAAGTACCCGGGGGAAACCCACGCAAGTCACGGGAGAACGCACAGACAGCACCGGTAGTCGGGATCGAACCTGGGTCTCTGCGCCACCGAGCTGCCCTTCTTGCCTTGAATGAGACACTGAGTTTGTCTGAAGCAGGGCTTAAAGCTGTGGCCATCTCTCTGTCTCACTCCATGATCCCCTCATCTCACACAACAACCACTATGCTGCACTTGTTCTAAACATGACTGCTGCGGTTAGCAATGAGGCAGAGAGAGAGGTAAAGCTGCCATCTGTGCAGTAGGCTCTTACACCTGGAAAATGTCGACACAAACTGTAGATGCTGGTTTACCCCAAAGATAGCCAAAAAATGCTGGAATAACTCAGCGGGTCAGGCAGCATCTCCGGAGAAAAAGGATGGGTGACGTTTTGGGTCGGAACTGTTCTACAAACTGTCACCTATCCATTCTCCAGACATGCTGCAGACACGTTAAGTAACTCCAGCACTTTGTGTCTATCTCAGGGTCTTGGGTCTTGTTCCTCATTGATCCATGGAAAGCTTGGGTACAGATGCTGGAAGAAGAGCTGGATTCTGCCTGGTCCACCCACCACCACCACCCCATCTCCCTGTCACCACACTGGCTCTACTAGGGATGAGGGGACCCACACTGCACCAGTGATAGACAATAGGCAATAGGTGCAGGAGTAGGCTCTTCGAGCCAGCACCGCCATTCAATGTGATCATGGCTGATCATCCCCAATCAGTACCCCGTTCCTGCCTTCTCCCCATATCCCCTGACTCCGCTATCTTTAAGAGCACTATCTAGCTCTCTCTTGAAAGCATCCAGAGAACCTGCCTCCACCGCCCTCTGAGGCAGAGAATTCCACAGACTCACAACTCTCTGTGAGAAGAAGTGTTTCCTCGTCTCCGTTCTAAATGGCTTACCCCTTATTCTTAAACTGTGGCCCCTGGTTCTGGACTCCCCCAACATCGGGAACATGTTTCTTGCCTCTAGCGTGTCCAAACACTTAACAATCTTATATGTTTCAATGAGATCCCCTCTCATCCTTCTAAACTCCAGAGTGTACAAGCCCAGCCGCTCCATTCTCTCAGCATATGACAGTCCCGCCATCCCGGGAATTAACCTAGTAAACCTACGCTGCACTCCCTCAATAGCAAGAATGTCCTTCCTCAAATTAGGGGACCAAAACTGCACACAATACTCCAGGTGTGGTCTCACAAGGGCTCTGTACAACTGCAGAAGGACCTCTCTGCTCCTATACTCGACTCCTCTTGTTATAAAGGCCAACAGGCCATTCACTTTCTTCACTGCCTGCTGTACCTGCATGCTTACTTTCATAGACTGATGAACCGGTGTAAGTGGCAATGATGTACAGGGTTCCACTGTGCAGTGGCACAGAACAGGAATGGGCCTCCTGCACCTAATGTAACCCAGTGTACTCTTGATAGTTCTGCACAGAAACAGGATAGGCCTCGTCAGCCACAGCAGGAAATGCAACCACAGGTGAAACATTCCGCTCTCCAAGCAGGACAGTGTCAACATCATCTTGGACGGATGCCAACATCAACCAAACCTCTGCCCACATGAGACGTTTGGTCACACAAACCAACCTCCCTTCCACCGACTCCATTTATACCTCGGCAAGCCAGCAGCAGAATCAAAGACGAGTCGCACCCTGGTCACTCCCTCCTCTCCCCTCTCGCATCGGGCTAAAGGTATAAAAGTGTGAAAAAGCACACCACCAGATTCAGGGCTAGTTTCTTCCCTGCTGTTATCAGGCAACTGAACAAACCTATTACCAACTGGAGAGTGGTCCAGAACTATTATCTACCTCATTGGTGACCTTTGGACTATCTTTAACCAGCTTTGTCTTGCACCAAATGTTATTCACTTATACGTAAATGGCTCGGATGTAATCATGCATTGTCTTTCTGCTGACTGTCTGCACGCAACAAAAAGCTTTTCACTGTACCTCAGTACACGTGACAATATACTAAACTGAAACTGGGCCGAGTTCCACTTATAACTCTACGAAGCAGAACTTTGGCAGTAGCTAAGTGTAACTTGAATCTCATCACCTTTTAATCCGGGTTTCGTACTCTGCCCTTTGCTTGGTCAGTTCACACTTGAGCTCAGAGACCAGGCTCTGGAGTGCCTTTGAGCACATGGCAGGGTCGCTGGAGGGGAAGAGGGCGTCGCTGTTGTCGCTGCAGCTGGCACTGCTGCCGCAGGTCTCGAAGGGCTCGCTGCGCTGCGCCTCGCCGCGGGGCTGCCTGCCCTGCGCCCGCCACTCCCCCCGGGTGCCGTTGAGCGCGGAGGAGTCGCTTTCCCGACCGGCCAGGGAGCTGCCGGAGTCGACGACGGAGATTTCACAGGAGGACGTGGACCAGGTGGTGCTGGCAACACTGTGCCTGTCGCCCGCACTCAGGGACAGGTTCGACGACGGCACATTGTCATAGGTGGACAGGCGGGAGGATCCAGTCTCTTTGATTCTGTCCCCAGATGAAGTCCTTCTGTGCCCTCGGAGTGAGGACAGGCCGTTCATCAGCCAGTTCCCACTGGCGGTCAAGTGGGGAATATCTATGCTGGAGCCGCCCACCTTGCTGCTGCCCGATCTCCCGCCTGCCTGCTTGAAGGTGTATTTCCACCCGGGGAGAGTTTGCAGTCTCCGGCCCGGGCTGGTGCTACCGGCAAGCTGCTTGTCCTTGTCCGCCCGCTCTCGAGACGCGGCTTTAGCCACGGCCACGGGGGTGCTGACGTTGACGTCCAGCGAGGTGGAGCTGTCGCAGGCGCTGCCCGCCTGGTTGTCAGCCTTGGTCTCCTCGCTCTCCTCCTCCGACACCCACTCCACCAGGCAGCGCTTGCTCAGTGACCTGGACTCGGGCTGTGGCACCGGGATGTCGCTGGCGACTATGGGGAACAGGCGGGCATGTTCGCTTATCAACACCATCATCAAATGCTGCACCAGGGAGGTACCTGTTGGTGGAACCAGAGTCACGTTTAGTTCTTAGTTCAGTCTAGAGACGCAGCATGGATACTGATCATTCAGCCCAGCATGGATACTGATCACCTGTTCACACCGCTTCTATGGAGAAACAAAAATACCGTTGATGCTGGTTTAGAAAGACGGAAAAAAGACATGCTTCAAGATCAGGCAAGCTGAATCCTTCGTTAACTGTAGTTCAATTGTGATGTGTTTATTTGGACTTGTTGTACAAGAATGTTCTTATGATCAAAGTTTTTTTCTTTCCCCTGACATTTTACATGGATAGGACAGATTACGAGGGATTGGGGCCAAACGCAGGCAGGTGGGACTAGTGTAGATGGGACATGTTGGCCAGTGTGGGCAAGTTGGGCTGAAGGATCGGATTCTACTCTGCAAGACTAACTATGAATCTATTATCAATGTCACAAAGTGCTGGTGTCACTTAGTGGGTCAAGCAGCATCTCAGATGAACATGGATAGGTTACGCTTCGGGTCTGGACTGAAGAAGGGTCCTGACCCGAAATGTCACCTATCCATGTCCTTGTATGTTACCCCTCATTTACATCCACTCGGGGCAAGTTACAGAGGCCAAGTAATCTACAAACCCACGCAACTATGCGATGTGGGAGGAAACCCACGTGGACTCGGTGAGAACGTGCAAACTCCACAGAGACAGTACCCAAGGTCAGATTTGAACATGGTTCTCTGCCGCTGTCTGGCAGCAACACTACCATGTTGTGTCACTGTAAGAATGGGA
This sequence comes from Okamejei kenojei, assembly GCA_035221665.1. NCBI lineage: Eukaryota > Metazoa > Chordata > Chondrichthyes > Rajiformes > Rajidae > Okamejei > Okamejei kenojei. Next base: position 16,078,418 of record CM069165.1, read on the forward strand.
ACAGAAAATGAAAAATTGAAAATTAGTTACTTTCACTGGACTTATGGAAACGGAATTGATTTTTCGCATTTGAGCACAGTTCTCTTCTCACAAAGGCTAATGAAAGTCTTCCTGAGATGTTGGTCTTTGGTGATTGAGGTTAATTCTGTATCCCAGTAGGAGCAGAGCCGCGGGCTATTTGAGCTGCAGCCGCATTATTGTCACTGCATTATCCATGGATTACTTCCCCACTGGTTTGTGGGATTTAGTTTAATACTTTCTCTACCATGATTCTCTTTAATAAAAAACACTAATTCCCCATTTCAAATGGAAATGTAAACCTACTGCTAAAATGTTATTAACCTAGAGGTAACCTATAAAATGAAAACAGTTCCTCCATCCACCTTCTGACTTCAAAGGAAGCTTTTGTTTGGAGGTTCCTAGCTCCAGGAGAGAAATTACCTGAGGGGTTTGCCACTCTGCACGAAAAACATCAACATGGCAGGTATTCTAGTCACTAATTAATTACGATTGGTATCACTCTGTGACTTTGCAATTCATGGACAACTTTACATCCAAATCTTTTGCTATTACTTTCGAGCATTGACAGTAGTCGGCAAGTGAGGAGAGTTGACCGGACAACCCATTGTGGCCTTGCGACGAATCGACTCCACTCTCTGCTGCAATGTGCGGGGGGAGTCACCAGCCAGTGTGAGCGCAGCAAGCTTCCACAGACGAGCTCTGCAGTAGGGCAGCACAACGGTGCAGTTGATAAGAATTGCGGCCTCGCTTTACCAGAGACCCGGGTTCAATCCTGACCTCGGGTGCAGTCTGCGTGGAGTTTGCACGTTCTCCCCGTGACCGTTTGAGTTTCCACCAGGTACTCTGGTTTCCTCCCGCACCCCAAAGATGTGAAGGTTGTAGATTAATTTACCCCAAGTGTGTGGAGAGTGGATGTGAAAGTGGGGTAACATAAAACTGGTGTAAATGGGGTGACTGATGGTGGCCATGGGTTCAGTGTGCCCAAGGGCTTGTTTCCATGCTGAATCCTTCAATCAAACAATTCAATTTGGACTATATAATGTAGTTTGAACCAGAACCCCATTCAGTGTAATTCAGGTGGAATTCAGAAGTCAGAAGCTCCAACACTGAGCTGTTTCCTGGCTTGTAACTCGACCGTGAGGAGAACAAAACAGCGGCCTGTGAACTCAGGGCCTACTTCCCCATTGTGCCTACTAACCCTCACTGGAATTGCCTCAGCTTGGACTGTCTTTGTATTCATTTCTTCCACTCGTATCTCAGAATTGATTCTTTTTTAAATGCAAAGAGTACTTGGAGTTATTCTTCAATATTTGAACTTTAAAAAGGTAATGAATTCCGTTAAGGTCACTTAATGACTTCAGAACCACCATTAGCAACCACCTACTTTATTGATTATAGTGGCACCAGACACCCGGGTTTGATCCCGTCCTCGGTCGCTGTCTCTGCAGAGTTTGCAAGTACTCCCCGTGACTGCTTGTGCTTCAGTTTCCTCCCACGTTCTGGGTTGGAGAAACAAGGAACTACAGAACTCCCGGTGCTCTGGTTTCCTCCCACATCTTAAAGACTTGTAGGATTGTAGGTCGAGTGGCCTCTGTGATATTTTCTTAGTGTGTAGGTGAGTGGTTGAGAATGTGAGATGACCTTTGACTAGTGTGAACATTGATGGTGGACTCGGTAGGCCAAAGGACCCATTTCCATGGTGTATCTGTCAGTGATTCAATGATTCTAAGCTTTCAATCACTTACCACATTTTACCTCAATAACAGTTCATGTGCCGAAACGCTTGAAAAAGCGAGCGTATATAAACATAGTAAATAGGTGCAGGAGGAGGCCATTCGGCCCGACGAGCCAGCACCGCCATTCATTGTGATCATGGCTGATCGTCCCCAATCAATAACCCGTGCCTGCCCTCTCCCCATACCCCTTGACTCCACTAGCCCCAAGAGCTCTATCTAACTCTCTCTTAAATCCATCCAGTGACTTGGCCTCCACTGCCCTCTGTGGCAGGGAATTCCACAAATTCACAACTCTCTGGGTGGAAAAAGTTTGTTCTCACCTCAGTCTTAAATGGCCTCCCCTTTATTCTACGATATGGAGTTAAAACCATACCAACCTATAATCAACTGTTACTCAAAATGGATTCTCAAAGTCCCAGCTCCGATTTTTACACATTTTTCTGCAACGTGTCCTCAGAACGGAGTGAGCACTTAAAGTAAGAGACATTTAATCAAACTTCTGCCACGTTTGTGGATCAGGCCAACCTGATGTGCTAACTGAAGGAGGATCAAAAGGGCAGGTATTTGCACGTTGATGGGCGAGTTGCTGCAGGAAGGGTAGTGGGTGAGCGCAGTCTCCTTACCTTTCATTATGGTCACTGGGTCCTCCAGCTTCGGACGCAAGATATTTGGTCCAAACACTGTCGCAAGATTCTGGACACTCATTTTATTTACACTTGAATAAGACTGAACTTCATCAAGGAACCTAGAGGTAACATGGGCAGTGTGAGAAGGAAAAAATAAAACCTGTCAAATTACACCAGCATCATGTTACTGAAATAGTCTTCTTTTCACACACACCTTTTGCGTTTATATTCAAAGAACCCTACGTCTCTTGACTAGTTGGATTAGATTAAATGCACTGCACTGTCGTTTGTTCGTCAACGGGTGGCTCTGTAGCTCAGCTTGTAGAGCCCCTGCCTCTTAGCGCCAGAGTCCCAGGTTCGAACCTGACCTTGGGTGCTATCTGTGTGGAGTTTGTATGCTCTCCTTGTGACTGTTTGCGTTTCGCCCTCAGATTGCAGCGGCTAATTGGCCACTGTCAACTGCCCTGAGTGCGCAGGTGAGCGATAAATTCTGGGGGGAATTGATGAGAATATGGAGAGAATAACATTGGATTGGATCAGTGTGAATGGGTGGCCGTTATACGTTCTCCCCCTCTGGGCTACCTACACACCTCCTCTACCTTCTGTGCGATTCTGTGGACTAAGAAGGCCAGAGAGCCTGTTTTCATGCTGTATCTCTCTACGACTACGAAGGTGACGCAGCAGTAGAGTTGCTGCCTTGCAGTGCCAGGCACCCGGGTAAGATCCGTACGGACTTTAAACCTTCTTCCCATGACTCCCGTGGGTTTTCGCTGAGATCCTCGCTTTCTTCCCACACTCAAAAGTCATACAGGTTGGTAGGTTTGACGGGCTTGTGTAGGATAGTGTTAATGTGCGGGGATCGCAGGTCCGTTTCTGCACTGTAGCTCTAAACTAAACTATGGCTGAGACTTACTGCAAATCCCTTTGCCCAAATGCAAAGTCTTACAGCGCCACATTATCAGTCTGTTGGTGGACTACCCCTTGCCAAATGAGGTCTGAGTAGCAGGGTTATAAAAGATTGAAAAAGATGTTAAGAACTCGGGGCCCACTTAAAGAAACCCTACCCACCCCAAATCTACCAAGGATAAGCGTTCCACTAAAAAAAGAGAATAGATCTGACAGACATGGAGGGAGGTCTCCATAAAGCTCCTCTCCTGCCTCACTGCACTCCACCAGTTAACAGCACTATTTAAAGGGCCTGTCCCACTCCGGCGTCATTTGCACTTCACGCAGAGATGGCGCGTAATGCGCACCATGCACGCGTCGTGAATGTCGCCCCAGTGGGACAGGCCCTGAAGAAAGCACGAGAGATCTGACCACATCTATGCAGGGTGAAGGTAATGTCTTTGCAATAACATTTGCCAGCTCTGTAATTTCAAGCATTTGTGCTGGCCCCACAGCAGAAGCGTCCACGTCGCGGGGCTGGAAACTGGAAGGATCCCGAGCTAATTCTGCGACCACCATCACCTGTTGCGACGAGTGACGGCTCCCACTGATTGTCGCTTGAAGCTTGCATCCTTTTCAGGACGGACGATGACAGCGAGGCCAACGTTTGTAACAAGATGGACACGAAAAGAAGCAGCATTTACTGGTCCACCTTGGAATTGTCCAATTTGTCATCTTTCAATCTCGTAACTTGGCAGCTGCCCATGTTAAAATGTTATCTCATTTTGACAGAAATCAAAGTTCCCATACCATAAGGGCAAGGAAATAAAATGCAGTACCAACAATGCTGCAATAAAAGACCAAAGCACCCTTTAGAGTTTAGAGATTTAACCTTCAGAATTACAGCATGGAAACAGGCCCTTAGGCCCACCCGACCAGCGATCACCCCTACGCTAACACTATCCTACATACCCTGGGGGCAAATACATTTTTTTTACCAAAACCAATTAACCTACAAGCCTGTATATCTTTGGAGTGTGGGAGAAAATCTGGGTGAGTGCAGCGTAGGTTTACAAGGTTAATTCCCGGAATGGCGGGAGATATGCTCAGAGAATGGCGGGGCTGGGCTTGTACACTCTGGAGTTTAGAAGGATGAGAGGGAATCTTATTGAAACATATATAATACAGTCACATGGAGAACGTATAAACGCCATACAGTCTGGCGCTGTGAGGCAGCAGCAACACTGTTGCCCCACTGTGCCGCCCATTACATTGGGCAGATTCCAATTCTGCGGTCGTTTTAGGAATGGTGAAGTGCGAGTAAAACAGTGAGCTACCCCCGAGCCACGCACAGAGTATTTCCCAATTACATGCCGATACACTTCATCGCCCACCACCCATTCTATTCCGCTGCGCTGAGAAACCCACCTGCAGGTGTATTTGAGCAGATTGTAATTGGCCTGAGGCAGTCCAGCAACTTGTTTGATCAGCTCCTGGACACCCTGAATAACAAACAAAGGCAGATTATTAATTCTCAGTACCAGGTAAGAGAACACTTAAAAAGAGGCACTAATTTAACCCTGGCTGTGCAAGGTAAATTGAACAGGTGGGCAGTTAAAATGGATTAGATTATTGACCTAGCTGAGCGCCACCTGTAACCTGCTCAGCTCAGCTAGTAACAAGCCCACCTGCTTAAGACAGGCACACAATGCTGGAGTAACTCTGGAGCAAAGGAATAGGTGACGTTTTGGGTGGAGATCCCTCCTCAGACTGAGTCTGTTTTTCGAGTCTGAACGTCACCTATATATATGTGTGTGTGTATATATGTGTGTGTGTGTGTATGTATGTATATATGTATGTGTATATATGTGTATGTATATGTGTGTGTGTGTGTGTGTGTATCTCTTCTCGTAGATACCATCAGGAAGAAGGTAGGGATGCTAGAAGCTGATAGATACAGGTTCAAGACCAGCTTCCTCTCATCAAACATCATGCCCTTGAAGCAGCCTACACAGCCCTGCACCCTTTGCACCACCATGGTCTCCAGTTGACTCAGAATAAATATTTTTATTATACATTTACATTTGCCGAGTTGCATCTAATGTGCCTGTACACCAGCGGCAAGTATCAACTTCATTGCTCCAAATCCCTCCAACAGGTTTGGAGGGATATGGACCAAACGCGGGCAGCTGGGACTAGTGCAGTTGGGACATGTTGGCGGGTGTGGGCAAGAATGTCCTGTTTCCACACCGTATCACACTCTGACTCTATGGCTCATATCTGGTGCATATAGCAACTAAATACTCTTGAAGATGGACACAAAATACTGGAGTAACTCAGTGGCACGGGTGACATTTCGTGTTGGGACCCTTCTTCAGACTGAAAGTAGAGGGGAGGGAACTGGAAGTAAGAAAAGGGCGGAACAAAGCGGGACTGGCAACAGATGACCACGGAAGGGTGGAGCCCACAATGATCCCTTGTTGATAGACACAAAAAGCTGGAATAACTCAGCGGGTCAGGCAGCGACTCTGGAGAATGGAATAGGTGACATTTCGGGTCGAGACCCTTCTTCAAACTGAGAGTCAGGGTAGAGGGAAAGTGAGATATGAAAATGTACATAGAACAAATGTATGAAAGATGGCCCATTGTTGGCCAATCCTGCTTGATTCTGGCCTTTTCCCCTCCATTCTACTTTCACTGAAGAAGGGTCTCAAGCCAAAACATCACATCTCAAAACAAATTTTCTTCAGAGATGCTGCCTGACCTGCGGAGTAAAGGCCCTGTCCCACTTTCCCGGGTTACTCACGAACTCTCCCGAGTTTTCCCTTTGATTCGAACTCGGAGAATTACGGTAATAGCTGTTCGTAGGTACTCGGGGCTATTTTTTTTAAACTCTGGACAATTTTCAACATGTTGCAAAAACGCCCCGACTTACCTGATGCCCCGAGTCCCTACGGCTGGCATAATGAGCCGCTACGAAACATCTACAGACTCCTACGAGCTCGTTACCAACATTACCCGACATTCCCCGCATTCGAATCAAGGGAGAGTTTGTGAGTAACTCGGGAAAGTGAGACAGGGCCTTTACACCAGCATTTGCATCTATCTTCGGTATAAACCTGCATCTGCAGTTCCTTTCTACACATTCCAAACACTCGAATCTGTGCCCAGTCCTAATTATGGCTTGGGAAGATAACTTCAACTTTAGCAGTGGTCTGGATGGGAAGTACAACTGGGTTTCCTGCCTCACATTAGGAAAGGTGGTCACATTTTTACAAATAAATGGCTATCCTATTTGAAAAATACATGATCTGAATGCACATACTCACCCTCCAAAAATAGCTGATGACTCCTGCTACTGACACACTTAATCCCTGTTCCAATTACCAGACACTTTATCTTGTCTGACCTTGGCTGATAGATAAGGGGATACATTACTAATGAGCAGCACAATCGCAGAGAGAGAGCCTGTCGTCTCAAGAAGAAGACTTCTCCATCTAACAACTTGTAGATGAGTGGAAACAGAAAGTTATGCTCTGGTCAATTATGGGAATTAATATGATATCTGGTAATAATTAGTTTTTAATCCATACCCCCCTCCATCACCTATCTGTGTTCTCCAGAGATGCTGCGTGACCTGATGAGCATGCATTTTGTGTAGGAAGGAACTGCTGCTGCTGGTTTAAACTGAAGATAGGCACACAATGCTGGAGTAATCTCAGCAGGACAGGCAGCATCTCTGGAGAGAAGGATTGTGTGACGTTGCAGGTCGAGAGCCTTCTTCAGACTGATATGGGGGGAAAGGGAAACATGAGATATAGACAGTGACGTGGCGAGATATAGAACAAATGAGTGAAAGATATACAAAAACGTAACTGTGATAAAGAAAACAGGCCATAGTTAGCAGTTTGCTGGGTGAGAAGGAGAACCTGGGATGGAGAGAGGGAGGGCAAAGGTTACTTGAAGTTAGAGAAATCAATATTCATACCACTGGGATGTAAATAATTCTGCATTTTGTGTTCATTTCCGCAGATCCTTGTGCCTCCATAAAAAGGAATGGTCCTTTTTTTTCTGGAACAATTGGCAAAAAAGGCCACAACGCCTATCGTTCAACGTACTGAAAGGGCCCCGGGTTCGCTCACCTCTTCCTTGTCCTTGGACAGCAGTTGTGCACATGAAAGGAAGTCCTCGTACTTTGCAAACGGGATGACTGGTTCTGGCAACTCCCTCAAGTACAGCTTCAGCAGGGACGCGACTGTGTGAACGTCTGTGTTCCTGAAACGCAAAAGCACGAGTCATGGAGCTTTGTAAAGCCACGACAATTAGTCAACAGTTTCTGTCAGCACAAACACCACCCAGTAATAAGCCACCTCCGCCTATTCTGACCCACATAGTTATTACTTCATTATCTATTATTCTGACCCATAGTCAAAACTGCATTTAATACTATTCTTTATACATAGAAACATAGAAAATAGGTGCAGGAGTAGGCCCTTCGAGCCTGCACCGTCATTCAATATGATCATGGCTGATCATCCAACTCAGTATCCCGTACCTGCCTTCTCTCCATACCCCCTGATCCCTTTAGCCACAAGGGCCACATCTAACTCCCTCTTAAATATAGCCAACAAACTGGCCTCAACTACCTTCTGTGGCAGAGAATTCCACAGTTTCACCATTCTCTGTGTGAAAAATAATTTTCTCATCTCGGTCCTAAAATACATTCATGTTATAGGAGCAGAATGAGGCCATTCGGTCCTTTAGGTCCAGACTGCCATTCAATCATGGTTAATCTGCCTTTCCCTCGTTCTCCTGCCTTCTCCCCATAACCCCTGAGATCACAAATCTAATACCTCTGCTTTCAGTTCAAATTTGGGTATAAACTTGCTTTTAATTGTTCCGAGCCTGGCTGGGAACATTCAAACACCATCTTGTTTTCTGTTAGTTGGCTCCAATTGGAAACTGGGATCAGAAATAATAATATAATGATAAATGATAACTTTTCACATGTAGAGAATGAGAATCGGTTGAAATGGTTTCACTGACAACAAACACAATCGCTGGTTGAAAGAGAGACCAAATGAACATCAAGGATCAACAGTCTTTGGACGCAGAGCTATCAATAGGAGTCAATAAGCTGACTTTAAGTTGTTGAGAGTTAGTCCTTTGGTGAAAAAAAAATTAGCCAAGGGTGAATCGTTATTCCAATGCTCCAGAGATTTCTGAAAACATGCAGAAGAGGTATCAGGACTTAAAGATATCAATTTATCACTGGTGTTTATTTTGAAGTCAGTGCATTACAAACCACTCCACGGAGCCACTCATGGCCTCATGAAGCTCTCTCATATATATTGACCTGGTACAGTAAACACTGCAGTAACCAGGTGCCCTTGGGTTTTTGGTAATGATGTTAAAAGATTTTTATGTTTAAGAGCAACATCCATTAATAACATTCAAATATACTTTTGTGTTACGTTATTTTACACGTGTTAAACGATAGTACTTTTTTTTTTCAGAGAATCCGGTGAATTTAAAAGGATCAGAAGACAAGCCAGCACTCTGCAGATAAGACACAGAAAGCTGGAGTAACTCAGCAGGACAGGCAGCATCTCTGGAGGAAAGGAATGGGTGATGTTGCGGGTCGAGACCCTTCTTCAGACTGGTATGGGGGAAAGGGAAACACGACATATAGGCAGTGAAGTAGCGAGATATAGAACAAATGAATGAAAGATAAACATGCCGTTTCGGGTAGAGACTGAGTCGGAAGGAGGGTCTTGACCCGAAACGTCACCCATTCCTTCTCTCCAGAGATGCTGCCTGGCCCGGTGAGTTACTCCAGCATTTTGTGTCCATCTTCAGTGGAAACCAGCATCTGCAGGTTCCTTTCTACACAAGAACTCTGCAACCAGCTGGTAATGTGCACGAGTTCCGGATCTCGACCCCCCCCCCCCAGCTCCTGCCACATCCCTTGGGTCCGACCTGAGTAAATTACTCTTCATAGGTTCATGAGTTATAGGAGCAGAATCAGGGCATTTGGCCCATCAAGACTACTCTGCCATTCAATTCAGGCTCACATTCCAGACTATTGAACAATCCTGCTAGATTACATTAACGTTGCTGGTGGCTGGTCAAACGTAAACAGCCTCCTGAAGCAAACACGTCTCTCTCAGTGGTTTATAATACATTGGCTGCAAATTAACTTAAATAAACACCATTAGGCTCCAGCATTTGAACAGTATAAAAGGTAGGAATTTACTTGTCAAATAGCGGCTTCTCTCCGCAGTTGAAAGAATCCTGGAGCTCTTTGACCAGGTTGGCTTGCCCAGGCATGCGGAATAACCCTTCTTCATTGAGTCCATGTTCTCTGATAAAGTCCACACACTGTTCCACTAGTAATGGAGCCAAATGCCTTCCAAACTTCCTCTCGCACTGCACCGTATCTTCCAAACGCTGTCCAAATATACCTGGAATAAATGGCAATCTGCAGGTGTGATTTCCCCCGACTAAGGCTTTAATAACATTCCCTCCCGATTCACGTTGTTTCTTTAACCTGGAAACTGAAATATCAAATGTCAAACTTAAAAGACACTTCACTCGAAGTATTTTTAAGTACAATTAAAGGACGGCACGGCAGTAGAGTTGCTGCCTTGCAGCACCAGAGAGCCTGAGCATGGGTACATGTCTGTACGCAGTTTGTACATCTCACTGTGACTTGCATAGGTTTTCCCCGGGATCGCCGGTTTCCTCCCACACTCCAAAGACGTGCAGGTTTGGTAGGTTAATTGGCTGGGTATTATTGTAATTTCTCCCCAGTGTGTGTAGGATAGTGTTAATGTGCGGGGATCGCTGGTCGGCCCGGACTCGATGGGCCGAAGGGCCTGTTTCCGTGCTGTATCTCTAAACTAAACAATAATGCTCAGGTCAATTTTTAAACCTCTCCCTTTTTAAGAATAAGATTGTTTTGGCTCTGTGTGAACTGTTAAGTGGAAAGTCAATGTTTGAAGTAACCTTTTAACAACTTTTAACCCTGTGCAGAATTTAAAACAATACACATATACGTCAAGGCCTTTCTAAATTCTCTCACAAGTTAGGACAAGAAGCAGGAGAAAAAAAACCTTTTGAGTACAAACTGCATACAGACAGCACCCCTAAACACAATTTTAATTTTTTTAAATTTTTTAATAGAAAATATTAGACAATAGACAATAAGTGCAGAAGTAGGCCATTCGGCCCCTCGAGCCAGCACCGCCATTCAATGTGATCATCCACAATCAGTACCCCGTTCCTGCCTTCTCCCCATATCCCCTGACTCCGCTGTTTTTAAGAGCCCTATCCAGCTCTCTCTTGAAAGCATCCAGAGAACCTGCCTCCACCGCCCTCTGAGGCAGAGAATTCCACAGACTCACCACTCTCTGTGAGAAAAAGTGTTTCCTAGTCTCCGTTCTAAATGGCTTACTCCTTATTCTTAAACTGTGGCCCCTGGTTCTGGACTCCCCCAACATCGGGAACATAAACAATATTCATTAGTTTAGTTTAGATACAGCATGCACGCAGGCCCTTTGGCCCACAGGGTCCACGCTGGCCATTAATCACCCATTCACACGAGTTCAATGTTATCCCACTTTCTCATACACTCCCTACACATGAAGGGCAACTTTCAGAAGCAATTTAACCTTCAAACCCGCATGCCTTTGGGATGCTGGAGGAAGCCGATGAAATCCCACGTGGTCACAGGGAGAACGTGCAAACTCCACACAGACAGCTCCTGAGATCAGGACTGAACTGGGGTTTCTGGCGCTGTGAAGCAACTGTTTTACTCAGAGTTGATGGATTTCAAGTTTGGAGCGGAGAAGCTGGGATTGTTCTCGCTGGTCAGTGAAAGACTGGCAGATTTGCTGAAGATAGACAGGATAGAGAAAGAGAGAGAGAAACTGTTTCCATTTGTAAATAGCTGAAGGACCAGGGGACACACATTTAAGGTTTTAGGCTACAGATACAGGGCTTATGATGAGTAGTTAGAATTAGAATTCACTGCTTGCAAGGATAGTGGGAACATGATTACTCAGGGCTTTCAAAAGGGAATTGAATGGACACTCAAGGGAGAAGTTGGCCAAGCTATGAAGAAATAAACTGCAGATTGCTACACTGGGAGCAGGGATAGACTTTATGGGTCAAATTGCCTTCATTCTAATTGTTCTATGATTTCCATTTAATCATTTCACTTCTGCTCAGAGCCAACTACGAATGCCCTTTTACCATCCAAGCTCGATACATCCCATTTGGGCACAACATCCAACCCAAGAGCATTCTCATATTACCAAGGGCTCGGAAACATGGAAGCTCCTACTCAGACAATCCCAACCATGTGGCATCACTGGTTTCAGCTCAACCTGCAACCCACAGTACAAGCTCTAACTCCAACCCCCAAAAGTGACGGAAACACTCCACGGGGCTGGCAATGGTGCACGGCACAAATCAGCATGGCTCCAGTGATCTCCTCAGGCAGTGCTCCCCAGACATCACTGTTGCTTCAACATCTGTGCTACATTTCTTCTTACTTGCCTGGAGAATGTGTGGTCTGTGATACCCTGGCTGATGTATAATCAAAGACAATGTTCTAGGTGGCATCAACAATGGTAAATTAGGGAGGTGGTGACAATCAACTAGGTAGAGGGGGTTGTGTGTATACATGTGCACGTGTATGTATGGGTGTGCGTGTATGTATGTGCATGTGCATATGTACATGCATGTGTGGATGGATGTGTGTGTGTGTGTGTGTATTTATATATATCTATACTGATGCTCCCAACTCACCTCATCTCCCCTGGTCAAATCGGACCAGATTTAGTGTATAAACTAACCCATGAACAACGGTCACTGAGCCAATGTACCTGGAACATAAGCAGGTGGTGTGTAACTCCTTCGAGCAGGAGTCACCGCCTAGGGGAGCAGTGATTACGACATAAAAAGTGACCACTGGCAATTCCAAAAGAGCAATCTCATCAGTGCCATTCCCCCACTCTGTTGTTTCCCGCCACCTATTCTCTCTCACATGCCTATCAGTGGCCCTCTGCACCTTTTGACATTTACTTCCAGCAAGGGGTAATTTATCTCGCCATTTATCCGACGAACAGATCTTTGGTGGGTGGGGGGAAAACTGGAGCATCTGGTGGAAATCTGCATGGCCACAAGGAGTGTATGCAAACTCCAGGCAACACTGGCGGTCAGTATTGAACCCAGGTCCCTGGAGCTGCGAGGATTCTTTCAATGCGCCAGCATGAAGCCCCAACCCCTCAGTCCACTGCTGACATGTTGACTTATCATGTTGCAGGTCATGAGATACTACCGAGAGGAAAATCAAACACACGGCATTGTTCATAAAGGTAATGATCAGCGAGCAGAGGTAAACGTGTCCCACGTCAGTCTGAAGTCAAACTCAAATGGCAGAGGGGGCCTGAAGAGATGGACCTTCAGGTTGGAGAAGAATATATTTGGAGAAAGTCTAGGATGTGACAATTCTTTTCATGTAACATAACCAATAATAAACATGCCTGTTATTTGTTTCTGTCTGCTATCTTCATACTCTGACCTGTTCAAGTAATCACGACCCAATGTCAATAAACCCGTTTCCTTATCACACTGATGATGCTGGTTTATACCGAAGAAGGACACAAAATGCTGGAGTGATTCAGCAGTTCAGGCAGCTTCTCTGGAGAGAAGGAATGGGTGACGTTTCGGGTCAAGACCCCGTCACACATTCCTTTGCTCCAGTGATGCTTCCTGTCGTGCTGAGTCACTCCAGCATTTAGTGTCTAGCCTTGGTTGGTAAGTTACATTGCAAGTTGAAGCTATGGCAGTCCAACCAAAGTAATCAGGTTTATTCCTTGAAGAATTGACAGGAGTTATATTAAACGCACATGAATCCACCGTTGGACTGCATTGGGAGTAAGAGACAGGTTCTCCTGACAGCATCTCTGAAGGAAAGGAATAGGGGACATTTCGGGTGGAGACCCTTCTTCAGACGCAATGGGTGACGTTTCGGATCGAGACCCTTCTTCAGACTCCTGAAGACTTCTGAGTCCGAAGAAGGGTCTCGACCTGAAACATCACCTGCTCCTTTTCTCCAGAGATGCTGCCTGACCCCGCTGAGTTACTCCAGCTTTTTGTGTCTATGTTGTGTTGCGTGAAGCGGAGACAGGATGTAGGTGGCTACCATCGACACAGTGCCGTTCCCAAACCTCCAGGAACTCACAACGGCCAAACACACAGTGGGCGAGCCGCCTCACGTCCCTTCACCCTGGCGACATTTGCTCACATCTGCCTTGATTCGTCAACTTTCCTCAACCACAAGATTCTAACCCTATTGCCAGCTATGTTATCGTGCATGTAGCAAGGCACATTTGATGATGGTGTCTCCGTTTGTGATTTTTTTTTGGCTGGAGAGCAAATCTGCCCTGGATTGTCACCTTGGGTGAATTTGGTTGCAAAGACGATGGGTGCTGTCTTTGTGGAGTTTGTACGCTCTTCCTCTCCCCAGTGTGTACACAAGCACCAGAGTAAAATATACCAACTGATCAATCAAGTACATTCTCCCCACGCATCTGGGCCCAACCATGTCATTATCATTCCTAATATACAAAAGAGGCCATTCGACCCACTGAGTCTATGCCATCTCATGACCATTCCCATTAGTCCCATCTGGAATAATAAATACTTTATTAACCCCCTTATTCAGGGGAAATTCAGATGTCCTTGCAGCACACTATTAAAAATACAACAGAACATTAAAGAAGATGTTTAACATTAAAACATAAAAAGCATCCTCCCACAGTAAGTCCAGTCCCCATCCCCATGTCCACCCATCGTCAGGCCTATTGAGGCCACAGTCGCCGCTACAGAGGCCCGATGTTCCACGCCGTTTTCGCCGGGTGATGGTGCGCCAGCGTGGGAAGAACCCTCTCAGCGGCTTGGGATGCCAGGAACAGCCGCCTCAATCTATTCTATCTTTCATGTCGAGCAACTCTCCATTATTCTGCTGCCACTCATCAATGCACAAAAATGTGAAAGCTTTAGACTTTGGAGAAACAGCGTGGAAACAGGCCCTTTGGCTCACCGGGTTCACCCGTACACGAGCACTCTCCTCCACACGACGGACAATTTACAATTTACAGAAACCAATTAATCTACAAACCTTTACGCCTTTGGAGCGTGGGACAACACCAGAGCACCCGGAGAAAGCCCACGCGTTCAGAGGGAGAACGTACAAACTCCACACAGACAGCACCCGCAGTCAGGATCGAACTCGGGCCTCTGGCGCTGCAAGGCAGCAACTCTACCGCTGCGCCACCGTGCCACCCCGAGCTCTTTGAAATACATTCTGTACAAATTCACAGTGTCCATGGAGAGAAGCGACACTCCCGCAACGATACCAAGGCGCAGCTTTGGTGCTGGAGATGTCCCCAGGTCCTACACATGTGCAATGTGACCATTTTACAACAAGCCACACAAGGTATCATTGCAGATGGAGAAAAGCAGGGGTCAAAGGTAGGTTTTAAGGAGGATTTATATTGAGGTTTATATTAGAATAGATGGAACCAGCTATTTACTGATATTTCTGCCCAATGCAAACCTCTTACCATCTTTCCTTATCCAAAGCATTTTGGGGGGGGGGGGGGGGGGGAATTCCAGAACACAGAACGACAGCTAGGAAGTATTAAGTCGAGGGGGCTAGTGGCAATAAATGGGGGTTGCAGAGTAAAGTGCAAATATTGGCTGACCACTGCTGATCCTGCAAGGGTCCCATGCCCATCTGTGACATTAGCCACTCGAACACACACTTCAGAAACAGAAGCAAGAGTAGGCCATTCAGCCCAACGTACAGTAAAGTTCATGGCTGATATGTTCCTGCACCAAAGATAGACACAAAAAGCTGGGGTAACTCAGCGAGACCCGAAATGTCACCTATTCCTTTTCTCCAGAAATGCTGTCTGACCATCTTACTCCAGCTTTTTGTGTCTATCTTCGGTTTAAACCAGCATCTGCAGTTCCTGTCTACATCTGTCCTGCACCAACCCCCCCCCTATCCCTTGATGCTCTTAATCTACATGGAGCTCAAAACAATCCAATCTAATTGTATTGAACACTCAGAGCAAGAGGGCCAAGGAAAGTTCATAAACGGGATCCATAACAACTAGAGAGCATTCCAAAGTACTAACTGGAAACCCTGGGTCTATCTTTGATCACACTTTACTGGACTTTATCCTGCACTAAACGTTATTCATGTTATTCCCTTTATGCATATGCAGGCTCGATTGTAACATAGAAACATAGAAAATAGGTGCCGGAGTAAGCCATTCGGCCCTTCGAGCCTGCACCGCCATTCAATATGATCATGGCTGATCATCCAACTCAGTATCCTGTACCTGCCTTCTCTCCATACCCCCTGATCCCTTTAGCCACAAGGGCCACATCTAACTCCCTCTTAAATATAGCCAATGAACTGGCCTCAACTACCTTCTGTGGCAGAGAATTCCAGACACTCACCACTCTCTGTGTGAAAAATGTTTTCCTCATCTCGGTCCTAAAGGATTTCCCCCTTATCCTTAGACTGTGACCCCTTGTTCTGGACCTCCCCAACATCGGGAACAACCGGTAACCATGTAATCAATCACATACTGTCTTTCCACTGACTGGTTAGCACACAACAAAAGCTTTTCCGTGTACAGTACCTCGATACATGTGAGGATAAACTTAACTCAATTACGAAAGGTAGACAAAATTGCTGGAGAAACTCAGCGGGTGAGGCAGCATCGATGGAGCAAAGGAAGAGGTGACGTTTCGGGTTCGCTCCATAGATGCTGCCTCACCCGCTCAGTTTCTCCAGCAATTTTGTCTACCTTCCATTTTTCCAGCATCTGTAGTTCTTTCTTAAACAAACTCAAATACTGGGTCAACTGGAAGTTAAAAAAGTGAACTCAAGGCTCCAGGGGAACCGGTTGGAGCCTTCAAAGACTTGTCCCACCCCCAGTCATTCCTTGTTCTCCCTGCTCCCATCCGGCAGAAGGTACAGAAGCTTGAAAGTGTACGCTGCCAGACTCAGGAACAGGTTCTTCCCTTCCGTTATCAGTCTTTTGAACGGTCCTTCCATAAACTAGGGTACTGTCCAATTCACCTCCACCCCATTAGACTTTGTTTCTGAAACTAATGTGCCAAGGGTGTCAGAGGTTATGGGGTTAAGGCAGATGAATGTGGTTAGGAGGGAGAGATAGATCAGCTATGGTTGAATGGCGGAGTAGACTTTCACAGACTTGACGGGCCGAATGGCCTCATTCTGCTCCTATCACTTATGACAATGCTGAGAACTGTTCTGCACTCTGTATCTTCCCCCTTTGCTCTATCTACTGCAATTGATTTTGACTTAATTATATTTATGTGTAGTATCATCTCATCTGATTTGATGGCATGCAAGACAATGCGTTTCACTGCACCTCTGTACATGTGGCAATGATAAAACTTAAACCTTCCCTTTGATTCGGGGTTCGGAATCTGCTCGGATGGGGGAATTCTGCCACTCTTCGGGAGCCCAAAACTGGGGAAGGGGTGTGAAAATGTTCCCTTGTGAAAATGAAAACGTACCTCGGATTATGGCCACCGTCCCCCCCCCCCCCCCCCAGATTTCCCTGCATTGTCTGCGCCCAACACACTGTTACTCAATACTAATGCGCCTGGGGAAATGTAACCGCGTTCGTTACAATGAGCTGAGCAGGAGAAACAACGCTCCCCGGCCACTGCAAAGAATGCACAAAACTCTTGATTGCACTGAGCATTTTGGAAACGTTTGCAATCGAAACCAAGTCACAGTCAATAAAGCATTTGTCTTGATCAGGTCCGGGACGCCGCCAAAGCTGGCCAGTCCCGCAGTCGCCACAAAGGGTGCAAGTTGGATGAGAAATCTCTCGCGTCCTACCTCTTCTGCTAACGAAGCACTGTTGCAAACTCCTATAAGACGGTGGGCAGAGCTCGCACAGAAGCCGAGCACAGGGGCTGCACAGAAAGATGGGGTGAGCTCCAGGCATGGGACATCCCCGGGCGGGCTGCTGCTGCTGCTGTTGCTGCTGCTGAGGGATTGCACGGTGTAACTAACGCCAGGGCAGAGACAGAGCACTGCCGTCTGCCTCCCAGCCCAGGAGCGGAGCAGGGCAGGTAATGTCTTGCCCGCTCCTGTAATATCCGGCAGTGGGAAGAGCCCCAGCGCTGTGCAGAGGGAGGGAGGGTGTGTGTGTGTGTGTCCAGGGCTGCTCGCCAAACCAAGGTCACACGGTGAAATGTGCTCCAGCTGTTACCCCCCCCCCCCCAACCCACTGGGGGAGGCAAGGAAGTCCCTGCCTCCCAATGGGAGACTTGCTGGGAGAATGAAGAAACCCCAAAGACACAACACACGCACAAGGCTAAAGAATGTGAGTATGGACAACTCAAGCTGATCAAACACAGTCTAAAAAAAAAAGACACAACATACTGGAGCAACGCAGGGAGGATCAGGACAGGCAGCATCCCTGAAGAACATGCACAGGTCACATTTTGAATGTCACCTCTTGTCACCTCAGAAGGGTCGCGACCCGACACAATAATCCATCCTTGCATTTTCCTTGAAGATCGACCAGCATCTGCATTTTCTTGTCTCTACAACCACATCTTTTCTAAAATGAAAGATTCATTGACATATCTTCTCAGTTCACCAATCATTCAAGATTTTGTGGGGCACAGCTGATGCTCACGGTGCCAGAGTCCAGGGTTCGATCCTGACCTCGGGTGCTGTTTGTGTGGAGTTTGCACGTTCTCCCTGTGACTGTATGGAATTCCTACAGGTGCTCTGGTTTCCCCCCCCCACATCTCAAAGACACGTGGGTTCGTAAGTTAATTGGCCACTGATTAAAAAATTGCCCCAAAAGGATGTCAAAGTGGGATAACAGGACTGGTGTGAACAGGTGATCGATGGTTAGCCTGGCCTCAAGTCCGCTAAAGTGCCTGTTTCCATGCTGTATCATTCAAAGACATATTACATCTATTTTCTATATATATAGAAACATATAAACATAGAAAATCGGTGCAGGAGTAGGCCATTCAGCCCCTCATGCTGCACTGCCATTCAATATGATCATGGCTGATCATCCAGAATCAGTACCCCTGTTCCTGCCTTCTCCCCATATCCCTTGATTCTGTTAGCCCTTCGAGCTATATCCAACTCTCTTGAACACATCCCGTGAATTGGCCTCCATTGCCTTCTGTGGCAGAGAATTCCACAGATTCACAACTCTCTGGGTGAAAAAGTTTTTCCTCATCTCAGTCCTCAATGGCCTACCCTTTATTCTTAATTTTATTTTTATATTTTATAATTTTATATTTTATAAATGAATGTTTATCTTTGAAACCAAGCAAAAATCCCTGCAACGTCCAGATCCTGCAAATGAGTTGAGAGAAGACAAGTATACTTTACAGAAACAAGGAATCGCAGGTGCGAGTTTAAATTAAAAAAAAGACACAAAGTGCTGGAGTAACTCAACGGGTCAAACAGCAACTTTGGACAACATGGATAGTAACGGTTCAGGTCACAATCCCTTCTTCAGACTGTATATATTTTATACTCTGTGTTATATTTGAGTTCAGTGTCCCTGTTTAATCTGATCACATTGTGAGTCAGGACTTGGGCCATTTTCCAGTCATTGAGGGAGTTTTTGGGTGGGATAGAGTCCACTCCGGTGTTATGGAGCTGGGGGGAGGAGAGGGGGAGGGGGTAATGGGTCAAACATTTGTCATCAGGTATCATAGACATCTGGATGGCAACAGCTGAATGTGTCTTAAAGAGGCACCTTCACCGGGAAAATATTTCACAAGCTATTTTAGTCTGTAAGTACATGTCTGGGATGCAAATCTCTTTGGAGCATTCCTCTGTAACTGCAGATTTATTCTTTACTGGAGAGAGGATGCTTCATTGAACAGTGTGTTTATACTCATTTTAAACGGTACCATCAGCGACAGATGTTTCCTGGAGTTCCTCCAGCATTGTTTTTTGCTCAAGATTCCAGCCCCTACAGTTTCTTGTGTCTCCTAGCGACAGCTTATGTTTGTTTGGACGCTGCTCGTAGATATGGTTGGGTTTGGTTGCGACTATATTTTGCCTCATTCTTATCCAAGCACTTGCCAACTGGGGAGTCACCGGAGATGGCTTCTCTTCCAGCCCTGGCATTCCCGAAGGATCTGTCCCACAGCCCTCCTGGCAACCTCACCCAGAAGATGGGCGCAAAAAGCTGGAGCAACTCAGCGGGACGGGCAGCATCTCTGGAGGGAAGGAATGGGTGACGTTTCGGGTCGAGACCCTTCTACAGACGTCATCCAGAAACTATGACCTCCGCTTTCCATGTGCTCTGCCCTCCTAGATCTGCCGCACCCCCACATCTTGAACCCTCCACTTCCGGCACTTGCTTAGTTTAGTTTTGTTTAGAGACACAGCGCGGATACTGGTCCTTCGGCCCACCGGGTCCGCACCGACCAGCGATCCCCGCACATTAACACTACCCTACACACACTAGGGACAATTTACACATACACCAAGCCAATTAACCTACATATCTGCACGCCTTTGGAGTGTGGGAGGTAACCGAAGATCTCGGAGAAAACCCACATAATCACTGGGGAGAACGTACAAACTCCGTACAGACAGCACCCGTTGTCAGGATCGAACCCGGGTCTCCGGCGCTGCAAGCACTGCGCCACCATGGCCGCCTTGTGACACAACGTCTGTCAGTTGTTTGAGCCAGGAGCTGAAAGTCCTTCCCACCGTTGTTCTCAAACCTTGTCACATATTCTGTCCAAACACTCTCAATGGCCATCACGAACCAGGACTGATAGAAACCCTCCGACATTAACCCTGACAGACCAAACCAATTGTCCATCGGAATCAGTCTGAAGGAGGGTCCTGACCCGAGACATCACCTATCGATGACCTCCAGAGATGCTGCCTGACCCGCTGAGTTCTTCCAGCACGTTCTGTCCTTTTCTGCAGTTTCTCCATCTCAGTTGCATTGGCCAACTCTGCATCCCCTCTCTCCCTCCATCCCTCCTCCCCCCTGGTTGTTATACTAGTTTCACTGTTGTCCTGTTGAGTTTCACTGTATAACTTGTTGTCACCTTCCCCACAACCAACAATGGACCATTGTGGGCTCCACCTTTCCTCGAACATTGTTGCTTTTGGCATATCCTTCATTCATTCATTCTATTTACCTTCTATATCTCTCAGGTAGACAAAAATGCAGGAGAAACGCAGCGGGTGAGGCAGCATCTATGGAGCAAAGGAATATGTGACGTTTCGGGTCGAGATCCTTCTTCAATATCTCTCATTTCCCTTTCCCCGACTGTCAGTCTGAAGAAGAGTCTTGACCCGAATGGTCATCTATTCCTTTTCTCCAGAGATGCTGCCTGACCCATAGAAACATAGAAAATAGGTGCACGAGGAGGCCATTCGGCCCTTCGAGCCAGCACCACCATTCATTTTGATCATGGCTGATCGTCCCCTATCAAACAACCCGTGCCGGCCTTCTCCCCATATCCCTTGACTCCACTAGCCCCTAAAGCTCTATCTAACTCTCTCTTAAATCCATCCAGTGACTTGGCCTCCACTGCCCTCTGTGGCAGGGAATTCCATAAATTCACAACTCTCTGGGTGAAAAAGTTTTTCTCACCTCAGTCCTAAATGACCTCCCCCTTATTCTAAGACTGTGGCCCCTGGTTCTGGACTCGCCCAACATTGGAAACATTTTTCCTGCATCTAGCTTGTCCGTTGAGTTACTCCAGGTTTTTGTGTCTGCCTGCCATACCTCAGCTCCGCAGCTGTTGAAATTCATGTCCTCTGTTACTCCAAGATCTTGCTCTGTTGACACAACCTTCTCTTCCCCTGTTTCACTCTCTAAATCTGAGCTCATCCCACGCCCACATCACTCATGCAGCTCATGCCGAGTCAGTCTCGTCCATCAGACACGTCTCACTAACCAACTCTGGCTCCCGCATCACGCGCAAAACAATACCAACCATTCACACACAGCGAGATGCAGATCCACCTGGGTTGGACTATGGCCTGAGGCTGTTCAAATACCTCAATATGACTCGGGTTGTCGAGAATGCTACGACTGAATCCAACGTGACTGTGATGTCAGGGGCATCTTATCGATGTGGTGTAGGCGTGACAGGATGTTGCCCAAAGGCAACGATTGCAGCTAAAGCGCGGCACGGTGGCGCAGCTGTCGAGTTTCTGCCTTACAGCGCCCGAGGTGCGGGTTCCATCCTGCCTGTACGGAGTTTGCACGTTCTCCCCGTGACTCGCGTGGGTTTGCTCCACGATCTTCGGTTTCCTCCCACACTCCAAAGACGTACTCGTTTGTTGGTTAATTGGCTTGGTATCAATGTAAATTGTCTCTAGTGTGTGTAGGATAGTGTCAGTGTGCGGGGATCACTGGTTGGTGCGGTCTCGGTGGGCTGAAGGGCCTGTTTCCGTGCTGTGTCTCTAAACTAAACGAAACAACAGGGTCTCGTTTTACCTTGCAGGTGGAATTAGCACAAGTTTGCATACACCCTGGATATTGTTCAGTCGTATTTTAGTGAGGGTCGTGTAGAATTGCATGTCACGCTGTGTCTAAGAGTCCTATAACTGTGATCTTCAGCAACAAGGTTGCTCAGAGTACATTGGTTCAGTCAAACAGTCAGCCCAGTATGTAGAAACAATGAGCTGCAGGTGCTGGTTTACCAGGGAAAAACACAAAGTGCTGGAGTAACTCAACGGGTCAGGCAGCATCTCTGGAGAACATGGATTGGTGACGTCTCAGGTCAGGACACTTCTTCAGACTGTTAAAAGAGTGAAGGAAGGAACAGCAGATGCTGGTTTATACCGAAGAGAGACACAAACTGTTGGAGTAACTCAGCGTAACAGGCAGCATCTCTGGATAGAAGGAATTGTGAAGTTTCGGCTCGAGACCCAGAATGTCTGGGCTCCAGAATGGCAGCGGTGCTGGCTCGAAGGGCCTCCTCCTGCACCTATTCTTCTATGTCACCCATTCCTTCTATCCAGAGATGCCTCCTGTTCCGCTGAGTTACTCCGGCATTTTGTGTCTATCTTCTGTCAGACAATAAAATGCTTTTATTTTGTCAAGGATATTGGAAACATACGCAAATTGAAACATTACAATATCCTTATCAGCTTTGGTCACCTGTGAGAAAAAGCTTGAATCTATTCAGATATTTAACTGGTACATAATTGTTTGCCAGATATTGTTTGCTTTCAAATTGATTCAACTAGTGGCTAAATCATACTGTACATTTAAATGAAATGTATTCTCCTGTTTTAAACATTGCAATTGTCAAGCCATCAAGCATTAATAAAGTATCTATCTATCTATCTATCTATCTATCTATCTATCTATCTATCTATCTATCTATCTATCTATCCATCTATCCATCTATCCATCCATCTATCTATCTATCCATCTATCCATCTATCTATCTATCTATCTATCTATCTATCTAGTTATAGCAATCGAAAAATGCAGATCAGTTTGGCCAAAATTGACTTACAGGATGAAAAGCAGCAAAATCCTATCAAGTTTAAATTGTTTAGGATGGAACTGCTGGTTTAAACGGAAGACAGACACAAAAAGCTGGATTAACTCAGCGGGTCAGGCAGCATCTCTGGAGAAAAGGAATAGGTGACATAGAAACATAGAAAATAGGTGCAGGAGTAGGCCATTCGGCCCTTCGAGCGTGCACCGCCATTCAATATGATCATGGCTGATCATCCAACTCAGTGTCCTGTACCTGCCTTCTCTCCAGACCCCCTGATCCCTTTAGCCACGAGGGCCACATCTAACTCCCTCTTAAATATAGCCAACAAACTGGCCTCACCTGCCTTCTGTGGCAAAGAATTCCAGAGATTCACCACCCTCTGTGTGAAAAATGTTTTTCTCATCTCGGTCCTAAAAGATTTCCCACTTATCCTTAAAAGATATGTGGCGTGACGTTTCAGGTCGAGACCCTTCTTGTTCGCTCTCTCTACAAGTAATCCATGCGAATGCAGCATGGTTAGTTTTAACACAGCACTCTGGTTATAGACTGTAAAAATACAAAGGAATGTATAAGCTTTAATCAAAACTGCTGTTTCCCTAAAAAGCACAACATGTTTTAAATCTGGAAAGAAGGGAGTGGGTCAGTCAAACCCATGTCCAGATAAATGCCTAAGTGTCCGTATCGTGTGTCCAAACTGATGAAACAATGCCGCAATGTGTAGACAAGTGAAGGTGCAGACCCATGTTGCCATGGTAGTGGAACATGCTAGCTAACTGTACCCTGAGGCAGTGGAGGGAAAGCTGTACAAACAGGCCAGAGATCAGCGAGCCCTGAAATTGGCTCTGGAGGAGTTTAGTTTAGTTTAGCTTAAAGATACAGCGCAGAAACCGGTCCGCGCCGACCAGCGATCCCAGTGCACTAACATTATTCTACACACGCACACTAGGGGCAATTTGCAACTTTTGCCAAAGCCAATTAACCGACAAACCTGTAGGTCTTTGGAGCGTGGGAGTGCCCGGAGAAAGCCCACACAGCCGCGGGGAGAACGTACATTCTCCGCACAGGCAGCACCCGTACTCAGGGTTGAACCCGGGTCTCTGGCACTGTAAGGCAGCAACTCTACCACGTGCTGACCTTCATCTGATACTGTTGCCAGAAAGCTACACAGTGCTGAACATTTTATAAATCCCCTGTGAAGCTGAGACCCTTCTTCAGACTGTTTATGTCTTCTTCAGAAGTATATGTACGATATGCTGCAACAGAGAGATGATGATGTACATACAGAGGTGGGATAGAGCAGGGGGAGCGGAGATGGTAACATTGTCAGTCGACCCGTTTTTCAAAAGCTTCACATCCCAAAACGTCCTTCAGTCCCGCTGAGCGCGTCCAACATTTTCCCGTCCTGCTGAATAGTGACGCTCTATTGAGTTTAAAGCAAAATACAGTTTGTCTTTTCGTTGCTAATTCCCAGATTTAAAACCCAAACAGATGCATGTTTGTCGTACGCCATGGAGTAAATACAAAAGGAATTGGATGAAACCTCTGCATTATTTATAGAGTTATAGAAAACTTCTTGTTCTGAAAATACTTTATGCTTTAGAAAAGGAGGAAAGGTTTCCACGTATAAAACATATTTTGTGACCTTGGGATAGACAATAGACAATGGACAATAGACAATAGGTGCAGGAGTAGGCCATTCGGCCCTTCGAGCCAGCACCACCATTCAATGTGATTATGGTTGATAATCCCCAATCAGTACCCCGTTCCTGCCTTCTCCCCATATCCCCTGACTCCGCTATTTTTAAGAGCCCTATCTAGCTCTCTTGAAAGCATCCAGAGAACCGGCCTTCACCGCCCTCTGAGGCAGAGAATTTCACAGACTCACCACTCTCTGTGAGAAAAAGTGTTTCCTTGTCTCCGTTCTAAATGGCTTACTCCTTATTTTTAAACTGTGGCCCCTGGTTCTGGACTCCCCCAACATCGGGAACATGTTTCCTGCCTCTAGTGCGTCCAAACCCTTAACAATCTTACATGTTTCTAAACTCATCCTTCTAAATGCCAGAGTGTACAAGCCCAGCTGCTCCATTCTCTCAGCATATGACAGTCCCGCCATCCCGGGAATTAACCTTGAAAACCTACGCTGCACTCCCTCAATAGCAAGAATGTCCTTCCTCAAATTAGGGGACCAAAACTGCACACAATACTCCAGGTGTGTCTCCTCTTCCTCTTGTTATAAAGGCCAACATGCCATTCACTTTCTTCACTGCCTGCTGTACCTGCATGCTTATTTTAATAGACTGATGAACAAGGACCCCGAGATCCCGTTGTGCTTCCCCTTTTTCCCGACTTGACGCCATTTAGATAGTAATCTGCCTTCCTGTTTTTGCTACCAAAGCTAACAAAAATCTCACATTTATTCGCATTAAACTTCATCTGCCATGCATCTGCCCACTCCCCCAACCTGTCCAAGTCACCTTGCATTCTCATAGCATCCTCCTCACAGTTCACACTGCCACCCAGCTTTGTGTCATCTGAAAATTTGCTAATGTTACTTTGAATCCCTTCATTGAAATTATTGATGTATATTGTATATCCCAAAACACCTTCTAAAACTTAGTCCCAGTGACAAATCATCCAACACACCACTGGTTTGTACACATCATGATCCCATAAACTGCAATGTGACAATATGTTTACCTCATTTTGATAGCTTACAACCATGGGGTATGAATATTAATTTCTCTAACTTCCAGTAACCCCCCATTCCCTCTCTCTCCATCCCTTCCCCACCCAAGTCACACCAGCTTTTTGTTCTCACCTAGCAAACAGCGAACAATAGCCTGTTACCTTTATCATTTTTAATTTTTTGAAAATCTTTCATTTTTGTTCGATATCTCCCTACAGCATCAGTGTACTATGTTTACATATTCTGTTGTGCTGCAGCAAGTAAGAATTTCATTGTCCTATCTGGGACACACGACAATAAACTCTCTTGACTCTCGATCTTCGTCTGTATCTCTCGTTTCCCTTTCCGTGACTTTCAGTCTGAAGTAGGGTCTCGATCCGAAACGTCACCCATTCCTTCTCACCAGAGATGCTGCCTGTTTACTCCAGCATTTTGTGTCTATCTTCGGTTTAAACCTGCATCTGCAGTTCCTTCCTACACATTTGAACTTTCTCCCCTCGCCTGAAAGCGATGCACTCTAGTATTTGGAGGACTAGACCGTCTCTCATCAGTTTATATATTTTGGTCAGGTCCCCTCCGTCGCCAACAAATTAAACCCAAGTTGAATCCAATATTCAATCCAACATCTCCTTACAACAAATACACTCCGATCCAATCAAGATGACACTGTGGTGAACCTCTCCAAACCCTCTGTGTTCCTCGTGTAGCCTTTCCTCTTTCCTTGCCCAAAACAGAGGGCATGACATGAGAATTAAGGGACAGAAGTTTCGGGGTAACGTGAGGGGGAACTTCTTTACTCAGAGAGTGGTGGCTGTGTGGAATGAGCTTCCAGCAGAAGTGGTGGAGGCAGGATCGATTTTAACATTTAAAAGTAAAGTGGATAGGTATATGGACGTGAAGGGAATGGAGGGGTATGGTCTGAGTGCAGGTAGATGGGACTAGGGGAAAACAAATGGTCGGCACGGACTGGAAGGGCCGAGAGGGCCTGTTTCCGTGCTGTAAATGTTATATGGTTATATGGTTATACGGTGACAAGAACTTCACACCATACCCCAAATATGGGCTAACCAATGTTTTTACAGAGCTACAACATGACGAGTTTCTCATTTTCAACCACTAAGCAGCTTACAGTGCCCTGTTTCGTTTATCATCGTTACTTTTTTACATATCGTTGAGTCATCGTTCTTTAACTCTCTACATCATTGTCTATATCTCTCGTGCCCGCTAGCCCAAACCAGTCCGAAGAAGGGTCTCGACCCGAAACGTCACCCATTCCCTCTGTTCCAGAGATGCTGGCACTCCCGCTGAGTTACTCCAGCATTTAGTGTCTATGACACAAATGAATGTATGTATAGCGTCCGAGAATGTTGGAAGAATTTTTGCACAGTCCTTGTTTTGTGTATCAATTTAATTCTGAATCTAGTTTGTTGTAAATTTAAAACAATACTTGGCTTCCCTGACGAACCACAATATCCAACCGGCTGACCGCATTTTGTGTCTCCCTGCGGTTTAAACCAGCATCTGCAGTTCCTTCCTACACATTCCCTACTGTTACAATCTATGGCCTGACTGATGAAGGCAAGCATGCCTTGATAATCATAAATCAATATGAGCAGAGTCATAGAGTCACGGAGTCGTCGTGGAACCAGGGTGCGTGTGAATCGATATAAATGAGTGAACGAGGTTCTGCTCAATGTTGGTCTTAACTGTTTCAAGACACTGCTCAGGATAATAATTTTGACAAGGTTCCCACATAAGATGAAGGAGATATTTCAAATATGACGGTCTTTTGGAATTGGGTTTTGAAATATTTGCATTGTTTCTCTGATTCAACCACCATTAACTCTAGATTTAAAGAGATGCCCTCAGAATTATGCAGTGCTTTGCCCCAGGGATGTTACCAGGTGCATATTTCAGCTCCTGTGGAATCCAATATTTGGCTTGTAAATTATACCTTCGTTTTCTTCTCCATATAATTTTCTTTGCTGAAATGGTTCTTGGTGTTGCCTTTCAAATCATGTTTTATGTTCCTATTGTGGTTTGTAACCTTGATTTGGATGCTGCTTTGATGCGTAATGGAAACAATATTATCCCCATGTAAGGGAGAAGATGTTACAGAGAGCGTTCAATTAATTTTAATGTTAGCCAAAGGTTCCCGTTGATTTTGGGAGGCTTCATTGCGACTGGTTTGCACAGAAGCTCGCTGCTTTTAGCTGTGGATTAATTATCTTGCATTCTAGCTCGGCCCAAAGACAGAGAACCACTGTCCCTTCAGAGTTTGAATTAGCTGAGATTATGCTTGTGGCAAAGAGCAGAGAGGCAGGAAATGGAGGAAGCGGGAGTGCGGGCACCATCGACTCCGGAAGGCATGCGTCTGGCATAGAAGTGAGATCGACCGATTGAACAAATGGTGCCAACACAATAACCTGCCTCTCAACACTAGCAAAACCAAGGAACTGATTGCAGACTTTGGAAGGGGTAGGATAGGGACCCACAATCCCGTTTACATCAACGGGATGATGGTGGAAAGGGTCAAATTCCTGGGCGTGCAAATTTCCGAAGATCTTTCTTTGTCCCAGCACACTGATGCAATCATAAAGAAGGGACATCAGCGCCTCTACTTCCTGAGAAGATTACGGAGAGTCGGTATGTCAAAGAGGACTCTCTTGAACCTCTACAGGTGCACAGTAGAGAACTTGCTGACCGGTTGCATCGTGGCTTGGTTCGGCAACTTGAGCGCCCAGAAGTGGAAAAGACTGCAGAAAGTTGTGACCACTGCCCAGTCCATCATCGGCTCTGACCTCCCCACCATCGAAGGGATCTATCACAGTCGCTGCCTCAAAAAGGCAGCCAACATCATCAAGGACCCACACCATCCTGGCCACGCACTCATCTCTCCGTTACCATCGGGCAGAAGGTACAGGAGCCTGAAATCTGTTACAACCAGGTTCAGGAACAGCTCTTCCCCACAGCCATCAGGCTATTAAACTCGCCAACAAACAGACTCTGAACTGCAACAGCCTATTGCACTTTATCTGTTTATTTATGTGTATATTGAACTGAACTGTTCTGCGTTTTTGCTCACAATATTCTGTTGTGCTGCAGCAAGCAAGAATTTCATTGTCCATCTGGGATTGTCCTATAGGACAATAAACTCTCTTGACTTGATTTGACTTGGTAGAAGGTGGACATTTGGGAAGCTCCAGAGCAGGAGGCTTCATCCTGAGAACAGACAAGGTCGAGAAGGAGTGATAGAGTTAAAAGGATGGTATTGCTCGGCAGAGTGGGAGGGTGTATGGTATCGGTAGCTGTGGGAGTTGGCAGGTTTACGGAAGGTGCTCTCAGCACCCAGCATCAACCTATTCTCGATGACGAACACAGTTCCCCAACAGAAGAACGATATTGCTTCAGCTTTGTCACAAATTTTAAAATGGTGCAGAGATTGATTACTGCAATAGGTCGGAGGGCTCTGTTAAGTGATTAGCTGTAGTGTATGAGAAACGGCTCAGAACTTCATTCAGCTTCAACAGTTTGGCAACTTTCAAGCTGTCGCTGTCGTTTATCTGGCGGTTTTGTCACGGCCATGTTGGTATTACTGGATAAACAAGCTGACTGTGCGAGCTTAACAAAAGTGTCTTGTGCTGCAAATCAAATCACCAGCTCTTCATAAAGGTTGCAAAAGGCAATTTTCCCATAGGAAAGCGTCGCTTCTCGAAAACAGGGGAACCGTAATGATCAAAACTGAGGATAAAAGGGAGAATTCAGCCCTGGTTAGAAACACAAGGAGGAAAGATTGTCTGTACGGAGTTTAGTGGCATCTCCAAATTGGTCATGTTTTACTGTGCTGTGATTTTCCACTTCGGAAATTGATGGAAGGATTTGAATGAAAATGCATGCATGTTATATATTTACTTAGGTAACTATGCAGAAAAAGTGTGCAGGAAGGGCAGAATATGTTAGATTAGTATTTTCCTCATTTGTTACATAAGCTGCAGTCCAAACTGACTTCTGCCATTGTAAAAAACAGAGCAGAAACAAGGACTTGCAGAGTCTGAAGAAGGGTCCCAAAACGTCACCATTTCCTTCTATCCAGAGATGCTCCCAGTCCCGCTAAGTTGCTCCAGCATTTTGTGTCTATCTTTGTCTTACACCAACATCTGAAGTTCCTTCCAACACAAACGGCAGATTCTGGCTTGAAAGACACAAAATCCCAACGGATCAGGCAGCATCTCCATGTTTTGCATCATGGAGTTTCATCATTTCTATTCGCCAACGGTATTCATGGTAGCACTTTAAAATCATGTATGGAGCCACTTTAGTTTAGTTTAGAGATTCAGCGCGGAAACAGGCCCTGCAGTCCACACCGACCAGTGATCCCTGCACATTAACACTACTCTACACACACTGGGGACAATTTCCACATACACCAAGTCAATTAACCTGCGTACCTGTACGTCTTTGGAGTGTGGGAGGAAACCGAAGATCTCGGAAAAAACCCACGCGGTCACGGGGAGAACACACAAACTTCGTACAGACAGCACCCGTAGTCGGGATTGAACCCGGGTCTCAGGCGCTGCAAGCACTGCAAGGCAGCAACTCTACTGCTGTGCCGCCCCAGTTCTAATGTTACATTAGCCCGTGGCCACCGTAACGAACGAGCCACATCTGCATGTCCACAGGCCATAAACACCAATCTGAGTGACTAGCTTGCATACTGGAAATAATGGTACTTCAAGTCAATTACTTCAAGTCAAGTCAATTATGTGGAGCTTCTAACCTCTGGTGTGTCTCAACATGATCTCTGAAGTGGTGAATGGATGCAAGCCAGAATAAAAAAGAAATGTTATGGGCAGACAGACTCATTAGGTTATAAGCAGTGTTCTGGTACAGTTGTAGGACATTGATCTCTCTTTTTATTCTGGATTTTAAATCATGTATTGTGTTTTTGTATATAATTTATGATACTCATAAGTAATTTACTAAGCTTTTATGTGTATTTTATGGTGTCTTTATATGCAATGTATTTTATGTAATGTGGTCTCTTGTCTGGACCTCGAGTCTGAAATAAAGTTTAATAATAATAATAATAATAATAATAATAATACCAATTTTGGCAAAAAGCAGAGATATCACACATTTACGCGGTATGGGATGAGATTTACCAAGTTCGCACGATGGGTGAGTGAGGGTTCCATCTTGGTAGAGGAATGACAAAAGACAATGTAGAGAAAGCTAGTGACACAGAGAAGATGAAAGATGCATAAAAAACATGCGAGACTGTAGAGAGGGTTCAAGGCAGCAGGACTAAGAAAAAAATCCCATTTCTTATTTCCAGCCTTTAAATTATCTAGTATAAAATCACTAAAGTTAAGCACTTTACTGGCAAATAAGTGAGTAGGAAGGAACTACAGATGCTGTTTTTTTTAAACCGAACACAGACATAATGTTGAAGCAACCCAGCGGGTCAGGCAGCATCTGTGGAGAAAAATGATGGGTCAGAAGGCTTCTTCAGACTGAAGACTTGAGTCTGATGCCATCCACCCTTTTTCTCCTGATATGCTGCTTGCCCCATTGACTTACTCCAGCATTTTGCGTCTATCTTTGGTAAATAGGCTTATATTTGTGAATGCTTCAAATTTCACATAACCGGAAAAAACCCGCACAAAATGCCAGAGTAGCTCAACGGGTCAGGCAGCAACTCTGGAGAACATGGATAGGTGATGTTTTTCTGCGGAATTCTCTGCCCCAGAGGGCGGTGGAGACAGGTTTTCTGGATGCTTTCAAGAGAGAGCTAGACAGGGCTCTTAAAAATAGCAAGAGTCAGGAGATATGGGGAGAAGGCAGGACGTGGGTACTGATTGGGGATGATCAGCCATGATCACATTAAATGGCGGTGTTGACTCGAAGGGCCGAATGGCCTACTCCTGCACTTATTGTCTATTGTCTATTGTGTTTGGTCAGGCCCATTCTTCCGACAGATCTCAGTCTTGATCTCAGGTATCAGACCGGAGAAGGCCCCCGACCCAAAAAGTCACCTATCGATGTTCTCTGGGGATGCTGCTTGACCTACTGAATTACTCCAGCATTCTGCGTCTTTCCTTGGTAAACCAGCATCTGCAGTTCCTTGTTTCTACATAACAATCCATAGTGCAGGGTGCTAGGTTTATGGCTAGTTAATTACAGGGGGTTTTATGGTGGTTAAACGAGAGATAGCCTGCACTGAATTGGTCAGCGGGTTATATATTGCCTGCAGTCACACAGTTCTTTGTCATGTCAGACACTGTATTCGTGATCCTCCAGAAACAATGGTACCAAATAAATTGCAAACCACTTTCAATTATATTTTCATGATCACTTCATGCATAAAAATCCATATAATCGTCTGGAAAGATTTTAAGCTGTAGAGAGCTTGTGAAGAATCAATTTTTATCTCTCCACTTTAGAGTAAAGTGTATTTCAATTACAGCAATCGAACTAACACAGAATGGGTGAATATGCCAATGGAGAAAAACAAACTGCTGGAGGAACCCAGCGGGTCAGGCAGCATTAATGGAGACAAATGAATGGATGATGTTTCAGGTCGGGACCCTTCCTCAGACTGATGGAATAGTCTCACTGCTCCCTCTCTGCGATTCCTAATCTCCCCTCTATTCCATCGGTTTGTGGAAGGATCCTGACCAGAAACGTCAAATTCAGCCAGAGGGAGGTGAATCTGTGGAATTTATTGCCACAGAAGGCTGTGGAGGCCAAGTCAATGAATATTTTTTTAAAGGCAGAGATGGATAGTTTCTTGATTAGTACGGGTGTCAGGGGTTATGGGAAGGAGGCAGGAGAATGGGGTTAAGAGGGAAAGATAGATCAGCCATGACTGAATGGTGGAGTAAATGTGATGGGCTGAATGGCCTAATTCTACTCCTATCATTTGTGAACAGTCCATTTCTTTCCACAGATGCTGCCTGACCTTCCAAGTCCTTCAGCACTTTCTTTTTTGCTGACGATTCCAGCATCTGCAGACTCTTGTGACTCCAATATAACAATGGAACACTGTGCAGTTTATGTCCCTGCATCAGTACATCATTGATCATCTCCCTTCTTTAGAAACAAGGTTTCCATGGCAAATTTGATGTGCAATGTAAGAAACAAATCAAAGAAATTAGACATAAACAGACACACGGTGCTGAAGTAACTCAGTGGGTCGGGTAGCATCTGTGGATATGTGACGTTTTGGGTCGGGACCCTTCCTCAGACTCTTCTACAGAAGGGTCCTGGCCAGTTGAGTCCAGTGTTTTGTGTCTATTTTTTGTAAGCCAGCATCTGCAGTTCCTTGTTTCAGAAATTAGTCGGGTTTTGGCAATTTCAGGTGTGTCCATTGCCGTTTACGATATTTCAGAATCATTGTCCATTTGATCATAATTATTCATTTTATTAATACATCAGCAAATATTGAAGCTTCCAGCAATTTTCTTATGGTCATTGATAGTTTAGTTTAGTTTAGAGATACAGCGAGCAAACAGGCCCTTCGGCCCACCGAGTCTGCACCGACCTGCAACCCCTGCACATTAACACGAGCATACACACACTAAGGGCAATTTACACTGATACCAAGTATACAAACACAAGCCAATTAAACTACATGCCTGTGCATCTCTAGAGTGTGGGAGGAAACCGAAGATCTCAGAGAAAACCCAGGCGGTTGCGGGAAGAATGTACAAACTCCATACAGACAGCGCCCATAGTCGGGATCGGTCTCGGGTCTCTGGCACGGCAAACGCTGTAATGCCCCTGTCCCACTTAGGAAACCTGAACGGAAACCTCTGGAGACTTTGCGCCCCACCCAAGGTTTCCGTGCGGTTCCCGGAGGTTTTTGTCCTCCGGCAACCACCTTCAACTAGCATCGCAACCGGCTTCGACTAAAAAATTACCGATTTTTAAAACGGAAACCACTTTCGACCATTAGGGAGACTGACAAAAACCTCCGGGAACCGCACGGAAACCTTGGGTGGGGCGCAAAGTCTCCAGAGGCTTCCGTTCAGGTTTCCTAAGTGGGACAGGGGCATAAGGCAGCAACTCTACCGCTGCGCCACCATACCACCCTTGGTGAATTAATGCTTCCATACAGACACATTGTACCACATGCCTTAAAGATATTAAGCAAAAATAATGACTGTGAAATTCTGTCCAGTCTTCCCCCAAGTTATCCTGTTACACCCCAAATCACTCTCTGCTGTTACTCCTAGACCCAGTCAAATATTCTCTCTGAACCTTTTGGAACTAGGAAGATGGGGGAGGTAGGAGTGCAAAACATGAAATGGTGTAGGAAGGAAATTTCAGATGCTGGTTTAAACCGAAGATAGACACAAAAAGTTGGAGCAACTCAGCGGGACAGGCAGCATCTCTGGAGAAAAGGAATAGGTGACGTTTTGGGTCGAGATCCTTCTTCAGTCATACCTTACTGGTGGTTTGCTGTCAAGCATTGGGTTATGAACCCAGGGCTATTGGGTACAAATGAGCCACTGTCTGATTAAACGGAGAACTCCATTGAGGAGGAATGGTCCAGTTTTTCCTGTGTTCCGGACAGTTGCACTTTGTTTGATGAACTCAACACTGCCAGCAGCAGATCCTTCCTCGACAACTTACTTATACATAGCAACATCTCCAGATGTTCCCGCGTCCCAAAGCCCTTGTCCACTTTTTATCTCCTTCTGTTTTTGTTTGATCTTGCCATTGTGAAGTGCCTCAGGGGTGCTGCAGAAGTGTGCATTGTGTGGGGCAGAGACAGTTGACCTAGATGATGAGCCTGGGTCATGGACGTACAAGCAGTCATCCCACGGATGCAGGCGTTAATTCTGCAACCCACAAACAACACTCTCCCATCCCCACAATCAAGAGAATTGTTGGGTCAGAATATTTAGGACACAAAGCCATTCGGCCCTTCACATCAGTGCTAGTCGTAAAATGAGCTCCCCAGCCTTATCCCACCTTCCAGCTCTCGGGCTGCAGGCCTGCGGTTAGGGGTGTTAAGGACTAAAGAGTATATCTTAATGATAGAGAGCAGCATTATGACACAGCTGGTAAAGCTGCTGCTGCCTTACCATGTCGGACACCCGGGTTTGATCCCGACATCGGGTGGAGATTGTACATTTCCCCTGTGACCGCGTGGGTTTCCTTCGGGTGCTCCGGTTTCCTAAAATTGTGAATTTCAGGTGAATTCAGAAATAGGTGAAATTGGCCTCTGTAAATTGCCCCATCATCATCGGCGATCACTCGAAACGAGTATGACTGTCCTCTCATGGAGGACGCCTGTGCGTGACTTTGTTTAACGGGGGGGGGGGGGGGGGAGACTGGTGCACAGACAGCCACCACAGGGTCCTTGACAGGTCTGGCTCAGGATCCAGTGGCATGGAGTCCAAGACGACCGGAGACCCTTGTCTGCTGCAGCCTTCATCCGCCTTCCCAGCCTCTGTGACGTTCCACTAAGGTCAACCATCATCCTCCGCCTGTTCCACCGTTGAGATCTCGGTTGGATTGCTCTTTGTCAGAGACCTCCCCCTCGACCTTACCGCCCTGGGTGGCCCTACCAGGAGCATAGCTCCAGACGGCATCGCTCTCAGGTTCTCAGGACCACACGACAAGGTGACAATGCCCCTAA
Organism: Okamejei kenojei; assembly: GCA_035221665.1. Lineage (NCBI taxonomy): Eukaryota > Metazoa > Chordata > Chondrichthyes > Rajiformes > Rajidae > Okamejei > Okamejei kenojei. Next base: position 16,113,626 of record CM069165.1, read on the forward strand.
TATGTAGGGAGTGGATGAGAAAGTGTGATAGAACTAGTGTGAACGGGTGACCAATGATCGGTGTGGACTCTGTGGGTTTTTCCTGCATCTCTGAACCTTATCGGCAAGGTTATTTTGCTGGCAAATACATGACATAAAGTGTGCAGGCAGATAATCCTTGAAAGATTTTGCCAGGCATTGTTCTTGCCCTTATAATCGATGAGCTGAAAATAGCGCTTTTGAAAATCCTGGTCAACACTCTATTGAAACTACAAGCAAAAACATGACCTGCTTTTATCAAGTGAAAGCTCAGAAAAGGACATGCTGATCTTTTACAGACCGACGCTCCCCCAGTACATAGCCATTTATCTCGCATGCAATTATCACATGAATTAAACGGTCCCTCACTAACCCGGGGGCATGAATAACATGGAGATTGACGATTCAAAAGGGTATTGTTGTCGGATAAATTTATCTCCAAGCCAAGGATTCCTGCTGACCTGGCCTGCTCAATGTTATCCAGCGGATAAACAAACTTTACAATCTCCTCATTGTTACTTCCAAAAGCATTTAGTGAACAGTCCACCACCTCTGAGGGGCAGCTGTGCTCATAATATATTTCTCATAGTGTGAACAGCACTATCTCCTTCGCTCCTTAGGTGCTGCTGCACCCGCTGAGTTTCTCCAGCCTTTTGTGTAACCCTCGATTCTCCAGCATCTGCAGTTCCTTCTTTAACATCTCAGTTGTGTCATTTTCCCCTTCCCCTTATAACATCAAGAGCCACAGACAGGCTAGACAGCAGTAAATCTTTCCCTATGGTTGCCGCGTCCATAACCAGAGAGTATAAACTTAAGGTAAGGAGGTAAAGGTGTAGAGGGGGGTAAAAGGATTTTTTTTTCACCCAGAAGACAGCTGAGGTTTGGAACGCACTACCTGGGAAAGTGGTGAAGAGGGAGACTCTCACAATATTTAAGAAGTATTGAGACGTGAATCTGAACCATCAAGGAATAGAGGCTACGGATCAAGTGCTAGTAAATGGAATTAGTTTAGATGGATGGTCGGCATAGAGAGGGTGGGCTGAAGGGCCTGTATATGCGTTGTATGACTCCAAGTAGCACCAATGGCAATTTATACCAATTTAAACCAATTTATACATCGGTGAGACCAAGCGTAGGCTTGGCGATCGTTTCGCCGAACACCTCCGCTCGGTCCGCAGTAACCAACCCGACCTCCCGGTGGCTCAGCACTTCAACTCCCCCTCCCATTCCGAATCCGACCTCGCTGTCCTGGGCCTCCTCCATGGCCAGAGTGAGCACCACCGGAAATTGGAGGAACAGCACCTCATATTCCGCTTGGGCAGTCTGCACCCTAGTGGCATAAACATTGAATTCTCCCAATTTCTCGGGCTCTCCCTCAGCCCTCGGGCTCCTCCTCCTCCTCCTTTTTCCTTTCTTCTCCCCGCTCCCCCCAACCCTCCATCAGTCTGAAGAAAGGTTTTGGCCTGAAACGTTGCCTATTTCCTTCGCTCCATAGATGCTGCTGCACCCGCTGAGTTTCTCCAGCACTTTTGTCTACCTTCCATTTTCCAGCATCTGCAGTTCCTTCTTAAACCAATTTATGTTAGTTCTGGCTCTGCAGGTAGCATTGTAATGGAGAGCTGGGTAGCAGCGAGTAAATGATCGGGGTGAGAGGAGGTGAGGTAGCGGCAAACGCTGATAACAATGGGTTGGCTGGAAAGACATATAGTTGGAGGAAAGTAACACTCTTTATGCGACTGTACCCATCAGCATTGTGTTAGTTATACGTGAGTATTAATGACAATCTATATCCAGAACCATGCACTATATCCATTGGATGACTGCACGTAATATTTGGTCAGTAAACTTTGAAATGTTTTATACAGTTATTAACCTGCCTTTTAAAGTGTGATTCATACCTACTAAAACACTTTGCCTTTGCACAATAACAATAATATAATAGAAATATAGTGGAATGTAAATGTGCTGTTCAATTCAGACATGGATATACATATATCAACACTTTAATCGGCTCTTCTTACTGTAATTAAAATATACATTTTGTTTATTACCCCTGGGCCAGTTTCTCTTTTTCCTTTTAATGCCAGGGACCTTCATTAGTTGAAGCTTACCAAATAGTAAAAGGCTTGGATGGAGTGGGTGCAGAGAGGATGTTTTCACTAGTGGGAGAGTCCAGGACCAGAGGTCACAGCCTCTGAATTAAAGGACATTCCTTTCGGAAACACAGAAACATAGAAAAATAGGCGCAGGAGAGGCCATTCGGCCCTTTGAGCCGGCACCGCCACTCAATATGATAATGGCTGATCATCTAAAATCAGTACCCCGTTCCTGCTTTTTCCCCATATCTCTTGATTCCTTTAGTCCTGAGCTAATCTAACTCTCTCTTGAAAACATCCAGTGAATTGGCCTCCACTGCCTTCTGTGGCAGAGAATTAATTCCACAGATTCACAACTCTCTGGGTGAAGAAGATTTTCCTCATCTCAGTCCTAAATGGACTACCCCTTTTTCATAAACTGTGACCCCTGGTCCTGGGCTCCCCCAACATTGGGAACATTTTTCCTGCATATAGCTTGTCCAATCCTTTAAGAATTTTATGTTTCTATAAGAGCCCCTCTCATCCTTCTAAATTTGAATACGAATATAAGCCCAGTCGACCCATTCTTTCATCATATGACAGTCCCGCCACCCTGAGAATTAACCTGGTGAACCTACGCTGCACTCCCTCAATAGCAATAATGTCCTTCCTCAAATTAGGGGAGTAAAATTGCACACAATGCTTCAGGTGCGGTCTGAACAGGGCCCTGTACAACTGCAGTAGGACCTCCTTGCTCCTAAACTCAAATCCTCTCGCAATGAAAGCCAACATGCCATTAGATTTCTTCACTGCCTGCTGTACCTGCATGCTTACTTTCAGTGACTGATGTACAAGCACACCCAGGTCTCGTTGCACCTCCCCTTTTCCTAATCTGACGCCATTCAGATAATAATCTGCCTTCCTGTTCTTGCCACCAAAGTGGATAACCTCACATTTATCCACATTATACTGTATCTGCCATGCATCTGCCCACTCACCCACACTATCCGAGTCACCCAGCATCCTCATCGCAGCTCACACTGCCACCCAGCTTTGTGTCATCCGCAAACATGGAGATGTCACATTTAATTCCCTCGTCTAAATTGTCAATATATATTGTAAATAACTGGGGTCCCAGCATCAAGCCTTGTGGCACTAGTCATTGCCTGCCATTCTGAAAAGGACCTGTTAATTCCTACTCTTTGCTTCCTGTCTGTCAACCAGTTCTCTATCCATGTTAATATCATGTGCTCTAATTTTGCAAACTAATCTCTTATTTGGGACTTTGTCAAAGGCTTTTTGGAAGTGCAGATACACCACATCCACTGGCTCTCTCTTATCCATTCTAGTTGTTACATCCTCAAAAAATTCCAGAAGATTAGTCAAGCATGATTTCCCCTTCATAAATCCATGCTGACTTTGACCAATCCTGTCGTTGCTTTCCAAATGCGCTGCTATAACATCTTTAATAATCGACTCAAACATCTTCCCCACTACCGATGTAAAGCTAACTGGTCTATAATTCCCTGTTTTCTCTCTCCCTCCTTTCTTAAAAAATGGAGTTACATTGGCCGCCCTCCAGTCCACAGGAACTGATCCAGAGTCGAGAGAACATTGGGGAATGATCACCAATGCATCCACGATTTCTAGGGCCATCCCCTTGAGTACTCTGGGGTGCAGACCATCAGGCCCTGGGGATTTATCTGCCTTCAGTCCCAACAGTTTACCAAACACCATTTCCTGACCAATGTGGATCCCCCTCAGTTCCTCCCTCCCACTAGATCCTTGGTCTCCCAGTATTTCTGGGAGATTGTTTGTGTCTTCCTTAGTGAAGACAGAACCAAAGTACTTGTTTAACTGTTCTGCCATTTCCTTGTTTCCCATTATAAATTCACCTGTCTCTGACTGTAAGGGACCTACATTTGTATTCACAGGAGAAGATGAGGAGGAATTTGTGTGGTGAATTGGTCAGAGGGCGGTGAATCTGTGGAATTCTTTGCCACAGAAGGCTGTGGAGGCCAAGTCAATGGATATATTTAAGGCAGAGATAGATAAGATTCTTGATTAGTACAGGTATCAGTGGTTATGGGGAGAAGGCAGGAGAATGAGCTTAGGAGGGAGAGATAGATCTGCCATGATTGAATGACGGAGTTGAGTTGCCTAATTCTGCTCCTAATCTAAAGACATACAGGTATGGTAAATTGGCCTTCTGCTCCTAGAAGGCCTAATTCTGCTCCTATCTAAAGACATACAGGTATGGTAAATTGGCTTGGTAAATGTAAAAATTGTCCCTAGTGTGTGTAGGATAGTGTTAATATGCGGGAATCGCTGGTCGACGCAGAGCCAGTGGGCCGAAAGGCCTGTTTCCGTGCTGTATCTCTAAACTAAACTAAACTAAACTAATCACTTATGAAACCAAAGCTCGACAAGCTGCCCCATTGTTTTGCTTAAATTATCCAGCGACTATTGAAGAAATAAATAGTGGTATGTAGCAGAACCCAGGTTGAAGGAGAGTTGAAGTAAAGACTCAATCTCAACAGGCCAGGGAATACAGAGAACACTCTTGCCTACATTCACAGGTATCTTTCCAGTCAGGTTTTATCACAGAAAATGTCTTTCACCCAATGTAGATTTTTAAAAGTGTTATGTCAAGTCATGTCAAGTCAAGTCACTTCTATTTATATAGCACATTTAAAAAACAACTCTTGTTGGCCAAAGTGCTTTACATTGGTATAAGACTAGTATAACAAACAACATGTCATGGAATGTCATGAAAGATCTCTGAGTTGACAAATAATTGGGGCAAACATGACACTTTTATGCAACTGTGCCCATCAGCAAAGTGTTTTTTAAACATGAGCATGGGTGAAAATCAATATCCAGAAATATGCACTACCTCCATTCATGAGTATTTGGTCAGTAAAATTCTAGTCTGTTTGAAGAGTTTTACATAGAACCGAGACCAAGTGGGACCCGTTGGGCCCCGTTCCCCCAACGCAAGAATCCACCACTCACCCGTTCCCCCAACGCAATATTCCACCACTCACCCATAGCCCCGACGGGAGACCTGGTCCCCCAATGCACCCCGTTCCCCAGCGTACGATTCCACCACTCCCCTGCCTCCCCCTGCACTGGACTTCAAAACAAATTCCAATTGCACTTGATGCTGAAACGTGATGTAATGTGAAATCAGTTAGGCAGTTCGGATTCGTATCAGTGCAAATCAGTGATTAGTAAACTATCCATAAACTTATGCACTCGATTCCAGTTAATAGTGCTGCAGAAGCATGTGGCAGTACTATGATGACAGTGAAGCTCACGATTATTTTTTTTGTTTTAGTCATGATAGAGGATGTTCATTAAAAAATAATATAACAGCAATATCAAAAGCACTTTTCCATCCTGGTTATCAATGTGATCTTAACCTCAAGGTTCGGATGCCAGGATTTATAATTATGACCAGCTGCTCAAGCTGTAATCTTTCAAAGGGACTTTGGGAATTACATTGCATTTTACAAGAGTCTGGTTATCTCAAGAATTGTTTCTTGCAATGCGTTGGGGATTATTTCTCTAAAATATCTAACCAATGTAAGTAAATTCTCATTTCATTTGCAGTGCTTTTCAGTAATAATTAATTAACTTTATTGGCCATATGGACTTAATAATATAGTAGTACTGTTTAGCTGGGGCAAATAATATAATTGGCCGTATTCCATTTAATAAAATTGTTAATCTACTTCAGTGCCAGGGGAGCTAGTAACTGGCATGGTTTAACAGAGCACACCAAAAACTTTTCACTGCAATTTGCCGCGCGCCAAAATGGCTCCGGTACCCGTTCCCCGAGTCTTTTTTGGAAGGGGAGAAAGATTACATTTCTTTAATTCAAGGGGGGAGTCTCTGTTTTAAGTAAGTTTAAAATGGGTTTTGCCCAGACTTCAGTACTTGTGCAGGGCCAGTGGGAACTAGACGGAGGTTTCATAATGCGTAACAGAGAACAGATAGTCACAACGTGAATGTAACTATGGGGAGCCCAGAGGGAAGGGGAGGCGTCGAGAACGGTGGTGTACCCGGCAGTTGGGGCCGATGAGAACAAAGGGGGGGAACCAGTAGGGGGGCACGTCGAAAACGATGGGTGGAGGGGGGGGCTGTGGCGGTTGCCGAGAATAAAGGGGGGCCCCAGACCCAGCAGGTGCCTGCTCTCACGTGCGGCAGCAGACAGTAGATAGGACTGTCCGGTGAACTTTTGTATCGCCGCCAAAACCTGCAGGACTTGTGTACTGCCCGGGTGAGGTCCACTATATATGATTTTGCCGGGTTTGTCTGTGGGGCAGGCACGTGCCGTCAGGGTAGGCAAGGTAGGCATGGCCACCCTGACTAAAATTATGAAATGGCAATTATTAAATATAAATAGTAAAGGCATGGGAGAATTATGCCTATCTAAGAGATCGATCTCCTAGGTAGGCATAATTCTCCGTGCCTTTCATCCGCAGCGCTTGTAACACGGGAAAGTTTGTGCAGCTCACGTGCCGTCAGCGCTGCCTGAGCCGTCCGTTTCAAGGGGAGCTGGAGGCAGCAGGAATTCTGCCTTTGCAGCACTGCGCATGCCCAGCAGCCTGATGCGCATGCCCAGCGCGAGTTTCTTGGCGGGATTTTCAAATATGGATTGCCATTATTTTAAAAGTATCTCAGGAAACAAAGAGTAAAGAATGGACCTAATGTACCAATAACGTGGTCAGTGCATTTCTCGGTGCTTAATTTTTATAAATACTGTATTTCCCGGGGTGGGGGGGAGAGCTCCGTTCACAGTGTTTGGGGAGTCTGGCGTTGTGAAGGAGGGGATCGGGGTCAGTAACCCACTTGCCACGCTCCGGTCTGAGTGCTGGTAGATGGGACTAGGTGAGAGTAAGTGTTTGGCATGGAGTAAAAGGGCCGAGATAGGCCATGCTGTCATTGCTATATGGTTTTATTGTGGCCGGGGAGTGAATTAGCTTGGGTGGCCAGCACAGCACTCCGGGCACGGACAGCAGAACTGGCCGCCACTTCCGAGGAAGGAAGCAGCTCGGGTGACAGACTTTGAGCGGCCGCCGGGACCCGACAGCAGAACCGGCTGCTACTTCAGCCCCTTCTGCTGGTCCCCACTCACCTCTGGCAGTGCTCTCCGTCTGAACATCTCTCACCTGCCGCTCGCCGGCCGGCTTCCTGCAAATCTTTAAATTCCAACAGCGCGCTCACGGGACCAGTTGAGGTTAATCAGCTGTCGAGTTTAGGGATTTGCGGGACATGAGCGAAGCCAGCGAGCGGCAGGTGAGAGATGTTCAGACGGAGAGCAATGCCAGAGGTGAGCGGGCCGGCAGAAGGCGCTGAAGTGGCAGCCGGTTCTGCTGTCGGGTCCCGGCGGCCGCTCGCACCCGAGCTGCTTCTATCCCCGGAAGTGGCAGCCAGTTCTGCTGTCCGTGCCCGGAGAGCTGCGGCAGCGGTGAGTGAGTTACTGATATGATCTCTGACCCCCTCCTTCTCAACACTCCTGCCCTCCCCGCATCTTTAACCCCTGGCACAGACTCTCCACACGCTGTGAAAGGAACTCTCCCTCCAAATGGACCCTTGAATTACTATTGTCATTCAATAAGATGACAACTGATTCAACGTCCCGGTGTGCTCCCGTTTTTCCCACCATCTCTCCACCTGCCTTCATCCTCCGTCCCCCACCCATTCAGTAATTAAAAAATGAAGGAGATTGAGAAGCCTTGGTAAAATTGAATTGTTACTTATTTTTTATTTTTTACGAAGAGAACAATCTGCGCACGCGCGGTTTAAGATTTTTTTTAAAGCCGGCTGACTGCCCACCCTGAGTAATTACTCACGGCACGTGCCTGCTGTGGGGGTAACACAAGTACCTCACTGTACCTCGGTACATGTGATAATAAAGACTCATCATTATTTCCCCACAGATGATCACCCTCTCCCCCTTTAGTACACCAGGTGAAGCAAATAATCCGGTTTAGTACTGCCACTTAGTACAGATAATAATGGAGTACCTCCGCCAAATGGAGCCCATATCACTCGTCTAATGGCCTTGACCCAGTCCTCCATGTCGTTCTGGGAGTTTGCCATAAGGATGAATGCTTCATGATTCACAGCCATCCGCTCCCGGTCCGCAACACCCCCTAGAACAAGGGAACAGGAGAGTTAACACGTGAATCAATAGTCGCTAGACCAACTGCAATGTTATACAAAATACAATGACTGCCTCATTAGCCAGAGGTCAAAGCATTTCCTTCTTAAAGGGAATGTTAACGAGTCTGTGGTGGAATCAAATACGTTGCCCCAAGAGTTGCCTCCTGGGATCAGTGACACAGGCTAGAGGTCAGGTGGCACCAAAATGGCCGCATCTCCCATCCTTAGATAGACATACAATACTGGGGTAACTCAGCGGGATGGGCAGCATCTCTGGATAGAAGGAATGGGTGACGTTTTGGGTCAAGACCCTTCTTCAGACTGATGTAAAGGGAGAGAGAGTGTGAAGGTGTGAATGTTCCCCACCTCCCATGTGTTAGGCGGGGCAAGCAACTAACACAAGCACATCCCCTTGCCGCTGTTTACCCTTCCCCAGTGCATTATAAACAAGAGCTAATTGAGCCACAAGAGCCTTCGGCCCATCTTTGCCATAGTTTAGTTTAGTATAGCTTATTGTCACGTGTACCAAGATACAGAGAAAAGCCTTTTTTGTATGCTATCCAGTCAGCGGAAAGACAATACATGATTACAATCGAGCCACTTACAGTATACAGATACACGATAACGCAATAACATTTAGTGCAGGGTAAATCCAGCAAAGTCTGATCAAGGATAGTCAGATCAAGTATGCCAACCAATTGCCCATCTTAGTTAGACCCATTTGCCCATGCTTGATTCCGGCCAAGATCTCCATCTATGCTAGTCCCACCTGCCCGAGTTGGCACATATCCTTCCAAAACTTTCCTATCCATGTATCCACCCAAATGTCTTAAATATTGTACCAGCCTCAGCCACTTTTCTGGCTTACCATTTATGCATCAACCATTGTGTGAAAAGGTTTCCCCTCAAGGCTTCTATGAAATATTTCCCTCTCACTTTATATCAGTGCCCTCTAGTTCTTGATTCTTCGACCTGGGAGAAAGACTGTGCATTCACACTACCTCTCCTGCTCATGATTATATGCACCTCTATACGATCGGTCCATGGCCTAGCGACGACGCAGTTCATCGACAACTGTGGGCCGCACCGTGGCGCAGCGGTAGAGTTGCTGCCTTACAATGCCAGACGCGGGTTCCATCCCGACTACGGGCGCTGTCTGTACGGAGTTTGTACCTTCTCCCCGTGGCCTGCGTGGGTTTTCTCCGGCATAGAAACATAGAAACATAGAAACTAGGTGCAGGAGGAGGCCATTCGGCCCTTCGAGCCAGCACCGCCATTCATTGTGATCATGGCTGATCGTCCACTATCAATAACCCGTGCCTTCCTTCCCATATCCCCTGACTCCACTAGCCCCTAGAGCTCTATCCAACTCTCTCTTAAATCCATCCAGTGATTTGGCCTCCACTGCCCTCTGTGGCAGGGAATTCCATAAATTCACAACTCTCTGGGTAAAAAAGTTTTTTCTCCCTTCAGTCTTCGGTTTCCTCCCTCACTTCAAGGACGTACAGGTATGTAAGTAAATTTGCTTGGTAAATGTAAAAATTGGCCCTAGTGTGTGTGGGTTAGTGTTAATATATGGGGATCGCTAGTCGGCACGGACCCGGTGGGTCAAAGGCCTTGTTTCCATGCTAAACTAAACTCAACTGCTGACAGTATTAGGGGGGGCAGCTTCACTTGACTCTCATCCCACTGAATAGAGGACCCTGACCAACATATTGGTCCAGAACTTACAAACTTAGAACTTCCACTCTGTTATCTCGGGAAACACAAAAAGCAGAAGAAACAAATGGTACAGAACGTGGCTCCCTGATGGATGATGTTGGTGGAGCAGCCGACAGTGTGAGTCCCTTTCATCCACAAGTTCACAAGTTATTGGAGTAGAATTAGGTCATTCGGCACATCGCGTCTACTCCGCCATTCAGTCATGGCTGATCTCTGCCTCCTAATCCCATTTTCCTGCCTTCTCCCCATAACCCTTGGCACCCGTTCTAATCAAGAATTTGTCCATCTCTGCGTTGAAAATATCCACTGACTTGGCCTCCACAGCCCTCTGTGGCAATGTTCCACAGATTAACTACCCTCTATAAAGAAGTATCTCTTCACCTCCTTTCTAAAAGGGCACTCTTTAATTCTGAGGCTATGACCCCCTCGTCCTAGACTCTCCCACCAGTGGGAACATCCTTTCCACATCCACGCTATCTATGCCTTTCATTATCCTGTAAGCTTCAATGAGGTCCCCCCTCAACCTTCCAAACTCCAGCGAGTGGAGGCCTAGTGCTGTCAAACGCTCATCATATGCTAACCCACCCATTCATTTCACTGACACACCAGAGGAGTAGGACTTCATTAACCTCACCACTAATTTCCATCCTGCACTCAAATTCACTTGGAACATCTCCGACACCTCCCTCCCCTTTCTTGATCTCACTGCCTCCATCACAGGAGATAGACTAGCGACTGATGTCCATTACTAACCCACTGGCTCCCAGAACTATCTCGACTACACTTCTTCCTACCCTGCTTCCTGCAGAGACTCTATCCAAGTTCTCCTCCTCTCGCCGATAGGAGTTCTGCGACATCCTCTCTCACCCGAGTCACGGACTGGTTGGTTAGTATGCACACAGGGAGCTCACGGGTAGCTTGTTAGTGCCAATATTTAAAAGTGAGACAGCACACATCGAGCAATGTTACCTTGGCCTGTTGAAAAGTTAACGCTCTTTCCCCTTCCCAGCAAGGCCACCCCAGAGCAACGCTGATGCTAGGCAGATAGGCCATGGGGAGACTCGGCAGCAGACCGGGGTGAAACTAATATCGGGCAATTAGACGCTTACACCCAACCACAAGTAAATCCAGGCCATGAATCAGCAGCTGGACTCAGCAGATCCCGACATAGGTCCCTGCTGTTACATTTCTTTACTCCACACGGCGCTTCCAAACAAAACCTGCAGCAGGTGAGCCGTCGTTTGGTGAAATGCCGGATTCTGCTCAACGGCAGTGTTTTTTTCTAATAATAACCCCGCTTGATGCCACCGTTCCCCGCCTATTCATAGACTTCAAACGAAGCGCATGTTTAACACATGGAGGTGCGTTCTCAGATTCAAGGTCAGATGACATCAGAATGCCAGTGAAGGCTTTCCCCTGACGTAGTAGACATTGTTGACAGCTCAATAAATCCTGCGTCATGTTCAAAACTAAATGTCAGCGAATGACTCTATCTGCTGCAAATCTCTGCATGGACACAGTTCTCAGATAGGCACATAACGCTGGAACAGGAAAGGCCAAACACTTGTGTGGGAAGGAACTGCAGAATCTGGTTTAAACCAAAGACAGACACAACAAGCTGGAGTAACTCAGAAAATAATTAAAAAATATTAAATTTCTCAGGTCTGAATACCTGACCAGTCTGAAGAAGGGTCTCGACCCGAAACGTCGCCTATCTCCTTCGCTCCTTAGATGCTGCTGCACCCGCTGAGTTTCTCCAGCTTTTTGTGTAACCCTCGATTCTCCAGCATCTGCAGTTCCTTCTTTAACACTTTGTCTACTCCACTGAATATTTTCTTCACTGTTTGCAAATGCTTCCCATTGTAAGGGTAAGCAGTTTCCTATTTGACTTTCCTCACAACCAAGGTATGAGTCAACATTACCAACACGCATTCCAGATTCAGGATACCAACACCGGATTCTGGAAAAGATTGAATTTCAGGGAAACGTATTTTCAGCCTCACCAGGAGATTTATATTAATCTCAAACATCAAAGTCTGTTCCAATGGGTGTTAATCATCAGATAACAATATCCTGTCTCATGTTATTCACTGTGGGTAATGTTGGCACCTATCATGATTGGAGTTAACAGAAGTCATGTTACACCAACTGGATCCCATTAGGAAGTTGATATGATGCCTAATTATTTGTGCTGTGACTGAGGATCAGAGAAAGATCACTTCACCTAACAAACTCCTTCTATTTTGGCAGCTTACTTCACAGCGATTCATCTTCACACGATGTTCCTCAATTCTTCTCACCTCCAAAAATAACTACAGATAGTTTCTGCCCAAAGCTGTACATTTTCACCGTGGGAATCAGTGAGTTTGCTGGGGCCATGATCCTAATGTTATTACTCAGGACCATTCTTTTGGATGGACATAACATGCTGGAGTAACTCAGCGGTACAGGCAGCAACTCTGGAGAAAAGGAATAGGTGACGTTTCGGGTCAAAACCCTTCTTCAGACTGTATACTAGACAGGTATACTAGAGGTGTTAAAGAAGGAACTGCAGATGCTGGAGAATCGAGGGTACACAAAAGGCTGGAGAAACTCAGCGGGTGCAGCAGCATCTAAGGAGTCTGAAGAAGGGTCTCGACCTGAAATGTCGCCTATCTCCTTCGCTCCTTGCACCCGCTGAGCTTCTCCAGCCTTTTGTGTACCCCAGGTATACTAGAGGTTTAGTTTAAAGATACAGCATGGAAACAGGCCCTTCAGCCCACCGTGTCCTCACACATTAACACTAACCTACACATACTTGGGACAATTTTACACATACACCAAGCCAATTGACCTGCACACCTGTGCGTCTTTGGAGTGTGGGAGGAAACTGAAGATCTCGGAGAAAGCCCACGCGGTCACAGGGAGAACGCCCAAACTCCGCACAGACAGCACCCGTAGTCGGGATCGAACCCGGGTCTCCGGCGCTGCAAGGCAGCAACCCTACCGCTGTACCACTGGAGGTATGAAAATGTTCTGAACGGTCAGAGCCGGCACCGATGACCCCAAGGAAGGGTGGAGCCCACAATGGTCCATTGTTGGCTGTGGAATGTCGCCCATTCCTTTTCTCCAGAGGTGCTGCCTGACCCGCTGGGTTCCTCCAGCATTTTGTGTCTATCTCCGGGGTGAAAACCAGGATGTGTAACAGTTCCTTCCTACACCATGCATTTGGAAATAGGAGTTTAAATCCCATCAAGATAGCTTCTCATCAAGGGAAATTTAAATTCAATTTAGTAAAGAAATCATGAATTTTGTAAAAAGCGGCAACATAATCATGAAACTACCAGATTGTCGTAAAGCTCTCTTCAGTCCATACAAGCCTTTTAGAGAAGGAAATGAGCGCCATCACCCGGCCTGGCCTGTAGGTGGCTCTGATTCCCCAATGGAGTCAATCCTGATGTAACTATGGATGGAGAATAAATCTCCCGGTGGCTCAGCGCTTCAACTCCCCCTCCCATTCCGAATCCGACCTTTCTGTCCTGGGCCTCCTCCATTGCCAGTGTGAGCACCACCGGAAACTGGAGGAGCAGCACCTCATATTCCGCTTGGGCAGTCTGCACCCTAGTGGCATGAACATTGACTTCTCCAATGTCCGGTAGCCCTTGCTGTCTCCTCCCCTACTCAGCTCTCCCTCAGCCCTCTGTCTCCTCCTCTTCCTTTCTTCTTCCCGTCTGAAGAAGGGTTTTGGCCCAAAACTTTGCCTATTTCCTTCGCTCCATAGATGCTGCTGCACCCGCTGAGTTTCTCCAGCATTTTTGTCTACCTTCGATTTTCCAACATCTGCAGTTCAATAAATGCTGGCATTGCCCGCAACAATCATACTCTGACAAGAACAAGTCAAAAACTCACTTACCTCGCATTCAGGGACTATCCCAATGTTTAAGAAACAATTAGACAGGTACATGGATAGGACAGGGTTAGAGGGATAAGGGCCAAATGCAGGCAGGTGGGACTAGTGTAGATGGGACAAGTTGGCTGGTGTGGGTAAGTTGGGCCGAAGGGCCTGTTTCCACACTGTATCAGTCTATAATTCTATGATCAGTACAGATCCGTCTGCTCTGGATGTAATATTAAAAATTGGATGCTTTGATGGTGACTATTCCATTACTTCACCTTTCACACCAAACTAGGCGGAATGTGGCACAACTGATCTAACTGTCGCTGCACAGTTCCGGCGGCTTGGTTCAATTCTGACTTGTTGTGCTGTTTGTACATTCTCTCCGTGCCAGGAATGGGGTGCTCCGTCTGTTTAGTTTTAGTTTAGAGGTACAGCATCGAAACAGGCCCTTCAGGCCACTGCGTCCATGTCGACCATCTGTCATCTGTTCACACCAGTTCTATTTCATGCGCTCCCCATACATCAGAGGCAATTTACAGGGGGCCAATTAACCTAGAAATCCTCACATCTTTAGGACATCTAGAGCTCTAGGGGCAAGTGGAGTCAAGGGATAAGGGAAAAGGCAGGCACGGGTTATTGATTGGGGACGATCAGCCATGATCACAATGAATGGCGGCGCTGGTTCGAACGGCCCAATGGCCTCCTCATGCACCTATTTTCTATGTTTCTACGAAAATGGAGCACCTAGAGGAAACTCACCTGGTCAGAGAACGTGCAAACTCCACACAGGCTGCACCTGAGGTCAGGATCGAACCTGGGTCTCTGGCAGCTCTACCTGCTGTGCCACTGTTCCACCCACTTAAGAAGCTGCTTCCCACATCCTAATGACCATGCAGGTTGGTGGGTTCAATGGGCACTGTAACTTGCCCTTTGTATGTGAATGAATAGCAAGAATCTACAGTGAAGGTAGACAAAAATGCTGGAGAAACACAGCAGGTGAGGCAGCATCTATGGAGCGAAGGAAATAGGCAACGTTTCGGGCCGAAACGTTGCCTATTTCCTTCGCTCCATAGATGCTGCCTCACCCGCTGAGTTTCTCCAGTATTTTTGTCTGCCTTCGATTTTCCAGCATCTGCAGTTCCTTCTTGAACACACATCTACAGTGAGTTGTATGACGAATAAAGGTTGAGTTTCGAGTAGAGTCGGGTTTAGATTTCTGTCATGTTTACCGAGGTTCAGTGAAAAGCAAAGCATTATTGGGTGCTCGATGGCCCACAGGAACTGCATGGGCTGAAGGGCCTGCATCTGTGCTGCAAGACTCTATGAGACACAATTCACCAACAAGAGCTGGTTACAGCACATTCCCACGCCCAACCCCTATCATGCAGTAATTGCTTTTTTCCCTTTGTATCCTGGAGGGAATTACGTCCAGTTTAGGAACGAGTCTGGAGAGCAGCAGGAGAGGGAGGAATTGCAGCAGCAACGCCTTGTCTCGGCAAGCTGCCGTGTCCCAGGGGTTAAAGGGACAGTATCTTGTACTTGTCCAATCCGACTCGGAATCTGATCCCAACATAAACACATGTAAACACTCAGTCACATCCTCACAGGTCATGAGTGAACTATGTTCCTTGGCTCGGGAATATTTGTACTTCCTACCATTGCCTTATAAGTCCTCGCTTCTGATGATGAGCCTCCATGCTCTGGTATTCCTGAATGAACAGTCGAGAGCACTATCTGGAATAAATCAGCCTCTGACTAATCACAGCTGTCAATATGCATTCTCATGCTCAGGATATCATTAGACAAAATGCAATTCATAAAAGAATCACTGTCTTCATTTAGCTACAGGCAATTAAAATGTGGCACATTTTGGTATCTTAACATTGCATGAAAACATCTGTTAATGATGCAAGGTTCAGACAGTCTTTTCAACGTATTAAATAAGTTTTGAGGTCCTTGCCAGTTGAAGGGCTTTGATGCATATTCAATACAGTTTTTTAAGCATTTGAAGATTGTCTCAGTTCTCAGAGTTATAGAGCTTCATTAAAACAATTAAATAGGATCTCCGATTCATCCGTGTGAAAGGGGTTTGATGAGAACATAATGAGGTCCAAACCACTTTCTTAGTTTAGTTTCTAGAAACAGGCCCATCTATCCACCCGACCAACGATCACCTGAACACTAGTACTATGTTAGGTAGACAATAATTGCTGGAGAAACTCAGCGGGTGAGGCAGCATCAATGGAGCGAAGGAAATAGGCAACGTTTCGGCCCGAAACGTTGCCTATTTCCTTCGCTCCATAGATGCTGCCTCACCCGCTGAGTTTCTCCAGCATTTTTGTCTACCCTCGATTTTCCAGCATCTGCAGTTCCTTCTTAAACAACTAGTACTATACTATCCCAGTTTCGCATCCTGCACACCAGGGACAATTTACAAAGGCCCATTAACCTGAAGACATGCAGGTCTTTGGAGTGCGAGAGGAAACCGGAGCACCAGGAGAAAACCCACGCGGCCACAGGGAGAGCATGCAGACAGCACCCGTAGCCAGGATCGAACCCGGGTCTATGGCGCTGTAAGATAGCAATTCTACCGTTGCGTCTCTGTGCCGGTTTGAAGTGTTGACGTTGATATTTCTACTCTGAACTGATGCCCCCATTTTCACTGTCCACGCAAATACTTGGTGTGGATGCACAGTTTGTATCAAACCGAACGAATGACGTTTGTGTACATCGGGGGATCCCGAGAGCTGGGTTCCTCTGGGGAATCTTCATTTCAGAGCACCTTTGGGTTGGGAGATGGGAAGCTCTCGTCCTTGTTATCCCGACAAGCAATGTTGCTCTGGTTGATTCTGATCGCTCGATCAGTCAAGTTGGCCTCATGCAAATTACATGCAGTAGAAAACCACTCAGCCCCTCTAGCCTGACGTTTCAGCTCGAGACCCTTCTTCAGACAATCTTCGAGATACAAGCCGGTCCAACATTAATCATCAAGCCTGCCAAGCCTATCCTCATTGCTCAACCCTACCCAAGTAAGAGTGCCTGGTTGGGTTATTGACCCTATGGTCCATGAAGGAAGCCTTGAAGCTTGACCCAATTAATCTACTTGTCTCAGAGGGATTTTGGAGCTCATTGGTGAAGTGATCCTCTTCTTCTTCTTCTTGCGTATGGCGTGCACAGCCTAAAGTTGTCGGACAACTTGTTCCATTTGATCTTATTTGATTGTGCACGCCGGGTTGATTGCATTTGTCGAAACGTGAAGGTTGCAATCTCCCACCCCCGGTGAGGTGATTCTGAAACAAGGTTCTACTTCTAGGAAGGTGACCACTTGGAATAGTGTGTTCATAAGTAACAGTCCTTGCATCAGAATGAATGTAGAAATGTTGCCTCTACAGGATCATTATACCTGAAGAAAGTCACCAATTAATTCGGGAACAAATTCTGAAGAAACTTAGGAGAGCGATTAAGTCGTGGAATAGTGCTTGTGGTGATTACTAAAGATGGGATTTAAGATAAATCTTTTGCTGCCCTATAGCACCAGTGAGCCTGGTTCGATCCTGACTATGGGTGCTATCTGTATGGAGTTTGTACGTTCTGCCTTTGACCGCGTGGGTTTTCTCTGGGTGCTCTGGTTTCCTCCCACACTCCAAAGACGTGTAGATGTGCCTGTTGATTGGCTTCTGTGAATTGTCCCTAGAGTGTTGGATAGAACTGGTGTAGAGGTAATCGCTGGTCGGCGAGGACCCGATGGGCTGAAGGGCCTGTTTCCATGCTGTATCTCTATACTAAACTAATCTAGTTTCAGGTAAGCAGGGGAATCTCTACACTCACCTGCAAGCAGATAGTGTCACAGTTCAACTCCTTGTTGAATTAAAGTTCCTTCCTAGGTGGAGGCTGAAGTTCCGACCCAGAGGAGCCAGAGCCACCACTGGGCTAAGGTTGACATTTGGCTCGCTGGGTTGTGAATAACTGACCTTGGTCAGAGAATAGAACCATTCCCCCTGCCTCTTACGACTGAAGACAAAGATAGAGCCACAATGGACAAGCTCAGTGCTACTCCAATGAGGAATTAAATCTGAAACAAAAGGGGGGGGTGGGGAAATAAATTGGCATTTGGTTGCAAGAGTGAGTCATGGCCACTGCTTTTATTCACCTTGGAACTGAATCTGCGGAGCTGTGTACAATCGCAATGTTTTAGATACATGTAGACAGGTACATGGATAAGGGCAGGTGGGGCTGCTGTAGATGGGGTACCTTGGTTGGCAGGGGGCAAGTTGGGCCGGAGAGCCCATTTCTGTGCTGGATGTGGACAAAAGTGGGGCGAGCGTTTGTCTGGAGTTTACAGAGTGTGCAGTTCTCAAACAGACCCTTCAGTGACATAGGTAGACAAAAATGCTGGAGAAACTCAGCGGGTGAGGCAGCATCTATGGAGCGAAGGAAATAGGCAACGTTTCGGCCCGAAACGTTGCCTATTTCCTTCGCTCCATTGATGCTACCTCACCCGCTGAGTTTCTCCAGCATTTTTGTCTACCTTCGATTTTCCAGCATCTGCAGTTCCTTCTTAAACATTCAGTGACATAATCTGATCTGTTAATTACAATCTGGTAGATACACCATCTCACCCTTCATCTTCCCCTTTCCTCCCGCACATTTATCTTGTTTCCTTCTAGAAACACCCAGGCTATTTGCCTTGACCACAGTTTGGTGCTTTATGCCCGTTAGAATCTGCTGATACATGACATACAACTCATTCAAAGTGCTTTCCCTGACGGCACTTGAGAGGGAGAGAGAGTAGCGCAAAATAGCCACAGCTCTCCCACAGGAGGTTGTCAATGGGAGAGTAGATTAATCTCTGGAAAAGAGAATTAACTTGCCCAAGTAGGAGTGCAAAGGCATCATTAGGCTTTGCACGTTGCACTGTGCTGAGAGACCCAGAGCACTTTCAGTGTCAGCGTGCTCCTCTGCATCTGACGGTGAAAGTGTCCTCTTGAGGACTCACCACACAAAGATGTTTAAATGGCTCTCCTTCACTTTGGCTGGACAAATGCTGCCTGTTTGTTAATGCAGCAGTCGGCAGCGGCGGTGCTTTGTGGCAGTGGGGTGCGGGGGTGTTTAGCGGTGTGGTCAGCTTGAACATTGCAGGAGCTGGCGAGGGACGCATCTGCACCAGTGTCTTCAAAAGTCCGTCTCGGTGGCGCAGCCGGTGGAGCTGCTGCCTGGCAGCGCTGGAGACCCGGGTTCGATCCCGAACTTTCAGATTTTACTTTAGACTTTAGAGGTGCAGTGCGGAAGCAGGTCCCTTTGGCCCACCGAGTCCCACGTGGACCAGCGATCCCCTCCACACCAGCACTGCCCGACACACAAGGGACAATTTTACTATTAACCTATGTCTTTGGAACGTGGGGCGGTCACAGGGAGAACGTACAAACTCCGAACAGCAGAACCCGTAGTCAGGATCGAACCCAGGTCGCTGGCAGTGTGAGGTAGCAACTCTACTGCTGTGCCTCCGTGCCAATCTGGGGTACTGTCTGTATAGAGTCTGAACGTCCTCTCTGTGACCGTGTGGGTTGCTCCTGGTGCTCTGGTTTCCTCCCACATCTCAAAGACGTGCGGTTGTGTGCGTTAATAGGCCTCTGTAAATTTGCCGTTGTAAGCAGTGGGATAACATAGAACTGGTGTGAATAGGTGAGGGAAGGTGAGGGACCCGATGGACTGAAGGGCATGTTTCCATGCTGTATGTTTAAGCTAAACAAACCTATCTGTATGCTACAATAGGAGACACTAGAGAACACCAGGAAAGGAGCTGTTGAAGGCTCGTAGGGCTTCAATTCCTCAAGGCAGAGCCAGCCTCTCACCCAAAGTGCCGTCGGAATCCCACCACAGTTCCTGACCCTCCAGTGAACGCCTACCTACAGAGGGCACTGAACTGCAGCAGTGATGGCCTCATCCCTTAGTCCAGGTTCCCGGGGATCTCCACAGGGAGCAGGGCGGCACGGGGGCGCAGCGGTAGAGTTTCTGCCCTCCGGCGCATGCAGCGCCCGACCAGAGACTTTGTACGCTTTCCCCGTGACCGCTTGGGCTTTATACAAGATCTTCGCTTCCCCCCCCCCCCACCCCCCACACTCCAAAGACGTACAGGTGTGTAGGTTAATTGGCTTGGTGTAAATGTAAAATTGTCCATCGTTTACTTTAGTTTAAAGACACAGTGTGGAAACAGGCCCTTCGGCCCATCGAGTCCGTGCCGACCAGCGATCCCTGTATATTAACACTATCTGACACACACTAGGGACAATTTTACATTTATACCAAGCCAATTTACCTACATACCTGTATGTCTTTGGGGTGTGGGAGGAAACCGAAGATCTCGGAGAAAGCCCACGCAGACCATGTGGGATCGTGTTTCTGCGTGGGGATCGCTGGCGGTGTGGACTTCTGCGTGGGGATCGCTGGCGGTGTGGACTTGGTGGGCGAAAGGAATGTTTCCACGCTGTTTCTCCAAATTTAACTAAACGTTGGATCCGGGTGGCCCAACGCAGGGAACGTTAATCCCGGGAACCATCCTGCGCCCATCTCAGCACGACACCAGCCTGAAATTATCCCGTGCCTTTAGAGGTGGTAAAACCGTCCAAATGATGTGAGGATGTGGATAAGTACAGCACAGGAACGGGCCATTCGGCCCACAGCCTGGCTCCCGGCACATTTCTTTATCTTGCCTCCATGTTCAGCACAGTCTTCGTGGGCTGAAGGGCCTTCACCTGTGCTGTACAGCTCTATGTTCTGTGTGAGTGTGTTTAGAGAGGGGAGGTGTGACTCGGGGGAAGGGGGCGAGATGAGATTTGGGGGGGGGGGGGGCAGCGGGCTGCTTTTGTGATGACAAGAAAGTGGGGTCAGAAAGTGGGGTCATAATCAGTGCCCCAGGTGCGAAGGCAAGACTTCTCATCCAGTGAAACCTTCCCTCTCAGCATAATCATACAATTCACAGTCACTGATGGAGATGTTAGTTCAGCCTGGTATTGTGGCTGGGGAGAGACGTGGAGATGGGTCAGGATCCAGACAACAGAGCTTTGGCCTTGCCGATATCTAACCTTGCTCAGTGCCACCCTCCAGTATGCTCGGGGTCAGGAAATAAAAAATCTTGGCAGTGAACAGGTTAATAGGAAGGGGTGATCCGCTTCATTCGGGATCGGATGTTGGACACTGTGGAGGGGTCCCGCGAGGAGGAGGTCACCAGTGACTGATGGGGTCCCGACCCGGAAAATCGCCTGTCCATCCTCTCCAGAGATGCCGCCTGACCCGCTGAGTTACTCCGGCACTTTGTGTCTATCTTTAGTCACTCGAACAAACGCCGGCCGGCGCTGGTAACTTGGGGAACACCCTGTCGCAGCACCATGTACGAAGGGGACAATCTCACCATCTGACCATTAACATTTGCCAATGTGGATTTAACCAAACGTTGACAATCGTCCAAAAACAGACAGCAGATATCCTCCACAAACAATGAGCAAATTGAGAACCTTTTCAAACTGCTCAGCCCAGCTGCAACCAGTTAAATGTCCCTAAACAGGCTTCACATACCGATGATATTTGATATTAACATTAATATTTTCCAGAGCCGCACATTGCCATTTGATAGATTAAATGAAACACTGAGCATGTTAAGTGAACACAGATTCTGACTCCAACTTACCCCCACTGATACCTATCCGTTTCTTGATGTATTTCCCCGAGAAGAAAGGCATTATTGTGAATCTGCCAGAGATCAGAGGCACAGCAGATGCTGCTACTCTTTCTCTCTCTCTCTCCCTCTTTCTCTCTCTCTCTCTCTCTCTCGTTTCTGCTGGATCAAGCCCAGGATGGAGTCGAGACTTAAGTCCAGAGGCAGTCCGATGCTATCTTCCAACAGAAAGTTACGGCAGATGTGGAGGCATTCCCAGCTGTGTGGGAAGTGTAGCGAAGCATGAACGAGCTGCGAGCTCTGTGTGTCCTGCCCCTTTCAAACCCAAAGACAGACTGGGAAAGTCCAAGTGATTCCCGTGAAGATGGATCATCGGCACACAGCCGTTCCTCCTTACTCACTGTCTGCGCTGTGAGGTATGTGTGGGGAGAATACCAGACAGCCGGCCCACTGGTGGCAGCCTCACACACTCATCCCCTTCACCACATACATCTACAGACAGACGCAAAGCATATTCATGCTCACTTGCCTGTTGCAAGCAGCTTGTTGGAATGAGTGAGGATTGTCGTGGGGTGGAGTGGGGGAGGGAGGAGGATTGTGAGGAAGCGAGAAGGAATCATTTACCAGCACATGGACACACGTGCTCACTCACACACACTCACTCTCACTCTCTCTCTCTCTCTCCCTCTCTCTCTCACACTCTCACACTCACTCTCTCTCTCTTTCTCTCACACTCTCTCTCTCACTCACTCTCTCACACTCACTCTCACACTCTCACACTCACACTCTCTCACTCACACACACTCACTCTCTCACCCATTCACACTCTCTCTCTCTCTCTCTCTCTCTCACACACTCACTCTCTCACACACTCACTCGCTCACACACTCACTCTCTCACTCACTCTCGCTCACACTCTCACACACACTCACACACACACTCACACACTCTCACTCACGCTCACACTCACTCTCTCTCACACACTCATTCTCTTAGTAGACTATAGACAATAGACTATAGAAGTAGTCCATTCGGTCCTTCGAGCCAGCACCACCATTCAATGTGATCATCACTCTCTCACTCTCTCTCACTCACTCTCACTCTCACACTCACTCTCTCTCACACACTCACACTCACTAACTCTCTCACTCACTCACACCCAGTTATGTTGGGAGTGTAATATTTCAGCTGTTTTGTACCCTAAAGGTTTGGTTTAGTTGTAAAGATACAGCACAGAAAGGCCCTTCGCCCACCGAGTGCATGCTGCCCATCGATCACCCGCCCACACTCGTTCCACGTTATCCCACTTTCTCCTCCGCTCCCTCCACACCAGCAGCAATTCACAGAGGGCCAACTAACCTTCAAACCGCCACGTCTTTGGGAGGTGGGAGGAAAACGGAGAACCCGGGGTAAACCCACGTATAGTGCCAGAGGCAGAGGTACTATATTAATACAATACGATACAACAGAGCTTTATTTATCTCAGGAGGGAAACTTGTGTTCTCACAGTTATAAAACACAACAAGATACATGAAACATAAAATTAAAATGCCGAATGGAAAGTCCAGGGTATGGCAGGGATGGGGGGGGGGGGGGGGGTCATTCTACCACACATCAGAAGGAGGAGTTGTACCGTTTGATAGCTACAGGGAGAAAGGATCTCCTGTGGCATTTTGTGCTGCATCTTGGTGTGTCACCTCCTGCACCCACACACAACTCACTGACTTCATCCATTTCACCACCAACCTCCATCCGGCACTCAAATACACTTGGATCATTTCCGACATTTCCCTACCATTCCTTGACCTCACCATCTCTATTGCAGGTGATACACTCCTGACCGGACTCCCACAGCTACCTGGACTACTCTTCCTCCCACCCTGCTTCCTGTAAGGACTCCATCCCCTATTCCCAATTCCTCCGTCTACGCCGCATCTGCTCCCAGGATGAGGTGTTCCACACCAGGTCATCACAAATGGCCTCATTCTTCAGAGAACGGGGATTCCCCTCCCCCACTATAGATGAGGCTCGCACCAGGGTCTCCTCCATACCCCACAACATGCCCTCTCTCCCATTCCCCCACTATCAAACAGGGCAGAGTCCCCCTGGTCCTCACCTTTCACCCCACCAGCCGGCAAATACAACATATAGTCCTCCGCCAGTTTCGCCACCTCCAACGTGACCCCTACACCCGCCACATATTCCCATCTCCCCCCTGTCTGCCTTCCGCAAAGACAGCTCCCTCCGCAACTTCTCTTGTCAATTCTTCCCTCCCTCGCGCTCTACCCCTTCCCCGGGCACTTTCCCTTGCAACCGCAAGAAATGCAACACTTGTCCCTTCACCTCCCCCCTCCACTCCTTTCAGGGACCCAAGCAGTCCTTCCAGGTCCGACAGAGATTCACCTGCACTCCTCCAACCTCATCTACTGCATCCCTGCTCCAGATGCTGATCTATATCGGTGAGACCAAGCAGAGGCTTGGCGATCGTTTCGCCGAACACCTCCGCTCGGTCCGCAATAACCAACCCGACCTCCCGGTGGCTCAGCACTTCAACTCCCCCTCCCATTCCGTATCCGACCTCTCGGTCCTGGGCCTCCTCCACGGCCAGAGTGAGCAACACCGCAAGCTGGAGGAACAGCACCTCATATTCCGCTTGGGGAGTCTGCATCCTCTGGGCTTGAACATTGAATTTTCTCAATTCTGTTAACCCTTGCTGTCTCCTCCCCTTCCCACCTCTCCCTCAGCCCTCGGGCCCTGGCATTCCCTCACTCTCTATCTCCTTCCCCCACCCTAGTCTAGCTTCTCATTTTCACACCACAAACAGCTTACAATGGCTTGTTCCCTTTATCATCGATACTTTTTTGCATATCTTTCATTCATTGTTCTTTATCTCTCCACATCACCGTCTATATTTCTCGTTTCCCTGATCCCTGACCAGTCTGAAGAAGGGTCTCGACCCGAAACGTCGCCTATCTCCTTCGCTCCTTAGATGCTGCTGCACCCGCTGAGTTTCTCCAGCCTTTTGTGTACCCTCGATTCTCCAGCATCTGCAGTTCCTTCTTTAACACTCTGCAGAGCCTTCTTGTCCTCAGATGCAGGAAATCAGATTTGGGCCATTGACGTGTAAAATCATGAGAGGAATAGATCGGGTAGATGCACAGTCTCTTGCCCAGAGTAGGGGAATCGAGGATCAGAGGACATAGGTTTAAGGTGAAAGGGAAAATATTTAATTGGGGTACCTTTTTCACACATGGGGTGGTGGGTGTATGGAACGAGCTGCCAGAGGAGGTAGTTGAGGCTGGGACTACCACAACATTTAAGAAACAGTAATGCCCCTGTCCCACTTAGGAAACCTGAACGGAAACCTCTGGAGACTTTGTGCCCCACCCAAGGTTTCCGTGCGGTTCCCGGAGGTTTTTGTCAGTTTCGAATATTAGGGAGACTGACAAAAACCTCCGGGAACCGCACGGAAACCTTGGGTGGGGCGCAAAGTCTCCAGAGGTTTTCGTTCACGTTTCCTAAGTGGGACAGGGGCATTAGACATGTACATGGATAGGACTGGTTTAGAGGGATATGGACCAAACAAAGGCAGGTGGGACCCAGTGTAGCTGGGACATGTTGGCCAGTGTGGGCAAGTTGAGTCGAAGGGCCTGTTTCCACGTTGTATCACTCTATGACTTTCAAGAGCTTCAAGCAGCCGAGAGACCTGCTGAGCAATGATGGACCTGCTGTTCCTCAGAGCCTGACACTATTACCCACTATTAGCAACTGTATGCATTGTATAAAATGCAAGGTCCTTTCTTAGCTACTTGAAAAGGTACTCCTTACTTATTAAAAATAATACTTTAGTGAAAGTTGAAGACTCTAATGGGGATCCATCCACCAAACTCCCAACCCCACACAGCTCAAACCAATAAATAACTATGACAATAGACAATAGGTGCAGGAGTAGGCCATTCGGCCCTTCGAGCCAGCACCGCCATTCAATGTGATCATGGCTGATCATCCACAATCAGTACCCCGTTCCTGCCTTCTCTCCATATTCCTTAACTCCGCTATCCCTAAGAGCTCTATCTAACTATGAGTTACATCTAACGTTCTAGAAGGAACTGCAGATGCTGGAAAATCGAAGGTAGACAAAAATTGCTGGAGAAACTCAGCGGGTGCGGCAGCATCTATGGAGCGAAGGAAAAAGGCAACGTTTCGGGCCGAAACCCTTCTCCAGACTCATCTAACGTTACATCTAACGATGGGTTGAGATGAAGAAACAAAAAACTGCAGGTGCTGGTTTATACCCAAGATAGACACAAAGTGCTGGAGTAACTCAGCGGGTCAGGCAGCACCTCTGGAGATAAAGATTAAGTTACGTTCCGGGTGGGGACAGTCTGAAGAAGGGTCCTGACCCAAAACGTGATCCTATTCTTTATCTCCAGAGAAGCTGCCTGACCTGCTGAGTTACTCCAGCACTTTGTGTCTATCTCTGCACCAAAAGTTCTTTTTCTCATCCTTTCAATTTATAAGTTCACTGGTGTGTAGCGACGTACTAACAGTGGTCAGGAAGAAGAAACATCTGCCTTGAGTCATGGCGGCCCACATTAGTGACTCACAAGCAGCAAAGATACATTTGGCCGGCTCTAAGGCCAGCAGGATTTATGGGGCGGGAAACCTTAATGTCCGCAAGGAATGTCGTGATTCATCATATTTCCAAACCAACCCCATGTGATGCGAGGACAGTTCACTCCCTACCGTCAGCAAGTTTCCTGCAGCACCAGAGGGCCAAGAACTCTGAAGGGCCTCCACTGGAAACGTCACCCATCCCTTCTCTCCAGAGATGCTGCCGGTCCTGCTGACTTACTCCAGCACTTTGAGCAATGCACAACCAATGCTGCTCCATCATCAAAGACACCTATTGCTTCATTCCCCATCCACACTTTAGTAAATCAAACCATCTGGCTTGTATATAGGCCACAGCTGAAAAGTTCAGCGGCAGTGAAGGGGATTGTGTGGAGCTGGTGATGAGAGGCAGAAAAGTGACTTTGTGACTGCTAGCACTCGGTAGACTGGGTCATGCTCAAGGACTCAGCAACAAATAAATGATAGTTGTTACCAACTTCATAAGGAAATGTTTTTGTCTTTAGTTTTAGAGATACAGCGTGGAAACAGGCCCTTCGGCCCACCGAGTCCGCACCGACCAGCGCTCCCCACACATTAACACTACCTTACACACACTAAGGACAATTTACATTTATACATAGCCAATCAACCTACAAAGCTGTACGCCTTTGGAGTGTGGGAGGAAACCGAAGATCTCAGAGAAAACCCACGCACTCAAGGGGAGAACGTACAAACTCCGTACAGACAGCACCCGTAGTTGGGATCGAACCTGGGTCTCCGGCTGCTGTAAAGCAGCAACTCTCCCGCTGTGCCACTCTCAAGGTGTAGAGAATTGTGGTGCTATTACTACCACCCTAATGTATGCTCACCAGAAACCTTGGATGAAACAGGAGATCCGCAACGTTTTGAGGATGAGATCTGCCGCGTTGGAGTCAGATGATGCAGACTCACAGAGTCATATCGGGTGGAAACAGGAGGCCGTTGTCCCAGTCTTCAGTCTGACTGAACCAAAATGTCACCCATTCCTCCTTTCCAGAGATGCTGCCTGTCCAGCTGTGTTACTCCAGCATTTTGTGTCTATCTTTGATTTAAACCAGCACCTGTAGTTCCTTCCCTCGCAAGTACTGTTAGAGGTTGGTTATGATGCAAATCAACTCCTGCCTTGGTCATGACCTGGGCCGAGTTCATTCGACAGATTGACAACGGACGTGATCTTGCTGGCTTTCCACTCTGAGCTGGTCTACGTGGACATCAGGATCACATAGATCAGGCTGCTGCCCATCGAGCACACCATCTTGTACCGTGATAGGGACGTTGTCGGACGAATAGAGGGTTGCGATAAGTCAGAGTACGGGAGGGAGACCGGTAATCTAGTTGGTTTGTGCCAGAACACCAATCCTGCTCACAACATTAGCAAGACCAAGCAGCTCGTTGTGGACTTCAGGATGGGACCACAAACCCTGTCTTCATCGGTGGGATGACGGTGCAGAGCATCAATGGCCTTGGGCGTGCACGCCTCTGACAACCTGTCCTGGGCACAGCGCATTGATGCAACCATCAGTCTGAAGGAGGGTTTCAGCCCGAAACGTTGTCTATTTCCTTCGCTCCACAGATGCTGCCGCACCCGCTGAGTTTCTCCAATATTCTTGCCTACCACCAACTGAACAACCCAGTTTGTCAAGTTGGAACGGGTACAGAAAAGATTTATGAGGATGTTGCCAGGACTAGAGGGTCTGCTCTATAGGGAGAGGTTGAGCAGGCTGGGACTACTCCTTGGAGTGCAGGAGGATGAGGGGTGATCTTATAGAGGTGTATAAAATCAGGAGAGGAACAGATCGGGTAGATGCACAGAGTCTCTCGCCCAGAGTAGGTGAATCGAGAACCAGGAGTCGTAGGTTTAAAGAGAATGGGAAAAGATTTAATGGGAGTCTGCGGGGTAACTTTTTCACACAAAGGGTGGTGGGTGTATGGAACGAGCTGCCAGAGGAGGTAATTGAGGCTGGGACTATCCCAACATTTAAGAAACAGTTTGACAGGTACATGAATAGGGCAGGTTTGGAGGGATATGGACGGAAGGTTTGGAGGGAAGACGAGGGAGACAGAGACAGAGAG